>CM055093.1:75011790-75611790 GCA_029204225.1 Diphasiastrum complanatum | reverse complement strand
TCCTCTTGCGCTCTGCTCGAGTGACAGGTCCTGCACACAAGGAGGGACAAACGTATTATTGCCTGCAAATTAGTAAATTACAATAATTAGTTCGAACTTCGAAAATTTAATTTAAGACCTTAGACAATTCAAGACCTTAGAGAAGTGACACACTGTCAACTTTGAGCTGACAAGCTTGAAGTGACAAGTCAGAAGCATGCAACATCAAGCTGTCAACCTTGATAGCAAGTACTAAGTTCTAACTTCTAAGAGCCTAGAGGCTAGAGCTAAATCCTAATTTCTCAACTGCACTCTGCATGGCCTCACCACTTGATCAAGTACAACAGAAATGTCACCTCAAGGCAATCAATATTCTTGATTTAGCTCAGAACCTGATAATTTACATCTTTAGTGCAACTCGAAGAGCGTACCATCTCTCACTATCCAAGTGCATAAGAGTCTTTCTATCATTTTTAGTAGTGCTTATATAAAAAGCTTCTACAAAATTCCTGGAATGTGAACCCTCCTCATGGAGGAATGCGTACACGTCCTCCTCTGCCAGGTCTCTCGATGGCAACTCTGGAACCTTTGCCACATCGATTAGATCGGGATTAACCTACGCACATGTCACAATGCACATTGAAATCAAGACAAAATTTGGAGGGCCGACAAAAGTTAAATTTAGCTACAGTCTACTATGATCTATTTAGCAAGTTGCAACCAAGTTCCAACAATATGATTGAGTAATTGTGCAATAAAATGTGAAGTTTAAACTGTAATGGACCATAGCCTGCTCGCATACATCAGGATAAACTCGAGAGATATAGGCATTCCAGCCATCCACCATGAGCTCCCCTGTGTACTGCTCCTCATTTCTCCAAAGTGGATGGAGTATGTGGACCATGGCATGTACGGGTTTATGAAACCACTCCCACCTGCTCTGCCAAAGGAGTCGGACCTCCTCAAGCCTGCAAGAATCAAGATTGAAGACACATTAATAACTATACTACATACTACATTTGAAATTTGAATCTTCAATCTTCAATCATGAATGTCAAATGATAATTGATTTAATGATGATTCAAATTTCAAACATTAGTCACAAGTTACAACTTAGAAGTTTCAAGTTAATACGAACTAGTTGCTAGTAACTACTGACTAGTACGGCTGAAGTAATAAGCGTCAGCGATATACCTCTCTGGGCTAATGGTCGTGCAAAGGCCCAACTGCTCGCCCAGCCTGTCCATGAACTCGTACAAGAGGCCCAATGTGCAGCCCTCTCGATCTGTAAGGTGCAGGACAGTGTAGATAGGCTGTAGGCCCACCACAATGGATCGTGCCTCATCCCAAAATGATGAAAACATAATGGTCTGCTCGAATCTCTTACTTACTCCTAGGCTCCTGTGATGGCCCCCACTGCGCCCACTCAACGGCAACAACCATCTGCCTCAAGCCCTGATGAACTTTCAGCAGTCGTTCCAGGACCCGGAACATAAATGCAAACCTGCACAGGGCACAAGTGACAAGTTCTAACTTCTGACAACACAATACATGCATGGAATATGATGCATTGCATTGAACATTCAAGAATAGGACCTAGGTATATACTATATAGTACATACATGATACTACATTGAACATTTACAAACTACAATAGCCATTGCTAGTAACTAAACAATAAATACTTACCAACAGAAGCGCTCAAATTTGAGTTGCAACTTGCATACTTGGTTGGGGCAGGTCTCAAGACATCCAAGGTGGACTGTCTCCTGAACATGGCCAAGACCCTGGGCCTCTTGGTGACGAATCTCACCAAGGACCGTGCGGTACGTACCACCTCCGCGATCCATGGAATCTTGGCCACATCCTCGACCTACAAGTCCAGGCAGTGTGCATCACAAGGTGTCCAAAAGATGTGGCGGTAGGTCTCATAACGAGCCCACCCGTGGAGACGCAGTTTGACGCATTGTTTGTGACCACCTACACAACCATACAATGCAATATGCATGACTTTGGAATTCCGAATTTAAGTAAACCATAACCATTGTTAATCAATCGCCACTGAACATTCAACATTAACATTTACAAATTACCATTATAGTAATAAGTATAATATATATACCTGTACAACGTGCTGTGGTCCCACCTCCTCAATGGCAGCTCGAATGTGTGAGAACATGTACTCGCCCGTGACTGCCTCCCCAGAGGTGTCGATGGATGTGAGAAACATCGTCCCCATGCACGAAGGCACCAAGATATTCAATATGTGGCGCCTCCCCTCCTCGTATCGCTCCAACCATCAGATATGATGGTGCAACCATACCTAGTTCACAAGTGACAAGTCACATTGCAGTGTTGCACAAGACAAGATCCGAGATCGTAATTCAAATTTCATGGCAAGTTGCAACCCTGAGCAATGAGCAGTGAGCCCTCAATGATGAATGATTAAACATAAATAGCTATTAACAAGTAATAAGTATGCAAGGCCACCACAATGTATGAAAACTTAATGTACAAATTACAATGTACATATTACTGTCTACATATCAATGATCAATCATCATAGAGTCTTTAAAGTTTACACTATACAGTGCATAAAGTTAAAAGGATAGTAGTACGTACTAGGCCCATGCCTTCCTGAGAGCTCTAGCTTCTACTCAACAGAAGCCCGCTCATCAAGAAGTCCCTTCGTCCTCAAGTGCTCACAAGATGACATGTACTCCTTTTGGTCTTCTATGCCTTTTGGTCACTTAATCATCTCTCTCTCTCTCTCTCTCTCTCTCTCTCTCTCTCTCTCTCTCTCTCTCTCTCTCTCTCTCTCCCAAACCATCTCAGTTCACCTCTAACATAATCCTTGCCCCCACACTAGCCACTCTCCTCAATTTCTGCAATTGTCTCTAGCTTCCCATCCTCCTGCTGCACCCACATCATCCACCGTATTCACAAAAATGGTGATCCCACGATTCTTGGTAACAATCACACTATCATGATTGAGCATGTTCTAGCGGTGCTATATGATACCATCCTTCAGTCTGTAGTGATATTAGAGTTGGAATCTGGCAGATTACATGCTTTGGGCCAGGCAAGGTTCCGAGCCCATTAACTCTACCACTAACCATATCTTCACTCTTTGGGCTTTAATCGAGGATGCAAAGCACAAGGAAAAGAAGTTTACTGTTATTTTGTGGACTTTAGGAAAGCCTTATCTTCATGATCAGGGTACAGGCTGTCATGGTTTTCTCATGCATCACACCTCCTCCTTGAGTCATTTGGTATCTCTATTATAGCTCTTCCCTCGAGTAAAAGTTCACATAGATTAGGAGGCATTGAAATCCTCTTTCTACGTTAGTTGGAGGACATGCTACTACAAGAAAGCTTGACTCTATTGAATTTTCTATCAAACCTTCTAAGGAGAAATTATTTGGTGAGTTTGTGCTAGTGTTTTTTTTTATTTAGAAGCTATATAATCATTTCAAAGGCATGCAAACGATGTTTCTATGTTAGCTCAAGGTTGTGTTGTTGCAAGAAGGATTGCTATCATTGAGCATCTTATCGATTCTACTTCAGATTCTTCCTTTTGTTTAATTCTATTGCTTCTTTCAAATTGATTTGTTTGCTCTTTCCCACACTAAGTTTTCATCATGACATACCCGTTAGAATTAATGTTCACATTGTTATCCCTAATGTTGTCATCTGGATTACTGGGCCATGCCTGCGTGCTAATTTAGGAGCCTTTACCTATATCTAATAAGTCAAGTTAGAATTTAATTAAACTCAAGTTCGAGATTCTAGTGCTTGATTTGGAGCTATAGATAGGTGTTGGCGCTTTTACCTTATATAGAGACATCAAGTAGGCAATTAAAACTGCTTTTGCTTTTGCTTTGACTTAGACCAAAGTTGATAAGTATGTAGTGTGCCCTAGCTCATTGGCAATGGGACATAGTTGGAGTAAATCATCATTGTTGTTTGTGTTCTCTTTCATGTGTATGATTGTTGTCTAACAACAATAGGAATCTTGTCTTGGGTAACTTGTATGAACAAGTCGGTTTTCTAACATGGTATTAGAGCATGGTTCAAGATTTGAGAGAACAAGGAGGTACTCAACGAACGGAGTCAATCATCATATGCAGGTTGATCGACCATCTTCAAGGTGTGGAGGTGGTATCCCTAGCCAACTCTCAAATTTGATCTTCATCTACAATGGTGGCAACTTTGTGAGAAGATCTAGTGCTACAAGGAGAAGTGTTGTGCTGCAAGAGGAGACTATGAACTCTGCCTCAGATCTGAGGTTATTATAGGACAGCAAAGATAACGTTGTTAGGAGGACAACGTGGATCTTCTAGGAGGAGATCGGATTGTCACTAGCAGTGTTAGCTGGCTGTCTAAAGATTTGTTCGCTGTCTGCTGCTGTCTATTCGCTGGATCAGTGAACCAGATCAGATCGTTGTTGTCTATTGCAGACCTGTTCACTGGAATTGAAGATCTATTGGAGCTGAATCTTACCGCTGACTTGCAAGGACAAGTGACAGCGAAGGAGATGGCAGGAGAAGACAATCAGCGATCATGGTGTCGCTGAAGCTACAGAAGCAGCTACCAACAGCATACTGAAGAACAGTCAACTCCAAAATTTCTAAGATTGGACAAGGATTTGTCAACAAAGGTGCAAGCTCTAAAAGGGAGTTGCGTAAGAAGTATAGAATATGGGTCTATATAAGTAAATCGATATCAAGATGATGCTTCATTGATTCACAGATTCTTATCATGGTGGCAAATGATTTGTTCATTGTTACAAGTGACATGTGTGGCAAGTTGTGTGGTCATTCTACGTTGTATTAGTTTGGTTTCTATCCAAGCCATAGTAGCTTGTTTATGTCGTAGAAATTTACTTGTCTATCTGAACTAGTATCACACACTTGAGATTTATGATTAATCGAAGTGATCCTTTGTTGTGGTTGTCAAGTAATTCTTGGATACCATCCAAGTCATAGTTGATTGTTCATGTGGTGGTAACAAGTGAGGATCAATTCTTCTAGGAAGATCTGTTTTGAGTTCGAGTCTGGAGAAAAGTTGCTTTTTCAAGTTCTTAAATCTATCCAAGTCATATTGTCATGTGGTAGATTCTGTTGTTTCCAATAAAATTTGGAAGCTAAGGTTGTGATTAGCCGTTGAAAACCAACAATACAGGTTGTTGTTTGGCCTCAAGAAAAACAACAAGGTTCATTTCTATGAATTGACAGTTTATTGATCAGTCTTAGAAAATCAATATGAAGGTTTCTTCAAGGAAGATGGACGTACACCCATTGGAAAGTTTGCATATGACAAACTGTCAGAATAAATAGATGTCATGATGGGAAAGTTATTCGGGGCAAGTGACTCTATATGTCAAATAGAGGCCAGAGATTCAATGCAGAAGATAACGTCAAGTACTTTGTGTGAGAAAGTATTTGATGGGGAGTATCAGTACTTTGTGTGAAGAAGTATTGTACATGTTTTATCTTTCTATTGGGGATGCTCTATTACTTGCATATTTGATTGGGTTCATGGATGACATTCTATTTGTATCATTGTTAGAGAGTGGTTGGAATGCAAACAAGAAGTGTACATCCAGGGGGAGCATTACAATTTGACACTTGTACAGTTGGTCCCATAGACCACTTTGGTCTCCATCAAAGTTCAAATAAACATTCATTCACTCATTCTCTCTTGCTGACAACATGCACTTTTCTTTTCTTTTTTGGAGGGGGGGGATGGGGGCATCTTCTGTTAGGTGCTCTGAAGCAGTGATGGCCAACAACACCATCCTCTTTTAGAATCGTTTTGAATTTTCCATGTCTATCATGCATTTCTCCTTGGAGATGCAGGCTCCCTCATCCAAATGCTTTCTCTCTCTATCTTTTAGATAGCCACTCCATCTAGGAGAACACATGGCCATGTATGTTACTCATGCATCTACGGAGGCACAACTAGAGAACGTCCCATGTGATAAGGACATCTCTCTCTTAGTAGGGCCACATATTGGAGGCTTCCTCCGGTGATAGCCTCCTTAAATGAGGGGGTCAACCACATGTTGAAAGTAGCACCTACTTCCCGCAACTTGGGATAGGAGCAAATTGGAGGGGTGAGAGAGAGAATCCAGGCAGCCTCCAGAGGTTAACTTTTTCAACCTCCTACCTTTGGAGGCTATGGCCTACCTCCGGAGGTGGGAGGGAATCTAGGGCAAATATACCCTCCTGCCTCCATCATGTGGCCCTTCTCTCATCTTAGCTTTGGCCATACACATTTTCCTACATCCAAGATGCACCCCCAAGATGGGCCTCCAAGATGGGAAGTACAAGGTTATCAAACACATGCATTTCTAAGGATGTTCTAGTAAAGCCCACTTTTTTTGACATCTGGGATGTAGGCTCAATTCTTAGATGTGCACATCCAAATCTACATGACATCCCGAAAGTTTGAGACAAAACATGCCCCCTCCCTCTTTTCTCTCTCTCTCTCTCTCTCTCTCTCTCTCTCTCTCTCTCTCACGCTATCAATAATGTGATTGAATACTTGCTATCATTTTTTATTTAAAAAAAAAATCCAAATGTGACCATCCCGGAACCACTTTTTTTGACATCTAGGATGTAGGCTCAATTCTTGGATGTGCACATCCAAATCTACATGACATCCCGAAAGTTTGAGACAAAACATGACTCTCTCTCTCTCTCTCTCTCTCTCTCTCTCTCTCTCTCTCTCTCTCTCTCTCTCTCCAAATTATGCTATCAATAATGTGATTGAATACTTGCTATCAATTTTTTATTTCAAAAAAACTTCCAAATGCAAGATAGAATGCCAAATTTTTCATAAAGAAGAGAGTAAATCAAGATAAGGAATCAGAAAAAGAGCTTGTCAAACTGAGCCTCCTAATTAATCAGAGTAGAATTTAAAAGCAACAAATGAGCTCAGTACAAGAAATAAAACTCGTGGGGCGGCAAGGAACACTTAAGAGCCTGCTCTTGGCACCAATCTGAAATGTTATGGAGAAATGCTACCTCACGATTAGCATCCTTCATCATGGATGTAATTTCGCCTAGGAAGTCACTCATGCCCTGATACAACCCCATAAATTGTCATCAATTGCAAGATATGTCAAGGGAAATATAGTTCAGAAAGAAAGACTACATCTGAAGACAGACGAATACTTCATTCTTATCTTATCTCGTCCATGAAGTAAATTTGAGATGGAACGTTGATTTCTTACATATTCCTGATCAGCATCAGTCTCAAGAACACCGGCATCATAAAGAAATCTTCGATCATCGTCAGATAAAACCGAATATGCTTCTTGGATCGCCTGAAACCGAGACTTTGCGTTGTCGTTGGCGACGGAGTCACCTGCTGCACACTTGTCGGGATGCCATATCTAGGAAAGACAACATAATTCTTCATCATCACATCCGCTCGGCTCCCGATGAGAACTTCATCACAAGAAACGACAGCCTCCAGTGGTAACATAATGTATAGCGCTTTATGATGTTACGTTGTTAAATCTAAAGGGTGAGCTCACGGCGGAACTCCATTGAAGAACACAACTGAACATCGAACGTTATCATGCACAAATGAGCAGATTAGATGCTCGATGGCCCTCGCTGGCAAGAATTGCAGCAAAGAAAATGGCTTCAATTTTGAATGTGGAAGAAGACAAAGAACATACCATGGCCAACCTTCTGTAAGCAGAACGAATTTCAGACGGGGTACAACTCTTCTGAACACCAAGTATTTTGTAGAAACACTCTCTGATGTCCTTTGAACCTTCCATGCCTATACTTCAGGAAAGCGCTAGCACAAAATGCACCACTTTATAAACATTTTGTGGCTCCAGAGTAACTCCACAGATCTTCCGATCCTTGCTAACATCTGCTAACAGTCTGTTTGCCGTATTATACGTGAGGAATTCTGTTAAGTGTGTCTGCACAGATACAGCAGATCATTAAGGAATAATACATATGGTCAAAGTTTTCTCAACTAGTCAGCTGATGCTAGCTGGCATGAACATACTGAAATTTCGCCTTTGACGATCCACAACCGACACGAAATTTTTGTACGATCCTTGAATGACATACAAGGACTCTCATGACTTCTAGGCTGAATTGCAACTTTCAAGCAATCAAACAGATTTGATCGCAAAAAGATTAACTTATAAGCAGTTACTAAGTCGCACTTGGAGGGAGCTACTTTCATAATCGGTAACACAGCTACAAGCACAGATGCATCTTCATTGAAAAATATCAAACCAGTATAAAAATGCCAATCCGAAAGCAAACTCTGAATTATGTAGAGAAAGAATGGATTCCGTTCAACATTGCTAGCAGCTTAATGATCAAGGGGGAGTTCAAGGTTTGCCAAACTGATTCAATTCTGCTGTTTATTCCACGAAAATGAGTGTAGGTAGCAATACTTTAACTGGAATGAGAAGCCAAAAAGTAGGTCAGCAAAGAGGATCAAAGAGCAGACGGACAGAAGCCGACGACGCCATAGCCAAAGCTCGAACTCTTTGTTTGTATTTCTTCAGTTTCTAGAAAAGGAAAGAATACGTCACAGAAGAAGCGTCCAGAAGGAAAGGCTAAACCGAGAGTGGAATCGTGCGCTAAGATCACAGCAATAATGGCGCTGGTGAAACGGCGCGCGAAACTGCGTTGTGCAGATCCAGCAGATCGCGAGCGCAATGTCGTTCATAGTCTATATATGTATTATTTCTATGATCAGCAAGGATTCCCGATTTTCCTCGGTGAGGCAAGACTTAATTTCTTATGTTATGAAGGTGCGTACATTTTTGGCATTTGAAAGATCCTCTTCATTTAAAGTTGATCTATGAAATTTGTGAATATGTTTGATCAATTGTTTAAATTTTAGATCTATAGTTCTTTAAATAAGTCACATGGAATACAAAAAAAATTCCCACTCTTTACGTTGAAGTCGTTCTCGATCTGTGTCCATATGTTGTCCGAAATATCAAAGGACCACTACAATATGATTGGCTCATTTGAATTTTATGTCACACCATTGGCGCATTTTTCTTGAATTCTCCCAATCAACTCAACTTGTCGAGCCATGTTGGTAAGTATAAAAGTCTCATTTCTTAAATATTCACTTTTGAATTAATGGCATGCCTCCATATAAAATAAGGAACTTGTGTGGGCCATTTCAACATTTGCACTGAGTCAGTCCTTCCTTCCACATCATTCCATGTGATAGCCCTTTTCATTTGGAGGGCAAGGCATTTAATGTCTTAATTCAAATTAGATAAGACATTTATATTTCTTATTGGAGAATAGAGAAAGGGCCCACCACTTGCTCCCCATAGTCCAAGAGACCCAAGGTACTTTCCTTGTAACCCTAGGTTGGCACCTTTTCAATGCCACCGAGAGGCAACTCTCACCCCTTGTGAAATGGGGGGAACGCCTCTTGGAGTGGCTCCACCAATCAAACGTAGAGTATTTGGCCTTTTGGACTTACGTCCCTTCCATGTGAAACCACCTTAAGAGCAAAGTATTCGATAGTACTAGTGTGCATGTAGAGATAAAGTTGATCATATAAATGTATCTCCCTCTCACACATTGAGGCTTGCTTGTTTTGCTAGCGAGACCGTGTATGGAAACAAACCTAGAAAAATCAAACAAGCAAATACAAAATATAATGCGTTAACTAATTTCCAATCACAAAATATGATGTATAATATAGTTTCCAGAGCTACGAAGGAATGATCACAACAAACTTTATTCATTTCATGATGGCTAATGAGACTTATAATTTACTTACAACCAAGCTAGAATTGCTATTTTGAGCTCTCTCTCTCTTGAAAAATAGCAAATTCTATCTTGGTTGTAAGTAAATTTTTGACGTACTTTGGAATCCACACGTGTGAATCCATGTTGCCACGTATGAGATCTACTCTAGATGGGTTTTGACATTCTACAAGTAAATTTTTTGCGAGTTTTGCGAGTTTTCTTCTACCCATGATCCAACAAAATGGTAGCACATGGTGTGCTACTCCTCTTATGTCACTACATGATTTTTTAAGAACAAGAATTGTGCTTTGATGATACTTAAAAATTTTAAATAGGTTCATCACAAAATAATTTGTTACTCTATAAAACTATTTATGACGTTGTAAAAGCTCTCATGTCGGCGTGCTAGCTTGTAGAGAATTTATTTTTAAAAAAATGAATTTTTTCTAAAGAACTTTTTGAAAAAATAAATCTCTTTATGGAGTTGATTCGTCTAGCATGCCGGTGTGCTAGCTGAGTAAATTATAAAATAGAAAAACTATTTTGACACATTTGAGAACCAAATTTTGAGTAAAAACATTATGTCAGAATATTTTCTTTAATCTCCAAAAATAATAAATAGACATGCCAAGTAAAACAGCTATAAAAAAATTTCGCAACTTTTAAAGAGCACGTCGGCATAAATTTGAATTACTTTGTGAGATTTTTAACTATGTACCAAACCACATTCTTAATAATAAACATTGAAGTAGTGGCATAAAAAGGTTAGCACACCACTATATTTCTGTTGAATCATGACAAGAAAGAAACTCACATAACTCGCAAAAAATTTACTCTCAAAATGCCAAGGCCCGATAGATTGGATCTCATTCATAGGGTTAGTTAGGTTTGTTTGGTCATGATTCCTAAATTGTAGGACCAAACTCCTCAAATCATGGAGGTGGTTGATCAACCTAGCCATCAAATTGGCATAACTCTAGGGTTAGGTAAGATTGACATATTTGGACAAGAAAGGTCAATCAATCTCCTGATTACATGTTGGATTCTCACCTAACTTGAGAGGAGAAGAGCCCTATTGTACATACAATCTATCATTCCATAGTGAAGAGATGGAATTTTTGGAGCACATTGGTAATCTCAGCTTTTCCCTACATTTGTCCTGTGTTTTTTGTGAATGCTTTTGAAAACTAAACTTGATTACACTTAATCATTAATAGCAAGCCGCCGTACTAGAGGCCGTACACATGTGTGGGGTCAGATTTTAGTGTTTGATCATTGCTTTTGGTTGCTCTTGCTTGTGAGATCCTAAATTGCTATTCTAGATCAAGATTTTGTGACTAGTTTTGCAATAGATAGGTGCATGAAGTAATTTATCACTCTTAAAGTCTTGAAGTCTTGTGTAGGCTCATTTATGGTCCTTAGTATTGTACTTTCAACATGGTATCAGAGCCAAATACGAGAGATAGTAAATAATCAAAGGACAATCCATTTTTAGCAAGTTTTGTCGCTAGAAAGCTAGTCTTGAGAGGGCGAGATGGAATCAAGCCATAGTGTGAAGATTGTTGATCCAAACTTTGTGAGCGCTAATGTGAGAGAGATGAAGAGGACAAGAGAGAAAATGAGTCGAGAGCAAAAGTGGTGTGAAGAAGTTTGATTCATCACTTTTGAATTTATAGTTTCTATGGTGGAAAATAGGGTTTGCTTTCCGTCATTGGATTGTGCTCCTACTAAGTGTCGTGATCTTATCGTTCTCTGGATAGGTTGTAAAATAAGCCTTCACAAAAACCAAAAAGGCCCTTCACGTAAAAAAAACTTCCTAAGTTCGACAAGTTTTTTTTTTGCAATGGCTTATCTATTTATTGGTAACGAAGTCATCTCAAGCACTAATATGCAAGAACATAACAAAGGGATAGTGAAGTAACATATGCATTGAACAGATTTTATGAGAGAGAGAGAGAGAGAGAGAGAGAGAGAGAGAGAGAACCCACCAACCCGCAGTTAACAAGATTTTTCAGGGGGTAGTTAGGGAATGCTAACTGCCCACCAAGAGAAAATCAGCATTCACCGGTAAATCAAATTTAAATCCCAAAAAAGACCTTTTGCATAGAATTTTGTTGATAATGACATAAAGTCTATTTCTCAAGAAACATACTTTTGAAACGCATTAACAAACGTATGTATTTCGATTATAAGTGTATCTTTATCTATGCATCAATACATAATTGCGATGACTTGAGAAATAATATTCTTATATGAGTTATAAATAGGTCGATTGGATGCTAGATGTAGATATTGTAGGAAAGGAAAAGATAACTCTCTTCTTTTATCATTTGGTCATATGAAATGTCTCATTATTAGGGTGAAAAATAGTAGTCATGTTTAAGAAATTCACAGTATTGTCCTCAGTGTTCTCAATTTTTACTGTTGAGGATATATCCAATGCGAGTTATCTTTTATCCTAGGCTGATTTTTGTCCAAGAATAGTAAAGCATCCAGATTGTTTATGAAATAGACATCGTCTATGTACCGAAAAGTATACTTAAAGGATTTCATTATCTCAAATTTGCCAAGCTTAACTAACATTTTCACAAATTGCATTTTGTAATACGTAAGATACCAATTACACCAAGAGGGGGAGCAAGAAAAGCCCATTGGAATCTCACAAACTTGTCTCCAAGTTTTGTCATCCAATCTGCTAATACAATTGTCAATCAAAAAGTCAGTCCATACGCATAATTTTTCTTTATCGATAATATTTTATTCCTCCTCCTTTTATTCCCATGACTAAACAAATTTATTTGCTTGAAGTTTATATGCAAAAGCATTTTTGTTAGAATGTTTGAATGCCTACGAAACTTGGTTTACACATAATCGTTTTTAGCCCATCTTGACCAATAAGTGGAATGCTTTCATAGCATTTGGCAATGTCTATTGCCCATGTAGAGGTAATATTATCAGGTGTATTGAGATAGAATTCCGTAGAGGATTAGCATTGCCAAAATAGGTTACTATCCACATTAGGATACTCTGGTACGAAGTTGCCTTAAGGCCTGCTTCCCCCCCCATGAGGAGAGGAGACAACATACCAAGAGCTCCAGTAAGAAATGTGGCCACCTTAAAGAACTACCAACAATATTCATAAAGCAATATGTATTGCCCTAATGCAACCGTATTAGGGCATACATCATACTGATCAGTAAGAGGGCAATAAATCATATTATACATGTTAGTACATAATAGAGTGCAAGTAAAACTGTAATCATTTATCAATAGCAGAATGGGCATAATCTCTTCATAGTCACCGAGTATAAGGGCAAATCTGTGCCATACTGACTTGTTAGACCTCATGTGTACTAATGAGCGTCTATAGACTACGGTAAGTAGTTAGGACAAATCCATGCCATACCAACTGCCTGAAATTATCGTCCCATATCTAAGAATCTAATCTACCTTTGTAACCTAGCATTATACATACAATGCTTTATCTCTTTCCTTGTATTAATCAACAGTTACAGAATAAGTACAAGCTACTTCGTTTATAAAGTCGATAGCATATGTTAATTAGATAAACGGGGACCCCTATATTCATGCATCCTTCAAGTAAGCCATCTTTACGTTCCATTTGTAATTGTTAACAAAAGTTGTTTCGAAGCTACTTACTCATATAAAAGATAAGTTTCTAAAACCTATGTTTGAGACTGAAACTATATGTCATAGAATGTACCTCGTCAAACATTAACAGTTCGCATCTCTTCCTTATTGGAAGTGCGCACTACTATGCACGAATTTGCATACAATTAACATAGAGTAAATATCTCTGATCAAGTGCAATTGAGGTCCGCTATCCAGCACACTACTATTGGTTGTAAATCGCACCCAAGCAATAGTCTATATGTCTCAGTGATTCCATATAGTGAATAATCAGAGACTACAAACAGCTTGTCTACCATCACTGTAAAATAGCATATTGATTTCCAAAAAAAATGAAGAATTTCATTGTCACAATCACCTAAAGCCAGTAGGTTGATCACGGCTCTGTAGGCTGAGTCTTTACCTGGAAAGTGTAGGTAATTTGCTTCCGAAAACTTGAGAAACAAATTGGTATCTCAGCGATGGACTGTGAGGAAGCCACAAATAGAATTTGCCTCACTTGTAGGGCGCCACTAGTAGAATGAAGCGCTAATGTGTGTGTGTGTGTGTGTGTGTGTGTGTGTGTGTGTGTGTGTGTGTGAGAGAGAGAGAGAGAGAGAGAGAGAGAGAGAGAGAGAGAGAGAGAGAGAGAGAGAGAGAGAGAGAGAGAGAGAGAGAGAGAGAGAGAGAGAGAGAGAGAGAGAGTGGTGTGAAGAAGTTTGATTCACCACCTCTCAATATTGTTGGATTGTGCTCCTGCGGGTTTTGACATTCTACGAGTAAATTTTTTGCGAGTTTCTTCCATGACATGCTCCAACAAAATGGTAGCACATGGTGTGCTACTCTTTTTATGCCACTACATGATTTTTGAAGAATAAGAATTGTGGTTTGATGCATACTTAAAACTTTGACTATCCATCAAATTTTAAATTGGCCCATTACAAAATACTTTGTTACTCTATAAATATAGATGTAATTTTATTTTATTTTAAAGTGTTGAAGTTGTAAAAGCTAGCATGTCGGCGTGCAAGCTTGCAATTTTTATTTCGAAAAAATGAAAAACTTTTTGAAAAATTAAATTTTTTTTTGGAGCTGATTTGACTAGCATGCCGATGTGCCAGTCGAATAAATGATAAAATAGAAAAGCTATTTTGACATATATGAGAATCAAATTTTGAGTAAAAATATTATTTCAGAATATTTTTTTCAACCTTCGAACATAGTAAGCCGACGTGCTAAAAAAAAACACTAAAAAAAAAATTTTGCAACATTTTGAGATAGCACGCCGAAAAGTCAACAAAAGTGTGAAAGAAAAGCCGGTTAGAGAAAAAAAGAAAAAAAAAAAAAAAGGCACCATTTATGAATTAATGAACAACATTTATGAGTAAGTGAACAAGCTTGTTGAAATTTGTTGTGAGGGCCCCTACCATAACGTCATTCCCAATTTATGAGTAAGTGAACAAGCTTGTTGAAATCTGTTGTGAGGGGGCCCTACCATAACGTCATTCCCAATTTTGTAGGTGTTTTCAAATTTTAGTATCCACAATTTCACATTTGTATTCACAATTTCACGATGTCTTGTCACAATCATGACAAAATGGTCACTGATTATCAAGCATGTAGTCTTTATGTCACATCTTGGTAAAATCAAAGAACTAAGGAAGTTTTAAGCAATAAAGTTGATAACGAAAGCTCAACCCTAAAGAACTTGACAATAGAATCATACCAAGAAATTTAAAAAAAAAATCACATTTCTTGTGAAAGTCATGAAAAAAAGCATTTCTTGTTAAAGTCATGAGAAAAAAACATATCTTGTGACATGGACATCGTGAATAAATCCTACCATGAAAAAATGTCAACATGAGCAAAAATAGAAGATAATTTGTCATCATATCATGGCATACCTATCTTGAGAGATTTTTTCATTCACTAATAAAAGCTCATTTGTAATACTTAAAAGGCTTGGCATGTCCTCATTTGGTGACATAGCTCATAAAGTTTCATAGCCCACATGAACATATTGTCTTGCATTAGCAAGGCAAGCCAAAACACTTGTGCAAAGATAACAACTAGTATAAGAGATCACATTCGACAAATATTTCACCAACTTTCTCATTAGGTTTAGGGCATAAATTCATTTTTTTTTGTAGAGGGTGTTGATTTGCACCATTGGATCCAATTTTTGTGAGACTTTTGCCTATTTTAAAACTTGCTCATTTATAGCATGAAAGTGGAAAGCTAAATACTCCAAAACCATTTAAGCCAAAATGTGCAATCACTAGTTATTATGGTGTGTGAACAAAATGTTCTGTATAGTGCAATTTTCTTTTGTTGTTTCGTGCAAGAAGCACACTACAGAAGCTTGTCAGCCAAAAATCGAATATAAGGTGCTTATAAAATAATGGTATGGATGAAACCTAGAAGAAAATGGCAAGGGCAAGAAGGTGGTGGTAAGTAGAGCCACAAAGAATTTTGAATTTCATGTAGGTCATTCTTTAGTCACTACATCTTTTTTATAATGGAATTGTTATTTCCTTCTAGAAGCAATCAATGTTATGTGCATGTAAAGCCTTTGGCACAAAGCATCTAAAACAAAAATATAATGAAATTTGGATAAGTAAGAGCAAAACCATTACTCTATATCGTCTATACAAAGTTTATGTCTATATTCTAGCTTACTCCTAAAGAAATCAATAACTGCTATCTTTTTGCCTATTTTTGAGATAACACCTAAATATAGTTACTTTGAGAGCAACAACCAAAATCAATCTCTCTCTCTCTCTCTCTCTCTCTCTCTCTCTCTCTCTCTCTCTCTCTCTCTCTCTCTCTCTCTCTCTCTCTCTCTCTCTCTCTCTCTCTCTCTCTCTCATGAAATTTGTTCAATTCATATGTTACTTCACGATCACTTTTGTTATGTTCTTGCATATTACTACTTGAGACGGCTTTGTTACTAATAAATAGATAAGCCACGACAAAAAAAAACTTGTCAAACTTAGCAAAGTTTTTTACATGAAGGGCTTTCTTGGTTTTTGTGAAGGTATAAGGGAAGCTCCCTAAGATCATGCTTACAAGACAAACACAATGGAAAACACACTATGGAGAAACCACCCAACCATGTAGAAGCAACCAATCAATTCTAGAAGCTTCACCCCCAGGCCAAGGATTAGGAAGCATGAAAGTAGAGTGAAACCCTAGCAATGAATCAACCACAAATGTGAGGAGTAGGGCGAGTTTGGCCTCTTCTTATAGAGCCATGAACACCTATGCACATAGACATGCAAGGTACTAACTCTCCTATCCATAAATTCATCCAGAATAGAGTCTTTATGCTTGGATCCTCTATTCATAGATTTGCTATTGATAACTCTACACATGTCTTGATTGTCCCATAGCTTGTACTAACTCCATTTAGTGTGTTCTGGGCCTCACTACGATATTAGTTACTTTCAGGTCACATCTAGTATGACGTGGCATAACTAACAGCTTGCTTCATTGGAGTATCGTGTATTAGTCATGGACATAACATTATTCCCTCCTTAAACTGCTTCTATCCTTAGAAGCTCTCAAAACAGAAAGAATTATGAAAACAGTTCTTTTAACTTTCAATATTAACCTAGAAAATTCTTATCCTTAAGTGTTTTCAACCATTAATCTCTGCTCTGAACTACTAGCTTTGGTTTAAAAAGTACACTAAGAGATATATTTTCTCAAATGGGTTACACTCAACACAAGTTAATAACATTACCTTCATGTAAAACACTTACATGAAACACTAGGAGAAATATTTCCTAACTTAGGAGATTAAAGTTAAAAATTAATAATAATTACAATATGAAATTATCCACAAACTCTGGCAGACAATTCATAATAAGCTTCCAAGTACAACTATCCTTAGAATCCAATTCTAAGATATAATAATTCATTCAATTAGAACGTCTAGGAAAATCATTAAGATATAAAATGATTAAACCTTAGATACTCTTATGAGTTAGTTACCTCTGTTTCTAGCATCATAGGAAGAATTAACATGGTTCAATATTACATTCAGAGCCTTTATGGTTAATGATAAGCTTTGAATCCCCTACTTATGCATCAAATCTAGGGACAAGCTTCTGTCAATTAACAAAACAATTTCACTTCTATCCTATACCTCGGTTGAATCACTGATATACAAAAATTATCTACTAGTATGAAATTTGAAACAATTTCACTTCTATCCATACCTCGGTTGAATCACTGATATACAAAAATTATCTACAGTACTAGTCTGATTTTTTGCATATAATGCACCATAGGATTTAACCGAAAATGAAATGAGTTTTTTTTTTAATTCCTATTATTACAAATTTTCCGATAAAATTGGACTGTTTTTTTTTTTATTGACTAGTTTGGCATTACTCCGTTAATATTGACAAAATCTATCCAAACTCAAAATATGAAATTATATGAATGGAAATTCTACCAATAGATTCTTAGTAACTCCTAATCTGTATCCAATCAGATTTCACTATTAGGATAAAGAGTACTGTTACCACTCATTCTGTCTGGTCATTTCATATTTTCCATATTTGGGGAAGTTCGTAGTAGTGTTTCTGGATGACTGATCTATAGCAGAATATTCAAAGAGCATGCTAAGCATCTTCGTACTGTCGTACGTATCTTAAGACAGTAGAAGCTTTATGCAAAAGAATCAAAGTGCGAATTCTTTAAAAAGGAACTTCTTTACCTTGGTCATAAGATTACCTCCTTTGGGATCAAGATTGACGAAGAAAAGGTGAAGACGGTAGTGGAATGGCCAATTCCTAAAACAGTGCGTGAACGTAAGTCATTCTTAGGTTTTATTGTGTTTTTCTGTAGATTTGCAGAGGAGTACTCGAAGATTGCTGCACCTCTCAACAATATGTTGAAAGGAGTGAAAAGTCGCAAAGGTAGGCCAAGTCCTCCTATTGAATGGAATGAGAAATTAGATGAGAGTTTTTGCAAACTCAAGCTTCTAATCGCCTCAGCTCTTTGAGAATAGCGGATCCAGATTTGTTGTTTGTCATCAACACTGACATGAGTGATATGGCTATTTGAGTTGTTCTCTTAGAGGAGGGTCAGCCCGTTGCCTTTGAGAGTAAAAAACTAACCGATGCACAGGTCAGGTACTCCAGCCAGCTTTATGATCCCTTAGATCATTCTGATTACAAAAGTACTTTAGAGGTTAGTGATCTGTATACACTATAAACTGACTACCATAAAGGTAATGCCTCCAAGTTTTAAGTCTTTCTCCTGAGTTGTATAACGCAACTGAGGCCCCGTGAGTTTCTTGCTTTCAAACGCTATCGGCCTATCCTCCTATAGAAGAACTGCCCCTATCGCCGAATCACTTGCGTTAGTTTGCACGACGTAAGGTAAATCAAGAGCATTTGCTTGAGTTTCTCAAAGCATTGGTTCAATTCATCATTCCACTCAATAGGCTCGCTAGGTTGACCTCTCTTTTTCTTTTTATTAACTCTGCCTTTAGTCAAATTATTTAAGGGTGCTGCCACTTTAGCATAATCCTCAATTGACTTACGAAAGAAAACTGTAAAATCGAGAAAAGATTTAACTTTTCTAATTATCTTCGGTATCGGCCAATCAAGCACTGTCTTGACCTTACTCTCATCAATCTCCAACCCACTATGGGTGATCTTATGACCGAGGTACAACAACTCATGCTTAAAGAACTCACATCTAGATTCCTTAGCGTAGAGTTTCTCTCGTCTGAGAATATCTAAGACAGTCTTAAGATGACTCAAATGCTCCTTAAGTGTTCTACAGTAGATGAGAATATCATCTAAGAATACAACCACAAACTTCCCTAGATATGAATGAAAAAGATCGTTCATCATCTGTTGGAACATAGTTGGTGCATTCGTCAACCCAAAAGGAAGCACAAAAATTCATAGTGACCGAATCTCGTCCAAAAACCAGTCTTCTGCACGTCATCCGGAGGAATTCTAATCTAATAGATCATCAAAGGTTTGAAGCACGTTACGCTTACACTCATTCTGATAATCTGCAGGCAGACCTAAAATAAAAAAAAACCACAGTGCCAACTTTTTATCAAATGAGGGGACTTTATTCCATAAATCCATAAAATCTTGTAGGTACCAAACTCCGAGTACCCATTTTGCAATTCACAAATCTTTGGTAAAAAACCGAGTCGTCCACAACCACAAACGACTTTCTGAACACCTCCTTAAACTCGTCCCATGTGGTAGGTTTAGGTTGTAAGTCACGCCACCATGACGAAGCTTTACCACGGAAGAACATAATAACACTCTCTATCTTTTTCTCCTCAGGAATTCTGTGTAAATTAAAATAACTGGTCCACTTGGTTAACCAGCCATCCACAATTTCAGGCTTCTTCTCTTTCTTCTCCCCCGAAAATGGTTCATGCTGAAAGCCCAAATTCGGAACAGACAAAGCTCTCACTTGATTTAACAATACTTCACCCAAGCAGTGAGCACGCAAATGGTCCTAAATCTAGAGTGTTGATCAATATGCGCCAAGCTTCAATATTATACTATGAAGTAGTACAGTGGCTTACATGCGATTTTTGGGTTGCTATTTCATGTCACTTTTTTGGTATCATGCAATACTATATACTAGCAAATGGTACCTATAAGAGATTCTTGGTAATCTGCATGTATGGATGTTTGTCAAATCAAGTATGCATTGTCGTCTGCTTTTTTCCATGCATGCACATTCAATAATTAAGCCCTCCACCAAGGCCCCAATCTTAAAATCTGAGGCTGCCACTTCCATTCTTGGCTTGCCTTGCAAAGGCAATACTATGTGGTGAGGTTGGTCAATGGAGTTTGGTAAAAACTTAACGTTAAAAGATAGTCTTTGGTGATTGTTTAAACTTTAAATGCTGAAACTTTGATTGAGGGCCCAACTAACATGCATTAAATTTGTAAGAAAGGTGCATGCAAACAATGCATGATAAAACTCAAAAAGCAAAAGATGCTTCATGATAAGCATATCATCAAGATCATGATCTACAATGGAAAGGGGCTAAATCAGCACATAATTGCATGTAATGTAGTATCATAGATGAACACAAAAAGAAACCCTAAGCATAAAAAGGTGAGAGACGTAGATGGTAGAGAATGTTTCTTTCTTATATAAAATATAGGGGGTGGCTTTAGCGCCTGATTGATTGATTGCCTATTTTCTCGGTGTCGATGCAAACTGTTCAAGGCTAATCACCTCAGAGTTGATGTGTGGCCATGGTGGATTACGTTGGCCAATTCTCCATATAAAATAATTTGGTAGAAGAATCATCAAGAGATGGTGTTTTGTGTGCTCTTATGATCCTCAAGATCTTATAGTTTACTCATTTTCTTCATGAACGTTCTGCTTATAATGAGGATGGTGATGAAAAGTTTGTAGACTCCCAAAAATTGGATAGTTGATGTTATTTATCAGCCTTGTGTTTTGTGATCTTGCAGAGTTGAATCCATGTATGCGAGTTGGATGTGTGTATGCGTCACAGAAGTCTTCTCAGCTGGAAAGTAGATAGCAACGAACATCTTTTGAAACAGAGAGCTTCAAGCATTTCTTCGTTTAAACTGACGGTGTGATCAATGGTGAAGGTAATTCTTTTACTCAGATGCTATTTCAGAGCTGTTTATCTTTTGAATCGATTCAAGAGAGATAGACTGATCGTTTATTTGATAAAATTTCTATATCGATAACTATATGAGAAATAATGTTGTTGTAGCAGTGGCTTGACTAAAGTCAGTAGATAGTATCAGCAATTGCATGTTTTGATTGAGGTCTCACATGCTCAAGATCACATCTAAAATTTGTGGGACAGCTGCAAAGCATTTAGTACTGCTCATAGATTGACAAAGGTGGATGCAGTGTTTTACAACTACCGTAGGAGCATCAGATCAGAATTGTTTCTACTGATTTTCTTAGAAGAAAATGAGACTAATGACGCTCTGATCTAGGCAGCAAAGAAGTTCTCTGGTCTCGAAGTTTTTGGTTCTTGGGTGGACAATCAAAATCAAACGTCATTCAAGACGATGTTTGAGGATGCATGAGCAAATAAAGTTGCTAGGACCATTGATCTTATTGGCCCCGTCTCCAACAAGCATGCTTTTGGCAATTAAGAAAAGTAATGACATCAATATTACTACAGATCTTGTTCTAAAACAGATCTCTCAATCTCATGTAGTCCAAATTGATACTCCTCACCGCAATTATAGAGGTGAGTAAAGCACCTACGTTCTATCGCTCTAACTCATGCATGTGTTTTAAGATCATGCAGTGCACAACTTAACTCATGCAGTATCCTGAACTTTGAAGTAGGAAACCCATATGCGATGGATGAAACCCTTCTAGTGACGATTTTTCCAGAAATATCAAGCACAGAAGAGAGAGAAAATATATTTGCTCTAGAGCTCAGACCAACGGCTGATGATGAAAACTTTCTCTCTCCTAGAACCAAATAAATATCTGAATTAGCAGGGTCACAGAAGCTTGTCAATATATATATTGCAACGTGTCGTCCTAAGTCTTAATCTGACAATAAATCTTATCTCGTTTATGATTCAATTTGCATGGGATAATTCACAGTCAGGTAGACTTAGACCAATACAAGAGTACGGAAAATCGAAAACATTAAGAGATCCTTCTAAGCAGCTGCGATCCACAGTGGTCCTCAACAACACAAAGATAGCAGAGCAGCCTCCGAAAGCAAAGATTCTTGTATTCTATGACTGTCAGGTTGAAAAAGATGTACTCTCACATTCTCCAAATGCAATTCCAAAAAAGTTTAGAGTACGTACACATTCAAGAGAGTTTGTGTGAACTTAGGTCCTCAATGTACCTTTATATTTTTTTAGCACTGTCAAACATAGCTATGAAATTGTAGTTATTACACCTTTTGTGAGAGATGTAATTCATCAATAAGTTTTCACCAATAAGAACTGGTCTTTATCAAATTAAGATTTTGCGAATGTGTTTTCTTTTGCAGGACATATAGACAATGCCTTCCATATGGGTGAAGAAATGATCAAATTTTCAGAGTTGTCTTGAAGATTACTTTATTGATGGTTTGTGATCGTTGAAATTGCGAATATTCAGAAACTTGGAAACTAAGATTATGAGAAACTGAGAAACTGAAATTCTCTGAGAAACTGAGATTCTGAGATTTTCATCGTGAATGTTGTGAGTAGTGATTTTGAATATTGTGAATATTGATCGTGAACATTGTGAATACAAATTGTGAATATTGATGTAAAATTGTGAAAATATTGAGAAACATATATTATGACATACGTGAATACTTCTTGTGAATATTGATTTTGAATATTCCTAAATACTAAAATATTCTACAACGTAATCGTGATTAATATGAACTTTTGTAAATAAAAATTATGGACGTTAAAACGTGATTATTCAAAATAAAGATCTTGCTAATCTGCGTTACTTGTGATAAAATTGTTCTATAGATTTGAATGAAGACAATGATTATCTTCACAAATATACATATCTAAAAGTTTGCAATTAGAGATTTTAAGACGATGAGGTACTTTTAAGATTCTTCTTTTTGACGTAGTTAATATCGTTGTCTATCACACAAAGAATAAACAAACTGACAATCGGATCGATATTTTAGGTTGAAGGAACATTGGTAGTGACTAGAATTAATCAAAACATAAACTAATAAAAATTACAAATCTTATCAATTTCTTAAAACATTAATTCACATATTTCAAAATCATTATATACACTTACACAAAATAATTTATCTAGGCTTTTCAACATCTCATGGGCCAAAATGCTCAAAATATTTTTTTCGACAAGACTCAAATTATTATTCAAAGTCATATAACAAATTTATCCTTTTTAATTAGGATTTTAATTGATTCAAACTTTGAGCCATTGTTTGCAAAAGCCAACAAGTACATGAATGAAATCAACATCTTTCTCTAAAAAGAACTTTGTACAAAACTTATAATAAATATTACAAATTTCATCTAACATTCAAATGTCAAAATTTTATCACAATAAACAAATCTTAAAATTTTAGGATTCATGTAATTATGACATGGCAAGGCCTACATATACCACATAGTTCGTGGTTTAGTGTTTTTTGCAAACTCCATTGATTGGCCTCAACAACATTTTGCAAGGCAAGGCCAGAAAGAAAAAATTGATTTTTTGTGCGCTTTAAGCATCCTTGAGATTTTACAAAGAGCAACCAATCTTTTATAGGTCGTCCCTATGAACATGCAGATTGCGAGCACAGTAAAGAGCCATTGCTCTTCACATGGGCACCAAAGAACAAGGAAGTTGCAGCGATTCATATGAATGGACACTTTAGGGCTGCTCTCTCACATGTGCATCAACGAGGCTGTGAGCAAACTACTGTGAGAAAGATTTGTCAGTGGACTTATTGCAAATAAGAGAACCTGCGTTATTTGTTGCCAAGGGCCTATTGTATTGGGCTGTGTATGTAGATCTGCGCCCTCTTCAACATGGCCTCATGCGCTATTCTTCAGTGGCTTTCGCCGCAACATCTTAAGCAATCTATTTCATGTGTCTCTTCATACAATCCTCGAGAGGAACTTACAATCCTTCTCTGGCGCTCTTCAATGGCTTCTTTTCAGCCTCCTCCACCATGTCTCTCTCATCATTGTGCAAACCACACTTTACAAACAACAAGCAAAGAACATGCTCTCTATTATTTATTCTGTGAGCATTCTACTTAAAAATGTGTTTTTTTAAATATGTAAACAATGCTATAAGCCATATGATTGTGAAATTAAATACAATAAATGCATCTTTATTGAATAAAAGTGTGGTGCTTAAATTTTTTTTGGTGATGATTCTTTCTGAATTATGGAATGAGCCTCAGCTCGCCTATGACTCTTTACTAGGCAAAATGTCATCTGCCCGACTCATTCCATTGCGTAAAGGATAGTGGCTACTTTTTCACATGACCATTATGGAGTAGAATCTGCATTTGAGCCATGAAACTGCTCGCCGAGAAATGCTTGCCAAAAATCATCCCCCTCAAATATCAAAACATATACAACATTGGGGTTTTGAGTAACTCGCAAAGTTTTTGCAAATTTTTATAGGGTGGAACTATGCTCTTAAAAAAAGGCTGAAGGTTATTTGGAGTCATCATTGAATATCAACTGAAACATGGAGACCCAACAAGGGCCTGATCAACCCTTGGAAGAGATTTGAATATAATTACCAAAAAGGCAAATTCTAAACGTAGCAAGGAGCTTCCTTCTAATTATTAGCTAGTTGCACTTAACAAGCTTGGAGGACAAGAGTCCTCAAAAAACTCTAGTTCTAGGCATAGTTGCAACGAATCGCGATTCTCAAACCGCGATTCTGACAGCGAATCATGAAAAAAACGAAATTTAAATTTTTTTTGGAAAAATATCTTATGGCTGAAATTCTTTTAGGGGAGCAATGGTCAAACCAGCATTTTGCCTCCCAGAAGTGCAATAAATAGGGCACAAACAAATAGAAGCCAGAGCTATTTGGTTGTTATTTGCTCTGATTCTCAGTAATTGTTAATGGCAAATGCTACAGTTTGGGCTATCAACTCTATGGATGATGATCACTTTTGCAATCATTTCACTGGAGATGTGAGTGCAATGTGCATACAGTTGGGGGCATAAATATTGGGCCCTTATCGCCACGCATTTGGACCCCATTTTTATTGGCAAGGGGGCAGCGCCCCCCTGCTATTGTCGCCGGGCAGCACCTAAATTGGGCCATCTTGTACCCCAAACATTCGGCAAACTACACAGTAATAATGATCTTGATTAGAGCTTTTATCTGATACCCATATTGCCCAAAAAAAAGAAAAATAAAACGATTCTAAACAATTATAAAAATTTTCAGAATCTCGATTCTGAATCTTAGTGCATTTCTGAATATGCTAGAACTATGGCCTCTCCTAGAACCTTGAGCTAATTGGCTTAGTTGGTCTGAGCATAGGCTTTTTTTTTTTTGCCTTGGGCACGAACACCAATCAGAGAAGTGCATTCCTTTTCCTACGGAAACCCGAGGCAACAAGAGAAGGGAGAAGGGAGATCTTCGTGAAGACCAACACCATTTTGGCCGCAAAGTCCCACCTTGTCCAATGCAGTTGCTACACAATTGTGAAAACTATGACCTCAAATGGGACCAATTTTCTTTTGCAGATGTCACAGTAAGCTGGTAGTGGTCTTTCATGCACTAGTCTTCTTGCTTCAAAGGGAAAAGTCAAACAGAAAGACGCTATAAAAGAGAAGTTATGATGCATGAAGCTGAAATTGATGTCAAGACCAAAAAAATCCCATACAGTGCCAAAGAAAAGATGAACCTGGACATATGATTTTGCAAAAGGCTAGGAACAATTGAGGCTTGAGCTCCCACAAGACTATCTTCACAGTAGAGCTGGTCCAGAGTTTCCATCTCAAAAAAATTTCATGCATACTCAAGCGAATATCTGTATATGTAACTCCGAAATAACCCATGGTAGTAAAAACGACAGAATCCATCCTACCATCATCATACATGTGATCCAAGACCTGCAAGGTGAGCGAGAAAAAGAATCTTCACAATCTAGATTTAACCTTTTAAAGGGTGTATCCACAGGTTTTGCAAAAACGAGTCTCTAAAGATGTAGAGACCATTACATAATCCATCAAAACTAATGGATGAATCGAAGATACAAAATCATGAGTTTGATCCACTAGGATACTATTCATCGAATTTCAAAAGCTCGATAGTTCATTCTGATGGCTTAGCTATCCAGCCAGTGTGGAGAGATGCAAGAAACGCTGGTGGTCTTCTTATTGTAAGTTTGTACAGCTTATCATGCAAGCAGAAGGACGTCACAGACAGTTCAAGGTGCCTTCTCCAAAAGACTTAAGATGGAAAACCTAATAAAAAATGTTCACTAGAAGTCATCGCAAATGCTCTCTTTCAATTTATAGAAATCGCAATTGCATATTATTAATCTGCTATAAATATTAAAAACTCACACTAGGGTTATCTTCATTCTTGTACTGTGACTTGTAAGGAGGGCCAGTATGAGAAATGCTAATTATCATAAATTCAGCTTTCATAGTTGTCCAAGGTTTTGTTTCCCCAATGCCTTGAAGCGGTAACTATGTAACAAGATAATAAATGTGACGTGCAGAATGTCTCATATGTTTTGAAGGTTTCTCAATGAATTCTCCTTGAAAAAAAGGATAACGCCTGGATTTTGAAATGCCATGAATAACTGAAAAACTTATTAAAATACATCAAGTCACTGATTCAAAAGCATTGCCTTAGTAAAGCTGGATCCGCTGCCCTGGATAGATGTAGCTACTTTTGACAATCTGCTCAAGATTAAAACCACCAAATTAGCTCATAGAACTTTTTCTGTGTCTGAATACAATCCCCAAGCTAGACCTGCAATCTAAAAAACAGCTACAAACACAGCTCAAAAGTTGCATTTCTACACAGCTCAGAAAACGAAAAAAGTTAGTAGAGGATTTAATTTCTTCCCCCTGGTCTGTCATTTGATGTAAACATAGTACATTTAAAATGAATTAAAGAAAATTGTCAGCCAAGCCATGTTTTGGCAGAGAAACCCAATTAGAAAGCAAGCTAAGGGGATCACGTGCTTCATAACCAGATCTTAGTTAGGAATTCAGAAATAATAGAAGTAATAGAGGGAACTTGCATTCTGGTCGTCCATTTGGGTAGATGTAATACTGCATGATTTATCTCCTTGTTTCCCAGTACAGTAGCTGCCAAGTCAAATAAGTAATTACTCTATAGCCAATAAAATCTCATACTGTTAATGTTCTAAGAATCTGAAAGCTTCAAAACTCATACATAGGTAACTCTCTAATTCTCAGCAGATATTAGTCTCTTAGAAAACATGAGGGGCGTGTATGATACCCATCCTTCTTTGAGGCAAGATCCCTGATTTCGTAAATGGAAACCACATGCACAATGAACCCACTCTTTGTCAGAAAGAATATGGTCAAATCTCCGAAATCTCTAGCTATATGATGAGCACATATGATGAGCACGGAATCACACTCAGACTCCTACAAAACAAAGAGCTAGCAGTTTAAAGATTTTCTCTGTTCAGGATATCAACATTCCAAACTGCTTTTATGACAAGCAATTTAATTATGCACCTTTGAATTGCATCACAGCCCAAAATTATCACTCCAGCCAGCACGAGGGCCACGCTTACCCACTGCAGCCAAGAAAAACATAGTACAAGATGTTGCTCCAGTTAGTACACTATGTCACCTCTACATTACATGTTTCTTAGGAAAAGTAGTACTGCAAGCAGAATCACCTTTTTCATTCGCCCACTAATGCAAAAAAAACCGTTCTTAGCATCTGTATCTTTATCTGCTGCATCTACAACAGCCTCCAATCTTGTAGATGTCCAGCCACAGACACTTTTGTTGCTGGCTTCAATTTCAGTTATGACATTGGTCTGCAATTACAATGGGGAGGCCAAGCATGACAGAAAAAATCAGCGAGCAGATTGTGGACAGTTTCAGGGATGAAATGTTATCGCCCGTACCCATTGCCGGCTTTATTCCCTTTCATAATGTTGGTCAGCAACTACAACTGCTTTGAAAGGACAAGCATAACAGGCACAAAAAGTAGCAAGCAGAGTGTGAACCATTAAGGGAACAAATATCATGAGTCAGTTTTCAATGTCATAGAAAGAAACGGGCTTCAAATTAACCTTCGTGCTGTCAGCTGTTTCCATGAACTGATCGGTTTCAGCAGTCAACACATTTCGCTCATTGTCTGTTCTTCTCTTCTTATTCACACTCCAACCAGATTTTTCTGATGCTCCTTTTACTTGGCTCTTCCATGGAAGGTTTTTGAATACTTTGATGTTCTCTACGGCTGATGTAGCTCGCCTGCCATCTTCTGCTTCCTTTTCCAACTCCAGTTTCTTTGCTGCATCTTTTACCACTACACACTCTACCTGTCCAACTGCTTGCATTTTCTCAGAACTTGCAGTTCCAGAAACCTGCAAGAAAAGAACCTGCGTAGCTGAACATTTGATTTAACTTAAGAAATGAAACAACCTTTTTGCAAGATAGTTCAAGAGTTCCACCCTATTTTTTCCCTCCAAATGTAAAAATGTGCTTCCAGATTCATGATAATTACGTGGAGAATGTTTCTGTGAATAGATACCGCATCCAAAAGGGTCTCAGAAACATCCTGCATTCCATTCGCATCCCCAATATGTGCTTGCTCCGTGGAGGTGTCTTGCAATGTGCAGGGGCATGGTTTCATTTCTTCCATCAAACTCAATGAAGAACAAGTTGACCAAGTACTTGCACTTCTGGACATTATATCTTCTGATTTCTTTATCGTCAGCTCATCACTTAACATTCCAGTTGTGTCAGTTAGCTGAGTAGCTTCAGGAATTGCAATATCATATTCTGTTTTTGTTCTGGTTGGAGATTGTACATTACTTGGATCTTCAGCTGACTGTAAATTGACAACAGGCTTCTCGGAAGCCAATGGGGAGAGAGTGTGAGTTACAGGGGACGACTCCTTAGAAAAGGGTGCAAGATCTGTGATAAGCTTCATACTTGGTTGAATCTCTGATGTGGAAATGCAAACATCGCTTGCAGACATTGGAGCAGAGCCTGTAGTTGCAACTGCAATGGCGGCAGCAGTGTCACACAGGGTCTCAACGGGGACCAAGTTACACTGCGGGGAATGAGAACGGTCAAAACCACTCACAACTGTTGATGGGACAAGATCATTCATAAATGCTGAGGCCTCAGGGAGTAATAATGAAGATTCATTGGAGTTTGCAGGAAGAGGAGTCACATGTCCCTTCGTCAAATCTTCTTTTGTTTTGAAACATTTCTTCTCTATCTGTTCACAAGAGGCAGGAGGTAACAATTTCTGAAATGATGGCACTTCTGGGAGATTAGCCTTTGCTTGTGAATCATCCAAATGTGGAGAAAATGGCACTACAGCAGTATCGGATCCATTTAAGATGTCCAAACTCTTTTTCTCTTTTGGAGCTTCCAATAACTTTGGACACCATCTTAAGGATTTATTACCAGCATAATTCTCCTTATTCTCGTTGTCTTTGTCATACAGGCAAGAATCAGCAGAAATTTCAGTAATGGTTACACCAGAGACAAAAGATTTGGTTGGTCTCACTGGAACTGGTTTAGGCACTTGATAAGTACTGCGATATAGCAGATTCTGTAAACCTTTTCTCCTTAAAGCTTCTAGTCTCTGCAGCGACAAAATTATAAATAAAATTTATATGGAGCCAGTGCTACATAAATGTCATAATAAGATAGCTGAATCTAATTATATACTCCCACAGATGGTACAAACATTTCCATACCATTAATTCGATCTTCTTCCGCTCCTCATCACTAAGCACAAAACACAGTTTTAGATGGAGCCTCCCGCCTCCCTTGAAGCTGAAAAATGTATCCCAAAAGCCTTTCTGAATTATGGAAGTTGTCTGGATTTCTGTGGAGAAAGAAACCTTCTCATCAGAACTCAAAAAACTGAGATTGTTATACACTCTCAGCAAGCTCATTAGCTCAATTCTCACTGACAATCCATGTACAAAAGTTAGTCAATTACCACTTTTTGTAATAATTTCTTCCTTGCTGTCAATTGCTGCTATCACAAGATTATCTCGGAGATTTGTGACAGGGCTGTTTAGTCCACAACAAAAGAAACCGAAGGATAAGATTTTGGGCTGAATCCTGATAGTTCAACTGTCAAACATTGATCTGAGATTCTTGTTTGCTACAGAAGACACCAACATGCCGTCCTCTCTGCCAAATTAACAAGTCTGAAGGAAGAAAAACTCACTAGGAAAATTCATACTTCCAAGAGGTTGTCCGGCCACCAAATGCTTGACTGGGCTTTGTTTGATATTCTCTTTTCCCAACAGAAACTTTAAGGAGAACAATGCACTTTGTTAATTAGCTTCGGATTTGTTCAACCTTTGAAAGATCTAAAGTAGCAAATGGTGCAACTAAGAACCTTCAATTTAATGTCAAACTGAAATACGTATGCTAAGAAGAACAAAAAGTTAAAAATGCGATTGACAAAGAAGTGTGTTACCTCTGACAGACACCAAATCACCATCTGCATGAATGGAAGAATCATGCACAAGCAAAATTAAGAGTGAGAGCTGAGAGATGCCAAAAGTATGACCAGATAATAGTCATCCAGAATAATTATAGGTACTAATGTGAAATACTGCATAGCTTATAAAGAGCTAACATTAGCCTAGAGAGTTGCTTAGGCAGCATTCAACAGGCTAAAGGCTAGAAGATAGAAGATAGGTTTCCCACATATTTCAAGAATAATCAGCAAACTGAAGAACACACTAAGATGAATCCCTAGCTGTAGACATTGTATTAATTTTTTGCTAGTCAACAAAAGCTTATATGCAAAATCTTTTTCAAGCATTTCTCAGTATTTCCAGCTCTGTGCCTTCTAGTCTCTTCCAGATGACTTTCCTATATTGAACCCTTCTTGATACTATCATCCCCTGGGAGCACAGCTTAACTATATGGAATGGCTAAACATTCATGGAAGAAAATGCTAGTCGCACATGTCTATGAGTAAGCATCCTTAGTGGCAGAAGAAAACCAAGATGCCAATGTGATTTATACCAGTTGAAGCTGGAGATGGACAAGGGGTGGATGTTGGTGGTATAGGACAACATTTATCCTAGCCTAGACCATGGCAGCTCAGCAAAACATCATCTAAAGAAGCATACTCAAAGAGAATATGGAAAAAATTGTCTTCCATTCAGATGAATTGAAACAAAGGATGTGTAATTACTTCCATGCAAATGAAGGTCCAATTTACTAATAGGTAGAAGAACCATATTGTACAAGTGTTTGTGAATGTCATATAACCAGTAAGCTGCAGTAGTTATGAGAGAGGTCTTCTATGATTCCTTCCGCAGCTATCTCGAAGTTTTATTGGTGCACTATGACTATTGCATTGTGTTATATCCAAAGGGCAAAGAATCACTTCACATATTTTGTTGAATACCAAAATGATGTAAATGGATTGTCGGGATTTATTGTCCTTTTATTCCACAGCTTGCATCAAACTTGTGTATATTGTATCCTAGAATTAAGTTCCTGAACAAGTAATGAAAGGGCTTATGCTAAATGTACATTTTTTTTTAAGCCCTTGGATTAAATACGCATATGTAATGTTAGCATGTAATTCTGCTATTCTTGGCTCTGTTAGGATATGGATTAGGGGATGGTACTACTCGTACGGAACCGTCATCTCCTGAGTCATAAAATGTCATAGGCTTACTAGACCTACAAATATATGTGCATCTTGGTGTACAAAATGCCAATGTCATAGATCAGAGGTGTGCAAAACCGAACACTCCCACATTGAAGTATGTTCCACAGTCACAGGTTGATACGGATCGTGATTTGAACCGATTCAAATCCTTACTGACAGTTCAGATTGACCCGCTGCAAAATATTTACAAAAAGATAACCTGACTTTTTTTTAATGTCAAATAGCATGGTGGAAAAAACTATTTATTTCCCCAAAAAAAAAAGGTTCCTTAAAAGGGTTTGATTCAATTTGTTAAGCAGCTTGGACCCTGAAGAGCTTCATATCAGGAATCAATGTTGCTAATGTTCAACTCGAGATTTTCCTTCGTGATTATCAAATACCTCAAAGAAAGGAATCCATTCCACTTGTAGTAAATGATTACAAATATTATGAAGGAATTGTATCCAAGCTTCTTAGTTCAGATGTGGACATCAAAAAATTTGAGAAAAATGGCTACCATAGAACTGAGTTTGCAATCCAATTTTCAAAAATGTATCCTTTGTGATTTTGCTCTATTTTGAAAGAGTGTTTTTGTTAGTAATGTGTCTTCCCGGATAACCATAAATTTTCATGGCCCTTAAGGGGGGGACAAGTGAGAAAGAATGAAGTAAGAAAATTTATTCAGGTGGATTGCGCAACAGGAAATCAAAGATTGTAATATAGTTCTCATCTGGTCACCGAAGGGAACTTGTATATTTTTTAAATCGTCCATCAGAGCTAGGGTTAACAGAAACCCTCATTTATAGGATTTGGGAGAGTCTTTCTGCTCATAATTTTTGGCTATCATCTCAAGTTGTTAATACATTTGCTCCCATCAGCAAGGGAGCAGTGGCCCTAATCGGAAGAGCAGATGGCCTTGCCCAATTGGCCAACCATTCCAAGTTCATGGGGTTGGACCAACCAGCTGAACTTTCAACATGCCCTAGAGCAATTCCACCATAAGTACAAAACTTGCATGGATCGAGTGATCAGACAAGCCATTGTCAATTGCAAGGGATTAGCTTTCTTGAGCACCCTTGAATTCCATTGGAACTGTTCCTTAGTCCTTTGTTTTTCGATCCCCACATGGAAGCCATTGTCTTTGGCCCTCTAAAAGAAAGTAACACTAACATGGACAATGGATGGCTATGGGAAGCTTATCCAAAAATTCGGAAACAACAGGACAAGGAGGCCGAACAACAAGAGGCCCTTTTCAAATAAAATTGCCATGGGACTGGCAACACTTTAGCGACAGGGGAGTGTGGGGATTGGAATACGAGGCCCAAGGAGTATTTTAATAATACTCATGGAAGTCACACCTTATATGAAACAGCCTATTAAGACATCACATATTTGAAATAATAAAGGCCCAAGTATGGCATCCTACGTGTGTAAGTCCAACTTGAAGAGCCCACCTTTAGAACTCTAAAAAATGGCCCAAGTATGGGATCTTGCATGTATAAGCCCAACTTGTGGTGCCAATTAATTAGCATGGCAAGTAAAACATTTTTGGAAAGTTACAAGGTTAAAATTAGAGTTTTAAATTATTGAAAGTCAAGTTGACACCATAGTTGCACAGAATCGCATTTTTGGGAGGAGACGTTTTGGAAACCGCGTTTCTGAGAAATGCATTTCTCCTCCCAGAATCGCAAAAAAAAAAAAAAAAAAAAAATTTTTTTGGGAAAATAGCTTATGGCTGAAATTTTTTTAGGGGATCAATGGTCAAACGAGTGTTTTGCCTCTCAGAAGTGCAGTAGATGGGTCACAAACAGATCTTATTTTCAATAGTTGGTTGTTATTTGCTCTGGTTTTCAATAAATGCTCAGGGGGTTCGGGGGGCGGTAGCCCCCCGGTGGGGGTTTTGGGGGGCAACACCCCGACGGTAAGGCCTCTTCATGACTTGGCCTTCCAACTCCCTGAGCGAAAACACACTTACTGGGACCATCTGTGATCGTAACAGACAGGCTAGAGGTTAGTTTTGAATTTTTATCCTTGACAGAACCCAACATGGATTAATGCACCTCAACTGGACCATCCTGCACCCGAAACAGTCGGTAAATTACACAGTAATTATGCTCTGAATTAGAGCTTTCACCTGATACCCATATTGCACAAAAAAAAAACCAATTTTTTTTTTTAAAAAAAACGTTTCTGAAAAAAAATTCCATATTTCCGAAACGCGTTTCAGAAACGCAGTGCAACTATGGTTAGAACTAATAAGGTTTAAAAAGTTTCCCAAGTTAAACATTGTAACTTGTACCACTTAGTCCCATAAGTAAAAGTGGGAAGTGGCCCCACTCATCTTACTATAAGTAAAACCCCTTTTCTTTGTGAAATTCATCCTTAATGTAAGAGAAGCAAATGCTGCCATTTTGAATCCTCAAATGCTCTATTTTGGTGAAATGCTATTTTAGTGATCTTGCTTGTGTGCTTCTAACCATAGATGCACCGAATCGCAATTCGCTGGGTTTGCGATTCGCGAGTCGCGATTCTGCAAATCGCGATTCGCGACCCAGAATTGCAAAAAAAAAACAAAAAAAAAAAAAATTGGAAAAATAGCTTATGGCTGAAATTTTTTTAGGGGATCAATGGTCAAACCAGCGTTTTGCCTCTCAGAAATGCAATAGATGAGGCACAAACATATCTTATTTTCAGTAGCTATCCGGTTGTCATTTGCTCTGGTTTTCAGTAAATGTTAATGCTACAGTTTGGACTATCAACTGTATGGATGATGATCACTTTTGCAATCGTTTCACTGGAGATGTGAGTGCAATGTACATACAGTTGGGGCCATAAATATTGGGCCCTTCTCGGCGCGCATTTGGACCCCATTATTATCTACAGGGGGCGGTAGCATTTTTATCTACAATGTCTATATAGCAAGAAGCTCTAGGGGGTTTGGGCCCCTCGGGACACAGGGGGTTCGGAGGGGGTAGCCCCCCGAGAAACGGGGGGTCCAAGAGGCGGTAGCCCCCTGGTGGGGGGTTTGGGGGGCAACGCCCCCCAACGGTAAGGCCTCTTCATGATTTGGCCTTCCAACTCCCCGAGTGAAAACACACTTTTTGGTGTTTTGCACCCGAAACAGTGGGCAAACTACACAATCATAATCCCCTCGATCAGAGCTTTCATCTCATACCCATATTGCCTAAAAAAAATTCAAAAAAAAAAAAAAATCAATTCTACACGATTCTGGGAAAATCCCGAATCGCGAATCGGGATCGCGATTCTGAATCGCGCTGCAACTATGCTTCTAACTTTGCTTGCATTTTAGTGAGATACTAAAAGTTTCCATAAGGTTATTTGAGATGTTTATTCTTAATATTGTTAATTAGTAGCTTACTTCTTTTTAGTAGTTTATAGTTTGGTTGTGGTAATTAGTAAATGGTGGATGTATGTTGTGGTTATGTTATGGTAAATGCTAGTTCGCTTTGCCTTGTGTTTCGGTAGCTTAAGCAAGCAAGGGCCATCTTCAAGGCTCTCCTTTGGATCAGACTCCAAACTGCTATACTACCCAACCTTTGATATTCCTCCCCATGGGACGAATCTCACTACAATGATTTTATGTACATAATGAGTCATTGAAGAAAGACTAATAAGACTCATAGTTTACCTTTCATGCACAATGGCTCTTTCATAGAACTTAATAGAAATGTCAATATTTCTCCCTCATATTTGATTTCTACTATGAAAACAGTTGAATACATGAATGATGTGGATTGTGATTCTTATTTATGCTAGTTGAAAGATTTTGTTTACCAAGAATGCAACCTACGCAATCCCCCTACAACTTTCTAGCAAATGATGAGCAATGTCTTTCGTCCGTATTTGGAGAAGTTCGTGATAGATGATATTCTCATCTATAGTAGACCTTTAAAGGAGAATGAGAGCATCTCAAAACCATCTTGAGGTTACTAAGATAGGAGAAGCTATATGCCAACCAAGTGTGAATTCTTCCAAACAAGACTATAATACCTCGGTCACTTTATTTCAGACCGTGGGCTTGAAATTGACCCTAATAACGTTCGTAGGTTTGTGAGTGGCCTGTTCTCCTGACCATACGTGAAGTCAAGTCTTTTCTCGGCTTCACTACGTTTTTCCACAGATTCATCTTGGATTATGCAATAGTTGCATTACCCTTGACGAATCTCCTCAAAGGGCCAAAAAAACTAGCCAACATAGTAGATTTAGTCCTTCGGTTATTTGTGTGTGCTTGAGATGAATGCTAGTGACTTTGCTATAGGGGTAGTCCTATTTTAGGATGGTAAACCTATTAGAAATCCATAAATCATAATATGGATGGACAAACTAGGATTCGAACCTTGGACCTCCCTCATACCGGATGGGATGCTCTACCACTGAGCTATCGACCCTGTTTGATAGTTCTCTCTAGAGTGTGGATTGATATTCCAACAAGACCGGTTGCTTTTGAAAGCAAAAAGTTCGATCTTATATCTATTTGTGAAATTAGAATATATCCAATTTCACAAATTCATAAAGAGAAGTCAATGATGTCATAAGGTAAAGCTTAGAAACAATATACGAGCAACTCAAAAAGTAAAAGACCTAAGTCAAAACCATAACATAAAATTCAATAAACAAAAAGTCTTAGCCAAACAGCATTGATTATGTCCAAAGTTCTGTAGGAAAGTAAGAGTCAAGTCACCAAGATCTAGTTATCAATCAATCTCCATAGAAAACAAGAGAGAAGAGGCTAGGCGCCCAACTCTAAGAGAGAGAGAGAGAAAACAGCAACAAGAGCAATGGAGAGCAATGCTTAGCCAAACTGTCTAAAATGGAATACACAATGAGCATCTAAGTACTCTACCTGGATGTGGCCAAATGCCACCAAACCCTAAGCTTAACCACTTACTAAATGTAGGGCACCCCCAAAAGTCAAGATAGCCCTAAACAAAATTAGACCCCTAAGGACCCACGAGTCAGTACATGACCAAAATTGAGTCCAACTGAACTTAAGACAAACTTAAGATGGCCTAAATAACTAAATACCCATGGTTACACAAATCTCGACCTTTTGGGTCAAAGTAACCTATGGATTAACTTCAGCATAGTCATTTATTTCTAACACTCTCCTTAAATGACAATGCAAAAACTGAAATATTCACTATGTAATAAAACCACCACGTGGTATTAAATGTAAAGCTTTGCATAAAGCTTCAAATCTAACTCTAGGCAACGCCTTAGTGAAGAGGTCCGCAATATTATCCTCCGTAGGACATTATTCAAGCCATCGTGTCTCCCAAACAAAGTGATAATGGATCTCGATGTGTTTCGTCCTCGCATGAAAAACAGGATTCCGTGCAATGGCAATAGCACTTTGACTATCACTCAAGATAACAGTGGCCGAGGGCTCGCCAAACTTCATGTCAACAAGTAGTCTTCTCAGCCATAAACACTCCGTTGTCACTGAAAATATCGCTCTATATTCTGCCTCACTAGAAGAAGTAGCAACAGTGGGCTGCTTTTTGCTTGACCACGAAATTGCAAAATTTCCATAGAAAAAGCAATGTCCACTTGTAGAGCGTCTAGTGTCTTGATCTCCACCCCAATCCGAGTCACTAAAATCAACCAAACATGCATCATCACAAGCAAGAAAAACCAGTTCATGACTTCTTGTTCCTTGAAGATATCGAAAGATCCTCTTCAATGCTTTCCAATGTGATGTCATCGGGGCATGCTTGAATTGACTCATGAGTGAGATACTATAAGAAATGTCCGGTCTTGAATTACATAGGTAAATGAGACAGCCAATAGCTTGACAATATAAAGTAGTATCAAATGGTTTAATTTCAGGCCTGTCTCCATAGGTGTAGCAACCGGCTTGCAATCTTCCATCTTGAACCGCTTCAAAATCTGCCCAATGTTGCGTTCTTGAGAGATGAAAATTCCAGCCCCTTGTGTAGGAAAAAAAGTCTCCTCATAATCAATCCCCTTTTGCTGAGCATAGCCTTTGGCAACGAGCCTTGCCTTGTACCTTTCAATGGTACCATCTGCCTTATACTTGATTTTGTATACCCATTTAGAGCCAATTGCCTTCTTCCCATGAGGAAGATCAACAAGAACTCAAATCTGATTCTTCATAAGTGAGTCATACTCATCTTGCATCACATCCTCCCAACATTTTACTCCCTTGGCCTGCTCATAGAAAACAAGTTCTTCTGCAACATCTCCATGAGATGTAAGAGCAAAATCTGAAAAATCAGCATAGTCCACTGATTTTGTAGAGGCACGTCTCTACTTTCCCATTCCAGAAAAGTAACCCCTTCCTAATGGGATAATCTCGTTGTATCTTATTTTGAGGAGAAATCTTGGAATTTTGTTTTCCAATTTGAATACTAGATCTAGAATTTCTTGCTAGGATATCTAGCCAAATCTGACCGAAGTACCTGTTGGTCATACATGTATCTCGAAGGGATGGATACAAATCAGATGGGACCTCAGAAAAGCTTAACTGGTTAACATTTCCAACTTGACTTAAGGCATCTGCGACACGATTTGACGTACCCTTTCCATATTTAATGTCATACTGAAATTCTTGGGGCAACTTTGACCACCTCGATTTATAACCGAAGGTCAACTGCATCACAAATATACCTTAGTGCTTGGTGATCAGTCACACTTGTGTAAACCTAGAGCCATACGAATGATACCTCTAGATTTTAAGAGCATTTATAACTCCAAAAAGTTCCTTATCATAGGTGGAATACTACCCTTGAGTAAGATCGAACTTTTTGAACATAATTCTGTAACTTGAACATAATTCGCATGCCATATTTCTTCAAATATTTCAGATTTTGTTAAATATGGAGTGATCACTTCCCAATTCTACAAGTTTTCTCGTCTTTGTACTAGTAGAGATGCTTTTGTAGGACAGTCAAGCAATCTAATCATTTTGTTACTCCATAAGGGTTACTCGTTCAAGAAAATTATGAGAAAAGTTCGCACTGTTTTAGACTCTTCTGGTTTTATCTTTCGTATTTGTATGTTTAAGATGATTAATAATAGAGTCCAGAAAAGTGGGAAGCTAAGGAGCTGCTTTGTTTCTAGTATTTTGTCTTTGTTTCAATAGCTCTTGTCTACATATTATGATCCTTGTTTTTATTTATTTTATTTATTATTTATTATTTAATTTTTAATTATTTTTTTAAGTAAAGATTTAAATTTTGAATTTCATTTTTGTTGAATTATTATCATTATCATTATTTTTTCTTTCTTCTTACCGATTGTCTTTTAGTTCTTAGTCAACATTGGGTCTACCCAAGAGAATCCTTATTTTTTCGAAACCTAGTTAGCAACTTATGCTTGGGTACTGATGAGACATAAGCAAAGTACCCCACTAACACAGGTGCCGTGGGGTCTAGGTCCGTGGTACGACACTTTTTTTTTGGTTTTTTCACTAAAATGACTTTAAAAAAAAAAAAACAGGACTTGTACAGCACCCACAGCACCCGTGCCGTACCAAGTGCCGTACCACGGCACCTGGAACTTGTTAGAAATAAATGACTATGCTGAAGTTAATCCATAGGTTACTTTGACCCAAAAGGTCGAGATTTGTGTAACCATGGGTATTTAGTTATTTAGGCCATCTTAAGTTTGTCTTAAGTTCAGTTGGACTCAATTTTGGTCATGTACTGACTCGTGGGTCTAATTCTGTTTAGGGGCCCGATTGTCTTTTGGTTCTTAGTCAACATTGGGTCTAACCAAGAGAATCCTTATTTTTTCGAAACCTAGTTAGCAACTTATGCTTGGGTACTGATGAGACATAAGCAAAGTACCCCACTAACACAGGTGCCGTGGGGTCTAGGTCCGTGGTACGACACCTTTTTTTTTTGGTTTTTTCACTAAAATAACTTTCAAAAAAAAAAACAGGACTTGTACGGCACCCACAGCACCCGTGTCGTACCAGGTGCCGTACCACGGCACCTGGAACTTGTTAGAAATAAATGACTATGCTGAAGTTAATCCATAGGTTACTTTGACCCAAAAGGTCGAGATTTGTGTAACCATGGGTATTTAGTTATTTAGGCCATCTTAAGTTTGTCTTAAGTTCAGTTGGACTCAATTTTGGTCATGTACTGACTCGTCGGTCCTTAGGGGTCTAATTTTGTTTAGGGGCCCGATTGTCTTTTGGTTCTTAGTCAACATTGGGTCTACCCAAGAGAATCCTTATTTTTTTGAAACCTAGTTAGCAACTTATGCTTGGGTACTGATGAGACATAAGCAAAGTACCCCACTAACACAGGTGTCGTGGGGTCTAGATCCGTGGTACGACACCTTTTTTTTTGGTTTTTTCACTAAAATGACTTAAAAAAAAAAAAACAGGACTTGTACGGCACCCACAGCACCCGTGCCGTACCAGGTGCCGTACCACGGCACCTGGAACTTGTTAGAAATAAATGACTATGCTGAAGTTAATCCATAGGTTACTTTGACCCAAAAGGTCGAGATTTGTGTAACCATGGGTATTTAGTTATTTAGGCCATCTTAAGTTTGTCTTAAGTTCAGTTGGACTCAATTTTGGTCATGTACTGACTCGTGGGTCCTTAGGGGTCTAATTTTGTTTAGGGCTATCTTGACTTTTGGGGGTGCCCTACATTTAGTAAGTGGTTAACCTTAGGGTTTGGTGGCATTTGGCCACATCCAAGTAGAGTACTTAGATGCTCATTGTGTATTCCATTTTAGACAGTTTGGCTAAGCATTGCTCTCATTGCTCTTGTTGTTGTTTTCTCTCTCTCTCTCTTAGAGTTGGGCGCCCAGCCTCTTCTCTCTTGTTTTCTGTGGAGATTGATTGTTAACTAGATCTTGGTGACTTGACTCTTGCTTTCCTACATGGTATCAGAGCTACCAGATCTGCAGCAAGCTTGTTTGTTGGCGCCCTACCAGATTCTCTGCTTTTTGTTGTGAAATTTCAGCATCCTGCTGATCTGTCCAAGTGGAGTTTGGATCAGCTTTTGTCTCTCTTTTCAGGTTGAAGGAGGGCGCCCATCAGAGATCTTGGAGGAGCAATTTGTGGCACCCAAAAATCAGAATCTCAAATCTGATTTTTATATAGCTAATTTTCAACAAGTTTTGTTTGGAGGAGGGCGCTCAAAAATCTGCTACTGATTCTTGGTTGTGGTGTCTCCTTATCTTGCTGTTTTCGTTTTCAAGCTTGCATTTGTGTAGGAGGGCGCCCAAAATTCAGTAAACCCTATTCAGGGTTAGGTCAACTTGTGGCTGGAAAGTTGCAGATTCTCAGCAAGTAGTAGGGCGCTTTCAACAGCCCTATTGGAGTGTGTGTTGATCACGCTATTTGGCTTCCTAATTAGGTTTCGGTGTAGGCTTCAATCGAAGCTAACCTAATTTTCAAGAAGCTAGTTTTTTTGTGCAGAAAGACAGCCATCTTTTCATTATCTTTTGGGCACTTTGGTTACAGATTGAAAGACATCTTGTGCTCCTACTTTTAGCTCTTTGTTTGCTGCAAATTTTTTGAGTAAATTTGGTTGTGGAAAGGCTCCCTTTCCTATCTACTACAAGCTGAAATTCTGTTGGAGGTAATGGCTAAAGAATCGAAACCTATTGGTCTTTGTTTAGTGAAGATCGGTTGGATGGCACAAACTACTCCTTGTGGAGTTCAACCAAGACTATGCTTTTGTGTCTAATATTGCTTCTACTAGTACTTCTACATCTATGAGGAATTCAGGCTTTGTTTTGCAAGTTGCTGATTTTCAGCACATTGAATGGGTGATTGATAGTGGTGCTACTCGTCATATGACTTCTCGCAAAGAAGCATTCACTAAATTAGTGAAAGTGCAAAATGGAAGCAAGGTACAATGTGCGGATAATGCATCTTCTTGTGTTCATGGAATTGAATTGTAGCCATCATTCTGCCTAATGGTGAAGAAAAGTACATTAAGAATGTGCTTTATGTTCCGGGAATCAAGAAGAATCTTCTTTCGATTTCAACTATGTTAAAGCAAAGACTAGTTGTTGAGTTCAAAGAAGATAACTGTCTTGTCAAGGATCCTAAAAGATCACTCTTGATTATGTTTGGGAACAATGCATGTTGGCTTATTCATTATGGATACCTATGAGCAACGAATTCCCTCTACATGTCTTGTTGCTTCTACATCACAATAGTTGGCTGAATTGTGACATGCAAAGTTTGGGCAGCTCAACTTTGCAAGTTTAAAGAAGCTGAAGACATTTAATATGGTAGAAGACATTCCTACTATTGAGCAGCCGGAAGGGCATGTATGCGAGGGGTGCATACTTGGAAAGTTTCAAAGGAAACCTTTTCCAATTGATAGAACTATAAGGGTTCTTGATAAATTTGATTTGGTTCATAGTTTGTGGTCCAATGAGGACCACATCCATTGGAAAGTGCATCTATTTTGTGACTTTTATTGATGACTTTTCCCGTTTTACATGAATCTATCCTATGAAGGCTAAATCGGAAGTTTTTCAACGTTTCAAAGATTTCTAGCAATGGTGGAAAATCAGTTTGGGCATTCTTTGAAGACCCTACGCATTGATCGAGGAGGGGAATACATTAAGAATATGTTCGGTGCATTTCTTTGAGAAAAGGGAATTCTACATCAAATGACAACTCCCTATACACCTCAACAAAATGGTGTTGCTGAGCGAAAGAATCGCACACTTATGGAGATGGCCCGTTGCATGCTCAAAGCAAAGGGGCTGCCTCACAAGTTTTGGGCTGAAGCGGTTATAACGGCAACATACATAAGCAATCGTTGTCCTACTAAAGCATTGAAAGTATTAACTCCTTATGAAGGTTGGTATGGAAAGAAGCCTACAATCTCTCACTTTCGCATTTTTGGTTGTACGGCTTATGCTTTTGTTCCGGATAAACTTCGTACAAAGCTTGAGGATAAAGGAGTTAAATGCATTTTTGTTGGCTATAGTAGTGAAAGCAAAGGCTATAGGCTGTTCAATTTGAGCACTAACAAGATTATTGTTAGTCGTGATGTGCATTTTGATGAAAAGAATTCATTAGATGTGGCCCCAACTCATATCTTGAAGGGGGACAGCCCACATAGTGTGAGAATGTTGAAGTTTTTCCGGATTTGGTACCATCTTCTATTGCTGGAGATAAGGGGCAGCAATCAACCAGTTTCGACCTGCCCAACACCTCATCAAGTTTAGAGCCTAATGTTCATCAAGAACCGCCCGTTGTTGCTCAAAATCAACTTGTAGGAACTGTTGGACAGCAAGGACCAGTTTTGGAAGACCCTGGACAGCCAAGTGCGGTGTCGGAGGATCTTGGACAGCAAATTGTAAGAAGAGACATGGTTGTGTGCCAGAAAATGATGAGCTTAGAGCCCAAATCCTACATGAGTGTCACAACAATCCCAGTGCAGGACACCAAGCACACAAACGACGCTTGATCTAGTGAATAGAAACTTTTATTGGCCAAAACTTAAAGATCAAGTGGAGGCATATATTTGCAAGTGCGGACAATGCCAAGTAAATGAAGCTATAAGACTTAAGACAGCTAGCTTGCTGCTTCCATTGGAAATTCCCAAAAGAAAGTGGAAAACATTTCCAAAGATTTTGTGGTTGGACTTCCTCAGACGGGGAAACAATCCCAGATCCGGAAACCTCTAGGTGCTAGTCAATTCAAGAAACCGAACACTCACGATCCACCCTACTGTAAGATCCAATCCAAATCCACCCTCCACGCCCTGAGCCTATGACTAGACTAGCTCTCCATCCTAGCTATGCACATGCATACTATCATCCACCAACTCCTAGCTAGATAGAATGAATGGTAACTAAGATCTCCTTCCCTTGTATACATGCAAGGTAAGATTCTTCATGCCAATCACATATCCTTGGTTACGACAAGTGGCATGCATGCGGTCCACGAGTCAACTGGTCAAGCCAATAGGCTAGTCCAATGTCCAATTTCAAGTTAGGTGTGGGATCCAAGGGGTACAATCCCTAACATTCCCTTCCCCTAAAAAAGACTTTTCTTCTAAGGAATGAGATCTGAGAACCTCTGTCTAAGGCCTTCTTCCTTTTCCCATGTGTCCTCATTGTCAGAACTACCTTTCTATATCACATATTTCGACAACTGTCATCAATAATAGAAAAACCAAAACAAATTGACATGCCTTCCTATACTCTTCAGCATATATACTAAACATTCAATAAAGAGGATAAAATCATATGAGTAACTTAAAAACTGCAACATGTCACTTCAGACTCCTCAGGCCATTTTAGCATGTACAACATGAACTAAGAATCTCTATTTTATGTCAGGTCTGTATGCTTTTATCCAGCTATCAGTCTATAACGGCACAAGTTTATGCTGTAAAGATTAATGTATCTCATTGTTGGAAGTACAGTTGCATAAATCCACAATAATAAGATTAGAACAAACAAAGGCATTAAGATGACATATCAAACATTCAACAAAGAAGAATCCTTCAAAGACAAGACTGTTTTCCCTTTGCCATCACACAACAGCGCATAAAAGAGTAAGCAGTTAACTATTTACAAGCTCCGAATTTCTTTATAGATTTGATAATCTCCTCATTAAGTTAAAGTATGCTGGTAGAAAAGGAGAATTGACCTTTCACAGTGGATGGCAAATGCTCCGCTTCCAAAACTGCATTCAAAATTCATGGGAAGATGTTTCAGAAAAAGCTGGTCATATAATTGTATAAATGTTGATAAATGACATCTATTTTCGGAGAACATGATTGGCAGACAATCATCGGGATAATAATGTATGGGATAGGATGTCATTGATTTATACACAGCCTAAGAAGGCTCACCATGTCTTGCTTCACACTTCCAAAAGAAATAAACTTTATCAGGAACTTTTCTTCACCTAGACTTTCAAAACATATAAAGCGAAACAACTTCACTTTTTCACAGTCTGATTGTTTCTAATCTCTCTTTGTTGCAATTGTGACCAGGCAATCTGACCAAAGTCTTACTTCAAGGCTAGTGATTTGAAATTCAGAATAGTTATTGCGAACAAATGTTCCATGATCGGGTATCTAGACTACCACAGATGGCACATTGTCAACCTTCGAAATCAGGATAATGCCACTTGCCCTCTTTAAGCGTTTGCCTTTTCATCAAATCGATACCACTACGTACTTAGCACTTGCATCGTCTCTTTCAAGTGGATTTTTTAAGCAACCATAACCCTGAGAAGAATTAATCAATGGCGAAACAAGTATTCAACGTATTCAAATCTTCATCTCCCTCAGACAGAAACATCCCCACATTATTCCATTTCAATCAGCTTACGAATATCTTTGAATAAGTAAAAACCCACCTGAGACTTTCACGCTTCCTGGCATTTTTCCAAAGATCCGTCACTCCAAACACCAAATTCTAAACTTTGATGATCACAAGCCCAAAGATCTGCAGACTCCAAACAGCAAGAATTCAAAAGTTTGTCTTTTGCCACTTCTCGCTTGCCGACCGAGAAGAGGGCTAGATCCTTTGCGGATCTAGCAGCCTGGTGATGGCGGCATGTTTCCTGTGTATAAAGACCGAAATGGTGAGGTGGGCAGTACAGATAAATGGAATTGAGTGAATTATTTGCTTGGATCCCCGCGGCAGCCTTTCAGAAGAAGAAAATAAGAAAGAAACAAAAAACAGAAGGAGAAATGGGTGGTCAAAAAAATGCTAACTTTGGCTATTTTCGTGTTGTAATTATCAAATCAGCATATAGGACTGCAAGTAGTTTTCATGCTGGAGGGGCCAATGCCTATCAGCTATGCATAGGTTGCTCCAGCAGACCAGCCTTTCTTTGTTCCAGTAGTAGGCCCTGGGACCCTATAATCACGAGGCTGCCCAGTGCCCATTGCCTACTCCCATTAAGTTCTCTAGGCCCTACTAGGGTCTCTATGAGTCAGCCACTAAGTGACTATGTTCTGGGCACCTGCAACAATGGGCTGTCACGCACTCCACCACTTGAGGAGGCCAAAGTAGGGAGAAGCCTACTTTGCACCACGATTGAGGGTGCAAGCAATGCCACCCCTCATCCATCAATAGAGATGGAGAGTGCATTGAGCTGCCATTATCATATTTCCATCATATTTCCATCCTTATGGAGGGGTCTCCATCATTAGATGAGGGTGGGACCATTCATATTCACCCTCAAGCCAAGCGCAAACGCAAAATTTGCTCCTCCTCAAAATTGTCGTTGGTTAATCCAACAACACAAAATTTTCCTATATAATTTTTTTTTTAAGGCTTAATTGCACTATTATATATTCACAAATATACAAATACAAAAAAAACATCATCCATGGCCAAAAATAGACAGAGTACATGAGTAATGTTTAAAGCCCTCAGGGCAGTCCACCTAGCATACCACGCAGGGTAGCAAAAGCAATCAACTGTAGGTAGTACTAAAAAAGAACATAGCCAGCCGAATACACGTCGCCTCAGACAAAGAGGAGAGGTCCCCCTAAAACCTGCTGATTCCTAACCGTCCAGATCTTCCATAAAGTCGCTAGTCTGCACACATGCCAGAATGTAAGAGTAGAAGAACTTGTCAGCAATGAATCCCCCAGGAGAATGGTGCCAGTGTCCAGAGATAAAGTGAGACCCCACCGCGAGAAGATGTGATTCAGTTTCAGCCAAAGATGATAATGACAGTGAAAAAACAAATGCTCCACGGTTTCTTCAGCCAGCTGACAAAGCGGGCAAAGCCGATTAGCAAGGAAGAGCCATTTAGAAAGCAAAGGGAGGGACTTGGTGAGGATGCGAAAGGCCAGGTATCTCAGCTTTCCTACAGGCAGCGAACGGGCGGTATTGAGGCGACGGCGCCAATGAGGCGGAGAATCAAAGGCCATTCAGAGGCAGTTGAAGTAATCCGGGAAAAGGGAGGGAAACTGTCGGCGGTGCAAGGAGGAGTAATCAAAGAGGGAGGGAGAAAGTGTAGGGTTCCACCGGACAGATCGAAGGGCGAAACCGGGGAAATGTGAATCGGAATAGCACAGGAAGCGGCCAAGAAGATCAGGCTGGTTTTCGAGGAGGAGAGAATAGGGGCAGGGAGGACTTGACAAGGAGGAACATGGACTAGCTGGGCAAGGGACAACAGGCCTTTAGTGGCTAGAGAAAGACAAAGACGAGGATGAGAACGGAAGAGAGGTTGTGCATTAGGCGGAAAGAGAGACGAAGTCCAGATGGACTTGGAGGAAGGAAGGGTGGAGTCATCCCTCCATGAAAAGAAGGAACGGAGGTGAAGCAAAAGACGCGCCAGATTGGTCAAAACAAAAGGGCCTTTAAACTTAAAGGAGCAACCAAAAGCAAGAATGCATGCAAGACTAGGAGGAGGGCGAAGCAGAGGAGGTACCGCAGTCGAAGAAGCCATAAAGGAAAGGAGAAACGCATGCCAATGCTGAGAAGGGAGAGCGAGGGACAAAAGTCGGCGGAGGACCAGAGAACGGTTTTTCACAGCCGGGTCAGGAATACCAAGGCCTCCATCTTGGGTAGGCGCCGTACAAACTGACCAGGGGAGAAGAGGGCGCTTCCCCGCCCAAAGGAACGACGGAGGGCCTTAGCTAGAGAGTCATGCAAGACACGGATAGAGGGAAAAAAAAGATCGGCAGGGCAGAAAGGATATGTCGGACAACTAAAATCCGAGAAGGAAAGGACATAAAGCAAGGGTCCCAAGCGGCAAGCTTGTCCGAAAAAGACCGATGGAACCACTGAGAGCACTGGGTGGAGGACAGATGAATACCAAAAGGACTGCCTAGAAGCCGGGTGACCGTACCGTGAGGAACAACGTGGTGTTGGATTATTCTCCTTCTTACCAATTGACTAATCGGTTTTAATCTTCATCCATTGTTTATCTAGTTCTGCGAATTTTTCTGTTCTTTTACAGTTTGCAGTTTTACAAGTGTTTTCACACAATCTGCAGAATTACACGGAGTTTTACCACAGTGTCGCATTTCATTTTTCTCTCACTTCGACTTTCTCACCTGTCAGGAAATACACGGAGTTTTACCTTAGTGTTGCTTCAGTTTCTCATTTTTGCGAAGTTGTCACCTATCAGGAATCTCATGTAAAAATGCAGGGTCGCTTTTCGCATTTTGTTCACCTGTCAGGATTTGCAAGCAAATATGCAGAGTCGCATTTTTTACTTGACAAAATGTTGCACTTTTCGCTTTCTCCAAAGAGCCTCAAAAGTTAACGAAATGACTCTGGCAAAGTGTAGGGCAACCCTAAATCAATTTCTAAGGCACTGTCGCATTTTTCGCAAAATTCCGATACTGTCGTCTTTTTGCAACAGTGTCACCTATGGCTGTTTTAGTTTATTTTTGCAGAAGTGACAGTTTGATTCATTTATGCAGATAGAACATTTACGGCCAATTTCACCGCTTATCAGCAAGAATGCCAACGGATACCAGCCAACTGGCAATCGCAATTGATGACCTAATTTCTTAGTATAAATAGCCGATCATATTCATACAGTTTTAATGTAAGCAGTTTAATATCAGCAAGTATTGCAGGTTAGCTCTCTATCAAGCTTTTAAGCTTGAACTCTCTTGAGCATTCTAGCTCACTTTTAGAGTTATATTTTAGAGTTGCTATTGTGCTATTACTTATCAGCATAGCTGCTTGTTATCAGACTTATCCTCAGTTACTTAGAGACAACTTAGAGTGCGCGATTTCTATCCGCTAATGTTTTGCACTCATTAGCATCTGATTTTGTTTTTCTGAATCAATACCTATCTTTTTTGCGTTCAGTATATGTCAGAATGCATGCATCTCTATATTTCCTCTGTAACTTATAAAAATTGTCTGAGAATTCAATACTTCATGTTTGGCTACGTAATCACTTAGTATCTAGCGATTTCAAAGTTAGTTGCTAAAGATTGAATGTGATTCCCATCATTGTTGCTTTGTTCAATTTTTTTATAGGCGTAGTCATGCATTGGAAATAGGAAGTTTCCGCTACGATTATCTAACTTATTTCTGACATGGTATCAGAGCTATTTCACTACTTCTTTATTTGATTCTTTCATGGTATCAGAGCGAAAGCTCTAATACTTGATATCTTTTGCAATATCAAATTGATATCAAACTCTTCAATTCTTTCCAATCTGTCAATATTAAAGAATTGGTTTCCTATTGTTGGGATTACTACATCTTAGCGTCATCGATACAATCGACAGACTAAGTTCCAAATGGATTCTCAAAGTAAAGTCGATCTTATCGCAGACAAGCTGAATGGAAATTTAAGATGAAGACCTTGCTAATCGCCAGCGAATTATGGGATGTTGTTACAGGTATAGAAGTAAAACCTGAAGACAACGACTCAAAGTGAAAATCGAAGGATGGTAAAGCTTTCGCGCTTATTATCCTCAATATATCAGATACATAGATTGGACACATAGTTGAAGCTGAAACGTCATCCTGAACTCACTATATGACGTGAGGGATGTAACTACCAAGTTACTTCTATGAAGGAAATTCTTCACATTCAAGATGTCTGTTGGTGATTTTCTTCAGAATCACATTAACTAGTTTAAGAATCTCTTGCAACAGATGGCCGGATCAGTCATAGATGATCAAGACGCAATCGTGACATTGCTTTCAAGCTTGCCCTCTACATATGAGAACTGGGTGATCATCATATTGACACACTCAGAGATAACTCACAACTAGAAAACTCTGTGTTTATCCACGCAGAGTATTCATGCGAGACCCTACACTTAGTCGATTTTCCGAAATTTTGTTTGTGTGGAACATCCACGCGTGGATTATCCACGCCAAAATTTTGTTGAACATGCCTCCAACCAGTCTACCGATTTTTTTCTGATAATTTAACATTTATAGAAATTCAAGATGAAGACCTTGATAATCGCCAACGAGTTGTGGAATGTTGTTATAGGTATCGAAGTGAAGCTTGAAGACGACACAGTCGACTCAAAATGGAAATCGAAGGATGGTAAAGCTTGCGCGCTTATTATCCTCAATATATTAGATACTCAAATTGGCCACATAGCTGAAGCCAAAACTTCGAAAGAAGTTTGGCACATCCTGAGCTCACTATATGATGTGAGAGATGTAACTACCAAGTTACATCTTCGAAGGAAATTTGTCACACTCAAGATGTCGACAATGATTCTCTTCAAAATCATATTAATCAGTTTAAGAATCTCTTGCAACAGCTATCGGATTAGATCAAGACACAATTATGACATTGCTTTCAAGCCTATCCTCTACATATGAGAACTGGGTGATGATCATCACGACACACTCAGATTTAGCTCTTACTAGAGCTATGACTATGTTGCTGCAAGAAGATAATAGAAGAAGTCAAGACACTTCGTCGACTTCCTCCTCTCAAGCTCTATATGTCAACAAAGGCTCTAAGTGACAGAAGCATAAAAGCTCCAAAAAGACTGCAATGAATCAGAAGCCGCGAATCAGTTGACTCAATGTCAAGAACAATCATCGAATCCACAGTCGAAGAAGAAGATGTTTTACAGGTATTGCAAGTGCAATAACCATGAGATCAAAAATTGTTGAATTCTCCAATCGAAGAACGCAGCCAAGCAAACTGATCAACAACAAACACAGTTTCATCATCTCCCCAGGTCGAAGTGGACGAAGGTGCATTCATGGTCAAAGATCAAAGCGCATTTTTGGATGATTCATGGTTTCTGGATTCTGGAGCAACTCAACATATGACCAATCAACGTGAGATCTACAACTCCTACATGCCTTACAGCATGAAGAAATTTGTTCATCATGGTGACAATAGTACTCACACTATTGATGGTGAAGGTACTGTAAGATTGCGATTCCAGCATTATCAATTCAAATTACTATCAAAAGTCTTATATGTTCCTAAACTCTCTACAAATCTGTTATTAGTAAGTAGAATTACAGATTTAGGTCATAATGTAGAATTCAAATCTAATCTATGCAAAATTATTGATAGGAGTAATAAGATCCTTGCACTTGGCAAGAGGTAGGGTTACTTATATAGATTGGCACATTTTATTCTGAGTCTAGTCAAGCCTTGAAAACCTCTGTTTTAGTCAACAAAGCATTACTATGGCATCATCGCTTTGGACACGTGAATCATGCATCTATTTTGAACATGTCCAGACAATCCATGGTTCTTGATCTCGACTATCCTTCTGGTAAGGTCGATCTCCCTGTCTGCCACAGCTGTATTTTTGGAAAGCAGGCTAGGATTCCTTTTAGATCAAGCCATATGCATGCGGCAAAAGGTCTACTAGATGTTGTTCACATAGATATGCAAACTCCTTTATTGTTAGATGCAAAGTATTTTATTACCTTTATTGATGAGTTTTCTAGAAGGACAGTTGTTTATTTTATTAAACATAAGTCAGAGGCTTTCATCAAATTTAAACAATTCAAAGAGCATGCTGAGAATCAAATTGGCATACGAATCAAAGCACTAAGATCAGATAACGGGAGAGAATACATCTCCAATGAATTCAAGGAGTACTGCCTCAACAATGGCATTGAGCAACAATATATTACCTCCTATTCACCTCAGTCAAATGGTCTTGCTGAGAGAAAGAACAGAATCTTAGTTGAATCGACAAAGTGCATGTTATCACATGCGACACTACCGAAGTCCTTCTAGGCTGAAGCTGTTTTAACAACAACCTATATTCAGAACAGATGTCCTACTAAAGGCCTCTAAGACAAAACACCATTTTAAATTTGGACAGGTACCAAACCTTCTTTATTAAACTTACAAGTTTTTGAATGTACTGCTTTTGCGCAAATACCTCGTGATCTCAAAAAGAAACTCAACTTCCAAATTATCAAAGGTGTTTTCATCAGCTACACTACTTCAGATCAAGCCTACAAGTTGTTCGATCCCATCGAGTCGAAGATATTCACTAGCCGAGATGTCATCTTCGTAGAAGATTAGTTTCAAGACCTCAAGGAAAGGGCAGTTCCCATGTAGCCGACCTGTCAGATTCTCCTGACGCTTTGAACTTTCCAGTTCCGCAAGCGACTATTCCCATTGAAGGTCCAAGCTCTTCTACTTTCGATGAACAACGAATCAACGGTGGGTCAGAAGAAGGTGATGTTACATTTTAGCAACTATAGTGTGATGGATATAATCAGCTTCCTCTATTACCCAGAAGATCTTCAAGAACCAGCAGACCACCCAACCAGTATATCGACGAGTCTGCAGCCTACCTTGTTTAGGAACCGACGTCTGTTGAAGAGGCACTCAGTCAGCCTGATTCCGATCTTTGGAAAGAATCTATGGATAAAGAGTATTCATCTCTTATCAAGAACCAAACATGGACGATTGTCGAATTACCTGCTAGCAGAAACGTAGTTGATTGCAAATGGATTTTCAAAGTCAAGTACAACGCAGATGGAAGCATCAACAGAAGAAAGGCATGACTTGTTGCTAGAGGGATCTCTCAGGTATACAACGTCGATTACACTGAAACTTTCATTCTAGTAGTCAAGCATTTTTCTATTCGACTTTTTCTATCAATTGCGGCTGCAGCAAATTTGGAAATATATCAAATGGATGTACAGACAGCATATCTCAATGGAGTTATCGAAGAAGACATTTATATGGTGCAACTCGAAGGTTATCTTATCGAGGGTAAACACAATCATGTTTGCAAACTCCATAAGACACTTTGTGGCTTGAAGCAATCTGCTCGAGCATGGTTTCAAAGGATCAATACTTTTCTTATTGATCACGGCTATGCACCTATCTCTTCATATTCAAATGTTTACTTCAAAGCAGTGCAACAGTCTTTTATCATTATCACTTAATATGTGGATGATACATTACTTTTCAGCAACAGTTCCGATCTGATAGAAGAAGCTAAAACAATGCTATCTTCTGAATTGGACATGACCGATCTAGGCGAAGCTCATTTTTGCCTTGGTATACAAATCCACAGAGACAGAAAACAGAAGTTGGTCTACATCACACAACAGAGGTACATCTACAATATTTTAGTCAGATATAATCTGATCAATTGCAAAGTAGCTCTCTCGCCAATGGAACCAGGACTCAAACTGTCAAAGGACCGGTGTCCCCAAACAATTCACGAGAAGCAGCATGTATCTTTACCATTCTATTATAGGATCTCTTATGTACGCCATGATCTGTACCAGGCCAGACTTTGCTTTTGCAGTCAGCTGTCTCAGTCAGTTTATGACTAATCCTAGTGTAACACATTGGAAGGCTCTTATCAGAGACATGAGATATCTTTGAGCTACTATGGACTTTTGCATTTGTTATGGAGTAGTCGGCAAGGACAAACTCAATTTCCTCAATGGTTACACAGATGGGAGTTGGGCAGGAGATGTAGACACTCATAAATCTTTACAGATTTACATTCTTCCTCAACAATGGTCCAATTTCCTAGAACAGTCGCAAACAATCTTTGATAGCTCTATCTTCCACTGAATCAGAGTATATCACAGCCTCTCAAGCTACAAAGAAAGCAATTTGGTTCGGGAACTTACTTTCAGATATCGATCTGAATCAATATGCTCCGACGACATTATTTTGTGATAATCAAAGTGCCATCGCTTTATCAGCCAATCCTAGATTTCATTCCAGGAGTAAGCACATTGAACTGAAGTATCATATTGTCAGAAGCAAAGTTCTCAACGAAGAGGTCATATTGCAGTACTTTAGAATGCAAGATATGATAGTTGATATTTTTACCAAAGCATTAAGTTTGGATACACATAGAAGATTTTATGTAGAACTAAGTTTGAAGATCAAGGCATTCAAGGATTCAGATTAAGGGAGAGCATTGGCTTATTCTCCTTCTTACCAATCGACTAATTGGTTTTAATCTTCATCCATTGTTTATCCAGTTCTACGAATTTTTCCGTTCTTTTACAATCTGCAGTTTTACAAGTGTTTTTACACAATCTGCAGAATTACACAGAGTTTTACCACAGTGTTGCATTTCATATTTTTCTCACTTCGGCTTTCTCACCTGCCAGGAAATACACGGAGCTTTACCTTAGTGTCGCTTTAGTTTCTCATTTTTGCGAAGTTGTCGTCTGTCAGGAATCTCGTGTAAAAATGTAGTGTCAATTTTTGCATTTTTTTCGCCTATCAGGATTTGCAAGCAAATATGTAGAGTCGCATTTTTCACTTGACAAAATGTCGCACTTTTCACTTTCTCCAAAGAGCCTCAAAAGTTAAGGAAATGACTCTGGCAAAGTGTAGGGCAACTCTAAACCATTTTCTAAGGCACTGTCGTGTTTTTCGAAAAATCTCGATACTGTCGCCTTTTTGCGACACTGTTGTCTGTGGCTGTTTTAGTTCATTTTTGCAAAAGTGAAAGTTTGGTTCATTTATGCAGACAGAACGTTGACGACCAATTTCACCACTTATCAGCAATCAATGACAAGCAACCGGATGGATGCCAGCGGATACCAGCCAACTGGCAATCGCAATTGATGACCTAATTTCTTAGTATAAATAGCTGATCATATTCATATAGTTTTAATGTAAGCAGTTTAATATCATCAAGTATTGTAAGTTAGCTCTCTATCAAGCTTTTAAGCTTGAACTCTCTTGAGCATTCTAGCTCACTTTTAGAGTTATATTTTAGAGTTGCTATTGCGCTATTGCTTATCAGCATAGCTGCTTGTAATCAGACTTATCCTCAGTTACTCAGAGACAGCTTAGAGTGCACGGTTTCTATCCGCTAATGTTTTGCGCTCATTAGCATCTGATTTTTTTTTTTAAGAATCAATACCTATCTTTTATTGCGTTCAGTATATGTCAGAATGCATGCATCTCTGTATTTCTTTTGTAACTGATTAAAATTGTCTGAGAATTCAATACTTCATGTTTGGCTACGTAATCACTTAGTATCTAGCGATTTCAAAGTTAGTTGCTAAAGATTGAACGTGATTCCCATCACTACTGCTTTGTTCAATTTTTGATAGGTTTAGTCATGCACTGGAAGTAGGAAGTTTCCGCTATGATTATCTAACCTATTTCCAACATGCGGAGACCAAGAGAGGAGACCCAGGTGGGCACAGTAGGGTGGATAACATGCAGTTTAGATTTCTTGAGGTTAAGAAGAGAGAAAGAGCAGTAACAGAATTCGTTAAAGAGAGAAAGAAGATGGAGGACATGGGATTCTGAAAGGAGGGAGAGCAGGATTACATCATCAGCAAAGAGCTGATGGGAAAGCAGCCCAAAAGGAGTTAGGATCGGAGAGATACGAGAGAGGGAGGCTAGTTCATGAAAAGCACAGGAGAGAGGTTTAGTGGCTATCGCAAAGAGCATGGGAGACAAAGGGCAGCCTTGGCGAATGTCAAAAGTAGGGGCAAACTAATCAGAGAGGCAACCATTAAGGATCTTGGCCAATGAGGTCTGGTAAAGAGCATGAACGAAATTTAGAAAGGACAAAGGAAGAGCAAAGGCCTGACAAGTGGCCCAAATAAAATCCCAGCTGATCCGATCAAAGGCCTTGTCGAGGTCCATATGGAGGATAAGAGAGGGGGCGGTCGAGGTAGCAAGAGAATCAGCAACAATTCATACATTGAGGATGGAATCCATAATGTTCCGTCTTTAACAAAGCCAAACTGCTCAGGGAGAGGAGGGAGTGAAGGAGGGGAGACAGACAGCGGGCCATGGCTTTCGCCGGGATATTGTAAGAGGTGTTCAACATAGTGAGGGGACGGAAGTCGAAGATCAGAAGAGGTGAAGAGACCTTGGGGATAAGTTTGAAAAGACCTTCAAAGATGGACGGGGGCAAAATGGAGGTAGAGCAAGCTAGGTTAGCAATTTGGAGGAGATCCGGGCCAACCCAAAACTGGAGAAAAAATTCAGGAATGACCCCGTCCGAGCCTGGAGTCTTGCCAAGAGGCAAGTTGGTTTTCAGAAACTGTCGTCTTTAAAATTGTACAACTTGATCCTCTTGATGGCTAAAATTCTTTGACTACTAAGATTTTGCCAATATCTCTGTATACTCAAACAACTCAAGTTATTTTTGGAGCAACTAGACGAGACATTTTGCTCATAATGGCCCAAGCCCAAGCATTAGGCCCATATAAGGTCCAAGCAGTAAAAATCAACAAAAGTTCCATCAGTGATAGCTTTAGACAAACTTCCTATTAGGGGACTTTATGCACCTTTAGGCTCCTATCCATGGGCAAGGGCTCTCATGAGCTTAAAGTCCTCACCCAAGCAATTCAATAAATACATACGATGAAAAGATGGAATCAAATTACCTTGGTCATAGATCTTAGTGTAGTTTTATGATGTCTTGATGTCGTAATATCAATTCTTTTCTCGAACCTCATCTCCCCTATATGTCAACATTTATACATAATAATACCAAGATTCTATAGAATTTTTAAGATAATTTAATTGAGACCCAATAATTCTACATACCAAGAAACTTAAATTTAAAAATTCTCTAACTATTTTTGTTGAACATAAAATTTCCTACATAAGAAAGTAAGTGACAATTTCTTGAAAGTGAACATCCCTTACATTTTTGGGGAAATTGACTTTTGGAGAAAGTTGCCAATTCCATTTTCAAACTATGTTGAATTTCTCAAGCACCCATTTTCTCTTTTCTTATTAGTTAGTCATGCTTTGCTCATCAACATGAAATGAGGATCTGCATTGTGTAGCACTAATGGTTGTATGTTCATTCGGATCAGAATTGTCATTCAAGAGCACCATAAAATTAGTGATGACTACTCTAGTCTTCTACTTCTAACTTAGCTCTAGTATTGATGAAATAATATCCTCACTCTGCCACCATCATGTATCAATGTGCCAACGAACAGACTTGTGAATCTTTCAGAGAAGCCAAGGAATGTATTGGGATTTTGATTGGGTGATGTCTCTACATTCTTACAAGTGACCGATGTTTATTGGGAATCACATTGTCCATTAAGTTCATGTTTGGAGCTGTTCTAACAACCTAACATTAACGTTTTTCCAAGTAATTCACAAGGGTAGTTACCTTATATGACCCTTTATTGTTGACACACATCTAGAAGCCTCTATCTTTCTTTCCCTTCGAAAGAACACCCCATGGTGACTTACTTGGCTAGACTAACACATTTTAAGATAATTTTCTACCTAATTAGTAATCTCTATCTCCTCAACTGATATGATTGTCTAGAAATAGGCTAGCTGCCTAGAATTAGCTCTATCATAAACTCCAAAAAGTTAAGGTTTTGACTTGTGCCAACAAAACTTCCATATGTTGATCCCGTACATTGTTTTGATTGCTAATTTTCGCGAGTACCACAATCAATTGTTGGCAGATCTAGAGATAAGTCACCATAGTAGCCACTCCACTCCACTTAGACTTGTGGTTCTATTCATTATTATTGGTTATCTATTTACAATAAATTGCTTAAATTAGTTGCCAAATACATCTATCCACTCAACTATAGTAGAACCTATTGTGACTTTGAATTAGACCAAATAAAAACTCAACATGATCATTTTACAATTTAAGCCTACTTTATAGAAAATAATCAATATGTTAGATTATTCTCCTACTAATCGACTAATCGACATTTTAATCTTCGTCCAACTCATTATCCAGAGTTGCAGTATTCTTCGTGTTATTACACAGTCTGCATAACTACTCGGGAATCGCTCACAGGTGGATTCGACTTATAAATGTTCGAGCATGGTTTGACAAATATTTTGTCAAGGCAAATAAAGTTTATTGTTCGCCTTAAGTGAAGCCACGAAATTTTTGGGAAGATTCAACTGGATGGATGCCAGGTTACTTTGGATGGATGCCAGCTCACTATCCATTTAATGACCTAATTAGCTGTCCTACTATTGGACGTTGCCGCATTTTGCTTAGTATATATAGTTGTTCATATTCATATAGTTTTAAGAAGCATTGAAATGTGATCAATAGATCAGCAAGTATTGAATAGTTAGCTCTCTCTCTCTCTCTCTCTCTCTCTCTCTCTCTCTCTCTCTCTCTCTCTCTCTCTCTCTCTCTCTCTCTCTCTCTCTCTCTCTCTCTCTCTCTCTCAAGCCTGCGAGCTTGAACACTCCTGAGCATTCTAGCTCACTTCTTAGAGTTGTTTAGAGATTGCTATTACGCTTACTGCTTATCAGCATTGCGCTTAATTCATACTTTCATTTTAGCTGTTCAGAAATAGCTTAGAGTACACGGCTTCGATCCGCAACTTATTGTACTCATCTACTTCTGTTTCACTTTCATACTGAATCAATACTATCTTTTATTGTGTTCAGGTTCATCTCAGAATATGTGCGTTTTTGTAGTTCTTCGCGACTAATTATTTGTCTAATAATTCAATGCATTATTGTTTGGCTATGTAATCATTGTAGTATTGATGATTTCAAAGCTAGTTACTATAAGATCGAACGTGATTTCTATCACTATTGTTTTGTTCGAAATTGATAGGCATAGTCATGCATAAAGAGAGAAAAAGATAGTCTATTCCGCTGTGCATGATAAGTTTTCTTTCTTGTCGTTCGAATTCCTTTTATTCGAATCTTATTCAACGTTATTCGAATCTTATTTGACCTATCTTTCGCATACCTCTTTCCAACATGGTATCAGAGCATTGATTCTTCAAGGCCTAATACTATATCAGAACGAAAACTCTTATACTTGATATCTTTTGCGATATCAAATTATTCTTCAATTCGAATCAATTTGTTTTGGTATCAGAGAATTGATTTTCACATCATTGTATCTTTCTCTTAACGACAATTGAATTATCGACAGTCTAAAGTTCCAGATAGATTCTCAAAGTAAAACCGGTCTTATCGCAGACACAAGCTGAATGGATCCAATTATCATTTATAGAAATTCAAGATGAAGACCTTGATAATCGCCAATGAGTTGTGGGATGTTGTTACAGGTATCGAAGTGAAGCTTGAAGATGACACAATCAACTCAAAATATAAATTGAAGGATGGTAAAGCTTGCGTGCTTATTATCCTCAATATATTAGATACTCAAATTGGCCACATAGCTGAAGCCAAAACTTCGAAAGAAGTTTGGCACATCCTGAGCTCACTATATGATGTGAGAGATGTAACTACCAAGTTACATCTTCGAAGGAAATTTGTCACACTCAAGATGTCGAACAATGATTCTCTTCAAAATCATATTAATCAGTTTAAGAATCTCTTGCAACAGCTATCGGATTAGATCAAGACGCAATTATGACATTGTTTTCAAGCCTATCCTCTACAAATGAGAATTGGGTGATGATCATCACGACACACTCAGATTTAACTCTTACTAGAGTTATCACTATGTTGCTGCAAGAAGATAATCAAAGAAGCAAGACACTTCGTCTACCTCTTCGTCTCATGCTCTATATGTCAACAAGGGCTCGAAACAACAGAAGCAAAAAAGCTCTAAGCAGTCTGCATTGAATCAGAAATAGACTTAAAGTCAAGAACAATCATCAAATCCAAATTTGTCGAAGAAGAAGATGTTTTGCAAGCATTGCAAGCGTAGTAACCATGAGATCTAGGATTGTCGAATTCTCAAAGCAAAGAATGCAGCCAAGCAACTAGATCAACAAGCAAATACAGTTACACCATCTCCTGAAGTCGAAATGGACGAAACTGCTTTTATGGTCAAAGACAAATATGCAAATTCGGATGATTCGTGGTTTCTGGATTCTAGAGCTACACAACATATGACCAATCATCGTGAGATTTTTCATTCTATACGCCTTACAGCACAAAGAAGTATGTTCATCTTGGTGATGATAGTACTCACACTATCGAAGGTGAAGGTGTTGTAAGATTACGGTTCCAGCATGATCAATTCAAACTATTGTCAAAAGTCTTGTATGTTTCTAAACTCTCTACACATTTGTTATCAATAAGTAGAATTGCATATTTAGGTCATAAGGTGGAGTTTGAGTCAATCAATGCAGAATTATCGATAGGAGTAATAAGCTCCTTGCACTCGGCAAGAGGCATGGATACTTATATAGATTGGCACATTGTTATTTTGAGTCTAGTCAAGCCTTGAAAACCTCTGTTCTTGTCAATAAAGCATTACTATGGCATCATCGCTTAGAACACTTGAATTATGCATCTGTATCAAACATGTCCAAAAAATATTTAGCACTTGGTCTCGACTATCCTTCTGGTAAAGTCGATCTCCCTATCTGCCATAGCTACATCCTTGGAAAGCAGACCAGGATTCCTTTTAGATCGAGTCATAGGCATGTAGCAAAAGGTCTATTAGATGTTGTTCATTCAGATATATGTGGACCTATGCAAACTCCTTCATTGCTCGATGCAAAGTATTTCATTACTTTTATTGACAAATTATCTCGAAGAACAGTTGTTTATTTTATCAAGCAGAAATCAAAAGCTTTTATTAAGTTCAGACAATTCAAAGAGCATGCAGAAAATCAGACTGGTAAAAGAATCAAACCACTGAGGTCCGACAACGAGGGAGGATACATCTCCACTGAATTCAAGGACTACTGCCTCAACAATGACATTGAGCAACAATACATTACCTCCTATTTGCCTCAGTCAAATGGTCTTGTTGAGAGAAAGAACAGAACCTTAGTCGAATTGGCAAAGTGCATGTTATCACATGCGACACTTCCGAAGTCCTTTTGGGCTGAAGCTGTTTCAACAACAATCTATACTCAGAACAGATGTCCTACTAAAGGTCTCTCAAACAAAAACACGATTCGAAGTTTGGACAGGTACCAAACCTTCTTTATCGAATTTAAAAGTTTTTGAATGTATTGCTTATGCGCAAATTCCTCATGATCTCAGGAAGAAGCTTGACTTCCAAAGTATCAAATGTATTTTCATCAGCTACACTACTTCAGATCAAGCCTACAAGTTGTTCGTTCCCATTAAGTCGAAGATATTCACTAGCCGGGATGTCATCTTCATCGAAGATCAGTTTATCGACCTCAAAGGAAAAGGCAAAGCCCATTTAGTCAACTTGTCTGACATATTGAACTTCGAGGTTCCTTAGTCGACTATTCTCAATTAAGGTCCAAGCTCATCTACTTCCGACGAACAACATATTAATGGCGAATCCGAAGAAGATAATGTCGCAGTTCAGCAACTATAGTATGATGAAAATAATCAATTTCCTCCATTTTCTAGAAGATCATCAAGGACTAGTAGACCACCTGTGAGGTATATCGACGAGTCTGCAGCCTATCTTGTTCAGGATTTGATGACTATCGAAGAGGCACTCAGTTAGCGCCCGATTCCGATCTCTGGAAAGATGTATGGATAAAGAGTATTCGTCTCTTATCAAAAACCAGACATGGACAATTGTCGAATTACCTGCTAGCAGAAATGTAGTTGATTGTAAATGGATTTTCAAAGTCAAGTACAAAGCATACGGAAGCATCGACAAAAGTAAGGCCTAACTTGTCACCAGAGAATTTTCTCAGGTATACAACATCGATTACAATGAGACCTTCAGTCAAGTAGTCAAACATTCTTCTATTCAATTTTTTTTATCGTTTGTTGTTGTAGCAGATTTGGAAATATATCAAATGGATGTACAGACAACATATCTCAATGGAATTATCGAAGAAGACATTCAATGGTGCAACCCGAAGGTTACATTATCGAAGGTAAACACAATCATGTGTGTAAACTCCATAAGGCACTTTATGGCTTGAAGCAATCTGCTCGAGCATGGTTGCAAAGGATCAAAACTTTTCTTATTGATCACGACTACACACCAAGCTCTTCAGATTCTAATGTTTACTTCAAGATAGTGCAACATTCTTTTATCATAATCACTTTGTATGTGGATGACACATTGCTCTTCGACAACAATATCGATCTAATAAAAGAAGGCAAGTTAATGCTATCTTTCGAATTCGACATGATCGATCTGGGCGAAGCTCATTTCTGCCTTGGTATTCAAATCCACAGAGATAGAAATCAAAAGTTGATTTACATTACTCAACAGAGGTACATCTACAATATGTTAGTAAGATATAATCTGATTAATTGCAAGTTAGCTCTCTCACCAATGGAACCAGGTCTCAAATTGTTGAAGGACCAGTGTCCCCGAACAATCAAAGAGAAGGAATAGATGTGAGAGTATCATTATCATTCGATAATAGGATGTCTTATGTATGCAATGATCTATACCAGGCTAGAGCGAACTATAAGAGAAAGAGAGTGCATTTTGCTTAGTATATATAGTTGTTCATATTCATATAGTTTTAAGAGGCATTGAAATGTGATCAATAGATCAGCAAGTGTTGAATAGTTAGCTCTCTCTCTCTGAAGCCTACGAGCTTGAACACTCATGAGCATTCTAGCTCACTTCTTAGAGTTGTTTAGAGATTGCTATTGCGCTTACTGCTTATCAACATTGCGCTTAATTCAGACTTTCATTTTAGCCGTTCAAAAATAGCTTAGAGTATGTGGCTTTGATCCACAACTTATTGTACTCATTTACTTCTGTTTCGCTTTCATAATGAATCAATACTATCTTTTATTGCGTTCAAGTTCGTCTCAGAATATATGCATTTCTGTAGTTCTTCGCAACTAATTATTTGTCTAATAATTCAATGCATTATTGTTTGGCTATGTAATCACTTTAGTACTGATGATTTCAAAGTTAGTTACTATAAGTTTGAACGTGATTTCTATCACTATTGTTTTGTTCGAAATTGATAGGCGTAGTCATGCATGAAGAAAGAGGAAGATAGTCTATTCCGCTGCGCACGATAAGTTTTCTTTCTTGTCGTTCGAATTCCTTTTATTCGAATCTTATTCGACCTATCTTTCACATACCTCTTTCCAACACAATAAAACTTGGATTAAAATAATCCAAATAATATAAAGAGCTATGTAAATCATAATTCTAATGACTTTTTTTTTGTTTGAAATTAAAAAGCAATAATAATCAATTTTCACTCTCAATATAGGGTATCATTACCCTTCAATACTAAATCAACATTAGGCAAAAAATTAGCCATGGATTTTATGAATAACACCAATAACATTGAAAAAACCATTAAAACAAAAACCATGTTTTTTTTTTACCATTTTTCAACTTTTTTTTGCAAAATATTGTGGATCAAACCCACATGCAAGTGAAATTAGGCCATATCTACTGTAATTCAATTATATGCAAGCACTAATGGTACATATAGCCCATTTCTAGCCCAAAAACCACAAGTTTTGGCTAAAAATCACTATCTAAGTCCAATTTTAACTTTTCAACTAGCATGCAATCATTAGAATCAATTATAATGATTGGAAAACAACAAGCAAAACTATGAAAAACGTTCATGAATAGTAGCTTTGACAAATTTCAGGCCAAAACATTGAATACTAGCTCAAAAACTACAAAAACTGTCAAAATCCATAAATTTCCATCATTTTCTATGAAAATTTTTCATAATCATGATCAATAGGTTGAAAGCAAACCAAAATCAGAGAAGCCACTTATTTGGAGGTCAATTCCACCACTAGGAAGTAAAAATCAAGGAGGAAATACCAAAAAACTGAGAAAAACAAAAAGCAACTCCACCTTCTGATCGATGCAAAGTCTTGCTCTGATACCACTATAAGGATCGCCAAGTGAAGATGTACCTAGATTCACCTGGGCCCTCACAAGGTTATTAATTACATTTCTGGCCTAGTCCGGAATGACGTGGAGTAATCAATTATCTCATACATTGGAGTACCGAAGATCCAAGTCTAGGATTATGCCAAATCCTATATACAGAAAGTAACACCAAGCATCCCATAGGTCTCAAAAAGTCAAAAAGTAGTGTGTTTTTGTGGTTTTTTGAGGTTTAATAACTCTCAATAGGTGGTATTAATCCATTGGATTTTTTTTACAAGCTAAAAGATGTGATGGATTGCCTCTGATTTGAGCCATCACACACCCAATTTGGAGTTGGGGGGGGAGGGTTAGGCACCAATATCTTAAAGTTTTGCTTGTTGAAGGACTCTATAAAATGCAACTTTTTCATGATCTGAGCTTATGATTGCTTGTTGGACCTGATGGAAGCCTCTATGCCTCTCTAACGAACCTTATAAGAGTGCTTGTAACCTCCGATAGGATGCATATTGGGCTAGAGTTGGATTTTTTACAATACCACACGTAGAAAAGTGCTCCCTCCTACTACAATTTCAGTCAGGGTGACATGGCAACTGTATTTTCGACCTCCTCTCCCTATGTACTGTGTTTTACAGTGACCAAATCGGAGTCCTATAGCAAAAGTTATGGTCTTCAGAAGTTTGGCAATTTTTAGAGTAAAATTTGAAAATTTTCCGAATTGTTCTAATTGCATGCATGCCTGTGAAGCAGTAGAGTGCTTTTCCGGTGTTGAAAATGTTTGGATGAACATGTCTGTATGCATGTTTGAATGCATGATACTGTAAGGTACAATAGGTTGATCAAAGTAATTTCATGCTTGAATACAATTTTATAAAAGGCTAGTTGAAAAGCAACTTTCCCAGCTACTAGGTATTTTACGTAAAAACTTTGAAGTTTTAGAAATCACTGCATGTCATGTTTGATGCATGCCGGATGTTTCGAAATCCTTTTGAAATGGGATGGCAACTGTGAAACTGCCAAGTTGATGTTTTAAATTATCGATTTTCACAGTTTTGGTCCATATCGAACGAAATTTGAAAATCCCAGTTATGTAAAATTTTGGAAGAACCATGGATGTTTTGGATTTGTTCAAATTCGTCGATTTTTTAATCAAGCAGAAATAGCTTATAAAGTGAATGACCTTAATGATATGAAATTAGTCGGTTTTATAAGGTCACAACACTTTTCACTTTCAGTTGAAGATTTTGGAATCTGTCAATTAATAGAGCAATTTCTGGTGTTGTGCGATCAATAAAGACCAAGAATAATGCAAGTCTTGTTGGAACGGTTTCTATTCCTATCTACTTGTTGATTTGGCAATTGGTCATTTTCCTTGCCGAATCTAGGGCTTTCAGCTTGAAGCACATTTGGGAAGGGAGGAAGGAAATAAAACCTGAGGTGTAGATGATTGGTTGACCAAGTTGACCAGTTATGTTAATCGATTTTGAATTTTGAAAGTATAAGTAATAACAAGTGAGAATACAATTGGAAATTTAGCTTTGGAATTATTTTTAAACTGTCTTTGGAAATTTGGGTTTCTTTCCCCTGTGTTCATTTAGAATTTTGAGGAATCAAAGATTCTAAGAGAAGAGTTAATGGCAGTGGGATAATAATCCAATCATGGAACCATCTTTGTGTTGCAATTGGATTTGGATTAAATCCCTAGAATTTGCAAACGAAAGCAGATGGAATGTGTTCCATACAGAAATCTAGTAATTTGGATTCTTTTTTAGACAACTAAGAGTACTTTTAAATTTTGAAAGAATGAAATTCTTTTTGCCAATTCTGAAATAGATATTGGATATCAATTATAGTATTTTATAGTTGTATTGAGATTCTTAATGTTCCTTTTGGTTTATTGAATACGCTTGTCGCATTTCAACAGTCTTTGAACGATATATTTCATCCATACCTGGGTCAATGCATAGTGGTATTCTTAGATGATTTGTTCATTTACAAATAAATGCTTAAGGGGCATGAGAGAATTCAATGGCTAGAAGTATCTCTTGGAATTGGTTGTGAATATGATCCTATATTTGGGTTTAGGATAACCATCTAGTCTTTTTAACTTTTTGGTAAACAAATCTAGAAGCAGAGAATTCTTGGAGGAAAACTTGGTGTATGAGACATCAATGATTCAAAAAAGAATTTCTTGTGCGAGAGTGATATGTAGACGGATGGTTAGTAATAAGTGTAATGGTAATCCTAACAAATGAATCCATTGGTCTTTGGTTTAGGGTATTTTGGGAAATTATGGGATATAGATCTGGATCCCAAATGGCATTTCATTATTTACAAAATCTGGAAGCCCTTAGATTTATTTCTCTTCTATTTGAACTCATCCTTTTTGAAATTTCTTTAATACAATACAATTGGATTTAGATTCATATAACTCCTAGTGTAAAACTATATTCACAAGGACTGATTATAATTATATGAAATTAAACTTTCATACGGTTGTGAATATGGCTCAAAATCTGTCGACATTTTTAATGGATTCAGATTCAATGAAGGAATGACTGAATTTAAGGAATTAAAACTTCCTAGACCCAAATGATTATCTTTATTTGATAGTCGATTATTGAGATGTAATATTTCTATAACTCGGGATAAGATATTTTATGATTTTGGAGATAGTTCGGTTTGTAATAGTATTGGATACTCATCACTAACTTTTTCTAATCTTTGATATCTTATACATTGTCTCCTAAGGACCATTTTAAAGGGAAATTGGGAATCTCTTCTAAAAGGGGGAGATGAAGAGATAGGAATAAGACTTTCAATGGATCAACTAGTTGCATAGATTTTTTAGAGAGAAATCCAGTATTTGTGCAAAGGTTGAACTATCCTAGTGAAATAGAGGAACTCTCTAGAGATTGTTGCGAATAATCTGGAACTAGATGAGTTTTGGGGGTATTGAGCTATGAGTTATTCATGATTATGGATAGTAGTGGTAAAGGTTAAATTTAGGTTCCACTGATTGGCTTACCAAGTACCATTTTGTTATGGATTGGATCAGGTGGGAATAAAGCTTTAATCTTAACCTTATGTCCAAAGATGTATCTATAGGTCAACCTAATCTTGGTTTGAATACTAAGATCTAATGTAGGTTGATTGAGTGAAGAGATTTTGTTAGTAAAGGTATGATGGTTGGAAAACTTGTGGATGTGGAATTATTTACTTCAGCAATTTCCCAGATCTGTTATTTACTCATGAGGAATAGAGCTCTTTTGTAGATGAGTTGCAAGATCCTCGTGAGTTATGTGAGTAACATATGCGGATTATGGAAGAATCTGCCAGTTTATAGCCTATTTTTATATATAGGAACATAGTTGGATATGTTGGTTATGTACGTCCTAATCTTGTGGATCTACTATGTGTTCCTATTTACTGAGTTTATATTGTATACTTAAACTAGTCAATGAACATGGACATATGGACAGGTAATGTTCGGAACAATTACTTGCAGGTTAATGATTCTTTCTATGGAAAGGATACTTCATTAATTGAGTAATGGTTTAGAAGAGGATCTAAATGTGGTGTTGTTCTGGAATAAGTTCCAAGATAAACGAATTTAGAACCTAAACATTTGAGATTTCTGAATCATTAGCAATTGACTTGAGTAGTTGGACTAATCTTGGTTAAAAGTTGATTGGTTGATTAACCAGTTTGAAGAGAATTCACCAGGAACTGTTTATTTTGTTCTATATTGCTTTTAAGACACATGATTAGTGAGTCATCAGGATTCATCAGTAAAATTTGTGTGCATAAAATACAGAAAATTCTTGGTATGAGTATTTCTTGAAAGGAAAATAAACTCTAAGTTATTGACTGTATCACAGTGAGTTTGTATTGGAAGACAGAGTTTAACCAATATCAACAAGGATAACCAATAAGGTTAGTTGGAATTTAGCAAAACTTTGTAATCTCTAGATTTTGGTTTTAAGTGATTGTATAAAGTTTATGTGGTTGAAGATGGGTGTCATAGTATGTCTTCTCGTTTATTACATGATCAATCGTAGAGTTTGGATAACTCATAATCTTGTTAAGGATCAAGTTGGAAGAATATTCTTGAAATCCAATAATTTTCCTGGGGGTAAAATATTTTAAAATAATTCTTATTTTTTCTGAGTGGTATGTTATACATATACTCCAGTATCTTTCAATGATTATGGTTTTGGAATCTTGTAAATCATGATTAACAAATCATAGGATTTTAAATATCTATGATTGGCATATCATAAATTGATACTTAATTGTTATTAGAAGATTATAAGAAAATGCGATGATTCTTAAGATGATGAGTAATTCTTGATCTATTGAAAGACTTCATAATTTAGATCAATTAGTTGAAAATCTAAATTTCTTTACTCCAGTGCACAATAGAGATTGTGTGGGTCTCACTCTATGAGGAATTTGCTTACCTTAGTGGATGAAGTTCTACTATAGATTGTGGTCTATAGATGCTTGTGTACGATTTTCAGCCTAGACCACCGATTGATTAGGAGATAGACACATCTATTGAGATTGAATGGTTATGTTGCTATTTTCTTGCATGAGATGCTAGAAATAGAGCACTTAACTCAAGAGAGTATCCAGGCTACTTAGAATTGAGTTAAAATCATACTTCATAAGAGTTTTGTTGTTCAATAACCTTTAATAATTATGCAAATAAGTTGTTGTCGAAACATGTTGTCAGAAGGATTTAGGTGATGATGCACGAGTGATCAACCATTTGGCAAATTCTACTAAGGTTCTATTCTTTTTCTCTACAAGTCCATTGGATTGAAGAGAATAGGAAGCAACGATTTGTTGTTGAACATTACTCCTTGAATGCATTAGATATGTGTATGCACCACCATTGTCGGTTCTAAGAGGTTTGATCTTTCTTCTTGTCTGTAGCTCAGCATGCTCTTTATAAATTTTGAGAAAATGGAAGGCTTCAAATTTGTGCTTCATAGCATATACAACAGTTCTTTTTGAACATTCATCAATATATGTAATGAAGAATTTAGCACCAAGTAATGCTGGTGTCCATCGAGCCACATATATCTAAATGAATTATGTCTAACAAATTTCTAGCAATATATATACGTGGTAGTTGTACAATCAGATGTATGCTTAATTAATACATGTACAAGATGGATTAAGGCACTACATTCAGTTGTTTCTTACAGTCACTATTTGATGGAATCTAATTATGTTGAAGATTATGCCCGATCACGAAAGATGAGGCTAGAAATCTCTCTGGGTCGAATCGAATAGTCGAATCAATTTCAATAGCTTATGGTCGGATAAATTTTGAGAATGATGATAGATGGTAGTTGGTGATGGTTGTTTGACTTGGACTCGAATGTGGAGTGCCAGAGTCGAACAGTGTCAACCTTTGTTCAGTCATGAAAGTCGAATGCTATAATAGTTGCTTTCGATAGTTGGCTTCGACAATTGTGCATGGCTTGCATTTTCCAACACCCCCACTCAAGGGCGAAGGATGTGAAGATTTTGTGAATCACAAAGATCCAAAATCATCTATTGATCTTTGGTTTAGAAAGACCACACAATTTACACCATTTGCAATATAGATGTTGTCAAGAAGTTGAAGGCTTCCACCTTCTCCTCCTAAGTCGTTTGTAACATGGGAAGTAGGGCTCGAACCTAGGAGCCTTGAAGATGCATGCAAAACAAAAGGGTTAACACTATTTCTACTTGCAAGCAAGATGCCTTGAACACACAACCAAAACCAAATAGTACTAACTTTAAAACCAAAACCACACTAACTCTAGCCCACTTTTCCACACCTTCTCCTCTGTCTCTCTCTCTTCCCTCTCTACTCACTCATACGCTCTTCCACAAACTCTTAAAAAGCTCCACTAAATTAGAAACACATAATGATTTAGCACATATGCTAACATGGGCTACAATAGCAAGAACTTAGAAACAAAAGCAATAAGCATAAAGTCACACTATAATTAGCCACACTCCAAAATTAGCACAAGTGGACCCAAAATGATAGCACTTAGCTCTCTTGCATTAAGGATAGAAATTACATAGAAAGGGCTTCTCTTTATAGAAGCTTGCGGATTGTCCTTTCCACACTTACTTATGGGACTAGGAATTTCAAGCCTCAATATAGAATGCAAGTTCTTTTTTAGAATCTTGACATTGACTTTTGCATACTTTTTTAAGTCTAAGTTTAAACCTTGAGACTTGCAAAAATTGGTTTCCTGCCCCCTAGTGACTAATGACATCACAAGTTGGACTTATGCACGCAGGGTGCCATACTTGGGGCCTAACGCAACTTATCTACTGACGGCTCTTCAATGTAAAAATTATAGCAAATAAGGATCCTAAAACACTTGAAATGATGAGGGAAACAATAGATTATGATTTCATAAGATTAGCACAAGTTGAACCATCAAAATCCATCAAAAATCTATGCTTGAACCTCACTAAATGGCCCAAATCCTTGAAGAAGGATTCACACGTGTGAAAGTACGGCCTCCCACAGTCTGAGTACTGTACACCAGACCTACATTCAATCCTATAATCATTAGTAATCACAAGTACTCAAACAATTATGAACATAGAGAGCAATTGCACCATTATGAGAGAAAAAACATGAAATTGCTTGATTGATTTTGGTGAGATATCATCACCTATATATATACATGATCCATCACGGTTTTGGGCAGGTATGAGTAGCCCTAAACCTATCCCTAATGCTAATTTTAGTGGATCTTTCATCCCTACCAAGTTAGGGTTGGAATCTTGGAGATCCCTCAAAAAATGCAAAAATTACCAAAAATAGCTCCTATTTTTTCTCCCTTGTATCTAAGCATAATTTGGACTCATTCAAAGGTTCTAACACTTAGGTCTACTTGAGAACATCCTTATGAATGGAATCCTATGCTATTTGGCACGTGTGACAAGCCACATCATGACCATCCAACTATTTACAAGTCATATGACCAAAACTAGTCAAGCTAGAATTGTGAATTTTTAACACTCCTCCTCACTATCTAGCTTGGTTCAATCATTGCTTTACTAATCACTCCAAGTGATGATCTGAACTTCATAAAAGGTGTCTTTTGAAGTGGTTTAGTAAGTAGATCAGCTACACATTCATTGCTTGGAGCATGCTCCAAAGCAATCTCCTTGGCTTGCACCATTTCTCTCACAAAGTGATGGCATATCTCAATGTGCTTAGATCTTGCATGGAAGATTGGGTTAGATGCAAGGTGTTGGGCTGATATATTGTCATTGTAGATGATTGGTGCCTCCTCTGAATCCATGATCTTTAGTTCCACCAATAATCTCTTGATCCAAAGTACCTCCTTTGTAGTGGTTGTCAAAGCTTTGTACTTGGCCTCGGTTGAAGATAGAGATATAGTTTCTTGCTTTTTTGAAAGCCATGAAACCACACCTTCTCCTATGAAAGTTGAATAGGCACTTGTTGATTTCCTATCCCTCTTGTCCCCTGCAAAATCTGAATCACTAAATGCATGAAGGTTAATCACATCTCCTCTATATAGAATCCCAAAATCCAATGTACCCGAGATGTATCTTAGAATTCTCTTAGCCTTTTTCCAATGGATATTCAATGGCTTTTGCATGGATTGGCTCAACCTACATGCACTAAAGCTAAGATCTGGTCTAGTTATAGTGATCCACATTAAGGAACCTATAAGTTGCCTAAACAAAGTGATGTCCATGAAGGATCTTTCATCATCTTCATTTGGCACTTTTACATCTTGCTCCATTGGTGTGTCAACACTTTTGCATACTTCCATCTTAAACTTCTTCAAAAGACTTTGAGCATAGTTTACTTGACTTAGAAAGATAAAATCAGACCCTCTAAGTACTTCTATGCCTAAGATGAAGTGAAGACACCCTAGATCTACCATCTTGAACTCTAAGGATAGATCTATCTTGATTTTTTCAATACCATCAACACTATTTCCACTAACGATGATGTCATCTACATAAATGAGTAAAAGTACAATACCAACATCATCAAACTTAATGTAAAGAGTGAGATCATATTCACTTTGAACAAAAGAAAGTGAAATAAGATAGCAATGTAGTCTTGAATTCCAAGATCTCGAGGCTTGCTTCAAGCCATAGATGCTTCTTTGGAGATGGCATACTTTGTTCTCCATTCCATGCTTGATGAACCCTTGTGGCTGCTCCATATAGATATCCTCTTCCAAAAAACCATTCAAGAAATCATTAGAGACATCCATTTGACATAGAATCCATCCAAAATGTGATGCAAGTACAATGATTAGCCTTATTGTGACCATCTTGGCCACGGGTGCAAAAGTTTCCTCATAGTCTATCCCTCTCTCTTGAGCATAACCTTTTGCAACTAATCTTGCTTTATGTTTGTTAACACTCCCATTTGCATTCAACTTAAGCTTGAAAACCCACTTGCATCCTATTACATTCCTTTGAGGTCTCTCAACAAGCAACCAAGTTTCATTCTCAATCAAGGCATCATACTCATCCAACATAGCTTTATACCATTCTTTGGAGTTCAATCCATCTTCAACATTAGACGGTTCTTCAAAACTAGATAAAGCATAAGAAGTGGATGAGATACCCTCAACTTGCTGTCCTTTGCCTTGATATGTGAGCCTTGATGGCTCCACTTTTGCCCTTGAAGATCTCCTTGGTGTGATAGGTGGGTTTGGTGCTTGCTCCTCCATGAGCTCCTCCTCAAAACCAAGATCTTGCTCCTCGGCCATCTTCTTCTTGATTGTTGGAGCACTTGAGCCTTCTTCAAGCATATGCATATGATGTTCATCAAAGATGACATCCCTTGAAACAACAAATTTGTTCAAGGATGGGAGATAGACTTTGTAGCCCTTGCTTGAGCTTGCATATCCAAGCATGATCTCTCTTGTGGAAGATGGATCCTCCTTGGTTCTTGTTTCCAATGGCACATGCACATAACATATACACCCAAAAACTTTCAAGTGATTAAGATTGGGTTTCTTTCCATACAACATCTCATAAGGAGTTTTGCCTTCAATTTTTTTGCAAGACACCCTATTCATCAAGTAGTTTGCACATACAAGAGACTCACCCCAAAAGGATTTGGGCAAACAAGCATCTAATCTTAAAGCCTTAGAACATTCACATAATGTTCTATTCCTTCTTTCAGCAACTCCATTTTGTTGAGGAGTGTAAGGACAAGAAGTCTCTTTCTTGATCCCTTTCACCTCACGAAAGGCCTTGAACTCATTGGAGATGAATTCTCCACCATTGTCACTTCTAAGAATCTTGATGCTATGATTATGATGCTTTTCCACAAACAACTTGAACTTTACAGAAGTATCAAATACTTGAGACTTGAAGGGAAGTAAGAACACCCAACAATATCTTGAGTAGTCATCAATGAAGGTTAAAAACATGGATGAACCTCCATTAGATTTGGTGTTAGCAATGTGCACATCCGAGTGTATGAGTTCAAGAGGATGAGATGACTTTGTGATGGAGCTAGGAAACACCTTCTTATGTGCCTTGGATAGGGCACAAGCTTCACAAACCTTGTCTTCCTTCCCAATAGACCTTGGTAGGCCTAAAGCATACTCCTCCTTGATCATAGCCTCCATGGAACCCGAGTTGACATGTCCAAGTCTTTTGTGCCATAAAGTAAAGGTAGATATCTTGCTCTTCTCGGCCAACATGACAACATTAGTATCCACAAATGCATCCAGCTTATAGAGTTTGCCAAGTCTAGTGCCCTTAGACACTATCTTACCCTTCTTCTTGATGAAACATTCATTTAAAGCAAAGTCAAAATTGAAACCATTGTCTACCATTTGGCCAACACTTAGTAGATTCTTTGTTATTGTAGGAATGTACAAAACACCTTCTATGTTGATCTTTTTGGAAGATCCTAAGCAAAGGGGAATGCTACCAACTCCTTCAATCTTACAAGCTTCATCATTTGCTGTATATATAGACTTTATAGGTCCATCATAAGATAAGAGAGAAGAGAAAAACTCCCTTTTACTAGTCATGTGTGAACTAGCACCCGAGTCAATCCACCAAGGATCTTCTCCTTTGAAGCTTGTTGAAGAAAATATGGACATCATGAGAGAGTCCTCATGTGAACTCTCCTCCTCCTCCTATTTGCTCATGTTGGCTTGGCTTTGATCTTGCTTCCTCTTGAAGCATTTCGAGACATAATGCCCCATCTTGCTACAATAGTAGCACTTCACCTTTGATTTGTCCTTCTTGACTTTGGTGGTTGATGGAGATGCCTTTGAGGGTCCTTCTTGATCCTCAAGCTTTGTAGACTTCTTAAATGTTGATCCTTTGCCTTTGGACTTGCCTTTGCCTTTGGTGAAGAGAGCTTGGTCATCTCCACCTTGGATGGAAAGCCTATCCATCCTCTCTTGCATTTGGCTCCTTCTTGATTCCTCGGCCATGAGTGTGCCTTGGAGTTCTTCAATTATGGGTAGCTTACCCATAATTGCATATCCCTGAACCAAATTGTCAAATTCAAAGCTTAGTCCATTCAATATGAGTTGAACAAGCTCTTCATCCTTGATAGGGTCACCTATAAAAGCTAGCTCTTTGTTCAATTCCTTTACTCTTAGGACAAAAGTATGTGCACTCTCTCCTTTCTTTTGATAGCTTCTATAGATTTGATTCTTCAAAACTAACATTCTAGTTTGGTTCTTGGATTCATAGAACTTTTGCAAAGTCTCCCAAGCATCTTGAGCTGAAGTGCAATCTCCTACCTCTCTTAAGAGTTCATTTGCAACATTCATTTTTATGCAATGTAGTGCAACATTGCACCTCTTGATGTATTTGGCTTTTTCTTGAGGATGAATAGGTTCACCCTCCTTACCATTTACAATTTCCATCAGATCTTGCATGATCATGATAGATTCCATTCTAGCTTTCCATATGGAATAGTTAGTTTTGTTGAGCCTTTCATTAGTCTCCAAAAGATATGCATTTATAGATGCCATCTAGTCTCCTAATCAAGGACTTGACACAAATGAAGGTTACTTCTATTGATTTTATTGAAGGTATACCTTATCCCACTTCTTAGGGACCTGAAAAGATCAGTAATAGACTTCCTATAAAGATCTAAGAATGATCTCTAACAAAATCAAATCATAGAATACTAGAAACAATGCACTTGCTTGATTGAAGTAGACAATACTAGTAGAATTGCCCCTCTTTCTATAAAGAACATTAAAGCTTCCAAATGATCTGATCAAGAGTGAATTTTAGCAACCTAATATAATTCCAAAATCACTTGTAAAAGATCTAAATGGAACTTAATGAGGATGCAACACAATCTACTATCCAATCACAAGCAAAAAATGATCAAAATTGATGAAAAATTGATCTAATTTGGTGCATAAGTCAAGCAATGGTTGGACTGAACCTAAATCACTTTAGGAGGTGTCTACTACACCTTAGAACAGCCTTGAAGAGTCCCCAAACTCTGATCTTCCCTCTCCTTGAATGCTAGAAAGCCTCCTCTATGAAATCACCTCAAAACTCGCTTAGAAATCAATGCTTGGAGCAAGCAAAACTTGCTATCTTAGTAATGTGAATTGAATTCAACTTTGCCTCTGGTTTTAGACACCTAAACACCTGCAAATGAAGTCACACAACACCAATCTCCAATGGATTTGACTCACTTTGAGTTCTAGAATCAATACTACATGCTAAGATCCAATCTACACAAGATTTAGATCAAAAATTGTGATTAAATTGAATGAAAACCAAGGATTTAGCTCATTTCAGCCTTTAGGCTCTGATACCATGTAAAAATTACAGCAAATAAGGATCCTAAAACACTTGAAATGATGAGGGAAACAATAGATTATGATTTCATAAGATTAGCACAAGTTGAACCATCAAAATCCATCAAAAATCTATGCTTGAACCTCACTAAATGGCCCAAATCCTCGAAGAAGGCTTCACACGTGTGAAAGTACGGCCTCCCACAGTCTGAGTACTGTACACCAGACCTACATTCAATCCTATAATCATTAGTAATCACAAGTACTCAAACAATTATGAACATAGAGAGCAATTGCACCATTATGAGAGCAAAAACATGAAATTGCTTCATTGATTTTGGTGAGATATCATCACCTATATATACATGATCCATCACGGTTTTGGGCAGGTATGAGTAGCCCTAAACCTATCCCTAATGCTAATTTTAGTGGATCTTTCATCCCTACCAACTCAGTTCAAAATCAGAAAAAAAAAAAAAAAGATGGCTAGGAAAAGTCTAGCGTCGGTCATTGATTTCTTAGTTCAAAATCAGTAAAAACAAAAAAATAGATGGCTAGAAAAACCTAGTGTCGGTGGTAGGCTTTTTCTGGCCAGGAAAAAAAAAAGTCAATTTTTTTTTTGGGTGTAATTCCAAGCTTGACACATTTTCAAATTTAACAAATTTTTCATTTTGGACATTGATATAATTTTTTGCTAATACACATAGTTTGCTTTATAAAGAATTTATTCTTTTTTGCAATATTCAATGGTGTTTGCAATAGTGAGGGATTGGTGAAGCTGGAGCTTTTAGACAACGAGTTATCTAGATCTATTCTTGATCTAAGTAATTTAAGAAGCCTTATCTGAGCTACACTTTCATCCCTAAATCCAGACAATAATTATGTTAGAAAAATCCTCATGTTAGAGAAGTGCACACCACCATACAATTTCTCACAAGAGTGCTCGCCAAAATCTGCTCGCCATGAAATGCTCGTCAAGAAATGCTCGCTACTAAGTCGCACCTGATATTTGACAATAGATCAATCATTTCAAAGATGTGCTACTCATTTGCTTTCATTGGAAAGATATAATCAGAATAATTTTGTTCTCATAATTTTCTTCATTTCTATGATCAGTAATCAAAGAACAATTTGAACTTTTGTATGGGCGACCAATTCTTCTTTTATTTGGCATCTTTGACATTTCAGACTTGTCACAACAAAATGATTTTCAATACCTATTTTAATTGACATGCTGTAAATTCTTTGCCATGCATGCAACGAAAATTGAGCATGTAGCATTGCTAATAAAAATCTTAACACTGAAAAAGAGTTGAATTCTTAAAGTATCGAGCTTGTTGTGTTCAATTTAGTTTATTATCTTATATACATTTGCTTTATATTTAATTGTGTTTAGATCAGCAATTTGTCACCATAGCATAGTAAATTCTCAAATATTTTTTTGTGGTGTTCTAGAGCTACTCCATAATCTTGTCAACACCCATGCTCTACATTTAAACATGGCCTTAGAACTTATAACTGGAGTTGCAAAATGTCTAATAGGATCATGAAAGAAACAGATGGGCAAGGAAAAGGGATATACTTCAAAACTTTCACTTTGTTTGGAAACATAGCTATTTTGTTTGGATAGGCTGTTAGTCCAGCACTGTTGCTAGATCTAACTCCTAGTTCATGTATTGACTTAGTGTGTCTATAGAAGTACTCAAAAAAAAAAGTTTGATCTTAAAATGTAGTTGTGGAGGATACTTCGATACCAACAAAGTACTGTGTTTGAAATAGAAAGAGTAGCTTCCAAATGCCTACAATGGAGCACCTCTAAATTACACAGGTAGATATCACACTCACAGTGACCACTCTTCTTATGCTTTTACATCTATCAACAAAATAAAAAAATCTGCTAGCTTAAACTTGCCATTTCAAATACTGCCTAATTTTCTCAGACATCAAAAGTGTGAGCTCACATATTGTAGAGTGGCACTTTATAAAGGTTGAGATTTGTGGAGTTACCCACAGTATGAAATGTAGCAAATGAGCATTCTGCTGAACTTGTAAGATGCATCTTGGTTTTCACGAGGGGCTTGAACTTGGGATCAAAGAAACTTTGGATGCCAAGATAACCAACCAAGCCAACCCTGTTGAACTTGTAAAGATGAAGGGGTAGACATATATGGCATTGACCATTGGCTTTGTGCCATGTGTCCAAGACTACTTCTGGTAGCAATATGGAATTCCAGTACTATTTTCTTCAATGTTCTTGTCAAGTGCTTTCAATCTCTCTCTCTCTCTCTCTCTCTCTCTCTCTCTCTCTCTCTCTCTCTCTCTCTCTCTCTCTCTCTCTCTCTCTCTCTCTCTCTCTCTCTCTCTCTCTCTCTCTCTCTCTCTCTCTCTCTCTCTCTCTCTCTCTCTCTCTCTCTCTCTCTCTCTCTCTCTCTCTCACGCAAATACCACGTGTATTGTTCGAAAGACAACCACGCGTGCCTAATTAAAATACAAGATAGCAAAGAATAAACTACTCTCCATATACCTGAATCTTAGTGTTCAATATAATTGAAATCATTACTCTTTGACATTTAGATTTTTCAAACAAACAAAACTATTTTGACAACCTAGAAATAAATTTCTACGAGATTGTGAGTTCAAATTTAGTTGTTATAAAAAAACCATGGCACATGATAGGGCTACCAATTTGTGAGCTTAGTGAGGGATTTTTTTTATAAACTTTAAATTTGACAAGCACCGATTTTGAAACAATTTAGGACATGCATGGTGTAAAGCTCCTATGGGCTGATACCACACATATCCCAATTGGCATATTCATTCAAGTATATATCATCACACAACATGGTAAACTACACATTGTATATTTTGGTTCTCATGGGGGCTATGAGATCAAGTTTTTTTTCTCTGGGTCTCCACCACACATAGAAAAACAATTGCGGTGCAATACATGCAATGTAGAAGTTAATGGCCATACAAATGAAACTCACACCACATCACAAAATGTAAAGGTGAACAATTTCGTTTTCATTGGCGTATGAATTTCCAAATGGCCAAAAATATCAAGAACAAGTATAAGTGAGGATGATCAACATGTTGGAAAACAATAATTGAATGCACAACACATCTACCTATTCTGAAATAGCTATGAAATAATGTTCTAAAATTGCAAAATTGAAATCTAACTAAGACTTCAAGAAAGATCACACATTCGCTCCAAATTCGGATCATATAGAACAAAAAATAGTAATTGGAACTCGACAATGCACTTTTGTTACTATTCAAGTAATATCAGACATGAATAGTTTATAAAACAATGTAGCTATTGCTACTACATCTTTGCTTATTTCTGTTGGATTTATTGTCCGTCTCTCCCTAAATCTCATTGTTAATCTCGATTCATTCGTGCTGTTGCATATTTACACGCATTGTTGCATAGTCTGTAGAAATACACGAGATTCAAAGATAGATATCTATGCGGCAACCAAACTATCAAAGGAGCTAGAAGAGTCAAACTATCGACATGTGCTTGAATGATCGATTCGAACAATCATCGAATCAAACATTTGAATCCTTGTCATTCAACTTTGACTCAAAATGGCAAATCGTCCAAGTCGGCTGTTAATGTGGTGCCATTCAAAATAAAGCTAGTCACCGATACTAGCTATTCCTAAGACTACACAACTACTTTGACAATGACACCAGCTATGGTCACCACTTGTTTGGATAGTGACATCCACTATTGCCACCACATTGGACATCATAAGATCAACTTCTTTAATGTCTTGTATATATCTACACACACATATATTAATTGGATAACATCTATGTTTGAGTGATTTTGATGATCTACATAGTTAATTGAATGCTAACTAATTGATTTGTTTTCCTAAAAATATTTCAAGTTGCTTTGAAATCTTGATCATAGTGATTTTGGGAGCAATTGCCACATAATCTAGATGCATTTGTAGCCAAAATATGAAGCTAGTCTTGATTGATTAGGATATTTTGCATAACTCCAATGCTTGATTGGACTTGTTGGAAGTATAAAATACTAAGATCCGCCTTTTTTAATAGTAGTATCTAGTCCAAATGTAGAGCATTGAAAATCAATAATGGATAAAGAGTGTCAATCTCTTAGTAACAATCAAACGTGGACTATCACAAATTTGCTGCCTGGTAAAAATATTGTAGGGTGAAAATGGATTTCAAAATTAAATACAAAGCTTTTTGACTAATGGAAAGCTCGTTTGGATGCCAAGAGTTTTTCTTAAATTTCTAATTTTGATTCTACATAGACCTTTGGGCTTGTAGTCAAGCTTAACTCCATTAAACTTCTCTTAGCATGAGCTAGCTACAACAAATCTTGAAGTTCAAATGGATGTTCAAACAACATTTCTAAATGGTGTAATTGATGAAGACATATACATGTCTCAGCCAAAGGGTTATGGACTTGAAGCCAAAGAGCATCAAGTGTGGGCTTAACAAGTCACCATGGGCATGTTTTCAAAGGATCAACTCATTTTTTATGAAAAAAAATTCATTCCTAGTTCAACCAACTCCAATGTTTACTTCAAGGCAGTAACATCACCTTTTAGTATCATCACTTTTATGTTGATGATAATTTACTTTTTGGTAATAGTCTTTCATTATTGAATGATACGAAAGCTATCATGTTGTCAAATGAGTTTGACATGACAAATTAAATGGAACCTCATTTCTACCTTGGGATACAAATTTTAGAGATCTGGTCAAGTAATAGATTTTCATCAATGAACAGATGTATATTCAAAACTTGCTAGAAAAGCATAACATGTGGTAGACTACAAAGCAGCAAATTCTCCAATGGATCTAGGTTTAGAATTTTCTAAGAATCAATGCCCACAATCTCAAGAAGAAGTGAAGCAAATGGAAAAGTATCTTAATCATTCAGTTATTGGATCATTGATGTATGCCATGATATTTGCTAGACCTAACATAGCATTTTAAGTCAGTACATTAAGCCAATACATGTCAAATCCTAGTTTTATACACTAGAAGGCTCTTTTTAAGAATCCTATGGTATTTATAGTTAACCAAGAATTTATGCATCTATTATGGAGGTAGTTCTACTACAAACAACCAATTTTTACTTGAAGGCTATATGCAAATTGGGCCGGAAATGTTGACACTCAAAAATCAACTTTAAGTTATGTGTTTTTACACAACTACGGTCCTATTTCTTGGAATAGTAAAGACCAGACTTTTGTTGTTTTTATCCTCTACAAAAGCCGAGTACATTGCTGCTGCACATGCTACAAAAGAAACTATTTGGTTAAGATGCCCCTTCTCAAATCTTGGTCTTACTCCTTCATTGCCTATGATGGTTTCTTGTGATAATCAAAGTACTATAGCTTTATATCTTAATCCTAGGTTTCATTCCAATTCCAAGCACATTGAGATAAAGTATCACCATGGCAGAGACAAAGCACTTAGTCAAGATATCACAATTACATTTTGCAAAATCCAATTTAGGGTAGTGGACATTTTTACAAAGGCATTATTAAAAAAAAAAACATAACAGGTTTAACAAGTTGTTAAATTTGAAGATCAAGCTTTTTTAGGATCCACATTAAGGAGAAGTGTTAGATTTCTATCGTTGATAAAATCAAGCATAATGTGGTCATGTTGTAAATACTACATACTTACAAATTAATCTACATAAATATGATAGTCTGGGGTTGAAATAAAATTTTGATCCACAAGTTCGAAATGTGAAATGCGGACCACTATAGCAGAGGATAGAAATACAATGTAGAAACAAATTTTGATCTTCAAGGTCGAAATATAAACTACGAGAATTGTAGTAGATAGAAACTAGACTCAAATAGCTTTGAAAAAAGCTCTAGATTTTGATCACACATGGAAGAGAACCACCAAAGTGAATTGGGCTATTCTTCACACGTCTGATTAGGGAATGATAAAAATGCAGCAAAATAATCCCATTTGATCCTAGAAATGATGGAGAAAGCACTTAATTAAGATCCAAACAAGATCTAGAAGCTAGATTATTAATTAATGCATTGATTCCTAGTTTATCTTGGCTTGAACTCCATGAATTAGCTCCAAAACTCTTCACACGTGTGAAAGTATGGCTGCCGCCACCTGTGTACTGTACCTGCAACTCCAAAATCATTCAATCATCACAAAAAATCATATGCCAATAGCATTCATCAATCGAATCATAGACTCAAACTAGTCAAGAAGGAAAATCTCGATTTGCTCATAAATGGATGGAAATCCCATCACATATTTATACATGTAGAGCTCGGATCTAAGCATATTAGGGCTTCTATGTATTCATCATAACCTTACCCTAACATCTAACCTGAAAATCCACTTGATCCAGCCTATTTAGGGTCAATGCCTCGAGATCCAAAAACAATGAGAAAATTGCTATTTTTAGCTCCTACTTTTTCTCTACCCTATCTATGCACTCTTTGGACATATCCCAAAGGTACCATTCCAAAGTTAGGTTAATGATTTGACTTAGAATAAGGTATCCTATGCTTTTGGCACATGTGACATCCCACAACATGGCCTCAAAGTCATTCACAAGTGGTAATTGTGCAAACTAGCTTGTATAAATTTTACACTCCTCCTCACAACTAGTTTGAAAATAACATAGACTTCCTTATCAACCCTAGGGATGATCTTAACTTCACAAATGCAGCTCTATGAAGTGGTTTTGTGAGAATATCAGCAATACATTCACTACTTGCCACATGCTCCAAAGATATCTCCTTTGATTGCACCTTCTCTCTCACAAAATGATGAGAGATCTGAATATGTTTTGATGTTGCCTATAAAGAGTGATGTCCATAAAGGATGCTTCTTCACTTTTATTGAGCACTTTTACATCTTGCTCCATTGCTGTTTCTACATGCTTGCAATCTTGCATCTTGAAGCTATTGAGCAAACTTTGAGCATACTTAGTTTAACTAATGAAGATGAAATCTGAACCTCTAAGTACTTCTATGCCCAATATAAAGTGAAGTTGACCAAGATCTACCATCTTAAATTCTAGTGATAGTTTTTTCTTGGTTTTCTCAATACCATCAATGTTATCACCACTAAGGATGGTGTCATCTACATAAATTAATAAAAGTACAATGCCCTTTACATCATACATTATGTACAAAGTTGGATCATATTCAGTTTGAGTGAATCCAATAGAAACTAAGAAATCATGAAGTCTTGAATTCCAAAATCTTGATGCTTGCTTCAAACCATATAAGCTCCTTTGAAGATGACATACTTTACCTTCCATCCCAAGCTTGATGAAGCTTTGGGGCTACTCCATGAAGATGTCTTCTTCCAAATAACTATTTAAGAATGCAATAGAAACATCCATTTGAAAGAGCATCCAACCAAAATGTGAAGCAAGTGCAAGAAGTAACCTTATTGCGACCATCTTGGCCACGGGTGAAAAAGTTTCTTCAAAATCTATGCACTTTGCTTGAGCATAACCTTTGGCAACTAGCCTTGCCTTGTGTTTGCTTACACGTCCATCCATATTGAGTTTTAGCTTAAGAACCCATTTACATCCAATCACATTCTTAAGAGGTCTATCAACAAGGATCCATGTGCCATTCTCCATCAAAGCATTATATTCATCAATCATAGCTTGAAACCATTCCTTTGAGCTCAATGCATCTTCTACCCATGAAGATTCTTCAAAACTTGAAATGATTGCAAAGGATGAAGATGGATTACCCTCGGCTTGCTTCCCCTTGTCTTGGTATGTGAGCCTCAATGGCTCCATTCTTACCCTTCATGATCTTCTTGGAGTGATTGGTTCACTTGGCTCTAGCTCCTCCTCAAGATCTATGACATCTTGATCCTCAGCCACCTCCCTCTTGATAGGTGATTTGATTGAGCCATAAATAAGTTTATGCATATTATCCTCATAAAAAATGATATCTCTAGAGACCACAAACTTGTTTGAAGATGGAATGTATACCTTATATCCCTTGTTTGCTTTGCCATACCCGAGCATAATACCTTTGCTTGATGATGGATCTTCCTTGGTCCTTTTCTGCAAAGGTGTATGCACATAGCAAATGCATCCAAACACCTTTAAGTCCTTGAGATTTGGCTTCCTCCCATACAAGACTTCAAAGGGCGTTTTGCCTTCAATAGAGCTACATGGAACTCTATTCATCAAATGGTTAGCACAAGTGAGAGCTTCTCCCCAAAAAGATTTTGGTAAACATGCATCAATCCTTAAGGCTTTAGAACATTTACACAATGACTTATTCCTCCTATCGGCTACCCCATTTTGTTGAGGGGTGTAGGGACAAGATGATTTTTTTTTAATCCCTTCTTGATCACAAAAATCTTTAAAAGCATTGGAGATATATTCTCCACCATTATCAATTCTAAAAGCTTTGATCTTGTGATCAAGATGCTTTTTAACAAATGCTTTTAACTTAAGAAAGCTTTCAAATACTTGTGCTTTAGATGAAAGTAATAATACCCAAAAAAAACCTTGAGTAATCATCTATGAATGTAACAAACATGGTGGCACCTCCATTGGACATTGTAATGGATCAACTCAAGTTGATGAGTTGTCTTTGTGATTGAACTTGAGAAGGGCTTCTTATGTGCTTTTGAGAGAGCACATGCTTCACATACTTTCTCCTCTTTTACAAAGGATCTTGGAAGTCCTAAAGCAAGCTCCTCCTTGCACATGACCTCCATGGACTTTGAGTTGATGTGACCAAGTCTTTTGTGCCAAAGACTATGGTTGGATAGTTTGGTCTCCTCAGCTAGCATCACAATATTAGCATCCACATAGGCATCGAATTTGAATAGTCTTCCAAATCTTATGCCTCTAGAAATGATCTTGCCATCCTTCTTGATGTTACATGCCTCTTACTTGTCATGTGGGAGCTTGCCCCACTATCTATCCACCAATGGTCTTCACCTCTTATGCTTGAAGATGAGAAACTTGACATCATGAGTGAATCTTCATGAGAGCTCTCTTCTTCCTCTTGGCCTAGGTTTGCTTGACTTTGAGATTGCTTCTTCTTGAATCACTCCGAGGCATAGTGCCCCGGGGATCTTGCCACAAAAGTAGCATTTGATCTTTGACTTATCCTTCTTTGGCTTGCTCAAGCTTGGACTTGAAGATCCTTCTTGATCTTCACCTTTGACTTGGTTCTTCTTGAATGCAGCACCCTTACCTTTGGATTTTCTCTTGCTCTTGGTGAAAAGAGCCTTGTCATCTCCATCACTGAGGGAGAGCTTCTCCATCCTTGACTTGATGTGAGTTCTCCTACTCTCCTTGGCCACGAGGACTCCTTGGAGATCTTCAAGTGAGGGCAACTTGCCCATAATTGCATAGCCTTGCACTAGGTTAGCAAAATCCACACTCAAGCCATTCAAGATTAGTTGAACAATTTCACTTTCCTTAAAGGAATCTCCTATGTAAGCAAGATCCTTGTTTAAGTTCTTAACTCTCAACACATATGAATGTCCACTCTCTCCTTTAGCTTGAAAACTTTGAAGGATTTGATTCTTCAAGGATAGCTACCTTGAAGTATTCTTGGATTCATATATCTTTTGAAGAGTTTCACATGCTTCTTGAGCTGAGGTGCAAGCACCTACCTCCTTAAGAAACTCATTAGCTACATTCATTTTTATACAATGGAGAGCAACCTTGCACCTCCTTTTGTATTTTGTAGATTCTTGAGGGTGAATGGGCTCATCCTCTTCACCACTCACTATATCCATTAGATCTTGTAAAATAAGAATTGATTCCATTATTAGCTTCCAAATTGAATAATTAGAAGCATTCAATCTATCATGTGAATCCAAAAGATATGCATTCATTGAAGCCATCTATCTTTAAACAAGATCTTGATCACAAGAATAGATGCAAAATAGAAATGATTGAAAGACTAGCTATCCCACTACCTAGGGACTTGAGAAATATCAAAACTTGACCTCTTAATAAGATCCTATCTGATCTTAACCTAAATCAAATCTATTAATGTCAACAAGAATGAAAACTAGCTTGAATTTGCATAAAAATTGGATCTAGAATTGCCTCCTCCTTGATCTCGACTTCACGGATACAATATTCACCTAACCTGAAACAAAAAGAATCATATGCACATAAATTCCTCTTCAAATCATTCCTACAAGATCAGGTTGAATAATCATGCAATAATCAATCCAAACTATCTCACAAACCAAGCAAAAAATGAACACAATCTTGACTAGAATTGCATTCCTTGATGAGCACTTAGCAAAGTCTTTGGGCTGACTCCAAAATTGAATTTCTAAGATCTCAATAAGTCTAAGAACGACCTATTACAACACTAAATATAATAATCTACCTTCCTTTTGATTGATTGAAAGCTATTCCTTGTGATAGACTCCACAAATTGAGTAGCATCAATATGATGAAAGTGCAAAATACTTGCTATTTTGATCCAATTGATAAGAGATGACCACAAATCGGATTTTGAAGCTAAAAAGCCTGTAAAACAAAAACCATTAGATCCCTCTTCACTCAAATTGATCAAGGATTCAAGGTATTACTCATAGATTATGTCTAGATAGCAATCAATGCTCGAATTGCATCAAAATCTATGATTCTAGCATGAAGTGAAGCTCATTTCTTGGAATGGCTCTGATACCATGATAAAAATGCAGCAAAATAATCCCATTTGATCCTAGAAATGATGGAGAAAGCACCTACTTAAGATCCAAACAAGATCTAGAAGCTAGATTACTAATCAATGCATTGATTCCTAGCTTATCTTGGCTTGAACTCCATGAATTACTCCAAAACTCTTCACACGTGTGAAAGTATGGCCTGCTGCTACATGTGTACTGTACCTGCAACTCCAAACTCATTCAGTCATCACAAAAAATCATATGCCAATAGCATTCATCAATCAAATCATAGACTCAAACTAGTCAAGAAGGAAAATCTTGATTTACTCATTAATGGATTGAAATGTCATCACATATTTATACATGTAGAGCTCGGATCTGAGCATATTAGGGCTTCTATGTATTCATCATAATTTAACCCTAACATCTAACCTGAAGATCCACTTGATCCAGCCTATTTAGGGTCAATGCCTCAAGATCCAAAAACAATGAGAAAAATGCTGTTTTTAGCTCCTACTTTTTCTCTACCCTATCTATGTGCTCTTTGGACATATCCCAAAGGTACCATTCCAAAGCTAGGTTAATGATTTGACTTAGAATAAGGTATCCTATGCTTTTGGCACGTGTGACATCCCATAACATGGCCTCAAAGTCATTTACAAGTGGTAATTGTGCAAACTAGCTTGTGTTAATTTAACAGGGAATTCCGTACAATGTCAGAAAAGATTCAATCCTTATGATGATGAACCAATTTGATCCAAATTTGCTTGAGATAGCATGGGAGATGCAAACAACACTCTCTAGATCTTTTCATGAAATTTTTGAAACTTTGGATGAAACAAGCATCAAATACTTAGGTAGGCTTTGATACCATGTGAAAACTCACACATGTGGGAATGCCCTAATGTGTGAGAATGATCTCCTAAGCAAAGCTTATGCACTTTAGATCAACACTAGATTGAAATCCAAGATCTATGTCAAAATCTAAGGCAAAGAGGTAAAGATAGATGCATAGTTTGATAACCAAAGTGATTTCACATGTAAGAGAAGTACTTCATGAAAATTCTAAGGCAAATTAGGCTCCTCTCCTCGTGTAGAGAGGGAATAGACCAATTTGCTCTCGGGTAGAAAGAGAAGAAAATACACACAAAAGTTGATTGCACACAAAATGACTCAAAAACTCAATTGAATTATGATTGGTATTGAGAGTACATATAAAGCTCGTGGAGATCCATGATTACATCCTATTGAACCCCTAATCCTAGCCTCTCTAATCCTATTGGATGAGTGGTGCATACATCTTGCAATTCTATTGGACCCTTCATATGGATTTCTCACTTGTGATTGGACCCTTTGACTTTTGCCAACACATTGACTTGATCACTCATCAAATTACATCACAAGTGTCACAAGCCTAACTAGCTTGATTTTGCATCATAAACTACTTTTGGCCAAATTGTGGCTTTACATGTGGAATTGACCATTTTGCCATGTTTATCAATTTTGGCCCTATCAAAGTCCTACACAAAGATGCTTGACATAAAAACTTAGCAAACCCCTAAAGCTATGATAGATAAATTTTTATGATTTTCACATTTTGAAGTTTGAAAAAATATTTTTAAAAACGATCTATTTTTGAACTTTTGGAGAATCTTTTGATTTAAGGACATTCAAAAGCCAAATTTTTTTAGATTAAAGTCAGAAAATGACTCTTGCAAGTACAATTTTATTTGGATGGAGAGATTGTCCTAGCATGGAGGAGAAAGCTAATCAGAGATATTTTTGCACATTTCAGGCCCAAAAAAGTCAGTAATATCACATTGCCAACAATTGGACAATTTGGATGGATTGTGGTTGTGCTAGGCAAAATTTGGTGGTAAGAGGGACTGAAACAATTTTCGGTTAGACTTAGAACTTAAAGCCTACCATTGCACTCAAATTTTAATGACACCCCATCGTAATGAATTTCATGTTAATTTTTCCAGAGAAGGCTCGCTTGTAGATTTCCATTGCCGTGAGCAAAGGCCCGGAACCACTGAACGACCATGCTTGTGCTAGGGAGCATCATGATGTCCGTTGCAGTTGGAACACCACGATAGATGACATAGCACGGAGATTGTGAAGTATCAGTAGAAGACATGATGGCAGAAAGGTAAATACGGAAAGGAAGGCACAGAAGTGTATCAGATAGTTGTAGGAAAGTTTTAGAAAGTTCTGGTTGCAAAAAAAAATTGCAAAAGCTCTACTAGCACAAGTGAGATATCGAATTCAGCCTTCTTATAGGTGAATTTGGAGGGTCCATTACACAAAGTACTAGTTTGGCTGATCAACTCTGGACAAAAACATACAAGTATGTTCAATACTGTGAAATTAGCTTCCAAAAATCTCAACGAAGGTTCTTGACCAAAATAGCAGTCTGTTGAACGTTCTGAAGATCCGACGAAGGTTGAATATTCACCTAAGAGTATCTTTCACCAAGGTGCTATAATAAATACAAATTTTCAGTATCTGAACCTCTGACCAACCTAAATTTGGTATTCTGAATCCATTTGGAGGGTCGACGAAGGTTTATAAGGTCTGTAATGTGCTTGGAGAACGTTCTGAAAATAGCAAACTGTTGACCATTCGCCTAAGGTCAAAACATGTATTGTTAAAAATTGTAAAACATATCTATCATCTGTTGTTAATGTTTGGGGGATCCTACCCATGTAAATATTTTGTACATATCCAAGGTATGTGAATTGAGCACATATCCTTGTAGAATAGGGCGAGTTTGGGTTAGGTAGATCAAATTCCAGTGACATGCATAAAGTCTAGTTGGTCTAGTATGATATGCAATAATGTTGACAATGTCTAGTTTGACATGCATATAGAGATTCACATGGAATTGGTCAATTATGACCTTGTAGAAACTCGAGCCACAATAAATGCATAATGTCCTAAGTTTCCATAGTGACATGCAAAGCATGCAATCACTCTAATGGACACATGCATGTAGATTTGTACATGGCTAGTTGAGAAATTGCCATTTGGAGAAAGTAGGTAGACGTTAGGTGCAACTTGTGCATGCTAGCAGTTAGGTGTCAAGTTAATAGTTGTTTGCACTTGAATAGGTGTAGGATGTGCATTGAATGCAAGGAGTACCACGAATTTTGGCTCTCCTATATATGTACATATCATTCTCATTCACAAAGTAATGAAGAACCAAAGTTTTGTAGCTATCTCATGCATGGTTGGATCTAAAATGTTTTTTTTGTTATCTCTCTAGCTTTCTCTCTCTAACTCGTGTTGAAGCTAATGCTAAGACACTGTAATCTTGTACTTTTAATCATTCTTTGATTCATTGCTATCATAGTCTATTGATTAGCATGCTAGATTGTGAATTAGCCATATTTTCTGAACTAGATCTTGTTGAACAATCTAGAATCAGGGTACTGTGCCAATCACAAAGCTTAATCAAGATCAGTCACCCTTGTGGACATTCCCCACACGTGTGAATTCTGGAAATTTCAACATGTATTAAATGGTGAAAAAGCCCAACTCAGTGTGGGTACATCTAAGATGGATCTAGCTTCTGAAAACTCGACGGACATTTCTATAACTATATGTACAAAATATGACCCAAAAAGTGGTTTTCCAAGTCATTTTCGATAAAGATCTAATTCTTGAAAATACTTTCCTTCAACTTTTTCTGATCTATTGACATTTTTGACTTTTGCTCATCAATCTTTTGATTCATTTTTTTTCATTTTCAACATCATTCATTTTTTTTTTGTCTTTTCCAAAAAAAAGAAAATCAATCAAGTAATGAAAAACAAAGAACAATAAAACTAAGATTATAGTGGTGAATCATGCTGGCTGAACTAGCGGAACAGGCTGCCAGAACTTGCATAATCGGCTACCATTCACTGGAGTGTCAAATCGGTTTCCATTTAAATGTTCCAAAAAACTACTCCATAGTTCAGTATTTCTTTTACTTTGTATGGTCCTTCACCTGTAAACTTCAATTTACCTTTTATCAGCTTCGTCTTGTACATTAGTGCTAGATCTCCTTCCTTTAGATCCTGTTTGTGTAATCGACGATCGTGCCATGCCTTACGACGGGCTTTCTCGCTGCTAATGCATGAACTGCCATCAATATGGTTTCACATAGTTTATGCAAAGTCGCATGATGCATCTGTAAGGATTTCTCATCATCCAACCGTTCCGTTGCTACTATGCATAGGGATGGTACCAAAAATTCAATTCGCATCACAAGATCTTGACCATAAACAAGTTGAAGTGGTGTTTGATTCATACTACCCTTGTAAGCTGTTTTGAATGCTCATAATGCTGCATAGAGCTTACGTTCCCAATCAAAACGACTTGCTCCAACTGTTTTTGTCATTATCTTGCAGAGAATCTTGTTGGAAGATTTAGCTTGTCCATTACCCCTGGGATAGTATGGAATACTAAACCGATGAATAACAAAAAAGTCTTGGGTGCTGTTAGGGACCCAACTCCCTTGGGTCCCAAACCCAGACTTGAGATCAGACGATGACTGGGCCTGTAGACTTGACCGGTGACTCGTGAACCTGGACATAGGCTGTGTAGTAGGAGTAGGCTCCATTTTGACAGAGAGAAGAGAGGTGAATTAAGAAGAGAAGATAGAAGAGAATCAAAAGCTACTCAAGGAAGGTAGATACAAGACTACTCTTGCTGTCTCTTCACAAACCAAATGGTATTGTCCATGGCTGCCAAGAGGAATAAGAGCAGACACTTTATCATTTCATTGACAAAATGTGTTCTACGATCACTTACGATCTCAATAGGACATCCAAATCTAATAATGACATTTTCATAGAGGAATTTAGCCATTGATTTTGCATTTGCAACTCAAACTACTTTTGGTTCAACCCATTTGGTCATATAATCAGTTGCAACAATGATATATCTGGCTTGAGACCCTCGTGCCACATGATGAATAGGACCACCATACTAAAGGTCCCATTTCTCGAACAGTGCTTGCGATAAAATTGGATGTAAAGGTTCATAATTTTGTTGTGTAGGATGACATGCTCATTGACTAACATCACATGACTGAATATAATTTTCTGTATCTTTATGAAGTGTAGGCCACCAACATCTTGATTGTAAAAGTTTGTCAATGGTGATATCTATTGAAAAATGTCCTCTGCCCATTCCATCATGTGAAAACATGATAAGTTTAGGTACTTCATGCGGCAAAACACATCTTCACAAAATATCATCCATTTGCTCGACGATACAATGGTCCACAACAATCAATTGATAAGGTTTTGCCTTAAAAATCAATTGTCTCTTTTGTACTTTTGTCAGGGAATCATTGGGTTGGCCTAGCATAAGATATTTAACAATATCGGCTGCCCACTCATGTACTGCTTCAACATAGAACAATGCAACGTTTGGTAGTTCATCATCCACTTCAATATCAAATAGTGTTGATTCAATCCTTGAAACATGATTAGCCAGATAGCGTTGCTTACCCTTTCGAAACACAACTCGAAAATCAAATTCGAGCAATAAAAGTAGCCATCTTGCAATATGCCCCGTGTTACATGTCTTGTTCACCAAATAAAGTAATGGCTGATGATCAGTATAAAATGCAAAATGCGTTGCCAGTAGATGATGTCGAAACTTCTTAACAGAGAAAATCATGGCCATCACTTCGCATTCAGTTTGTCGAATAATTCTTCTCAGGATCTGTAAGCTGTCTGCTTGCAAACCTGATAGGATAATCCTTCTTATATTCACCTTGCTGTATCAAAACTGATCCAATCGCATATTTTGATGCATCAGTATGAATATGAAACTCAATTGTCCAGATTGGAACTCGACAATGACTTTGATTTTGGAATAATCTATAGCAATGCCATGTCTTGATATCTCATGTCCAAGGACAACTCCGTGAGAAATCCATATTTGACACTTTTCTGGATTTAAGGAGATTTGATACTTTCGACAACATTCAAATATGTTTTCTAAACGATCCAGATGGTCTGTATCTGCAGTATGGACTCCAAGATCATCCAAGTAGATTTCAAGGAATTTCTGCAAGTATACTTGACGGCGAACTCTTTGAAATAAACTAGGTGCATTACAAAGTCCAAAAGACATAACTTTATAAGCATAAGTTTCCCATTCTATCGCAAAAGCTGTTTTATGACGATCTGCAGGTGCAATCTTGACTTGGTTGTAACCACTAAATCCATCCAAAAAACTATATGCTTCTGCTCCAACAATGTTAAATTCACACGTGTGGACTATCCACAACATGTATTTGTGATTTCCTAAGGTGTGCAGATGCACCAAGATCAAGACTAGATTGAGATTCAAGATCTATCTTTGATTCTATGGCAAAAACACACTACTACATGCATTCAATCACTTCCAACTCTCACTCACACGTGTGGGAAGTATCCAAAAATTATTCTAAGTAAAAACAAGCTGCTCTCCTCGAGTAGAGAGAGAAAATTGTCATGAGCTCTCGAGTAGAGAGAGAAAGCTAGAAAATCACTTACACTCAAAATCCACTCAATCTCATAATCAATTAGATCCAAATGAGAAGTACAATGATACTAGTAGATCCACGAGCTACCACAATGCTTAACTATGATTGGACCACACTTTTGCCACCTCTTAATCCTATTGGACCATTGATCCATTCACCTCTAAATTCTATTGGACCATTTTCAAACAAATCTCAAATTCTATTGGACCCCTTAAGGTTCCACCTCTAAATCCTATTGGACCTCTTAAATTTCATCAAACAAAAGTAATACACTTGTCTACACTCTAATTGGCACGAGTTTAGTCTGTTACTCTATTTTGGCTAAATAGTGGCATTACAAGTGGAAATGGGTAATTTGCCATCTATGCCAAATTTGGTCCTATAAACATCCTACACCTAGATGCTTGATATAGAAAACATAAGACCGCTATATCTAACATAAATAATCTTTTTCAATTCTTCACAAACAAAACGGTCCAATATGCCTTTAGTAAAAAGTAACAGAAAAATGATAAAGCTTTGAGATTCACACAAATTCTCATCTTCCCATTCTTCTTAGGAATGACAATGATTGGCGAAACCCATTCTGTATGTTCAAACTCATAAATAAAGTCAGCTTCAAGTAGTCTTTGTAGCTCTTTCTTTATAAGTTCAGTAAGATTTGGGTTACACCAATAAAATTTGTGACCTTTGGAACTGCATCAGACATTAAGGGTATCATATACTCAATAATCGAGGGAGGAATTCCTTTGAGATCCTTGTACATTCAAGCAAAACAAACTTGGTACTTGATCAATAACGTCCTTAATGCTTGAAATTGTTCAGGAGTCAGTTGTGCTCCAACTTGAAAAATTTTCTCTGGCTCTCTTGGATCAGCAAGATTCATTGGCTGAGTCCTAGTTGGTCCATTGTAAACCTTAATTGACTTGTTTCTTTGTCATTGGTCCTGCCATCTTCCCTTCCTTCACTATGACTGCTTTTGGCAGTTTTATTATATCTGTAGCGGGTGCAGGTTCAACAAGTACTAGATTAACTAGAACTTCCCTCTGTTTTTGAGCTCTAGTAACAACCATCAAGGGTACAGTTGGTTCAGATTGAACTACTGGCCTTTTCTTGATCGTAATCATATTCACTGGAGCAGTAACCGGTGGTGGTTTGAGTCTTGCACTACATTCCTTATAATAGTGTCCATAACCACATTCTCTACAGAATGGTATAAACTTCTCTTTGTTTGGACATTCAGCAACTCTATAATTCTCTTCGCATGCAAAACATCCAAGTGGTGCTTTGGACCATTGTCTAGCTACTTGTTGTTGCGCAGCAGCATAGATAGCATACTGCTCTGAAGGACCACTCTCGTGATCATTACTATAGTTCCATTGCTCATTACCAAAATAAGGTTCTGACTCCATTAGATTTGCAAGAAGAGCACTTTGTCCTGTCGGAGATAGCAGAGCTAGTCGTTCTGGAAATCCAAGGGCAAAAGTCTTTCCATCAGGACCCTTTGAATAAGTAGGTTCTCGAAACTGAAGCTTAGCATACCTCTGTTGGATAATCAGAGGGTTAAAAGAGCAAAAGACTGTTTCATGTCCCGTAGAGTTACACAGATGAAAAATAATATTCGTCATTTGTTGTTTCAATGTTGGACATTCATTAATAGTGTGATTGCCTGCACAAATTGAACACCAGACATTTTTTTTGGCTAGGAAATTTTTTTGCAAACTTTTCTGGTTCTTTGTTCGCTTTTCCATGGAATTATTCCAAGGCTTTAATCTTTTCATCACGTTGATATATCTTTTCCAGCTGCATCTGCTGCTTTTGACCAAGTTTCTCGAACTCATCGATCATCTTCACTACAGTAGATGCAATGGTGGTGGATGTTGTCGTGGTTTGCCCTGCCGTATAAGGCAACATTCCAACATTTGGTTCGTCAACCAAATCTTCATCCTCTTCACGAATTGTATCATCCATAGTGCTTTGTATTGTAGCATATTCATTATGGCATTTTAGCTCGCATCTAATCCTTTTAGGTAGACCTGCTAAATACCACATAATCAAGCCGTCATCATTGATTAGATCGGGATCATCCTCAGATTGGAGGTGTTTAACCTGTTCAACATAATCGCGTACTGCTTCTTGCTTTCCCATTTTAATTTTACTTAAAAGGAGAAAGGGATCTTCCATAAATTTTGTGGGCTTAAATCTCATAACGAGAGCAACTTTGATGTTCTGCTTCCTCTTGGTTATAAAAACAATATTGAGCAGCTCCCGTTAAAGCCATAGAAAATAACTGAAGTTTATCTTGTGGAAAAACTTCGCCAAAAACCCGACGATCAGAAAAGATATGGAGAAACCCATTTTACTTTGGTATATCTAACCAAGGAGTCTTCTAATAGTAATTGGTCGTGGGTTCAGTGGTCCTTGTTCAACCATTTTTTTGGCGTTTTTTGATGGTTTTTCTGATGTTTTTGCAAATCTGCTAGAAAGGAATGTTTGCCCTTAAAAATAAAGGTTTTGTGAGCAAAACCGAAGGTGCTTGCAACTCGGCGAACATTTCCAGAAAGAGGGTAAAAAATTATCAACTCTGATGACAATTTTGCCTCCTTTTGACCAAAATCTGACAGATTTGATCAGACTTTGTTGTTTTTTCTGATTTCTCACATCCAAATGGATCTTAAGAATGGTGATTTGAATAGCTTCCCCAACTCAACAATCAAATTAGATGTCAAACAAGAAGATCCACTCAAATCAAGCAAAATCACTCCAAATTTAATCCTAAAATGCAATTTTAGCACTATTCATGCCAAGACAAGATGCCTAATGCAAGCTAACCATCAACCAAACATGCTATAAATAGAAAAATTGGCGTAGCTCCCCGACAACGGCAACAAAATTGTAATGGGACTAACATCCATTGACACTACATCCATTAACCCTAAGATCCATAATGATAATAGCTTAATCTTTCTCTTTCTCCCTTTCTCTCTCACCAAAAGCATAAGAAATAACAATTCCAATAACATTCAGATCCACCAATTAGCAAATACAAAAAAAGCATGAGAGATGGAGGAATAGAGTTAGAGAGCAAGGACATTCACAAGTCCATTTTGTAAGAGAACCAATCTACTTGGATTGAAATGAAAATGGAAACAGAGTTTGCCCCTATTTATAGTGGAGAGTGTGACTTATTGTCAAAAATCTATCTTGGTTATTTTATGATTTTATGTTTGTGAATACATTTCACATGTGTGGAGCATGTTCGCACATGTGTAAAATAGGTAGAAATATTTTATAATGTTGACTTTAGGGGTATCATAAAGATTGCTAGTCAAGCATCTTGGTGTCACTAGGTGATAGAGCCAATTTTGGCTTTAGAGGTCAAATGGTCAAGTACACATGTTTTGTCATGATTAGGCCAAAATTCAATTGTGATGTAACTCAAGCTAGTTAGGTTGCTTACATGAAAGAATTTGTAGTACTCGAGACTAAGTTAGAACCTATATGAACCTTGATGGATCTCCTAGAGATCTTAGTGTGTTAAATTGGTTATTCTTAGAATTCTTAGATGTTTGTTCACAGGTTCCACTCTATCTGTGAACACGGTTCTTTTGATTTCTTTTACTTCTTCGTTATCGTTCTTTGGGATCTTCTGGTTCTTACGGTTCTTCTTGTTAGAACGGTTATCACACGGATGTGATACTCAGACTTCAACATGTATTTTCCAGCCTGTCAATGGGAGACACGGTTCCGATACTCAGCTACATGCATAAGCCAACCATGTAACCATCTATAGCTCAAGAGGATCAACGTTTTGGAATAGGGAGCAGTCCTACCACTATCTACTAGTTTAGAAAACGATCAAGAAAAAGATTAACTACTAAAACAAGAATGAGAAACAAGAAACTAGATTTCTAGCAGCATTTTAACAGTCCAAGAATAAAAAAACACTCATTTCTTGATGCTTAGATTGCCCAAGAACAATCAAGAACTGGAATGGAAGCATCGGTTGAGATTTGATGGAGTCACGTCGGTCGAAATCTGAGAGAGTTGCGTCGGTCAAGGTCTGAGAGAGTCATGTCAGTCGAGATCTGAGAGAGTTGCATCGGTCGAGATCTGAGAGAGTTGCTTCGGTCGAGATCTGATAAAAATCCATTGGTTGAGATCTGAGCGGATCCCGTCGGTTGAGATTTGAGCTGATCCTGTCGGTTGAAATTTGAGTGGATCCCGTCAGTTGAGATTTGAGCTGATCCCTTCGGTTGAGATTTGAGCTGATCCCGTCGGTTGAGATTTGAGCTGATCTTTCGGTTGAGATTTGTGCTGATCCTGTCGGTTGAGATTTGAGCTGATCTCGTCAGTTGAGATTTGAGCTGATCCGGATGGTTGAGATTTGACAAAATCCCAATATGAAAGAATGGATCTGTGTGATGTTAGTGAAGAACTTGAAGTTGAAAATATGAGTGTGGCCCAGAGTAGAAGTTCTTATGAAAAGAGTGTATCCCCACTAATGTTTGTATGCTTGAGATACCAGTAAGACAGAGATGAGGTGGCTAAAGTGTGAGAATCATTTCCGATGGTGTAGCCTATCATTTGTTGATCTAAAACATCCATGACCCAGGAATATGTACATGAAGAAGAGAATGCATAGAAAGTACATAAGTAATGGTATGAAGTATAAACAATGAATGAGGTGAAAAATAGGCATGGAAAACTAGAACTGCAAGCAAGATCATAAGAAAAATAAAAAGAAATTAGTAAAAAATGTAAAATTTATACTAGGGGAGAGATGTTAAATTGGGTCAACAAAAAACAACTCTTCGTAATACCGCCTTAGACGACCACCATTTACGACAATGTCTAGGAGGATTCTGTCAAGTGTTTGCAACTGGACTGCACAATTAGGAAAGATTTTATTAATAACATACGGCCCCTCACTTTTGAATTCAATTTGTCGGGGTGCTTCTTGGATGTATAAAGATACCTGGTCATCTAAATGTAGATCTTTATTGCATAGGTGACGATCGTGCCAGGCCTTTTGGCGTCGTTTATTAACCACTTGTGCGTGGTAAGATATAAGTCTTGTCTCGCATAACTGGGTTAGCTTAAATAGCCTGGTTTTGAGTTGTTGTTCGATTGCAGCTTTTTCACAGAGATCTGTTGAAAAAGCTTCCATGACTCGTAATGATGGGACTAAAAATTCTACTGGCATTACCGCCTCTTGACCATATACTAAGTGGAAAGGGGTAACCCGCCCAGTGACTTTCTTCGTGGTGGTGCGGTAAGCCCAAACAGCTGAGAAAAGTTTTGTTTCCCAATCAAAACGACTAGTTTCAACTATCTTGGTCAAAATTTTACATATCGTCCTGTTAGTTGATTCAGCCTGGCCATTACATCTAGGGTAGTACGGTGTACTTTTTCTGTGACCAACAAGGTAATGGCATAAGAGGTTATCAATGACAGCATTTAAAAAATGCGTGTCGCGATTACTAACTAACTCAATGGGACAGCCAAAACGTGTAATAATGCTTTTGTAAAGAAAACGCGCGACTGTTTTTGCGTTGGCGTCTTTCGTTGCTCGAGCCTCCACCCACTTAGTAGCGTAATCTGTGGCTATGAGGATGTAACAAGCTTGAGTATATTTTGCTGCTGGACTGATTGGTCCAACAAAATCAATTCCCCACTTATAGAAGGCTTCGTCATCTATAATGGGAGTCAACGGCGTGAAGTCTGCTTTGGTGTTTTTCTTGGCTCGTTGATAGACATCACATGCTTTAATGACAGCAAACGTGTCCTTAAACAGAGATGGCCACCACAGTCCTGCTCGAAGGATAATCTTTGTTGTGGCTTCAGTAGAAAAGTGGCCACCTCCAATGCCCTCATGAGCCTAAGATATGATAGGTCATATCTCAGATTCATAAGCACATCGGCAAATGATACCGTCAATGCCCCTTTTGTAAAGTTGTCCTGCAATTAATTGAAAGGGCGCTGCTTTTAGCAAAAGATTTTTTTTTGCCGCCGTACTCAGGCCTTCTTTGAGTCTGTCTGTTGTGAGGAACTGGGTGATCTCCTCAGCCCATAAGGGTGTAGCATCGATCTGAAAAAGGCATGCATCAGGGCGATCATCATTGACTGGTGCAGTTGCTTTTTCAGCACTTGGTAGTCTGGAAAGGTGGTCCACCATGAAATGTTGGGTCCCTTTCCGAATGACTACGCGGAAATTAAATTCCTTTAAAATCAACAGCCATCAAGCTATATGTCCCGTTTTACAGGATTTATTAACAATATATAGAAGGGCTTGATGGTCTGTGTAGAACGCAAAGGTCTAGCCTAATAAATAATGTCTTAGTTGTTGCACAACATAGACCATCGCCAGTGCTTCTCTCTTAGTGGTTGTATAGTTTATTTCAGCAAGCACCAATTGTCTGCTCAAGAAACGTATTGGGAAGTCTTTGCCATACTCGCCCAGTTGTGCAAGAAGACCTCCAATGGCATACTTACTTGCGTCAGTATGTACATGGAACTCTTTCGTGTATGTTGGGGGTATTCCCAACAAAATGTAAATAAATAAAATCATCCAATAAAATGTCTTGCAAGGGCATGGCATCCTGCGCACATAAGCCCATGGCCCAATGAGCATGCAAGTAAAGTTGTAAATAAAATAAACTTGACTTGGGCCTTGGAATTAAAATAAAACTAGAGGCCCAAAGTCATTTTTAAACTTAGAGATTACTTTTTAGAGTTGGGTCCAAATTGGGACTCACATGAATCTTGTGACTACCAATGTACTTTTTGTGGACCCTTGGATCAAGATGGGTCCAAGATGAATGGATAGGATCATTGTGAATATTAGCCAATAGGATTGAGGGGCAAGGGCCTTCCCCATTTTATAAAAAAGCACCATTTGTACACTATTTTCATGCTTAATGAGAAGGAGGAAACTCTACCAATTTTAAAAGAGAAGCATCCTCATTTGCAATTCAATGCTTGTTATTGCTCTTGTTGTTTTCTATTGCTTTCAAGTTCATGCTTTTTGGTTTCAATAGTTTATGTTTCTCCTTTAGCAAGTATAATGTGCATTTGAGCTAACCTCCACCCTCCCTCTATTTGTCTCTTCTATCTTCTTTTTCCCCCTCCATCTTTTCTAGTCATCCCCTTCATTTCACCTACAATCATGATGAATGTTAGTGTAGAGGAGTAGAGTTAAGGGAGAGTAGTGTTAGTGGTGAGTAGAGTTAAGGGAGAAAGTAGAAAACTAACTAAAAATAGCATCTATGCATAGTTAGGTACCTATCCAGTGATCTAACCCTTGTTGACAGGTGGGAGGGCTATACTACGCAAGATCTACGACCCTACAGTGGCGCCGTTGCCGAAGATAGGTTTTCATTAGCTAGTTTAGCTGCATTTTAGCTATTTTCTTGCTTTTTAGAGTAGTTTTAGGTAGATTCTTGGGTGTTTAGAGTTAGTTTTTTGTATTTTTTTTGTGTTTGGATTGTTCACAGCTAGCAGAGGAGCTGTGAGAGGGTAGAGGAGGCCCTGAACAGTCTCTAAGGGCTTGAAACCCAAAGCAACCAGCCAAAAAATCCAAAAAACACACTAATATGCATTTTGGAGGAAAAAAGAGCCTAAAATCTCATCAGATTTTTATATTTCCAGAATCAGTGAGAATTAACCCTTGCATGACTGGCAGCAGCTCCAGGGTACTGTCCCAGACTTGCATAGAAGCCTGCGAGAGTTAGTTCCAAGCATATTGTAAAAATCAGAGAAAAATCATAAAAAATTCAAAAAACCCTTGAAAAAGTCCAAAAAAATTCAAATCTTCATAAGAACTCTCGCAGAGCCCTCTGAAGTTCCATCTCAGTGAGACCAGGACACAGAGAAGATTGCAAGAGTTAGTCTGATGTCTAAGTGGTTGTGCGAGAGTTCCCAATGAAAAAAGACGGAAAACTACCAGTGAACCCTCGCAGACAGCAAAATTTTCAGTTCCAGTGGTGAAGAACTCTCGTAGAGGATTTTGAAGTTCCATCTCAGTGAGACCAGGACACAGAAGAGCTTGGAAGAGTTAATTTGATTCCAGTGAGCAGAAAATTGGATTTAAGTGCAAAAAAATCACTAAAAAGTGAAGATCCAACAAATCCTTCCAGTAAGAACTCTTGCAAACTCTCTCAATTGATTCAGAATGTCTATTTACATTAGTGATGAAGCCTGCGAGAGTTAGTGTGAAGATCTGGTGAAGATCAAGCCAAAAAAGTGGTTTTGGACCCTCGAAGACAGTGAAATTTTCACTTCTTGCGAGAGTTAACTCCCGCAGAGAATTCTATAGTGAGATCTAACCCAGATTCAACTACTGTGAGCCTTGTAAGAGTTACTTCCCAGAGATATGAAAGATATCAAGTTTTTTACCTACAAAAACAACTAAAGAACCCTCGCACAGCCAACCCTCACACAAGAGAACCCTTGTAGACTAGATCAGTGGAAAGATCTGCATCAAATCCAGCTACTGTCAAAATCTCAGGTCAACCAGTGCAAAAATTAAAAAGTTATCAAGGAAAAACCACCGTAAAGGGCCTAAAATTCACTTCCGGCCGATCAAATTGATTAGATCCTTAGAGATCCAGACTGCATCCTATTGTATAAGCAAGATCCAATCACTTTGGAACCCACCATCGGATGAATCTGAGATCGGGACGATCAATAGCACGAAAGATAGCAAATCAAACACCACAACTTCCCAGATTAGCAGTTGTGCAACAAGAGACAGAACCGAGACTAGCACCAATGGATCCAATGGGCCACCCCGTACCTGTCGTGCCCTTGCAAGCAGTCTGGAGAGCACCACAGATGGAAATACCAAAATACGACGGATCATCAGATCTCATCCGATTCCTCCAGATCTATGAGCAAGCTTGTGAAATCTACGGTGAATGGACACATGCGGAGAAGCTAATGCTGTTTCCCATGTCCTTATTGGCAGTGGCTCAGGATTGGTTTTTCAACCTGTCAGAGGAAGAAAAATCCACCTGGGAAGGGGTTAAGGCGGCTCTCATTACGCGCTTTAAACCAAGAAAGTTCTTGGAAGACCCATTCCTCCTACTGAGCAAAGTCAAAATGGAAAAACGAGAAAGGGTCAGAGACTATATTGAGCGGATCAAACACTTACAATCCGAGTGCAGAGCAGCCCTAACTCCCGATCATGCGGTGATCATGTGGTTTCTAGCCGGACTACCACGAAGCATCAGAAGAGAACTGAAATGATGGGAGCAGTATGCTACTCTGCAAGAAGCTATGGAAGATGCCATCAGGGAAGAGGATGAGGGATCTGATGACGAATATCCATCCACGTATACTCCTACTCCCTCGATCGCATCATCATCATCAAACGCATCTGCTCTATCCATAGAACTGTTGTTGGAGCAAATGACAAAATTACACAAACAACAGATGGAGTAACTTATGGCGCAGTTTGACCAGAAACTGAAGGCCTTATAGGGAGCTGTAGCAGTAATGCCACATCAACCAGAACCAAACCAGCTGCAGTATCCAATATGGGAAAATGTATGGTGTTCAATGTGCACGCAAAACCATACAGCGAATGAGTGTTTAGTCCTAAAGCAAAATCTGAGGCTGACACATAGATTCTGCCATCTGTGCAAGGCAACATCGCACGATATGACATTTTGCCCATTCAACCCCTGGATTGTTCAATAGAAGAGAAGTCCTTATTAGACTTCATATCCTTACCATCAAGGGGCACCCAACACGACACCAAATCAACCATAGCGTATGGCCTTACCTACTCCACTAGGGCCAGCCAATCAACAAATGGCCCATGTAAACCTGACAACAACAGAACCAGAGATGCAAATGCCACCTCAACCTGAGCAGCAACAATGGTACGGACCAGATGAACCATTTATGGATCCTACCATAAATGAATATGTTGTGGCCTATGCAGCTCAAACTCAGCGACAAGGTGGAAGAAACTACGGCTACTACGGATGCGGCGAAGGACACAAAATTGCAGAATGTCCCTACAAGGGACAATATACATCCTCTGTCGAGAATGCAGTTATGGACACTATTACTAGAATTGTCCATTTAAACCTGGAACCAGTGCACCTCTTAACCTCATTGCCATACAACAACCGACAGTTCTAGCATGGATGCCATCAGAAGGACAACAATTTCATGCTCCTGTGTTAGCTGTTACGCGAACACAGAAGAAGAAAAAAGTGGCTCCCTCACTACCACCATTGGTCACTGACAACCATCTCTCAACTTTAGCACCATATCCGAATGTGAGGGAAGAAAGAAGACAGTACCAGAAAATAAGACACTGGGTACAGAAAGCACAAGGGAAGAAAAAGAGCAAGAAAGAGATAATCCTGCAGAACCTCCAGTTGGCATCAAACGGGAATCGCAAACAGGCTCACCACTGCACACTGATCAGAATGATCGGTTGCACGAACATGAATCACCTTTTCACATGGTGGAGCTTGAGGAACCACACACTGAAAGGCTCGCACTTTTAGTTTACCACTTGGAGAACTACTTTGGATTGCACCACAAGCGAAAAGCCTTCTAGTTGAATGGGCCAAAGCGGATGAGGATCCAGTAGCGCCTGTGCCCATATATTGTATGGGCTATGAAGAAACAAGTAACGTCCTCCACATCGGAGCAGCATGGGAAAGTGAGGAACACAACATCACTTTGCCAATCAAACACAAGAGATATGAGGACGAGGCGACAATGGTAGATGGAGGATCGGGTGTCAATTTGATCTCTACTACTTTGTACAAAAAATGGGGTTTACAAGGATTAAAGCCAGCAAGATTCGCCATCAAGCTAGCAGATCAATCCTGTGTGAAACCAAAAGGTGTGGTTGTTGATATCCTTGTAAAGATAGCAGACATGCAGTTTGTGATTACTTTTGTAGTCATGGATATACCTGAATCTCCATCTGCATACCGTGTTTTACTGGGAAGACCATGGTTGAGGACTGCGCAAGTAGTACACAACTGGGGTATGGGGAAACTCACCTTCGAGAACAGAGAGTAGGCTGTAAAGGTTGATCCAACCACATGGGCGGTGAAACTTATTGCACCTAAGGCTGATGACGGATCATCCATGACAGATCACACGATTGATCACCCAAGGGCAACCAAGGGGGATCACTATCATTCAGAGATGGATGTTGTGATATGGACGGATGCATTAACAACTATTGACTGCCAGACGTCTCAATATGAATCAGATCCAGAACCTAGTACATCTTCACCCAAGTGCTACACTATGGACACACCCATCACATTTGGGGTGAATATGATAGACGTAGCATGGATGTCAGCGGAACCTATTGAAAATTTTGTGGACGATGATTTGGTCACTTGGCAACATGCTCTAACTTATAATAAAGAGATTAAGCTGACTGATGAACAGGTCTTACACCACATGGACCCAGATCGTTACGGAATCAGAAAAGTACCAGCTCAACCACCGCAAAAGTCTACTATGGCGAAGGTCTCAAGGATCGATCCACCCAAGACACATGTGAATAAGAAGAATCAGTTGAAGCAGCACTACAACTAGGTGATCCGTTGGAGTGATCTACCCAATGAGGTGATAGCTACAGTGGATGTGGATATTCGCAACCATGAGGCGAATGTCACGGCAGTCCCGATGAAGGATAACAAGGACGAATCCACCAAGATGACAAAAAAGAGCAAAAAAAGAGTATTGGAACCCTTTAAGTCAATCAAGTTGGACTCAGATACAATGTCATCTTCTACACAGGTGACAGAAAATAAAAAAATGACCAATCGGGCTAAGATCAATATGCTGAAAGAGGAATCTCGACGAGCGCCAGTTCACGAGATGCTTGAGACTTTCAAGAACTATACCTTGGACGACGTGGTAATCATGATGCCGCAAGCCCAGAGAGAACCTGATCAAAGTCAGGCACCAGCGAAACAAGTCTTCGAAGGACCTGCGCAAACACAGCCAATGAGCCAAGAGAAGAAGAAAAGATAGTGTATGTGGGAGAGCAATTAACACCCACACAGTTCAAGAGACTACAATCGTTGTTGGTGGAATATAAAGACTGTTTTGCATGGAGTTATAGTGACCTAAAGGGCATTCCACCAACAGTAGTCCAACACACCATACCCTTGGTGGACGGAGCAGTCCCCAAGGTAAGCCATTATTATCGCTGCAACCCGAATTATACTGAGTTGATCAAGCAGGAGTTGCAAAAGCTGATGGATGCAGATTTCATCTATGAAATCGAGCACACAAAATGGGTATCAGCGATAGTTATAGTACCCAAGAAGAACGACAAAATGCGGATTTGTGTGAATTTGAAGGCGCTAAATGCAGTCACCAAAAAGCCATATAGTGTCAAGACACGGGATCGCCACAGATCTGTCTAAGATCATGATCATTGTTGATCTACAACCACCGGGGACAATTCGCGAGGTCTACATTTTCATGGGTCATGCTAACTATTATAGGATCTTCATTCTTGATTTTGCGGAGTTAGCCCAACCAATTTACACACTCACGATAGATCCACATTGGAACGAGGAAGCCCTAAAGGCTTTTCATAAGCTTAAGGATGCATTGGTTTTAGCACCAATCTTACGCCCACCCAATTGTGACAAAATTTCCAGAATTCACATGTGTGGGGAATGTCCACAAGAGTAACTAATCTTAATCAAGCTTTGTGATTGGCACTATAACCTGATTCTAGATTGATCAACAAAATCTAGTTCAGAAGAAATGGCTAATCCACGATCTAGCATGCTAATCAACAGAATATTATAGCAATGATCAAAGAATGAAAAAATTCAAGATTTCAATGTATGAGCATTAGCCTCAACATGAGTTAGAGAGAGAGAGCTAGAGAGATAACAAGCAATATTTGCTTAGATCCAAAATGACATGAGATAGCTACAAAACTTTGGTTCTTCATTATCAATTGTGTGGAGAGCTACACATATTTATGGAGATTGAGGTAGCTTGAGGTAGAATCATATCTATCCATTCTAAAATGACATCTAAAGTGACATTTAGAGTCTATGTGACATTTGTCACTTGTCATGCATGAAATTCTACCAGCTTTTTACAAGTGTACTAGTTCTAACTAAAAATGTCCAAATCATCATGCATGTGTCCAATAAACTTTGTGCATGCCTTGCATGTCACTTGGATCACTTACAATTAATGCATGTGAGTTGCCACGAGTTTCTACAAGCATAATCATGCTAATTCTATGTCTACAAACTATATGCAAGTTGCATTTATCAAACTAGACAATACATAACCATGTAGGTCAAGTTTTATGTAGGCCAAACTTGGCATTTTGCATTAATGAGCTACATGCTTGCATGGTACAACATTTGTAGCAAGCCAAGAAATCAATATGGATTATTTTTCAATTTTAACACTCCTCCTAAAAATGATCTATATTGATTTGAACATGGATCTTGGTATAACTCCAAGGTTGGCTCTATGCTTATTGAAGGAACTTTTGCTCAACGGTTTGGTGAGCATATCTGCAATGCAAGACGATGTGTTGATGTGCTCCAATTTGATTTTCACCTCCAATGAGCTTCTCTCTCACGAAGTGGTGTGCAACTTCGATATCTTTGCTCCTTGCATGGAATATTGGGTTGTTGGCAAGGGCTTGATCTGAAATGTTGTCACACATGATCATAGGTATATTTTCTTCCATAATTATCTTTAGCTCCACTAGTAACCTCTTGATCCAAAGCACTTTCTTTGTTGTTGTAGTGAGTGCCTTGTACTTGCTTCACATGATGAGAGTGATACAATATCTTGCTTTTTGGAAAGCCAAGATATCAAGTTTCCTCCAAGATATATAACATAAGCACTTGCAGATTTCCGATCTGCTTTATTACTTGCAAAATCCGAGTCAGAATAACCAATAATAGAAAGATCTTCACTTTTATATAATAAACCAAAATCAAAAGTTGAAGATATATATCGAAGCACTCTCTTGGCTTTTTTCCAATGATAAATTGAAGGATTCTCCATAGCCTGGCTCAACTTATGAACACTAAAGCTTATGTTAGGTCTAGTTATTGTGAACCAAATTAAGGAGCCTATAAGACTTCTAAAAAGTGTGATGTCCTCGAAGGATCTTTCATCACCTTTGTTAGAGTCCTTTACATTTTGCTCCATAGGTGTTTCTATACTCTTACAATTCAACATATTGAACTTTTTTTAATATTGAAAGAGCATACTTAGATTGACATATGAAAGCTTTATCTTTTAGAAAGTCAATCTCTAATCCTAGAATATAGTGTATTTTTCCAAGATCTTGCATCTTGAGTTCTTTTTCAAGTGCAATCTTGGCTTCCTTAACTAACTTGATACAACTTCCTGTCAGAATGATATCATCAACATAAATAAGAAGGATGACAATATCTATGTCAAAAAACTTGACATATAAGAAAGGATCATAGTTACTAAGATTAAATCCTAGTGACTCAAGAAAGGTGTTAAGTCGAGAATACCATGACCTTGGGGCTTTCTTTAATCATATAAACTTTTGAAGAGCAAGCAAACTTTTCCCTCATCATGGATGAACCCAATAGGTTGATCCATATAGATCTCTTCTTCTAGATAGCCATTTAGAAATGCATTAGAAACATCTAGTTGAAGAATTTGCCAATTGAAAAAACAAGCAAGAGAAATTATGATTCTATTTGACACCATCTTTGCAACTGGGGCAAACGTCTCCTCATATTCAAGTCCATATACTTTATGTGAAAATTGTCAACATTTCCTAGCTAGTTTGAGGCCTAAATTGGCTAAAATTGTAAATAGTTTTGGTTTTGGAGTTTTGCACGTGTGAACCAGGCCACAATGTTTTTATTTACTGTATTTTTTCAGTATGATGAAGTGTCAAACTTCATACCCTTCAAAATGAGACCATTTTGATGTATTTTGGTCATATAAGCCATTTTTAGCTATTTTTCCTATATAGGGAATATCTAGGGTCAAGTACCTTCTAGAGAGAGGAGAGAGAGTCATCTTCCTCATCCATAAATAGTAGGGAAGTCGTGGAGAACAGGTTGGAGAAACTTTTTGTATGCTTCATTGAGATCAATAGATCATTGTCATTGTTTCTTCCTCCATTGAGAGCATTGTTGTGTGTATTGTCTTCAAGCTATTGTGTATGATCTTAGGTGCTTTCCAAAAGTGGTAGGCTGATGTATTATGGACTGTATAATGCTATTTTGGGCCGCACTTGATGTTTATGAAAGTTTCCATTTGTGATAAATGCTTTTTGATCAAGTTCTTTGCATTCTAGGTAGCATAGAATGTGTTGCCAATTCCTAGCTTATGTAGTTTGGAGTGCAAGCATTCAAGCCAATGATCTTGGAGTTTAGATCCACTTAGGATCTGTATTTTTCACATGATATCAGAGCTGGTTGGCTTCTATTTACAGTAAGTATTCCATTTTTGGTGATATTTGGATGTTTGATCAAGTTCTAGCATGATTTTGCATTGCTTTGTTGATCAAATCTTACTAACCTTTGTTTTGTGAGTTGAACTTGTGGATCAAAAGCATATTTCAGGTCTATTGAAGATCAGAGGCTGAAAAGAAACTATTTTGGATCAGATCATAACACCTAATCATTTGTGATTGTGAGGCTTGTGCATATTCAATACTAACAATGTTCTTTTCAATCCTATTGTTGACAATCTCCATTCTTGGATGAACACTCTCCTTAAGTGGATGAAACTTCTCCTTAAGTGGATGACAAATGCTCTTTTGAGTGAGTTGTAATTCTCCTAAAGGCTGAGCAAAGCTCCCATTTGGATGAAAGATCCCCTTTTTTGGGTGAACATATTGTAAGCTCCATTGTGAAGAGCATATTGTAAAGATTGTCATCAATTTTAGCATAAATTTTGGTGTACTTTGTTGAGCATGTAAGTAACTCTCCTTATGTAATTTGATTGGAGCATTTGCTGGAATGTGTTAACCATTATGCAAGTGTGTTTTCAGGTTCTTAACAGGTTGAGGAACATTCTCATGTGAAGTGATCTTAGATCTACATCTAAACACCAAGATTTGACAAGATAGTGAAGCTAGTCTTGTGATTCACTAAGTGTGCTCATTCATTCACCTCTAAATCTTGTATTTATCACTTGCTGGAGTTTATAAACTTTTAGAAGTGTGGTTTACATGTGGTTTTACAGGTTGAATCAATATCTTAGTGTGTTGATCATATGTTGATCAAGTTTGTTCATTACTAGGTAATCTTGGCATCCTAGTTTTGGGTATTTTCTAAGAATGCAAGTAACTCTTCACACCATAACTTGATTTGGTCACTTGCTGGAAAGTTTGAGAGCTTAAGCAAGAGTGTGTTCAGGTTGGTTTGATTTTGTAATCCATTATTAGTGTGTGCAAAGTGTTGCATGTGTTTCAATCTTCCTTTCTATGCTTGGAAACCATCTAGGTTTAAGATAGAAGTGTTTTAGGGTCCTAAATCTTCATAGATCTCTTTATCTATCATTTGTTGAGAGAAAAGTGAGTGCTAAGTGCTTTAGGACAGAACCTAAAAGTTGAAGAAACATTAGAATCATGGCTTCCAATGGTGGGATCATGCTAGAGTCTAGTGAAAGGTTGAGTTCATCAAACTACTCTACTTGGAAAGTGAGGATGGAGTCCTTACTTGAGTTGAATGAACTCATGGACATAGTTGCAGAAATTGAAGAGAGACCTCTCACACTTCAAGAGCAACAAAGGTTTGATAAGAAGGCCAAAAGGGCTCTTCATATCATTAAAATGAATGTTACAAATGAACTTCTCAAGGAAGTTGGAAAGTGTCAAAGTGCAAGTGAGGCATGGAATGCCTTAAAGAAGCTCTTTGAATCAAAGTCCACATCTAGGGTATTGACCCTAAGGAGACAAATATTTTCTAGTAGGCAAAGAGAGGGTGAAAGTGCTCATGCATTTATCTTGAGAGTTAAGTCCCTAAGTGATGATTTAGCATGCATTGATGAGAACATAAAAGATGGTGAAATAGTCCAAGTTATGTTGAATGGTTTGCTAAATGAACATGCTAACCTTGTGCAAAGTTTTGCCATTCAAAGAGTCTTGCCAAGTGTGGTTGACTTGCAAGAAATCTTATTGGCTGAAGAACATAGGTTGCAATCAAAGCTTGATGGTGCATCCTTGCAAGGTGGAGGTGAAGAGGCTTTCTTCACAAAAGGCAAATTCAAGGGCAAAGGTAAAGGCAAAGGGAAATGGTCCAAAGGTGGTAACTTTGATCATGATGATCACTCTTCCTCTTCCTCTTCTACTAAGAACAATAAGTCAAAGTTCAAGTGCTTTTATTGTGGGATAAAAGGTCATTTTGCAAATGAATGTTATAAGAAGAAAAGAGAGCAAGGAGAGAGGCAAGGAAATCTTACAATAGATGAGGAAGAACATAACACATGTGAATCACTTGTTATGACTTCAAGTTTGTTAGCCAACATAGATGATAATGATCCTTGGTGGATTGATAGTGGAGCCTCATCTCACATGACAAGACATAAGGAATACTTTACATCCTTATTGTCTTATGAGGGAGAAGGTAACATCATCTACACTGCAAATGATGGTCAATGTGACATCAAAGGCATAGGCACTATTCCTATTTCCCTTTCAACAAATAGGAAAGCAAATCTTGAAAATGTTTTGTACATTCCTTCAATCACTAAGAATTTGCTTAGTGTAAGTCAAATGATTGACAAAGGACTTGATGTGGAGTTCATTGGAGATGCATGTTTGATAAGTAAATGTGGATCCTTGATTGCTCAAGGTAGGAGGCATGGTAAACTTTTCAAGCTTGATGCATGTGTGATCTCTAATCATGAAGGATGTATGGCTAGGGAGCAATTGACAAACCAAGAAGTTTGGCACAAGAGGTTGGGCCATCCCAACTTCAAATCTTTGGAGGTAATGGCAAAGAAAGAGCTTGTTCTTGGTCTCCCTAAAAGTCTTGTTGCAAACAATAGTGTTTGTGAACATTGTGCCTTGTCCAAATCTCATAGACTTGCTTATTCTAGATCTACTTCTAGATCTAAAGAAGCTTTTCAACTTGTGCATTCTGATATTCATTCTTCTAGTACAACTAGCAATGGTGGGGCAAAGATGTATGCAACTTTCATTGATGACTTTAGTAGGTATACTTGGATCTATCTTCTTAAAAGTAAGGATGAAGTGTTTGCTGCATTTGTCAAGTTCAAGAATGAAATGGAAAACCAATTCAATACAAAGATCAAATGCTTAAGATCTGATAATGGAGGGGAATACACCTCAAATAGGTTCAAAGACTTTTGTATAGCACATGGGATTAAGAGGGAGATGTCTAGTCCTAGGACTCCACAACAGAATGGAGTGGCCGAGAGGAAGAATAGAACCCTTTGTGAATGTGCCAAGGCAATGAGACTACATGCTAATCTTGCTAAGTCTTTTTGGGGGGAAGCTTTAGCATGTGCTAACTATCTATGTAATAGATGGACAAGTGCTTCCTTGGATGGTAAAACTCCTCATGAGGTTCTTTATGGTAGAAGGCCGAGTGTCAAGCATTGTAGGATCTTTGGATGTACATGTTTTGTCAATATCACACTTGATGATAGAACTAAAGAAGATCCTTCATCAAAGAAGGGTGTGTTTGTTGGCTATAGTGAAGTAAGCAAGGCTTACAAAGTGTACATTCCTTCTACAAAGAAAGTTGTCATAAGTAGGGATGTCATCTTTCATGAAGAGAATGTTTCCAATGTTGTTGATGTTGATGTTGATGTGCCTACTAATCATCATGATGTGCAAGATGTCTTGGATGAAGATGGAGATGCCACTCCAAAGCAAACTTCAAGGAAGACTCAAAGGCAAAGGGCTAAGCCATCAAGGCTAACCTATGATGAAAAAGGAAAGCAAGTGGTGGACAACTCTAACTTTGCTTTTCTTACCTCTTTTGATGAACCAACTTGTGTAGGTGAAGCAATTCAAAAGAAGGAATGGATCCAAGCCATGGATCATGAGCATCAAGCACTCATCAAAAGCAACACATGGAGGTTGGTAAAGCTTCCAAAGGACAAGAAGGCAATTGGTTGTAAGTGGATCTTCAAGATCAAGACAAATCAAGATGGATCAATCAACAAGTACAAGGCAAGGTTGGTGGCAAAGGGGTATGCTCAAGAATATGGTATTGACTATGATGAGACCTTTGCACCCGTGGCAAAGATGGTAACTATTTGAATCCTAATCTCTCTTGCAACTCTTTATGATTGGGATATGTGGCAAATGGATGTTACTAATGCCTTCTTGAATGGTGATCTTGAAGAAGATATTTACATGGAGCAACCCGAGGGCTATGTTTCACATGATGAGCCTAATCATGTGTGCTATCTCCAAAAGAGTTTGTATGGGCTAAAGCAAGCACCAAGGAGTTGGTATGCTAAGCTCAATTCCTTCTTACTTTCTCAAAACTTTGTTATGAGTGAGTATGATCATTCTCTCTACTTTAGATTGAATGAAAATGATATCACTTTACTTTTGATCTATGTTGATGACATTATCTTAAGTGGTGGTAACAATCTAGATATAGATGAAATCAAGATGGCACTCAAAAGAGAGTTTGAAATTCAAGATCTTGGTAAACTTCATTATATCTTAGGAATAGAGATTATTAGAACTTCTAAATCTACATTCATATGTCAAGAAAAGTATGTTAACTCTATTCTAAAAAGGTTTCATATGGAAGATTGTAAAGTTGTTTCTACTCCTATGGAATCAAATGTAAAGCTAACTACAAGAAGTAATGAAAGATCCTTCAAGGACATTACTCTCTATAGAAAGCTAATAGGATCTCTTATATGGTTAACCATCACAAGACCTGATCTAAGCTTTGTGGTTGGTAAACTAAGTCAATTTATGCAAGATCCTAGTGAGGCTCATTGGAAGCTAGGAAAGAGAGTACTTAGATACATCTCGGGATCTAGAGATTTTGGCATCTTGTATGGAGGTACTACACCTAACCTTTGTGGATTTTCAGATTCAGATTTTGCAGGTGATCAAATGGATAGGAAGTCAACAAGTGCCTTTGCAATCTATCTTGGAGATGGAGTGGTCTCATGGCTATCAAAGAAGCAACCAACTATCTCTCTATCTTCCACCGAAGCCGAGTACAAGGCATTAACAACATGCACCAAGGAGATTCTTTGGATCAAGAGGATGTTATTGGATCTTCACTTGCTGGAACCAGAGAAGACTCCAATCATACTTTGTGATAACCTTTCAGCCCAAAGCTTGGCAAGCAATCCTGTTTTTCATGCAAGGAGCAAGCACATTGAGATTGCTCACCATTTTGTGAGAGATCAAGTCATTGCCAAAGAGGTGGAGCTTCAACATGTCTCTTCAAATGGCTGATATCTTCACCAAACCATTGGGAAAGGACCTATATTTAATGCATAGATCTAATCTTGGCATGTGCTCAAAGACTATGTTGAAACTAGCATCCAATGTTGAAGAGGGAGTGTGAAAATTGTCAACATTTCCTAGCTAGTTTGAGGCCTAAATTGGCTAAAATTGCAAATAGTTTTGGTTCTGGAGTTTTGCACGTGTGAACCAGGCCACAATGTTTTTATTTACTGTATTTTTTCAGTATGATGAAGTGTCAAACTTCATACCCTTCAAAATGAGACCATTTTGATGTATTTTGGTCATATAAGCCATTTTTAGCTATTTTTCCTATATAGGGAATATCTAGGGTCAAGTACCTTCTAGAGAGAGGAGAGAGAGTCATCTTCCTCATCCATAAATAGTAGGGAAGTCGTGGAGAACAGGCTGGAGAAACCTTTTGTATGCTTCATTGAGATCAATAGATCATTGTCATTGTTTCTTCCTCCATTGAGAGCATTGTTGTGTGTATTGTCTTCAAGCTATTGTGTATGATCTTAGGTGCTTTCCAAAAGTGGTAGGCTGATGTATTATGGACTGTATAATGCTATTTTGGGCCGCACTTGATGTTTATGGAAGTTTCCATTTGTGATAAATGCTTTTTGATCAAGTTCTTTGCATTCTAGGTAGCATAGAATGTGTTGCCAATTCCTAGCTTATGTAGTTTGGAGTGCAAGCATTCAAGCCAATGATCTTGGAGTTTAGATCCACTTAGGATCTGTATTTTTCACACTTTAGTAAATCCTTTAGCACAAAGCCTAGTCTTGTACTTGTTGATTGTGCCATCTTGATTATACTTGACTCAAAAAACCCATTTGCAACCAATGGTATGCTTGTTGGATGGAAGATCCACAAGTTTCCATGTATTATTGGCCATCAAAGCATCACATTCTTCCTTCATGGCAAGGTACCATTCCTTTGAGTTGATAGCATCATATACATCCTTCGGCTCCTCATGAGAAATAAAATAGGCACAATTAGTGGAGTTGATTTCCATTTGCTTTCCTCTATCTTCATAGGTAAGCCTTCTAGGCTCGGATCTTTCTCTTTGAGATCTCCTTGGTGAAAAAATTACAAGTGACTCCTCCTCAAATCTTGGCCCCATCTCTCCATGATGATCTTCAAGGGTGATGATTGGAGTATCTTTGTGAGAATCTTTGAACTCGGCCTTCTCAAGAATGTATTTTTGATCTTCATGGAATATCACATCTCTACTCTCAATTGTAGTTGAGGTAGAGGGAACATAGATCCTATAGGCTTTCTTGTTGGATGCATATCCAGCCATGATCCCTTTAACAAAATTAGGATCATCTCTTTTCTTTGTTTCCAAGGGCATATTAACAAAGCAAGTACAACCAAAAACTCTAAGGTGATCTACCTTAGGTTTTTTCTGAAACAAGACTTCAAAAGGTGATTTTCCAGCAAGAGCATTGTGTGGTAATCTATTGCACAAATAGTTTGCACAATTTATAGCTTCACCCCAATATTCAATAGGCAAAGAAGCTGCTATTCGAATTGCTTTAGCACACTCACATAAAGATCTATTTCTCCTCTCAGCTACTCCATTTTGAAATGGAGAATAGGCACAAGAAAATTCTCTCTTTATTCCTTCACTTTCACAATAATTATGAAACTTGTTGGAGATATATTCACCTCCTCCATCACATCTTAAAGCTTTAACTTTGCAAGAAAACTGTTTTTCTACATAAGCTTTGAAGATAAGGAAGTGATAAAAAACCATAGCCTTTGAAGAAAGTAGATACAAGTGTATCTAGTAAAGTCATCAATAAAGGTGACAAAACATGTTGCACCACCAATACTTTTAGAAGAGAAAAAATGTACATATGAATGTATGAGTTCCAATGGACAAGTAGTCTTTATAAAAGACTTTTGATATGGCTTTCTGTGTGACTTTGCAATGGCACAAGTCTCACAAGGCTTGAAATCTTTAGAAAGAGATTTTGGAAGACCAATAGCCTTCTCCTTCTTAACCATAGAAGACATAGATGTAAAGCTAGGATGTCCCAACCTTCTATGCCACAGCTCCTCCTTGGATAACAAAACAACTTCACACAGGTTTGCATTCTCATAAGCATTCAACTTAAAAATTCCACCACATCTAGTTCCATCAGCAAGGATCTCATCTTTTCTCTTGATAAAACAAGTATTGGAGTTGAACTTTACATCACAACCATTATCAAGCAACTTTCCCACACTAATTAAGTTCTTTGTAAGTTCTGGAATGAAAAGAACATTAGAAAGTGCAAGAACTTTTGAAGAAGCAAGTTTCAATGGAATATTGCCAATTCCTTCTATTGGACACTCATGATCATTAGCTGTGTAAATAGATCTCTTGAGTCTTTTGAAAGGTAAGATTGAGTCAAATGACTCCTTTGAACAGCACATATGTGAAGAAGCTCCACTGTCTATGTACCAAGCTCCATCTTTCTTGAAAGGTGATGAAGAAAAACTGGACACCATAAGTGATCCTTCTCCATCACTTGCAACAGAATCTTCTTCAATCTCTTTAGAGAGATTAGCTTGCTTGAGTTGGTTTTTCTTCTTAAAGCAAATAGAGGCATAGTGCCCCTTTTGGCCACAAAAGAAGCACTTCACTTTCTTCTTCTTGGTTTTTGAGTTAGAGGGAGGAGATGTATCATCCTCTTCACCATCTTGATCTCGATCTTTGGCTTTGTCTTTGTTGTATGCTTGAGAGAATTGGTTCTTACTCCTTCCTTTCTACTTGCCTTTGACAAAGAGGGCTTTGTCACTTCCACCATGTTCAAGTTTGTTCATCCTGGAGAGTTTATAGCTTTGTCTAGATTCTTTAGAAATAAGAATTCCTTGAAGAGTTTCTAGATTAGGTAACTCCTCCTTAATAGCAAAAGAGTGAACAAGATTATCATAGTCATCTCTCAAGCCATTCAGTATGACTTGAACTAGCTCAACTTGGTTAATGGTAACACCAACACAGGAAAGCTCTCTATGTAAATCTTTAACTCTCAGAACATAGTTAGATGCACTTTCTTCACTTCTTTGGAAACTTTGCAAAATCTGATTCCTAAGAGTGAGTATTCTAGAAGTATTCTTTGCTTCATAGATGGCCTTTAGTGCATCCCAAGCTTCTTTGGCTGTAGTGCAAGATCCTATCTCTCTCAAAATTTTATTAGATACATTCATCTTAATGAAATGTAGAGCCATTCTAGCTCTCTTCTTATATTTAGGAATTTCAACCTGTGCTTGAGGCTCCTCCTCAACACTAAGCACAATATCCATAACATCCTGGAGAATCAAAACAGACTCCATTTTTAACTTCCAAATTGAGTAATTAGAAGTGTTTAATCTTTCACTGGCTTCTATAAGATATCTTCCTTGAGATGCCATTATAATGAAGACTTCTTAGTTATTGGATTGAAATATGTTTGAGCTTGTTCCTATCAGACTTAGAGTTGCTGCTCTCTTTCACTATAGGTATTTTCAAGGTTGAACTACCTTCCTATGTGAAACACTTGCAACTATATATGAGATGAATCTCAAATATTCAACAAGACAAGTTATATAGATCAGACACAAAAAGTGGTTTGTGACACTTTGGCTGGTTTGAATCCTACTTTTGGCACGTGTGAAATGCTTCAGAAGAAAACACTATTGACACTCAGAAGGCTCAAAGGGTGTTCAAATACTTCAAACTCACTCTTGATCTACAGTTTCTTGTGTTGGATGCTCAAAACAATGAATTCAGAACAAAGTATAATTGAATCAAATCAAAATGCTGTCACTCGGATTTTGGACCTATCCCTATCCTCTTTAAGAGCTTATAACTCTTGCTAGACACATCAAATTGATTTGGTTTCAATTTCTATGGTTCTTCATTATCAATTGTGTGGAGAGCTACACATATTTATGGAGATTGAGGTAGCTCGAGGTAGAATCATATCTATCCATTCCAAAATGACATCTAAAGTGACATCTAGAGTCTATGTGACATTTGTCACTTGTCATGCATGAAATTCTACCAACGTTTTACAAGTGTACTAGTTCTAACTAAAAATGTCCAAATCATCATGCATGTGTCCAATAAACTTTGTGCATGCCTTGCATGTCACTATTGATCACTTACAATTAATGCATGTGAGTTGCCACGAGTTTCTACAAGCATAATCATGCTAATTCTATGTCTACAAACTATATGCAAGTTGCATTTATCAAACTAGACAATACATAACCATGTAGCTCGAGTTCTATGTAGGCCAAACTTGGCATTTTGCATAATGAGCTATATGCTTGCATGGTACAACATTTGTAGCAAGCCAAGAAATCAATATGGATTATTTTTCAATTTTAACAAATTGGTCCATTGAGTTCCACGTGCATATAGACGCATTGAAGTATGCAGTTGGAGTAGTCTTAATCCAGCCAGGTGAACACAAAAAGGATTTTCCAATCCGATTTGCAAGCCGACAGCTCAGTGATACCAAAATGAATCATTCAACCACAGAGCGGGAAGCACTGACAATGATCTATGCGGTTAAGAGATTTTGACACTACTTGATGACCAGACATTTTGCTTTTTATACGGATCATCAACCCTTGCTCTATCTCGTTAATAAAACTTGCAACACCAGAAGAATCACCAGATGGCTACTTCTGTTATTGGAGTTTGATTTTCGGATAGTAGTTCGCAAGGGAAAACAACATTACATGGCAAATCACATGTCACGAATCAAAGGGAAGGAGATTGCCACCCAACCCGACGATGAGCTAGCAGAGCTGTCTTGTTTTACGTGGACACAGTACCAGAATGGGCTACCGACATTGTTGAATATCTAATGCGGGGCCAACCAGACAAATCTTTACCAAAGGCAGAACAACGGAAATTGATCTTAAAGGCTAGACCTTATCAGCTGATTGCCAGCTAGTTGTATCGAAGAGGTTTAGATGGAATTCTTCGATAGTGTATTCTTCTTCATGAGGCCACCAAGATCATTTTGCTTTCACATGAAGGCATGGGTGGGGGTCGTTTTGCATCTGACATTATAGTTCGCAAGATCCTGCAATCAGGATGTTGGTGGCCAACGATTCATAAAAATACGGAGGAATACTTGAAAAAGTGCGATGTGTGCCAAAGGGCAAGGAGACCAACGAGATTGAATTACGACTTACTACACCCGGTCTTAGCCCAAGCACCAGTACATTAGTCCAATTCACCCTGCAACAAGGAGTTCCCAGGCTTGATACATAATTTTAGCCATAGACTACCTCACCAAATGGGTCGAAGCCAAGGTAGTAAGAGTAGCTGATGCTAGGACCACTGCCAAGTTCCTTTATGAAAATATCATTATACGCTTCGGATGTCCGGTGGAGCTAGTCAGCGATCGCGGAAGCCATTTCATCAACGAGACCATCAAGGTCCTGTTGGAGGACTTCTTCGTGATCCACAGAACTAGTACGCCTTATTATCCTCATGGTAATGGGCAAGCAGAATCATCCAATAAGAGCTTGTGTAGCGTGCTCATGAAAACAGTTGAAGCTAGCAGATCGGATTGGGAACATAAGTTGCATGCTGCACTATGGGCATTCAAGACAGCATATAAATGGAGCACTGACCAAACACCCTTCCAATTGGTATATGGTCAGGATGCTGTAATGCCAGTAGAGTTTTTAGTTCCTTCATTAAGCATTGCCACCACGCAACGTCTTAATGAGTCCAAATCTCTACAACTACGTCACGAAGCTCTGCATAAACTTTGTGAAACACGCTTACTAGCTGTGCATGCACTGGCAGCTGAAAAGGAAAGATGCAAGACATGCATGATTGCAGGTTACAAAAGAAGGATCTTCGCTTTGGAGATTTGGTCTTGATGTATAAAACCAAGGCGATCAAGGAAAAGTTAAAATTCACAGGCGAAGGTCCTTATAGGATCAAGAAAATTCCTAATCATAGAGCCATGAATTTGGAAAGGCTAGATGGGACACCATTTGATACACCCATCAATGGTAGCCGGTTGCACAAATACTGGCCACTGTAGTAAGATAGATCCAGATTGGCGATGGCACGTTAAAACAAGCTATTCTACTAAACCATTACCGCTAGATCTAAGAAGGTCAAGCCAAATCAAGCTAGATCCATTCAGATTCAGCCAGATCTGACAAGATCGAAAAAATCCATCAGAATCCAAGAAGGATCCAGATCCAAAATCAAGAAGGAAGTAGGTCATCAGACTGACTGATGGATCTACTACCAAGTATCCATCAGAACTTCCAGAGAACCACCAACAGTCAAATCAAGCATGGATGAAGCTGATTACTAGTTTACAAAAGTTAAAAATCAGAACATCTCGAGATCTTATCAAAAAACACTCTGAAAGAGCACTTTTTTCATGATTTTTTGAGATCCCCTGGGTGATAGCTCTTGAAACTTGGACAGTCACCAGATCTACCCAGATGCATCCATGAAAATCTCTGCAAGAGTTCCTGATGGAGGAATCATCATTTTTTAGTGTATGCGAGAGTTCTCAGAAGCTGAATTTTCAGAACCCTCGCAGAGCCTCAAGATCATCTTACCAACCCTTGCAAGGTGTCTAAATGGAATCAGAGTAGTGAAATTAGCCTGCCTACATGGTTTGAACTTGAAAATCCAATCACAGGAACAAGTTGTGCGAGAGATCACTTCCTGCGAGAGTTGAACCCTCGTAGACAGCCTGAACCCTCGCAGAACCTTCGCATTTCAGTCAAATCACCTTCTGAACTCTTGCAGATTTCACTGAGGTCTTAGAATTGTGTGAAGAAGGTGCCTGTCAAAATTTGGGTAGAACTGAACAAAGGAAAGTGGATTTCACCTAATACGCACTCTAAATTCCGCTATATAAGGGTTGAATTCGAGTCATTTGTCACCTTTGCTAGCAAAGCTCTGCCGAATTTTACACTAAAATCACCAAGTTTTCCATTTGCGACCAGACTTCCTACCAGCTATCATCTGATCACACCGAACACCGATTTGCGCTCCGAACTATACTTCTTATCATCCAACACTCGTTATTCACCGTTTTTTGTCGTTTCCACACCCTTTTCCATTTTCCACCATTTTTTCTATTTTTCTAGACCTCTAATCATCACTGCTAACATGGCCTCCTCATCCTCTGAAGACTCTGGCACCAAACAGGTGATCCAATATGACATCCCCGAGGCCACACAGATTTGGCCTCTACCCTCTGACGCTATGATCCAACCATGGCTACAGACAACCGGTCCACTTCTAGCGGCAATGGGTTTTTACCCGGCACTCTTCCATTATGAGATTAACATGGGCCTCGCCCTTCACGCTTACGCCACCTGGGATGAGGAAAAGACTGGTTTCCACTTCCTGTACCAAGGTACCATGGTTAGGATTAACATCGACTCGATGGTTACCATTGGCATTATGTCTGGTGATCGTCAGCCCTTCTCCCATTGCAACGCCAAAAATCTGATCAAACCTTTCGTCACCCAAATCGCACCAGAAATTCCCATACAAACTAAAAATGGTTACCTGATAGAGGCTATCACGGAACCCGTCATTCAGACAATTGTGCATCTTTCTGGTTATTTCAACATTTCACAAAGACAAAATCTAGTCTAAGCTGTTGAGTCAGATAGTGGAATCCTTTCTGGAATCTCCTGGTCCCTCCGTTGTGCCATACGACTGGCATAGCTTCCTTATTCAAGAACTAACCAACTCCATCAAACTCAACAATCGTGAGCAAATCATAGTAGGCCCCCTGTTGTGTAACTTTGTCTGCACACTTCTCGAGGCAAAAGTGCACAATTTTTAATGCTCATCCCTTTTGTCTACCCTTGTGCCACATACTAACCTTTATCTGCCATCTCAAGCATCCACCTCCTCCCAACCTGCAGTTATTAACACAACGGCCAACAAACGAATGCATGGCATTGCCTCTACATCCACATCTCCACTTGCTACCTAAAGACGCACCTCCACTACCGCACTGACCACCCCATCAACAACTGCCACTTCTTCTTCCGTGCAACCCCCCACTCCGATTGTTGTTGTCGCTACCTCTCTTCCTGTTCCATCCACATCTATTTTTGTCTCCATCCCTATTTCTCTTCTAGTATCCACTACTCCATCCATCACCATCGCATCTTTCATCACTCCTGCCGCCACCGTTGCTTCCATGCCATTCAATCCTTTTGATTCTCAATTGTCTCCCGACACTCTGGCGTGGATGCAAGTCATCAATTTTTCACCCCCACGCCAGACACTTTCTTCCTCACCTTCTTCCATACTCCACACCACCCTCCAGTTCCCTTCTGTTCCTCCCATCCTCTCGTTCGGACAAACCGTCCTCACCCCTATTTCCACAGTTGCTTCTCAAACCCCACCCGCTTTTCCAACAAAGGTTGTCGAGGACAACCAACCGTTGTCTGATGATGCATTTGTCCAAACAGTGTTTGCACCATCGCCAGATTGGGCTGATCCTACCGCTCCAGATGACATCAGGTCCAATGAGAACCTGATAGAAGACAATGACGATGGTACTCCACAAGTCGTTGGGGCCGATACAACAGAAGCCCCTGCCACTGCCAGTGTACCGGCTGCTCTCACAGATCTAACGACGACATACCAAACTCTGGGGAAATACATCCTGGATGCGGTAGTGGCCAAAGCCATTCTGAAAAGCAGGGTACTACATCTGGCGATGAGTAACACACAACTGCAAGCAGACCTCACCAAGTTGCAGCAAGAGCTGATTTTGGCTCAACAACACGAACAAGCAGGGCACCAGGAGATTGCCAAGCTACAGCAGAAGGAGGAGGGCCTCAACAACTATATCCAAAGCCTCTCCAAAGCGCTGACAAAGGCATCCACGAAGGTGCAGGAGTTTCAATATGAAGCATCCCAACGGCTTGCTCCTGTGGAAAAAGTACAAAAAGGACCAAGAGTGGATCCTAATCTAATCCTCAAGAGGGATTGGTTGTCAAATTACTTGATCTATCCATCTACTTCAGATTAAGATCAATCTAGATCAATTCTAGACACAAAATCCTAATAAGAACAATCATTAATTGAAGGTAATTGTACTTTATCGTTTCACACGTGTGAAACACTATCTGAGTATGGACTCCAACCTGAAAATCAAGTACACATTGATAGAAACTGAAAACAATCAAAACAAATGTAGACAAATGGAGAGAATTACTCAAAGTTGCTTCCAAAACCAAGATTGGTGACTCACATTGATTATGGCCAAATGTGGCTCTATATATACAATAAGTGAGAGCTCGTGGTACTAATCATCCCTATGATCCCACATGTGTGAAGGTGCTTTGTCATATGCTGATTCATCATGCAAAATTGACACTTGGACAAAACTTTCTATTTTGAGCACTTTTGGTCCATTTTTCTTCTATATGGAGATCTACTTGGAAATCTTCTAGAAGTCAAAATTTGCCTACTTCAGCTTATTCCACACATGTGAGCTGTCCTCTACACATGTGATATGACACCTAACCAAAGGATGTGGCTCATGCAATCAATAGATTGATGCCATGTGTCATATGTCTAGAAAACTAGTTTTTGACCTTTTTAGCCACTAGAACTTGAATTAAATCATATGTACAACCTATATGATTATGGTACATGACAAGTACACTATTTTCACACATGGGAACAGGCTCCACACATGTGTGTTTATCTATATACAAGATTTTTGGCCTCTACCAAGCTTATTTTTGCATTTTTGACAGCTCCCATCCAGGTGCAACTAAACCTTTTGGAAGCAGAGAATACGCGCCTGGGGACGGAGGTCAAAGCCTTAGAAGAAGAAAAGATCATCTGGTTAGCTCAACCTACACCGGACTCAAGGCCGCTTTCTCAATCAGAAATGAATCTTCTACGGCGTCAGGTGCAAGTTTATAGCCAAACTTTAAACAGCTACCAGGCAGAGTTCAACAAATATCGGGCAAGCGCAACGCATGAGCTCACCCAGGCCAAGCAAGCCCTCAAGGCCTGCCAGAAATTCATGGAAACAAAGGCCCAGCCCACCCCCGTGGTAATTCCACCGCCACGTACTTTTGATGCTACACAGGCTAGTACAAGCCAAGACCATAGCCAACAGGTAGCAGGGGGATTTCAAAAAGATCAAGGGTCTGAAGGCTAGGACCAAGGGCAGACGAATACGACTACTAAGACACGAGACCGGGGTCGAGGTGCAATGACCAGCCAAAGCCAAGCCACATCATCCAGAGGTTCGTGCACGATATCTGTCAGTCGGGCCTTCCGAAGACCAAAGTCCGTGGAGGAGAAAATCAACGAATTTCTATCAAAGTATCCCCACGAGTCATCAAGATGGCTAGTAGATATCGTTTTCTGCTTAGACAATTAAGAGCAATGAATTGCAAGTATTACCGCCCAACCACAACTAGAGTGGCGTCAGCAGTTGTTCAAAAGATACCCTGTGGCCATCAGGGCCTACGTGACGAGTCCGCAACAACTACGGGTGAACGCGCACTTCCTGTCATGTCCACGAAGATCCAAATGGGTGGAATGCGGCACCCCTTTGGACAAGATCACACTGCAGGATTTCAATTGGCCGGTAATACCATCAGAATATGGGTGGACTACGATGTAGATGCCATAAGGGCTCTCACCGCGTTCGCCAACCAATATATAAAATATGGAGGATGTCACCACCTACCTCATCCAGCAAAGGCAGGCGAAGAAAACGCTCTACTAAACCGACAGAGTGCCGAGGGACATGCACTACTTCAGGCCGTGGGGCCTGTTTGGGGTATTCCCAACAAAATGTAAATAAATAAAATCATCCAATAAAATGTGTTGCGAGGGCATGGCATCCTATGCGCGTAAGCCCATGGCCCAATGAGCACGCAAGTAAAGTTGTAAATAAAATAAACTTGACTTGGGCATTGGAATTAAAATAAAACTAGAGGCCCAAAGTCATTTTTAAACTTAGAGATTACTTTTTAGAGTTGGGTCCAAATTGGGACTCACATGAATCTTGTGATTACCAATGTACTTTTTGTGGACCCTTGGATCAAGATGGGTCCAAGATGAATGGATAGGATCATTGTGAATATTAGCCAATAGGATTGAGGGGCAAGGGCCTTCCCCATATTATGAAAAGGCACCATTTGTACACTATTTTCATGCTTAATGAGAAGGAAGAAACTCTACCAATTTTGGAAGAGAAGCATCTTCATTTGCAATTCAATGCTTCCTATTGCTCTTGTTGTTTTCTATTGCTTTCAAGTTCATGCTTTTTGGTTTCAATAGTTTATGTTTCTCCTTTAGCAAGTATAATGTGCATTTGAGCTAACCTCCACCCTCCCTCTATTTGTCTCTTCAATCTTCTTTTCCCTCCATCTTTTCTAATCATCCCCTTCCTTTCACCTACAGTCATGATGAATGTTAGTGTAGAGGAGTAGAGTAAAGGGAGAGTAATGTTAGTGGTGAGTAGAGTTAAGAGAGAAAGTAGAAAACTAACTAAAAATAGCATCTATGCATAGTTAGGTACCTATCCAATAATCTAACCCTTGTTGACAGGCGGGAGGGCTATACTACGCAAGATCTATGATCCTACAGTGTAATCTGGCGAGCGGAGTATGGGAGACATGGTGAGGGCTGTTTTCAACTCCTCAAAGGCCTTAATTCATTTTTTGGTCCAGCGAGGATCTACCACAACTAAATAAATGAGGCGTGCCTTGCCGGCATAGTCGATTATAAAGATGCGATAATAATTGGTATGACCAAGGAAGACGTATACTTCCTTCACTGTTGCAGGTAAGGGCATGTCTACTATAGCCTTGATTTTTGACGGGTCGGTAGAAATACCGTCCTTTGAAATTATTTGCCCGAGTACGACCCCATGGGTGACCCATATTTGGCATTTATCAAGGTTTAGTGAGATTCCAAATCTATGACAGCGAATGAAGATTTTTTCCGGGCGTCGAGGTGTGTAGCTGCGGAGGAATGTACACCTAGATTGTCGAGATAAATCTCCACGATTCGATGTAACAGATCTTGAAAGGCCACTTGCATGACCCTTTGGAACGTTGAAGGGGCGTTGCATAAGCCAAAAGGCATAACGTTATAAGCATAAACCCCGTTCTCTATTGCAAAGGCTATTTTATGTTTATCTTCAGGGGCTATTTGAGCAAGGAAATACCCCCTGAATCCATCTAAGAAGCTGAAAGCTTCAGCTCCTTCCATTTTCTCTAGTATTTGAGTCATTAAAGGCAAGGGAAAATGGTCTTTCTTCATAACCGCATTAAGGTTTTTGAGATCGACACAGATACGAAGCTTGTCATTTTTCTTGAGTACAACCACAATGGGTGATACTTGTGAAAGATTCAACTAGTTTCATCACATTTTGCAATATTTTCATATTTGACATATTGAGGCCAAAACTTGTTTTAGACTAAGAGGTTGACTTTTCAAAGTTCATTAGTCTAAATTTCATTTGAATAGACACTTTTTGAAAGTGTGGGAAAGTTAGAATGCGAGTTTGAGTAGATTCAATTTGAATAAGTTGGTTACATTGAATCTAGACCCAAAATTAGTAGGGTTAGCATTTTGGTGGAAAAGCCAAGTGGCCAAATAGGATGTGGACCTGTTACAAAAGGATGTAACTCATGGAGAGAGTGATCTTCTCTCTTCTCTATTTTATTTCATGCTTATACATGGTTCTCTTGGGTTCTACTATCCATTGGTGCACTATCTTGGTGATTGCTTGCAATTCTATGTGTAAAATGATCTATATTTGCTTATTTTGGATTCACACGTGTGAAATATAGTAGCTTTCTGGTTTTGTATGGACAACAACAGTACATAATCATTTCATTCAAGTTTGATCAAGTTCTATTGGTGTTTGCATCTCAATTTGTGTGTAGATGTTGATTTTTCTACATTGGTGAGATTGGCAGTGTATTTCTCTTTCTAACCAAAGATCATTCAAGTAGATTAGATCTTAAGGATCTGAGATCTTTCACAATACCCAATCAGTATGTTGAACTTCATAATTGAAGCCAGCATCCAACAATTTCTTAATATCTTTGTCGATCCTATCACGATAGACAGGGTTAGATCGATAGGGTTTAGCCCTAATAGGCTTAGCATTGTCTTTTAAAGGAATCCTATGGACAACTATTTCAAGTGGGATTCCTTTCATTTCTGTATAATTCCATGCAAATACATCTCTGTATTTGCGAAGTAATGTTTCCAGATTAGCAAGTTGGGTTGATGACAAATGTGCACCAACATGAACTATTCGATCTATCTCCTCGTCAGGATCTTTAAGGTTTAGTGAAATGGTATTAGTAGGTCCCTCAAAGGAGTTGGAATTTGATGTAGGTTCCCGATGTGGATGTGGTAACTGGATAACAACATCATCCATTGTAAAGTCTTTGAACTTCTGTGGAAGATCAAAAGGTGGGTCGACAAAAGGTTCGGGAACTTTGGGAATCATCTGAGGTGATTCACTACCGGACACGGAAGCTTGTCCGGATTGTTTGGTTTCTGTCCCTTTTGACAAGGGCTTGATCGGCTGTTTAAGCTTCTCATGCATCTGTTCTTGACGCTCGGTTAATTTTGTATCAATAACTTTAGTTTTTTGTAACTGAGATTTTTGTTGTTTTTGAGTGGGCGGTGTTGGTGCCTCACTTATCAGATCGTCGTCGATTGTATCCCGGACTTCGTCGGGATACACATCCCATGTATATACTTTGGGTTTGGGCTTGTATGATTGTGTGTTGGTACCTTGGATGTCAGTTGGACGTGAGCCAACGGTCCTGGTGTCGTTATCTCCTTAGGAATTGATCTTGGCGGATAAGGTTGTGCATCTAGATATAGGAGTACATGTTCATCCATCATGTCTACATCATCCATGGAAAGAATACTTTCTTTCAAAACATGGGTGGTAGAGACACTAGGTTCTCCTGGGCACCACGCTATAGGAATCGGGTCAATCATCATAAGTGGGATGATGGGTGTGTCAGGGTCTGTAGAGGATGGGAGAATATCCACATCTGCTGCAGCAGTTTCGATACGACATCGATTGGAATCAGTACAGTCCACAGTGGCTAGTGCGTGACCCCAATTGATTATGTCTGTGGATATCATATAGTGACCTTTTGGTTGGATCGGGACGCTATCTGATTCGTCATATGTTGTGGATGACCAATCATCGTATACCTTGGTGGGCTTGACATGGCCTGTTGAGTCAACCGTGACCCGTTTATCGTGGTTACCAAAGGTAATTTTGCTATGCTTCCAATCTTGGACAACACCTGCCATCTGGAGCCAGGGTGTACCAAGAAGGAGTCTATATTTATTGTTATCTTCTGGTAAATCTAAGATGACACAACCTAGCACAGATTTAACACCTGCTATGCAAACTTTTATATTTGATAAATGACCAACAGGGTCAGTAACTTGTTGATCAGCCATGCGAAGTTTATATCGTGGTTTATCGAGGGTATGAAAGCCCCATGACTTTGCTAATGACAAAGCCATGATATTAACGCCTAATCCGCTATTTGGGATAGCAGATACTGCAGGATAGTCTTTATAGGACAAAGGTAGGGTGATGCTGGTCCCCTTAGCAACACCTATATTCAACTGGGAAATTTCAGGAATCTCTTCTGTTTTCCGCTGTTCATCAGGAATAGTAGGCAGCTGAAAATTTTGATGGATATAATGTTGAAGCCCAATGAAGGATTTTATGGTGGTATGAAATGACATGGTGAGTTGAGCTTGCAGGAGGTCAGAAAATACTTCAAGTCCTTGTAGGGATTGCTCCTTTTCGGGGATATGAGCTGAGAACAGACTTTTTGTATGTTCTTCCTCTCGCAAAAACTCATCTCAAAACTCATTGTATTGTCGTTGTTCCACCTTTGGGTCTGTGTAATCTTTTGGTAATGTGGAAGCCGTCAAGTGGCTTTCCTGGGGGTCAGCTGATTTGACATTATTTTGCTGCTGTTCTTGTTGTTGGCGTTGTGCTCTAGTGAGAACTCTAACAGGTTCGGATGAGATATGACATGTTGGAAGAATCCTATTAGGTTGTTTAGGACAATCCTTGAAATTGTGTCTACGGACACAATCGGGACATTCCACATGGTATTGGTTTTTAACTTTACAGTCAGCCATGAAATGTCCCGTTTCACCACAAATAAAGCAGCGGTTGCTCATTGGGCATGTAGCAATAGCATGACCATCTTGGATGGCTAGCTGTGCTAGATTTTTTGGTGGTGTTGAATACTCATCTCGTTTGCATGAGCATGAGTTGTTGGTTTGATAATGTTGAGAACCAGCAGATGGAAGTGTTGTATCTTGATGATAGGACTGATCGTAGGAGTTTTCAACAAGATGTGTTTGTGTAGACTCTAGAGGATTTCTATGTTTTTGTGGTCCAAGATCTGGTTGTCCTCTTGGAGGTGGTCCTAAGAGTGCCAGCTGTGGTTGAGTTTCATGTCTAGGTTGTTTGGGCAACTCTTGTATATGGGCTTGGTTGTTTCGTGGTTGGTAGTGCGTGTGTTGGTTTTGTGAAACAAACGGTTGTCGAGGAGGTTGAGTATGTCCTCCTGACTGGTTGTGAGGTTGGTTCCTCGGGTTATAATAGCAATAAATAGAGGTATGCCCCATAAAGTCGTAAATGTCACATTTGATCAAGGAAGTATCTGGGACCGGTTGGTATGAAGTGCACTCATTGCCAGTGTGTGCACCTCGACAGTGAGGGCACCACGTGTTCTCTCGTCTATGGTGGGTTTGGCCAGTGGGTAACTGATCCGGTATCAAATTCTGGATAAACTTAAGAGTGTTTTGAAACTCTTTCGTGAGTTTTTCCATCTGTTGTTGGTGTTGCTGGTTAAGCAACTCCATCTGTGTTGTCCACAACTGTTCTCGAGTTTCGTCGTGTGGTCGAGCTTCTTGGACAACATGATGTGCTCTCCATTCACGTGGTTCATCGACATCAGAGCCCTCGTCTTTCTCTCGAATGGCGTCAGACATGGCTTGTTTCAATGATATATATTCATCATTGGAACGAAGTTCACGTCTTATCCATCATGGGAGTCCAACGAGGAACCAAATTATGAGCATAGACTCAGTGGGTTGTTCTTGTCCCTGACTTTTTAATCTTTTAAATCATTCAATATAGTCATGTACTTTCTCGTCTTTTGTCATTTTGATGCTACTTAGCTTGACAAAAGGACTTTCTATCAAGCAAAATGGCTTGAAGCGTTTGATAAAGGCCTCCTTCAAGAGTGACCAGTCACGTTTATCTTCACGATCAAGGTTAAAAAACCACTCTCGTGCTCGATTGATCATGGTCATCAAAAAGAGCTATACCATGGCTTCCGGTGATGTCTCGCCATAGACGTCACATGCGTTCTCAAAGACTTGAACAAATCTTTGAGGATCAATGTTACCATCATACTTAGGTAAATCTAGCTTTGGGGTGTAAAAATTACAGCAAATAAGGATCCTAAAACACTTGAAATGATGAGGAAAACAATAGATTATGATTTCATAAGATTAGCACAAGTTGAACCATCAAAATCCATCAAAAATCTATGCTTGAACCTCACTAAATGGCCCAAATCCTTGAAGAAGGCTTCACACGTGTGAAAGTACGGCCTCCCATAGTCTGAGTACTGTACACCAGACCTACATTCAATCCTATAATCATTAGTAATCACAAGTACTCAAACAATTATGAACATAGAGAGCAATTGCACCATTATGAGAGAAAAAACATGAAATTGCTTGATTGATTTTGGTGAGATATCATCACCTATATATACATGATCCATCACGGTTTTGGGCAGGTATGAGTAGCCCTAAACCTATCCCTAATGCTAATTTTTGTGGATCTTTCATCCCTACCAAGTTAGGGTTGGAATCTTGGAGATCCCTCAACAATGCAAAAATTACCAAAAATAGCTCCTATTTTTTCTCCCTTGTATCTAAGCATAATTTGGACTCATTCCAAAGGTTCTAACACTTAGGTCTACTTGAGAACATCCTTATGAATGGAATCCTATGCTATTTGGCACGTGTGACAAGCCACATCATGACCATCTAACTATTTACAAGTCATATGACCAAAACTAGTCAAGCTAGAATTGTGAATTTTTAACACTCCTCCTCACTATCTAGCTTGGTTCAATCATTGCTTTACTAATCACTCCAAGTGATGATCTGAACTTCATAAAAGGTGTCTTTTGAAATGGTTTATTAAGTAGATCAGCTACACATTCATTGCTTGGAACATGCTCCAAAGCAATCTCCTTGGCTTGCACCATTTCTCTCACAAAGTGATGGCATATCTCAATGTGCTTAGATCTTGCATGGAAGATTGGGTTAGATGCAAGGTGTTGGGCTGATATATTGTCATTGTAGATGATTGGTGCCTCCTCTGAATCCATGATCTTTAGTTCCACCAATAATCTCTTGATCCAAAGTACCTCCTTTGTAGTGGTTGTCAAAGCTTTGTACTTGGCCTCGGTTGAAGATAGAGATATAGTTTCTTGCTTTTTTGAAAGCCATGAAACCACACCTTCTCCTGTGAAAGTTGAATAGGCACTTGTTGATTTCCTATCCCTCTTGTCCCCTGCAAAATCTGAATCACTAAATGCATGAAGGTTAATCATATCTCCTCTATATAGAATCCCAAAATCCAATGTACCCGAGATGTATCTTAGAATCCTCTTAGCCTTTTTCCAATGGATATTCAATGGCTTTTGCATGGATTGGCTCAACCTACATACACTAAAGATAAGATCTGGTCTAGTTATAGTGATCCACATTAAGGAACCTATAAGTTGCCTAAACAAAGTGATGTCCATGAAGGATCTTTCATCATCTTCATTTGGCACTTTTACATCTTGCTCCATTGGTGTGTCAACACTTTTGCATACTTCCATCTTAAACTTCTTCAAAAGACTTTGAGCATAGTTTACTTGACTTATAAAGATAAAATCAGACCCTCTAAGTACTTCTATGCCTAAGATGAAGTGAAGACACCCTAGATCTACCATCTTGAACTCTAAGGATAGATCTATCTTGATTTTTTCAATACCATCAACACTATTTCCACTAATGATGATGTCATCTACATAAATGAGTAAAAGTACAATACCAACATCATCAAACTTAATGTAAAGAGTGGGATCATATTCACTTTGAACAAAAGAAAGTGAAATAAGATAGCAATGTAGTCTTGAATTCCAAGATCTCGAGGCTTGCTTCAAGCCATAGATGCTTCTTTGGAGATGGCATACTTTGTTCTCCATTCCATGCTTGATAAACCCTTGTGGCTGCTCCATATAGATATCCTCTTCCAAAAAACCATTCAAGAAAGCATTAGAGACATCCATTTGACATAGAATCCATCCAAAATGTGATGCAAGTGCAATGATTAGTCTTATTGTGACCATCTTGGCCACGGGTGCAAAAGTTTCCTCATAGTCTATCCCTCTCTCTTGAGCATAACCTTTTGCAACTAATCTTGCTTTATGTTTGTTAACACTCCCATTTTCATTCAACTTAAGCTTGAAGACCCACTTGCATCCTATTACATTCCTTTGAGGTCTCTCAACAAGCAACCAAGTTGCATTCTCAATCAAGGCATCATACTCATCCAACATAGCTTTATACCATTCTTTGGAGTTCAATGCATCTTCAACATTAGATGGTTCTTCAAAACTAGATAAAGCATAAGAAGTGGATGAGATACCCTCAACTTGCTGTCCTTTGCCTTGATATGTGAGCCTTGATGGCTCCACTTTTGCCCTTGAAGATCTCCTTGGTGTGATAGGTGGGTTTGGTGCTTGCTCCTCCATGAGCTCCTCCTCAAAACCAAGATCTTGCTCCTCGGCCATCTTCTTCTTGATTGTTGGAGCACTTGAGCATTCTTCAAGCATATGCATATGATGTTCATCAAAGATGACATCCCTTGAAACAACAAATTTGTTCAAGGATGGGAGATAGACTTTGTAGCCCTTGCTTGAGCTTGCATATCCAAGGATGATCCCTCTTGTGGAAGATGGATCCTCCTTGGTTCTTGTTTCCAATGGCACATGCACATAACATATACACCCAAAAACTTTCAAGTGATTAAGATTGGGTTTCTTTCCATACAACATCTCATAAGGAGTTTTGCCTTCAATTTTTTTGCAAGACACCCTATTCATCAAGTAGTTTGCACATACAAGAGACTCACCCCAAAAGGATTTGGGCAAACAAGCATCTAATCTTAAAGCCTTAGAACATTCACATAATGTTCTATTTCTTCTTTCAGCAAGTCCATTTTGTTGAGGAGTGTAAGGACAAGAAGTCTCTTTCTTGATCCCTTCCTCCTCACAAAAGGCCTTGAACTCATTGGAGATGAATTCTCCACCATTGTCACTTCTAAGAATCTTGATGCTATGATTATGATGCTTTTCCACAAACAAATTGAACTTTACAAAAGTATCAATTACTTGAGACTTGAAGGAAAGTAAGAACACCCAACAATATCTTGAGTAGTCATCAATGAAGGTTAAAAACATGGATGAACCTCCATTAGATTTGGTGCTAGCAATGTGCACATCCGAGTGTATGAGTTCAAGAGGATGAGATGACTTTGTGATGGAGTTAGGAAACACCTTCTTATGTGCCTTGGATAAGGCACAAGCTTCACAAACCTTGTCTTCCTTCCCAATAGACCTTGGTAGGCCTAAAGCATACTCCTCCTTGATCATAGCCTCCATGGAACCCGAGTTGACATGTCCAAGTCTTTTGTGCCATAAAGTAAAGGTAGATATCTTGCTCTTCTCGGCCAACATGACAACAATAGTATCCACAAATGCATCCAGCTTATAAAGTTTGCCAAGTCTAGTGCCCTTAGCCACTATCTTACCCTTCTTTTGATGAAACATTCATTTGAAGCAAAGTCAACATTGAAACCATTGTCTACCATTTGGCCAACACTTAGTAGATTCTTTGTTATTGTAGGAATGTACAAAACACCTTCTATGTTGATCTTTTTGGAAGATCCTAAGCAAAGGGGAATGCTACCAACTCCTTCAATCTTACAAGCTTCATCATTTGCTGTATAGATAGACTTTATAGGTCCATCATAAGATAAGAGAGAAGAGAAAAACTCCCTTTTACTAGTCATGTGTGAACTAGCACCCGAGTCAATCCACCAAGGATCTTCTCCTTTGAAGCTTGTTGAAAAAAATATGGACATCATGAGAGAGTCCTCATGTGAACTCTCCTCCTCCTCCTCTTTGCTCATGTTGGCTTGGCTTTGATCTTGCCTCGTCTTGAAGAATTCCTAGGCATAATGCCCCATCTTGCTACAATAGTAGCACTTCACCTTTGATTTGTCCTTCTTGACTTTGGTGGTTGATGGAGATGCCTTTGGGGGTCCTTCTTGATCCTCAAGCTTTGTAGACTTCTTGAATGTTGATCCTTTGCCTTTGGACTTGCCTTTGCCTTTGGTGAAGAGAGCTTGGTCATCTCCACCTTGGATGGAAAGCCTATCCATCCTCTCTTGCATTTGGCTCCTTCTTGATTCCTCGGCCATGAGTGTGCCTTGGAGTTCTTCAAGTATGGGTAGCTTACCCATAATTGCATATCCCTGAACCAAATTGTCAAATTCAAAGCCTAGTCCATTCAATATGAGTTGAACAAGCTCTTCATCCTTGATAGGGTCACCTATAAAGGCTAGCTCTTTGTTCAATTCCTTTACTCTTAGGACAAAAGTATGTGCACTCTCTCCTTTCTTTTGATAGCTTCTATAGATTTGATTCTTCAAAGCTAACATTCTAGTTTGGTTCTTGGATTCATAGACCTTTTGCAAAGTCTCCCAAGCATCTTGAGCTGAAGTGCAATCTCCTACCTCTCTTAAGAGTTCATTTGCAACATTCATTTTTATGCAATGTAGTGCAACATTGCACCTCTTGATGTATTTGGCTTTTTCTTGAGGATGAATAGGTTCACCCTCCTTACCATTTACAATTTCCATCAGATCTTGCATGATCATGATAGATTCCATTCTAACTTTCCATATGGAATAGTTAGTTTTGTTGAGCCTTTCATTAGTATCCAAAAGATATGCATTTATAGATGCCATCTAGTCTCCTAATCAAGGACTTGACACAAATGATGGTTACTTCTATTGATTTGATTGAAGGTCTACCTTATCCCACTTCTTAGGGACCTGAAAAGATCAGTAATAGACTTCCTATAAAGATCTAAGAATGATCTCTAACAAAATCAAATCATAGAATACTAGAAACAATGCACTTGCTTGATTGAAGTAGACAATACTAGTAGAATTGCCCCTCTTTCTATAAAGAACATTAAAGCTTCCAAATGATCTGATCAAGAGTGAATTTTAGCAACCTAATATAATTCCAAAATCACTTGTAAAAGATCTAAATGGAACTTAATGAGGATGCAACACAATCTACTATCCAATCACAAGCAAAAAATGATCAAAATTGATGAAAAATTGATCTAATTTGGTGCATAAGTCAAGCAATGGTTGGACTGAACCTAAATCACTTTAGGAGGTGTCTACTACACCTTAGAACAGCCTTGAAGAGTCCCCAAACTCTGATCTTCCCTCTCCTTGAATGCTAGAAAGCCTCCTCTATGAAATCACCTCCAAAACTTGCTTAGAAATCAATGCTTGGAGCAAGCAAAACTTGCTATCTTGGTAATGTGAATTGAATTCAACTTTGCCTCTGGTTTTAGACACCTAAACACCTGCAAATGAAGTCACACAACACCAATCTCCAATGTATTTGACTCACTTTGAGTTCTAGAATCAATACTAGATGCTAAGATCCAATCTACACAAGATTTAGATCAAAAATTGTGATCAAATTGAATGAAAACCAAGGATTTAGCTCATTTCAGCCTTTATGCTCTGATACCATGTAAAAATTACAGCAAATAAGGATCCTAAAACACTTGAAATGATGAGGAAAACAATAGATTATGATTTCATAAGATTAGCACAAGTTGAACCATCAAAATCCATCAAAAATCTATGCTTGAACCTCACTAAATGGCCCAAATCCTTGGGCAGGTATGAGTAGCCCTAAACCTATCCCTAATGCTAATTTTGGTGGATCTTTCATCCCTACCAAGTTAGGGTTGGAATCTTGGAGATCCCTCAACAATGCAAAAATTACCAAAAATAGCTCCTATTTTTTCTCCCTTGTATCTAAGCATAATTTGGACTCATTCCAAAGGTTCTAACACTTAGGTCTACTTGAGAACATCCTTATGAATGGAATCCTATGCTATTTGGCACGTGTGACAAGCCACATCATGACCATCTAACTATTTACAAGTCATATGACCAAAACTAGTCAAGCTAGAATTGTGAATTTTTAACATGGGGTACGTTTTTCAGTACGTGGAACATTATTCGCAAAAGCTCTGTTTAAGTGAGCACGTGCATGTGAAGATTCGGCAACATGAAAATGTGATTGTTCATATGGAGCTTCATAACGCATGGGTTTCCATCTGTCAAATGGGTTGGTGGATGACTCTTGGACTTGGGATTTCATTCAGGAATTTCTATTAAATTGAGCTTGTTTGGTGGATGGGGAGACCATCTCTGGTGGATAGTCCTCTGTAGAATTCAGATCGTAAGGGCGATCCATAACAACTTGTAGAGTATCGTATGATTGTATAAATAGGCTCCTGGATGCTTGTTACGGTGGCTACGGTTGTTGGAATGCGGTTTCTACGGGTCCACGGTGGCTGCGAGTGCAATGCGACCAGTGGCGGTTGATACGACTGAATGTGGTGGCGAGTGCAAGGCGACCAGTTGCAGTTGATATGACTGAATGTGGTGGCGAGTGCAAGGCGACCAGTGGCGGTTGATACGACTGAATGTGGTGGCAGCAGTCTAATGCGGTGGTAGTGCTCTAATGCAGTGGATGATGTACTTACGGGTTACGGTGGATTGCGAGTCCGTGATTGCGATGGGTTGCGGTCCTCATGGTTAACGACGGTTTGCGGTCATATAGTTTACGATGGGTTATGGTGGATTGTGAGTCCGTACAGATTGCGATGGGTTGTGGTCCTCACGGTTAGATACGACAGGTGGAATCTCTAGGATTCGGTTTATACCGTTGGAAGAGTGTAGGTGTGTGATGGCGGTGCTTACGATAGGTGTTGTTTTGTTGTGGACGATGGCTGTGGCTCAAGGCCATCACTACGGTGTATGGTAGGTGTGTGCGATGGCTACGGTGCAAGGTGTGAAGCAATGGGGTGTTGTTGAATGTATTCCCTACAGCTCAATGTAGTTTTCACGGTGCAGAGCGGTCCGTACGGGACAATGCGGTTGTTATGGCTGGAAGGTGGTCGCAATGATTGTAGTGTGTTGTATGATGGTCTCAACAGTTCAAGGGTCGGTTGAGATCTGAGAGCATCCGTCGGTCGAGAACTGATGCGAGGTCGTCGATCGAGATCTGATGCGAGGTTGTTGGTTGAGTTCTGACACGAGGTCATCGGTTGAGATTGGGATGAAAGTTGTCGGTCGAGATCTGACACGAGGTCGTCAGTCGAGATCTGACGTGAGAGCGTCGGTCAAGATGAAAGAAATGCGTCGAGCAAATGCGTCGGTTGAGATTTTAAGCAAATGCATCGGTTGAGATTTTAAGCAAATGTGTCGGTTGAGATTTAAAGCAAATGTGTCAGTTGAGATTTAAAGCAAATGCGTCGGTTGAGATTCAAAGCAAATGCGTCGGTTGAGATTTAAAACAAATGTGTCGGTTGAGATTTAACTCAAGACATGGCAGGATTGTTTTGTAGTGGTTCGGTCGAGAGTGAATGTGTAGCGGTCTGGTCCAGACGAGACTCGTGGCTCGGCTTGGGAAGGAGCGTGAAGCGTCAATTGAGACTGAGCTTCGCGCTAATCAGGACGAAAGTGGTGTGGTCTGTAATGAAGGCGTGGAAGTCCTAAGAGCGATGGTTATGCTGCATAGATCGGAATGGTTCGGGGTTGTTTAATATCTGTGTAGCTACGGAATGGCGCCAAATGTTCATAGGTTCCACTCTATCTGTGAACACGGTTCTTTTGATATCTTTTACTTCTTCGTTACCGTTCTTTGGGACCTTCTGGTTCTTACAATTCTTCTTGTTAGAACGATTATCACACGGATGTGTTACTCAAATTTCAACATGTATTTCCCAGCCTGTCAATGGGAGACACGATTCTGATACTCAGCTACATGCATAAGCCAACCATGTAACCATCTATAGCTCAAGAGGATCAACGTTCTGGAACAGAGAGCAGTCCTACCACTACCTACTAATTTAGAAAACAATCAAGAACAAGATTAACTACTGAAACAAGAACGAGAAACAAGAAACTAGATTCCTAGCGGCATTTTAACAGTCCAAGAATCAAGAAACACTAATTTCTTGATGCTTAGATTGCCCAAGAACAATCAAGAACTGGAATGTAAGAAAGTATGCAAGATCTACACCACAAACCAGCCTATTTAGTTTACTTGCATGCTGATTCCTACCTTATTCCACAAACAAGAAATGAATCCTAATCCACAACTAAGTAAGAAATAAGAAAACAAGACTAGTTAATCCACAATACAAGGAAATCAAGCATGCTCATAGAAACTTCACTCAAGAACATTGCCATGAACAAGGAGCTTAGCAATTATCAAGAACTCGTGGAGGATCCTCTTTATTTGCTGAAGAGAACTTGACAATACATTCAAAGCTCCCTCACAAGAGAGGAGAGCCCTTAAATAAGCAAGAAGGCTACTCATGTGGAGCCCAAGTGGCAATTCCACCAAATTAGAAACTACATGTGGAATTTGCCCTTCCACTAAAGGTCACCATCAAAAGGTGGCTCACTCTAACCAATTTAAGGGGGATTACATTTATTTACAAGGCCTAGGAAATATGACTAGCTCCTACATGGTCGTTCCTTCTCTGGGATACACCATGTAGGCTCACATAGATATTTCACTATCATCCTAGCTAGTAATTTCTCGTCTCTCATGCTCGGCTCTCAACTTCTTCTACTCTCCTCCTTCTGAGACCTCCTCGGTCATGGGTGAGAGGTATTCTGTGTCTTCGGCTTGGCTCGGCATCTGGGGATTCTCTGAAATCTGCTAACAATGTTCTGGAGATATACATATCTAAAATCATTATAAATTATCTACAAAATATTGTGGATAGTTTTGGTTTTTAATTATATTGATTTCTTTAGCTTTTGGACTTGATTTGTAAAAAAAGTTGACAATTTACTCAAAATTTCATGTAGGTTGATTTTACATGAAGGTGATGTCTTTGGCTTGGAAAGGACTTGGAATAATTCTTGACTTCAATCTTTTGGCCCTTTAGTTGTTGAGATGATAAAGTACGACCTTTGAAATTCCATTCAAGGCCACTTATTAAAGAATAAGTGAGAAACTAGACAATCCAATAGTGACACCTGGAGCAGTACATGGTGTGTAATGACTACTATGCATGCAGAGACACCATCAAGTAGGACCTTGTTGATGTGGAAGTTGCATGGACATGGCATGGGGCTGAGGCTCTTGGTGACTAATCTTGAGCTTTTACTTGGTTGGGTGGTATCACTCCATAGTGTAATGGTTGTGAGAAATTGGCAAAAATCTAGCTTGGTATTTTTATGAAAGAAGTTTGTAAGTGAATCTCACATGTGTGGAGGATGTTCCCGAATTGTGAATTAAATAAAAAATGCTAGATATAGGGGTCTTATGTTTTTTGTATCAAGCATCTAGGTGTAGGATGTTGATAAGGTCAAATTTGGCATAGATGGCAAATTATCCATTTCCAATTGTAATGCGACTATTGAGTCAAAATAGAGTAGGAGGCCAAACTTGAGCCAATTAGAGTGTAGACAAGTGTAATGCTTTTGTTTGATGAAGTTTAAGAGGTCCAATAGGATTTAGAGGTGGAACCATGAGTGGTCCAATAGAATTTGAGATATGCTTGAAAATGGTCCAATAGAATTTAGAGGTGAATGGATCAATGGTCCAATAGGATTAAGAGGTGGAAAAAGTGTGGTCCAATCATGATTGAGCATTGTGGTAGCTCATGGATCTATTAGTATCATTGTACTTCTCATTTGGATCTAATTAATTTTGAGATTGAGTGAAATTTGTGAGTAATTGGTTTTCTAGCTTTCTCTCTCTATCTGAGAGCTCATGATGATTTTCTCTCTCTACCTGAGGAGAGCAACTTGTTTTTACTTAGATTATTTTTGGAACACTTCCCACACGTGTGAGTGAGAGTTGGAAGTGATTGAATCCATGTAGTAGTGTGATTTTGCCACAGAATCAAAGATAGATCTTGAATCTCAATCTAGTCTTGATCTTGGTGCATCTACACACCTTAGGAGATCACAAGTACATGTTGTGGACAGTACACACGTGTGAAATCAACATGGTATCAGAGCCTACCTAAGGTTACCATGCATTTTTATCCATTTGAGTGAAAACTTTTCATCAATCTTGAGCTAGAAACTGTCAAGATCCATTTTCCAAGCTATCTTGTTCAATTTTGGATCAAAAGAGATCAATAGGGCATTTATTGGGTCTGACCTAGTACTGTACGGAATCAGGTGCTCAAACACATGTGAGGAACATCCAATTTTAGTTTGGGAGTTCTCTTTCATGTTTGATCCAAAAATCTTGCTAGATAGCTTGTTTTGAAGCTATTTTTGTCTAGTTTCTGATGCAATCAGTTTCATTCCATTTGGTTGAGCCAATGAAAAGTTATAGGCTTTTGAAGAGGGTTAGTCAGGGCACCTAGACCTGGGTGGACACATTTGGTTTGGTCAAGAGATTGCTTGTTTGATCCAAAATCATAGTTGAATGCTTACCAATCTCATCTATATGTGATCTAGGCACTGTTTTGAGATCTTAGCCATTTTGTTTCATGCAATATCATTGTATATGATTCAAATTTGGTTTCTTAGTGTATTTCACACGTGCTAAGAGTGTTTGATCCTAAATTTTCCCATACTCCATCATTTGATGTGAAGTAGATCTAGTTTTGGAGAGATTGAGATAGCTAGTGAGAATCATCTCACAGTTTGTTGCAAGATCTTGCATAGGAGATGGTAGCACACCATTATTGGATCCTTTAGTGAGAGAGAAGCAACATTTTTTGTTCATCACTTTTATTTATCTCCACTTAAAATGACTTTAATGAGCTCATACTTGTTGCAACCAAGTGAGAGATTGTCTACTTCCAATTATTCAATATGGAAGTTGAGGATGGAGTCCATCTTGACACTCCAAGATGTGATGGCCATTGTACTTGGGATTGAGGAGGAGCCTCAAGTCCTTCAATAAGTACAAAAATACAAGAAGAGAGCTAGGATGGCTCTCCACTACATTAAGATGAATGTCTCTAATGAGATATTAAGGGAGATTGGTGATTGTTCTACATGCAAGGAAGCTTGGGATTGTCTCAAGTCCATCTATGAGGCTAAGAACACCTCTAGGCTCCTCACTCTTAGAAATCAAATCTTCTAAAGTAGTCAAAAGAGTGGTGAGAGTGCATCTAATTATGTTTTGAGAGTCAAGGATATTCATAGGGAGCTTGCATGTATTGGTGACTCAATCAATCAAAGTGAGCTAGTCCAAGTCATTCTCAATGGTTGAGAGATGAATATGACAACCTTGTCCAATCGTATGCCATTAAGGAGGAGCTACCAAGTTTGGAGGCCCTTCAAAGTGTGCTTATTTTTGAAGAATCAAGACAAGAGTACAAGCTCTTGAGGATGGACAAGTTATCACTCAATCATGATGATGGCAAAGTTCTATTTGCCAAGCACAAAGAGAGGAGTAAGAAGCAACACCATCACTTCTCTAATGAAAAAGCTAAAGACCAAGATGGAGAGGAGGAGGATACCTCTCATGCTTCTACTTCAAATCTCAAGAAGAAGAAGATCAAGTGCTTTTATTGTGGCAAGAAAGGCCATTATGCCACCAACTGCTTCAAGAAGAAGATTCAACTCAATCAAGCCAACATCACCAATGAGAAAGAAGACTATATTGCAAGTGATGGAGAAGGCTCTCTTATGGCATCAAGCCTCTCCTCTTCCACCTTCAACAAGGATGACTCATGGTATATTGATAGTGGAGCATCTTCACATATGTGTGGCCCCAAGCACTCTTTTTCATCTATTATGCCTTATAATGGAGTCAAGAAGACCATATACATTGCAAGTAAGCGTGAGTGCAATATTAAAGGAGTAGGGATTATTCCCTTGAAGCTTGCATCTTCCAAAGATCTCTTTCTCAACAATGTTCTTTTTGTCCCAAAGCTTACAAAGAACATCTTAAGTGTTGGCCAACTTCTTGACAGTGGCTTTGATGTCAATTTCAATATTGACAATTGTGTGATCAAGAAGGATGGTGAGATCCTTGCATGTGGATCAAGATTTGAAGGCATCTACAAATTGGATCCAAGTGAGAGTGCAAACTCTCTTGATGTTTCTTATATGTCCAATATTTCAAAGTAGGATGATCACACAAGATGCACATATCTTCTCTCTTCAAGTATTATGGTGTATGATTATTCCTTATTATTCAAAGCATATGTTGAGAAGAAATTCTCATTGAAGATCAAAGCTTTGAGGAGTATTGGAGCTCTTGAAGGAATAGCACCATATTAAGTTTTATTCAAGATGAAGCCTAAGGTTGATCACCTTAGTGAACTTGGTAGTGCTTGCTTTGCACATATTCCCTTGGAAACAAGGAGGAAGGATGATCCAAGCTCATGGATCATGATTGGATACTCATCCATCAAGGAGGTCTTTAGTGTCTTTACACTCTCTATTTCAAAAGTGATTATGAATAGAGATGTCATATTTCATGAAGATTCAATCTTGGAAGTGGCCGAGATCAAGGCTTCTCAAGAAGCATCACAAGTTATCTCTTTTGAAGGTATTCAAGTTATGATGGGGCCGAGGTGTGAGGAGGAGTCTCTTCCTCATATGATTTCAAGAAGATCTTCAAGATGCATGGCCGAGCCTTTATGGCTCACCTTACATGGCAAAGAGGGACATATTTCATGTTGTATCTACTACAACACATTCATATATGCTTCTCTTCCTTTGCTTGATATGCTATCTTGCTTCATTGAATTTTTTGGATCTCAAAGTTCAAGAAAAGCTATACTAGTTTTGTATGATGCTTATGGTATGGACATGTTTCTTGTCATTATTGACTTAGATATGTTTCCAATACTTTTTGAAAGCAATATATTGTATTGTCAGAAGTATGCTCTTGGTTCTAGTAAGAACAAGATTGAGCTTGTTACTCACTTTTTTGAAAATCATGTTTTCACATGTTTTGAGGCAAATTGTAAACTCCTCCTGAGATTAAGTGAAGCATCCAAAGTGGACACTTACATCCTTGAGAGAGTAACTAGCCTTAAGAAGATCAAGATAGTTTTTGATATCAAGATTAGATCCATCATGGATATAGTTCATTGTATGTGGACTAATCAAGCTAGAAAGCATAATCTTGATAATCATCATTGTTTCACATCTTATAATCCTAATCTCCATGATCCTTATGAGGCTTGGAAGCCTCGAATCTCTCTATTTATGGTGCATCCATCATGCAAGTGGAACTTTCAAAGGAAAGATCATCATCAAGCATGGAGGAAGCCCATGATCATAGTGGCATATTGGTGGATCACTCTTCAAAGCATTGGCAAGAGATCTCTACCAAAGAGATCTTATCATGGATATGGTGAGGGTGCTGCTATGATGGATCCCTTGGCTAATCTTCACTTCTTATGCATACCAAAGTATCCACTCAAAAAGATTTACAAACTTCTCAAGTGATCTAGTACCTTTCCAAGCTATTTTCTGAGGAGTGTGAGAAATTGGCAAAAATCTAGCTTGGTATTTTTATGAAAGAAGTTTGTAAGTGAATCTCACATGTGTGGAGGATGTTCCCACGTGTGGAGAATTGTGAATTAATTAAAAATGTTAGATATAGGGGTCCTATGTTTTTTGTATCAAGCAGTGTAGGATGTTGATAGGGTCAAATTTGGCATAGATGGCAAATTATCCATTTCCAATTGTAATGTGACTATTGAGTCAAAATAGAGTAGGAGGCCAAACTTGAGACAATTAGAGTGTAGACAAGTGTAATGCTTTTGTTTGATGAAGTTTAAGAGGTCCAATAGGATTTAGAGGTGGAACCATGAGTGGTCCAATAGAATTTGAGATATGCTTGAAAATGGTCCAATAGTAGAGGTGAATGGATCAATGGTCCAATAGTACTAAGAGGTGGCAAAAGTGTGGTCCAATCATGATTGAACATTGTGGTAGCTCATGGACCTATTAGTATCATTGTACTTCTCATTTGGATCTAATTGATTTTGAGATTGAGTGGATTTTGTGAGTAATTGGTTTTTCTAGCTTTCTCTCTACCCGAGAGCTCATGATGATTTTCTCTCTCTTCCAGAGGAGAGCAGCTTGCTTTTACTTAGATTATTTTTGGAACACTTCCCACACGTGTGAGTGAGAGTTGGAAGTGATTGAATGCATGTAGTAGTGTGTTTTTGCCATAGAATCAAAGATAGATCTTGAATCTCAATCTAGTCTTGATCTTGGTGCATCTACACACCTTAGGAGATCACAGGTACATGTTGTGGATAGTCCACACGTGTGAAATCAACAATGGTGTCCTTGTAAGTTGGATCTTTGGTTATTGTAAAGACATTCTTCTATGAGATACTGGGAATGGTCAATTTAACTCATGAGAGTATTTGTAGTACTTGATACTAAGTTAGAACTCATATGAATCTTGATGGATCTCATAGAGATCTTAGGTGAGTTAAATTGGTTATTCTTTATAATTCTTGGATGTTCTAGGGATATACTTATCTATAATCATTATAAACTATGTACAAGATATTATGGGTAGTTTTGGTCTATAATTATATTGATTTCTTTAGCTTTTGAACTGGATTTGTAAACAAAGGTGAAATTTCACTCAAAATTTCATGTAGATTAAATGGACCATTCCTAGCCTTCTAAGAAAGAATGTCTTTATAATAACAAAAAATCTAGGTTGAACACCATACCTAAACACTTACAAACCATAATTTGTAACATATATCATCTACTGATATAAACAAACTCTCTTTTAGAAAAATAATTTACTTAATGAGAATGCCTATGAGACACATATTTATCAAATCAAAGATAATTAGATTTTTTCAGACTATTGATCTAGTTTCTTGTCTCACTCAAGAACCAAAAATTACTCATCATTTCTAATGACACCCAAGTATATCTTTATGATCCGTCAATCATAAAAAATATCCAAAATTTGAATCATGATTTGTTAATTATAATTAATTGAATTTCAATGCATATATAATCATTAAAGGGTAATGGAGTGTACATCCATAACACACAACTTAAAAAAACATAAGAATCATTTTGAGGTCTTTTTTTACAAAAAGGTAATAGGATTTCATGAATATTCCTCAAACAAGATTCGTATAAAAATAATAAGTTATCCAAAGTCTACATTTTGTTTGATAGTCAAAGAGGATTCAAATTCTAAAACATATTCTCTTATTTTATTCAAATTTTATATTATGTGCTTGCTTAACAATGCATCAAAAAACTAGACAATAAATCTTGATCTAGATTAGCAATTTGACACATAACAAGTATGGCTAATCAATAAACAAGATCAAAGACCCAAATCCGAGTCCACACATGCAAGACATAGCACGGCCTTCAAGCTGAGAAACAAGTAGAAATTGATTTGGTTGCATTTGGATCACAAAAACTCAATGTACATAGTGAACTAGCTTGATTGCCAATAAGCTCCAAAAATATTCTATCTTCTCACTATGAGAGCTTGGAATACATAGCAAATTCGACTTCCTTCTTGAAGTTAGGTGGATTTATAGCATGTAATAAGGTAACTCACTCTTCTTGCCCTAAAATGAAACCCTAGACCAGATCCTAGAGTTATGCTTGGTAGGTAGCTAGTTGGTCAAAATTTCACCTTAAACTTAGGTGTAGGTCATATAAAGTAGGGATAACCACCATATAGACATGACCAACTCTCTTGACTTGACCTAACCTACATTAGGAGTGGGTTGCCATGTGGCATCTTGGCCTTCCATGTGTGGAACCCAATTATACACAATATTTATAAAGTTCTACATGGCTAGATTTGCCAAAATAGGCTATTTTTCACACTCCTCCTCAAATCTAGCCTTGGAAACAATAATGTATCTATGTACAATTATAAGACCTGATCTTAACATCAGAAATGAATCATATTCAGGTTTAGAAGATGACTAATGAGCCCCTAAAGATGATGACATGATCTATCACCATAATCAACATAGAGCTTCTTTGATCTTGATCTCCTCCAAGATGAATTGAAGAGTCTTGATTCTTCCTTGCACCTTTGCACTTGATTTCTTCCATGTTGAATGAAGCTGCATGAACTTAAAACTTGATCCTCCTTGATCTTGATGCTTCTCTTTGAAGGAAATCTGATGTCTCCATGTCTTGTGAAAATCACATTGATCAAGATCACAAAACATGTACTTGCTACTATTACCAAGATTTATCATGCTAAAATGAGTAGTCCACAAACCATCAAAAGTAAGCATGATTTTTCTAATCTTGTGATTACAAGTGATCTTGAACTTCATGAATCTACATACTTGCTTATGAATATAAGTGTCTTTGAAGGATGTTTCACTTATTCTCATAAGAAGCTTACAATTTGCCTCTCCAAAATAAAAAACACATTTTTCAAAACAATGAGTGATTAACTCATTCTTGCTATTCCAAAATCCGAGAGCACTCATTTGATCAAAAAAATTAACTTACTCTTAATTGGTTCATAACAATTTTTAGATCACTAAGATATAAAAACTTGTTCTCAAATGAGTCATTACACATCTTATTTTCAACTTCCTCCTTGATGAAGCCCTCAAGTTGCCTCATGTAGTTCTCACAACATACTTCGGTTTGCCTCATGTAGATCTCATAGCAAAATGGTTCATCAAGCATTGAAGTAAGAAAAGTGTTGAAAGTGAATGGTTGAGAATCTTTCCATTGATTACCTTTGCCAAGATAAGTGAGCCTTGAAGGCTCGGCCCTTGCCTTTGTGGATCTTCTTGGAGCACTTGATCTTTGAGGTGGATCCTCAAGATCTCCATCACTTTGTTGCTCCTCCTCAATCCTTGCAAGATCATTGACACCAAGGTTGTTGATCTCACTTTCATTCACACAAGATACTATATGGATCCAAGCATCTCTTGTATAAACATCTAAGAATGTTTCATGCATCTTATGAGAAAAAGAGTGTATATTTGAATGAATCATTAGAGGAGTTCCAAGGCCCAAAAGGGCTGTCTAAGAAATGCCACGTAACCATCGGATTTTAAAACTCTAACCGAGTTTTTGCTCTGCTGGCACAACTCCGATGACTTGACCTCACCAGTAACGTGTGTAGTTAACTGGAAGTTGGGTAGCCGCAACGTGTGGGGTCCATACTTCAAGATTCTATTTTCTACCACTAGCTAACATAACTTCTCATGTAAATGCAAATCATATTGCACATCAAATTTTCTTTCCATCTACTCGTAGTGTTCACATCAAAGGAAGACAATCTTATCGATCTGAAAATTATGGCAAGAAACTTTGAATATTTTGGATCACAATGAGCACCAACGTGAATCTAAATTTTTACAATTCAGAAAATATGGAGTGTGTTGGATCAAATGGAGTGGCAAGGTTATTTCAAACTTTTGCAATTAAAAAAATTGCAATTTCAACACACATCTATTGAAAAAGTATATTGCTCATAACTGCAAAGCTTTGACTTTGCATATAAAACAAAAAACATGGAGTGTGTTGGATCAAAAAGAGTGCCAAGATCATTTCAAACTTTTCCAGTTTAATTTTTTTTTTCAATTAAGATGAGTTTTAATAGCTTGCAAGATATATAACAATTTGGTTTTCTACTAGATTAATCTATCGATTATTAAGATGTCTAAATATCATCTCCATATTGATCTTTCCACAGAATATGCTCCACTGTCGAAAAAATATATGAAAGGATCCACCTTACTAGCTCACCAAAGGATGAAAGACAAGAAACATTGTGATCTATGGGTTGATGGAAGTTTGTATCCAATCAATCCAATCTCAATGCAACATCCAAATTTTAGATCAGTCACACAACTCATACTATTTTTGTGTGAAGGACACAATGGTCTATTGGATTATCGTGAAAGATTGAAAAGTTATGGCATTAGTAATTCAATGAAAAAAATCCATTGTTTGAGAAATATGTTGAATGGTTTGCTTACTGACTACAGAGAAAAAGAAGCTCTTTTGTTGCAAACAAAAGAAGAGAATGAAATCTTGAAGATTGATAGTTCTCGTTTGCAAGATATTATATTAAACCTTAACCAAGAAACTGACAATATGAAACTAATTGTACAAACATTGCGTACCTCATATTGTCAAATAAATGCACAAGTAAACACATTACGGAAGAAAATACTGAACAATAAGCAAAAAAGAGTTATTTTAAAAGTTATTGACGAGCTTTCATCAAGTGGGAGTCAACAGAAAAAAAGAATATATGCTTTCAAGTAAGATTATGTTTTAAACTATTCATGTGTTTTGTTTCATCTAGCACGTCAATGATTGTGAATTGTTTTTTTTTCTAAATCTTATTTTTATTTTGCAAATCAGCTTCAGTCACCAATCAAAATCTGAAAGACAAGGACATGATTGGAAAGTCTTTGAGTGCAGTCCTTACAGCGTAGGAAATCAACGATATTCTCGAATCAAGTCCAAGATTGCAAAGGCCCTTATGGGCGCAGTCGGCAAGATCATTGACCAAAAATTGATACAAGAAACATGTGATTATTCTAGTATTAACAGGGATGCATATGACACAATGTTTAAAATTATCACAAAGGGATTTGGACAAGTACATATAAAACAATTTCTTATTCCCCAGCTCTTTCAAATCAAATTAGAGAGGGATGTGTTAAACAAGGTTTTGCAAAACATCATTGGTATTCCTTACCATATCAATGAAATTTATAACTCAAAACATGGCACTTTGTCAGATGATTCCACCAACATTACGTTTGTAGATCTGAATCATTTATTGAGATTTATTGTAAAGTTTTATGGAATCACAAATGAAAGTGTCAAAAAATTGATATTAGTTCTCAAGTTGGACGAATAAGAAGTAATAAAGGGACAAAAGCTGAAAAGGGTTAGTGTTACACTTATGAATGGAGCATTAAGCAATACGATAAATTCAGAGAGCCTTGATTTCAGTGTGCAGTCCGAAAATAATATTTGGTAGTTAGCAGCTTTCCAGGTTCAAATATATTTTATGGAGTGCAACTAATTCATTTCGAGAATTTATGGTTTTGTGTTTTAAGCTAATATTGTTTTGTTATTATAGGTCTAAGTTCAATTCTCTTAACATAGTTCATGATTTTGTGTTTCAACTAGGTTTCAAAAGAAGATCATGACATTCTATTTTGGATTTTTAGTAAAGCAGATTATCCAGAGATAATTAAGAATTATATGAGCAACACACCACTCAATGTTCCTAGAATAGGTGATTTTAAGGTGGAATGGCATTTGGTTGGAGACCTGAAGTTGTTGAAGTGCATGTTCAACGTCTCACATGGAGCAAATTCAAAACATCCATGCCTCTATTGCATGAAAACTACACAAGACATCAAATTGATGTTGATCAGCATAATTTTCTGCTTGTCCTTTGTCTTTTCTTTGTTCCATCTCCTTCTGTTTCTTGAAGCATTCACGCTCTCAGTGGCCAAGTTTGTTGCAATACCTACAATTTCTAGGTTTATTTTGCATGGAATAGCCGCGTCCTTGACCTCGACCTTGATTCCAATTTCCTCAATTTGGACCATCATTAAATTGTTCTTGAAATTGTTGGAATGATCCACGATTTGAGTTTCCACCTCTTGATTGGTGTCTTCCATGACCAAATCTACCACCACGTCCTCTGACTGCAAGAGCTTGATCAAATTCCCTGTTGCGATGACTCAAGTTCTCTTGACGTTGTTCTTCCTTCAAAAGCAATCCACCTAACTCTTCATAGGTAGGAATATTTTCCCGTGTGGCTATGCTTGTCACAAACATCTGATGTGACTCACTCAAACTATTCAATGTCAACTACACGATCTCACGATCCTGTACTCGCTCTCCAACTGTTGCTAATTGGTCACAAATCTCTTTGATCTTCAGTAGGTGATCAACAACAGTTGCGCCATCATCCATCCGCAATGTGTGCAGCTTCATCTTCAGGAATAGCACTTGAGATGTGTTTGTGGTCTCAAACAATGCCTTCAACGTATTCCATGCTTCTTTTGGTCCTTCTGAATCTGAAATGTAGGGAATAATTGCATCTCTAATTGATAAGTTTATAGCATTTTGTGCTTTCCGTTTTCTCCTGTCAAATGCCTGCTGATCTTCTTCTATCACTGGTCTTGTCTCGTCACCCGTGCTTGGATCTGATATTGATACAAATATAAAAAAGAGAGAATATAAGAACTTTCAGAGGGAATATTCTAGACTTCCTACTTTGGCGCGGCGGTTATGCCGCCTCCTCTTTGCAAAGATTTCAAAACGAGTGATTGTTCAAACAGACAGATATCAGTAATGTGAAAGGTATGAAGCCTCAATGCTCTGAATGGCAGTACTAGACACTGTCTGGTATGATTTGCAATACCGCAAACAAACAAATGAGAGATTTCTTGACACAACTCTCTGACAAATGACACTTTTCCCAAAGACTAAAAAAAATATTGTAAAACTTTTTCCACTCAACAGATTTTCAATCTGTCTGATGCTGCCCTGGCCTTTTCGATGCCTCAGGGACTGTGTCTTCATTCCCCACTAATAACTGTGAGCTCCAAAACCTGCAAAATACACCAAGAAAGATTTCTTCCAGCCGTTTTTTTTTTTTTGTCTCTCCAAGTTTTGACCTCCTGTGAAGGACTTTTTCACTTCGTTGCGGAGCCTGTGACAAGCTGTATCCACTGATCAGGCACGCATGACTATCGTAGCTCTGATACCATGTCAATAATTAGATATGCAACATCAAACATTCACCATAAGCAATCACCAAGTAGGGAGGCGGAAGAAGAACACGCAATATCACTCAATCACACTAACTTCATACTGAATATAAAATGTACATATAAACCCTAAACTCTGATAGAGAGAGAGAGAGAGAGAAAACTTAGGAGTAGACTACTAGACTAGCCTACGACTAGTTACAGGTCATATTACGCATTATATGGTAAATCTCTTTTCAATGTAACTAACTCTTAGAATTATAATTTCATTGCACATATACGAAATTTAAAATGACTAATATGACAATGTATGTATCTCTGATATTGCAGCACATTTTACGATATCATGCATCATTTTTTTGCAAAAGCTTACGACAGCCTAAGTATTTGGTCATAGCCATTTTCAGTGGTTGTACAGACTTGTTCAAATCTGATACAAAACTAGATCAACAAATTATCAGAAATTCAGAAAGACATGCAAATTTATAGACGAAAATAATATTGATTCAAGACTCAACCCATAGTAATTTTCATGATATCAGACAAAAAGAGTAAATGTATTATATGGCATCATTTGAAGTACAATGCATGGCAAAATCATTGCTTCTCTTTATCTTTAATGATCAGCTTTGTTGTGTGGTCATGAATTTTTTTTTTCCTATCATATGGATCTAGAAAATCAGTGGATCTTCTTTTGCTCAAGTCTATGTATCCAGAGAAAACAGCTAAGGAGGTAGACCTTTTAGGAACTCCCTCAGCTACATAGCCAAATACTTTTATGACAATGTCTCTCTTCGCAAAAATAATTTTATATGTATTTTGAGGGTATTTATGCCCATTCGAGAAATATGATAACACTTTAATTGCCATTATTATCGTCGCAGCATCTGAAGAAAATTTTCTATGATGAATTCAAATCTCTTTATTTACAAAGCACTTCAAATAATGGGACATGAATGAATCCCTTTGTCGTCATCCCTGGCCTTCCCTCACATATCCTGCCTTGTCGCAAAGGCATCTACCTCCACAGTAGCCTGTAAAATACGAGCAAAGGTCACATATCTTGAAACAAGATAACTATATTTAAATAGAAATCTCATTAAAATAAAACCAGATTTACTTACCAAATCACGCTCATTAGCTTGAATAATTGCAGTAGTATGTAGATCATGACCAACAACTATGGTTGTCGAAGCAGTGGATGGATTAGTTTCTGAGGACTATGAGACATATCTGCTCTGGATTCTCAAAAATTCCTCCTCATTAGGCAAATTTGCCGGTATGCCCTGCTTTCAGACATGATTGACTACAGGTCTTCAGTCCCGTCTAGCCACTCATCTCCGTCTTTGTAATCGATAGAGGCACATAGATCATCACCCTCGAGATCTATGAAGTTCGATAATTCTTTGATGAAATTAGACAAAATTGATAATATTTCATCCTCTCTTAGATCAAGAACATCTCTAACATCATTCAAAGAGAGGTATGCAACATAATCATGTAATACACTGGCAAATCGAGAACAGTCTTGGATGTTCAGATCCAAACCTCTCGATATATCAAGACATATTGAAATACATCTTGTAGTGACCTATGTAATCACCAACCCTAGATTCAACAAGGAAGGCATGCAAGTCGGAATCAAAAGTATTAGAAGATGAGATGGCCATGTCTAAAGTATAAACAGTAGCCTCGAGTATCACTATGACGCGAAGCTACAAGAAATTCAAGTAGTCCTCGCGTGATGGCGATATTGGTGGCTGACCGGATATCGCAGCGATGCAAGGGATGCTAGCTTGTACAAAATCTGACCTAGATTCTCGCGTGGTAGCGATACTGCAAAGAACTGGAAGTGTGGACACAAACAAGAGCTACGGGGAGTGAAAATAAATAACAAAGCAAAGGTTTCTAACTGATCGAACAACATTTATATAGCTAAAACCAATAAAATCCAAGTCGTACATGCGTCGATCCAACAATGGATCAGATATCTCATGCGTAATGTAACCGTCCATACGTGCAAGACCACACATGCTACAATACACGTCAATTTGCCATTCGGCCGCGAGCCCACACATGCGAGCTTATACGTGCGAGTATACAGGTCACTATACCATTCGACCATGTGTCCACACGTGCAATCCCACACATGTGGTTCTAGACGTGCTGATCTCACTAAAGCAAATTGATTTATCAAATGACATAAGAGAAATAAGTATGTGATGTATACCACATGAGATATGCTCCTCTTTCCCTTGAAATGTGAGCCACATGGACTCAACCATATTTCTTGAGTTTCTTTTTGGAATCACAATTTGAGAAGGTCTCTCCTCCTCAATCCTAGGCACACTTGAAACCTTGAGAAGGATTCTCCTCCTCAATCCTTGGCACATTTGAACCTTGAGATGACTCCTTAAGATCCTCTTCATGGTGCTCTTTTTTTATGGAAATTTGAGAGCTCCATGTCTCATAATGATCACAACAACTATGACCATTCAATATGCACTTCCTATGATTATCAAGATTACTTATGCTAGAAACATAAGTCCAAAAATCACCACAACTTGGCATGATTTTTCCAATATTGAAATCAAAAGGTATCTCCATCTCAATAAGGCTAACTACTTCGTATGGATATAAGTGTCCACTTTGGATGCTTCACTTATTCTCATAAGAAGTTTACAACTTGCCTTTAGGATTGAAAACATACAATTTTCATCTTTATGAATGAACACATCATTCATGATCTTATTGAAACCAAAAGATCCTACATTATGAAGATATTTCCATTTCCTTGACTTCATAACTAATGTAAGCTTACAAGGAAAACAAATTTGCTATCTTTTAAGGCATCACACTCAACTAGTATTGCCTTAATCCACCTTTGAGATACAAAAATCTCTTCAAAGAAAAATGGTTATTCATAAGTTGACATGAGAGCATAATTCAAACTATTTTCATTTTGTGATTGATCCTTATTCTTGATTGATTTCTCTTGGATAATAACAATAAGTTTGAACTTATCTAAAGTTCCAAGCAAAATACTTTCCAAGGACATAAAATAAATCCAAGTTACTTTCATGAAAGTGACATCTATCTTTGCATCTTGAACCAAACAATGCACTTTCAAATGAAAAATTTCAAAACATTTGACATGTGTTGTGATGGACTCTTGAAGACAAATCTTGCAAGTCCTTGTGAGACTCCAAGCCTCATTCACCTTTCCACAAAGGAAACACCTTTCCTTGGACTTGTCCTTCTTGTATTTGCATTTTGAACTTGAAGCTCCATCCTTCACCTCGGTCCCCTTGCTTTGGTTCTCCTTGGATGGACTAGTCTTCTTTTTGTAGCATCTTGAGAAAAAATATCCTCCCTTGCCACAAAGGTTGCACTCAGGATCCTTTCTTTCCTTCAATAGGATGCCACCTATTGATGCCATGTGAATAAAAACCTGTGATATGATTCTACAAATGTAATTTGTGACTTTCAAGAGACTAGATTTGAACATCTTCAACAATCTAGAAGGATCTACAAAAGATCTACCTCACAAACCTAAGAATCAATCTTCACAGTAATGACTAGTCACTTGGAAACTTTGCTTTGATCACTAAGACAAAAGCACACAATCTTTGAATCAAATCACAAAAGAAATCAGATCCAATCTCCTATTGGACTCATCAAATACCAATGACTCTTTCTTTTGAAAGTTGAAATGGATATGAAAAAGATTTGACACCTAGATTTTCCTTTTCACTTGACTAGTTCTCTCAACACTTGAGATTCTTGAACAAAAGATGGGTTTTGTTTCACATACATGAAAATCAAACTTAATCACTTCTTTTGGACTCGCTCTTGACCCAAATAATCTCACACTTGAGATTTAGAATGAATTTGATTTGATTTGACAACAAACTATACCACCAACTTTTCACAAAGCTTAAAAAATTAGACAACTAGAGATTCACAAAGATCTCAACCATGCATGAATACTCAAATATGGACTCCTCCTCATTCTAGACATCCAATGGGATCACAAATTGACCCTCACACTCTCACAAAGAAAGTTGAATAGAACTAATTTGAGTTTCGTGGTCAATTTTTACTCAACAAATTGAATTCAATCACTCCTATTGGATTCCACCAATTACTCTACCTTTTAAGACTTGGAATGAAATTCAAAATAAAAAAGTTGTGATTTTTCTCACTAAGATATTGTGCCTCAAAGAGCTAATACCACTTAGAAAGATTTGATCACATAGGAGAAGACAAATTCTTCACCAATAACAACACATAATGAGCTTCTAGATCTTGCCCTCTACAAAGGAAGGAACTCTTAGAAAATTGGATCTCTCTCTACACATTTGCAATAGACACCTTAATGAATCTTTTCAAACCTTACAATCACTCAAACAAATTGAGTAGGATTGAACAATGTGACTTGGATCTCAATCTCTTTTCTAGAACTCTCAATTGAGCCAATCTATGTCAAATTCTACAAAAAATTTGCATAGATGCTCTATATGCACTAGAAACTCTCAAAGGTTTCACTTGGAGGATAGATCCAAGGATGTTTTCTAGCAAATTGATGCTTCTAAACTTGACCCTATCACTCTTGAACAAATCTAGAGTGATGGTACAATGGATTACAACCTCTCACCTTGCATATCACTCCTTAATCTATGATTTTTAGCAAAATCTCTCTCAACTTCAATATGCACTCAAAAAATCAGAGATGATCAATTAATGCACCTATTTCAAGCTTCAAATTTAATTGGGTGTGTGAGTCAAATTGTACAAATTTTTGAATTTTCTCAGCCAAAACCGGAGCTGTACGGCCTCACACATGTGAAAAGGGTCCCTACAACCCACAACAAGTTCTGGTCAAAAATTTTGAGAATATCTATCAAATCCAACTCGCTACCCAAAATCTGACTAGTTTCCAAAAAACTGCTAATTTTGGCTTTGATTTGGATTAACCCTATCAATTTCAACAAAACCTCTTGTACTAGGCTCTGATACCATGTGGAAAAAGTACAAAAAGGACCAAGAGTGGATCCTAATCTGATCCTCAAGAGGGATTGGATGTTAGATTTACTTGATCTACCAATCTACATAAGATTAAGATCAATCTAGATCAATTCTAGACATAAAATCCAAACAAGAACAATCATTTATTGAAGGTAAATGTACTTGCTAGTTTCACACGTGTAAAACCCTATCAGGGTATGGACTCCAACCTAAAAATCAAGTACACATTGATAGAACCTCAAAACAATCAAAACAAATTAGACAAATGGAGAGAATCACTCAAAATTGCTTCCAAAACCAAGATTGGTGTCTCACAATGATTATGGCCAAATGTGGCTCTATATATACAATAAGTGGGAGCTCGTGGTACTGATCATCCCTCTGATCCCACATGTGTGAAGGTGCTTTGTCATATGATGATTCATCATGCAAAACTGACACTTGGACAAAACCTTCTATTTTGAGCACTTTTGGTCCACTTTCCTTCTATATGGAGATGTACTTGGAAATCTTCTAGAATATAAAATTCGCCTACTTCAGCTTATTCCACACGTGTGAGCTATCCTCTACGCATGGTATGTGACACCTAGCCAAAATATTTGGCTCATGCAATCAATAGATTGATGCCATGTGTCATATATCTAGAAAACTAGTTTTTGGCCTTTTTAGCCACTAGAACTTAAATCAAATCATATGTACAACCTATATGATTATGGTACATGACAAGTACACTATTTTCACACTTGGGAACAGGCTCCACACATGTGTGTTTATCTATATACAAGATTTTTGGCCTCTACCAAGCTTATTTTTGCATTTTTCACAGTAGCAATATTAGCCTCACAGTTTCCAGTATCGCCATCACATGAGAGAATTTGTCTTACTCTTCTTCTGTACTGCTATCCTCGTGTCGTAGAGATATCCATCTGTATCTCCCAATATCGCCATCACGCGAACGAGTATGTAATTCATCACCATAGTAACACACTCTCGCATGGTAGAAATATTCGGCCTCAATGGCTCGGATGAAGCAAACCACTAGGCTTACTAGCTTTGTTGAACTAGCCCATCCACAGACTTCTGAACTTGTACATCCGCAAAGACGTGAAAGACATTGCCGTCCATGGTTGAGGGACATTAGGGTATCGCAAAGGAGCACCAAGCTTCTGATCCCAAAAGTAGCCTTCAACCGGGCTGTGAAGGAGGTCACGCAGGATATGACTACTCATCTGCCCTATGGAGTGAGGTGGAATATCACTGCATTGGAGGTACTCCATACTGCATACGAGGACTTCCAGACAAAAAATGATGCCCAAGGACATGCTTCTTGTCATGAGGCTTCGAAACACCTATGACAACATTTTTAAGTCTGGCTTCACACAAAGGCAAGTTCCTCCTGAAAGGGGGCCTGTCCCACCCTGAAAAAAAAGAAAGCAAGCACAGCCGAAGTGTTCACAACCCAAGCCTAGGTCTCCCAGCTCTTCACCCTCGCCTCCTCGCATTAGGAAAGTTGTGGCAAGTACGTCAGAAATTTCATGGGTTGAGAGTCCTCCCCCAACCCCTAATCTTGAAATGCATAGTTCTCCTTCTCTACATGCGAATGATTTAAATACAGTCGTGGACATGATTGTTTTTGATGTTGATGCAACTGATAAAGAGTTGCACATCAGACTCCCCAATGATCCAAATGACACATTCTTTGATTCTGAAAGGTACATTGATTTTGACATGTATATAGCCAAAAAAATAGACAATCTCGGAGGAGAGTTTATATTTTGTATTCATCATCCCATACTGTGCAAAGTAAGATAATTTGTTTTTGTAATATTTGTTTTTTGTAGGATTTGTTTTTTTGAAACTCTTATAGATTCTGGTAATACATTGTTTGTCATTTGCTGGCAGCAAACATTGGAACGTGCACGTCATATCTATGAAAGTGGATTCTACTGGAAGCTACACACTTGTGTGCATGACAATGAATTCCTTGCATGCCACCCATTCCACTGTTAAGTCCATGTACAAGAGGATGGTGGAGCTAAATAGCCCAGGCCAGATGGGCTGATTGTAAATACTAACATAGAGATTGTTGATGCAAAGGTAAAAAAGATATTTTCATGTTTTTTATTTACATGATGGCATGTAGTTTAGAATTATATTGAATTATAATTTAACAATTTTTCGCTGTGATTTCTCAATCTTCGCAACAAGATGATGCTTTCAGCTATGGATGGTTTTCCATCTGGAATGTTAAATCATTCTTGGATTGGTATATGGTGCAACCTCCAAATGCTAATATCCGTGAGGTATTTTTCTCAACTTCCAGTATCCTGATGATATTATGTGAACTTTGTGTATTTATATTTTTTCAAACATTGGCTTATACATACATATACTCGATGTTTTAAATTGCAGTTCCAATGTCCTGAGGTATCAACAAATGTTATTCATCAGTACTGGCACAGAATGTTGGAAATCTTACTATCGTCTACAAGGCCCTACAAGCATGAAGGTGCCTCAGATGAAGCTGCCAGGGGTCTTGTGGATAGCGAGGTTGCAGTGCTTGAGGATCTATCTCAGGCACCTATGATTGGAATGTAAATATTGAAATATAAGTTCCGACAAATACATAGAAATATATCATCACATGATGATGCATAGAACAACAAATAGACAAACAGAAAGTGGGCTATTATTGAAAGCCACGAATATATTATTTCAATTTAAAAAACAATGTACATTTTTCAAAATACTGAATACTAATTGTTCGATGAAATCTTGAAGTCATTTGAGATTGTTTCGTTTTTTTTTTTGAAAGGTACATTGTTGTTGCACATCTACCATCCCAATGTTTATGCGGTTTCGACAATTTCTACGCTTCTATTTAAATCCTTGCATTGTATGCAATTTTCTTGTCTTGGTCTTACCTGTACATCAAAGAAACTTGTTAAACAATATCAACATTGAGATTATTTCAAATGAAATCTTGCAATACCAAAAACACTGAAATAAGTCTAAATAAAATAATTGAAAGCCATTTCAAATGTGTATTAAAGAAAACACACATACAACTACCAATCTCTCATTGACTCAAAAACAAAAGTGTTCAGGATTATCATATTGCAGCAATGTAAGCTTTGATCGAGTGTCCAATCTTCCTCCACTTCAATTGTTGTAATAGTAGAATTATTATTTTTCACTTGGATTTCTATTTGATCTTGATGATTCACTGTAAAATCCTGATCCAATGCTTTCCATTCATTGCCAACTTTGGAACATCTTCTATAATAAAATGCTAAAGAAAGCACTTGTTTTTCCATAAGATATCTAAATTTCATTGACGATCTATTAACTATGCACTCGATATTGCCATTACTCTTTTTATCCCAATGATCATCAAGGAGGCTTGATAACATATCGTTTGTTAAATCACTACAAATAAACATTGTCGTTGTTCTACGAATATTACATTCAACAAAAAAATCTACAAACATTGCAAAGGTTAGAAACCAGTGCAATCTATTGTTTTTTGAACCTGTGCTACATTTCATATAGTTTTGAATGTCCATAAAAAACCTTGATCGGAAGCTCTCTACTATGGTGGAATCCGGAGGAATCCATTCTTCGCTTGAGAAAGAGGGTAATGATATCGCCTCTAATCTTCCACCTAAACTGGATGGTGCATAAAATGAATTATAGAAGAAAATACAAGAATCCAAAAGTGATCTCGTGGAGCGGTTCATGTATTGCAGAAGACAAATATCAGAATGAATAATGTCCATGATGCCGACAAGAGATTGTATAGGTTGTCATTCGATTATGCTTGATGGATACAAATATGCACAAACCCATAAAACTATATATCATTATACTTAGATACACGTCTAAATGATTAATGCAAAGCTCAAAGCAAAAATTTTTCCATAACTTACAAATGCATTTGAGTCTGGCATTTGAACTTATGCCTTCCACTCTAATTTCCTTATGCATGTAGACACGTTGAACCAAGACATCTGAAATGGATTGACCACTAGGTAAAACTTTGAAGTCTAAAATTCCACCTTTCCAAAAGCTCCTATAATCCATATTTCATTTTCTCTTCCTGTTGATGCGGGATGCATGAGAACCCACTGAAATTTTCTATAGATACATGGTATCCAAGAGCCATCAGAGTCTTTGTCATTACAAACAGAAACTGAGACAATATTGCTTTGTGGTCTATGGCTTCCGGAAGACATTTCAAAGCTAAAAGAAGAAGAACAATAGAGTCTAAAACAAAATGTAGATGAATCAATATGAAAATAAAAAGCCAAATTTGTAATAAATGTTGGCGGTCTTTTGTAAATCATATATGTTACCCTTCTATGGTTAGATCAAAATAGACCTACTTTAACCATAAGTGTTAGGCCTCGGGCACTCAGGAAACTCATGGGCAACAATTACGGTCCAATCACAAGTTAGGACCCTACCAAGCGGGAGTTTTGAATTGTATAAAAATATGACCAAAAAGTTCCAAAAAAAATTTGACCGACAATCAACGTTACGGTCTTTCACATGTGTAGATATATAACTGGGCCAAGTGTACATCGAATAGTTGAAAAGTCAAAAGCAGCATCTTGACAAAAGGCCCTTTTGGTGCTCGAAACTCCTCTAATGGATTTTCTTTTTTGCCATAGCAAATTTAGCATCCAATTTAAACAAACTACCTTGTTTAACACCATTTGCTATGCAAATATCATTCTTTATGATGGAACAAACTCCATGCTTGAAGTGAACATCTAAACCATCATCCATTAGTTGTCCAACACTAAGCAAGCTCTTGGTAATTGATGATACAAAAAGGACATTGTCTAGATCCATCCTTTTGCTAGATCCTAGACTTAATGAGATGGTACCAATACCATCTATCTTACATTCTTGATCATTTGCTAAAGAAACAAATATATTAACACCATTGAAAGAGCGTAAGGTTGAGAATGTGTCCTTTGGAAAGTCATGTGGGAGCTAGCCCCACTGTCAATCCACCAAGTGTCCTTTGAGTTGCTTTTGCTTGTTGGAGTGGATGTAGATGTCATCAAAGATGAGATCTCCTCATCTCCATCCTCTTCATATGCAAGGTTCCCTTGTTTGTCCTCCTCCTCTTTTGCTCTTAGCCTCTTGTAGCATTCGGATGCATAATGGCCCTTCTTTCCACGAAAGGAGCACTTTTGCTTTGACTTGTCCTTTGAGCTTGATGCATCAACCTCTTCTTTGGCCTCCTTGGAATGCTTCTTCTTTTCATTGGTCTTCTTTTTGCCCTTAAATGAGAAATTGGCTTTCTCATCTCCATCCTGCAAAGACAATGAACTCATTCTTGCTTGGTGTGGAGCATTCTACACTCTTTAGCCACTAATACACTGTGAAGTTTTTCTATAGTTGGCAAAGTGTCTTGGATGACAAAAAACTTTGGACCAAATTTGAAAAGTCATCTCCTAGACCATTAAGGAAAATTTGTACAAGTTCTCCATCATGAATCTTTTCTCCAATGGAAGCCAACTCCCTATTTAGAGACTTGATTCTAAGTACATAATCCTGTGCACTCTTCTCACTTCTCCTCATGTTTTGAAAAATCTGATTTCTAAGCATGAGTACTCTTGAAGTGTTACTAGATTCATAGATTGATCTAAAGACTCCCAAGCCTCTTTGACACTAGTACATGCTGATACTTCTCTCAACAAATCATTGATCACTATCTTCACACAATGAAGTGCAAGCCTAGATCTCTTCTTGTATCTAGCTAACTCTTGTGCACCTAGAGGTTCATCGAAATAGATTTGATTGACTTGAAACTCACAAAGGTCTCACACTTGCAGTGTTTCACTCAGATTTGATTCATAATCCAACAAGTGGACTTATAATCACAGTTCTATCACTCCATCACAAAGCTAGAATGAAGATAAGATGAAGTGAAAACTACTTTCAAACAAATCTTGCCAAGAAATGGATTTGATTGTCTCTAGAAACTCACTAAGGTCTCTTTCTTGTAGTGTTTCACTCAAATTAGATTTCTAATCCAACAAATGAACTTATAATCTCAGTTCTAGCACTCCCTCACAAAGTTGGAATGAAGATAAGATGATGTAAAATCTACTTACAATGAAATCTTGCCAATTTTGGCTATTTTTGGACAAAAAAATGACTTAATCTCTTTCTTCCTTCTTGGTGTACTTTCAAGACCTGTTTTTAACCTTATAGGACTTGAACTCAGCCTAGATTAATTAGATTCCATGAAACAAATTCAAATATAATCAAATGGCTAATGATCTTGGTAGATTATCCTAGGATTTCAACCAAAAATTACACCAACAACTCACAAATTGACTTTACAGTGACCAAATGAATGTAGTGCATTTAATGCTGGTTCAGAAGTGCCCACACGTGGGAGCAATATGGAATTTGATCCTGAAGAAGTTTGGGATCAATTCCTACCACCAAAACTTAGCACCAAACTCGCCCTCACAAGACTAGTTTTTAGCACACAAAACTGCTAAAAATGGATTTGAATGGATCTAAGATCAAAGCCCTTGTACTTGGCTCTGATACCATGTGAAAGTATAGTACTTTAAGGACCAAAACTAAGAGAGATTATGTGCTTGCTTAACAATGCATAAAAAAACTAGACAATAAATCTTGATCTAGACTAGAATTTGACACATAACAAGTATGGATAATCAATAAACAAGATCAAAGACCCAAATCCGAGTCCATCTGTGCAAGACGTGTATTCTAATTTACATGATATTTGAATTTTTATACCTACTTCATCTGTGACCTGAGTTTCTGTAATTTCAATTTTAGTTCATACTTACATTTGTGATCTAAGTTTCTACTCAAATTTATCCAAGTTACTTTATATATGATTTGAACTTGCTTGTATTTAAACACTGTTCTGTTCTATTTTGTTGTTTGTTGTCGTTGTTTTTGTTTTTGTAAAATCGTTTTACAAAAAATATGGCCTCAAGCAATAGTGACTCTACAACATTGAACTGGAAGGTTCGCAACCTCAAAGGACTCTGGAGTAGAGTCGGATCAAGATATGGGGTATGTCTTCGATGCTACAATTATAATGACCCTAAAGGATTGCCCCTAAGATGAGGATAGGAGAACATAATAGAAGAGACTATGGAGCCAAACCGCCCAACCAAACCTAGATCAAAACTGGATCTAGCCCCCAAGCCATGCCATGTGAAGCAAGAGGAGAAGAGAGAAACTGGTGACCTAAACCCAATATGTCGACGGGAGAATCCCTACCTCATTATATATAGAGTAGAGGCCTTTGCATGAAACTATGCAACCCCCATGCAGGTCAACTATAAATAGATCACACCTCTTCATGTAGTCCAGTTGCCTATATCCGTCACACAGACATGCAATACTCCATATGTCTCAATTAGAGTGTCTGGGTCCTCTCAAGGTAATTAGTCACAAACAGACCTTGACATGGAATTAAATCACGGCGTGCTGAAGGGTCGGTCGACCATATTAGGACTATTCCAAGTCCTTAACCGAATATGATCATGACATTCTTCCCTCCTTAAACTGCTTCTATCCATAGAAGCTCCTCAAATAGGAAAAAAATTACAAGAACAGTTCTTTTGACTTTGAATATTAACCAAGAAAATCATTATCCTTAGTCTGACTTCCATATCAAACAAGTACTCAGAGATAAATCTATTTCCACTTGTTAATTTTTATTTTAGAGTACAAACTCTGGTTTGAAAAGTACAATAAGAGATATATTTTCTCAACTGGGTTACACTCAACATAAGTTAGTAACATCACCTTCATGTAAAACAATCACTTGAACCACTGAGTGAAGTATCATCTAACTTAATAGATTAAAGTCAAAGAAAAATAATAATAATTACAATATGAAATTATCCACAAACTCTGGCAGACAATTCATAAAAGCTTCCAAGTACAACTATCCTTAGAATCTAATTCTAAGATATGATAATTCATTCAACTAGAATCTCTAGGAGAATCATTTAAGATATAGAATGATTAAACTCAATTATGAGTATCCCAAAGATACTCTTTTGAGTTAAATTCTATTTCTAGCACCAAATGCAAGAAAATATCATTCATTCATCTTAATAGACTTGTTTGTCCCCCATGATATCTGGAGATCTAATTAAAAGAAAAAACTGTACTCAAGCATTTGCAGACTATAAACTATAGCAGAATAGCATCCACTAGATAAATAAAAATAATGTCTGTGAGATCCATAGGTTCTGAAAATAATACTAGAGTAGAGAGATTCAAAACACTGATTCAAATTCTTACTCAAATTTAATCATCACACTTAAGAATCATCCCAATTTCATATAATCCTTTGACAATGATCAAGTATCTATTTATGATCCGTCAATCATAAATACTTAAATTCGTATGATTCATCAATCATAATTTTCTGGAATCCAAAACCATACTTAATTGTTTACAGGATACTAGAGTATATGTCCAACATAACTCAGGAAAAGTAAGAATCATTCCAAAATCTTTCCACTAAGAAAATACTGGATTTAGAAATATTCTTCAAACATGATTCTTTAACTAAAGTGCAAGACTCAAGTTCTATAAACCACTGGTAATTAAAGATTGAACGCATGACAATCATCTTCAACTACAAAATTTAAGATTACAATCTGGAATCAAATCTAGATACCCAAAGTCCAGCTAAATATTAATTCAGATATTATTCTTGGATTCATTATGATTTGTTACCCAATTGAGCGCTCTGGGATACAATTACTAATGAGTTGAGTCTATTCCTTAACTAAGGAATACTCTATCCCAAGAATACTGTATATCCAATGCACATAATTTTAACTGATGAACCTAACTGATTTACTAATCATGCGTCTTACAAACAATATAAATCAAAACTATCAGTTCTTGGTGATCCACATCACACTGATCATTTTGTTGGCAGATCCCCTGCTCCAGAGGATCTGTTTATTGATCCTTGTTCTACTACTATCTGTCAGCATGGACAATGGGCTCTTGTTTACAATTATTATTCTTTCTTGTTTAAAGCCCAAAATCAAGCAGAAGGGACAAATTATCTTTGTAACATTATGTCCTGCCTGTCAGAGGACACTCAGGGTCGTTCTCTCACTTAGAATTTGCTTTGCACAGGAACAAAGATCATGCTATACAGTAACACAGACAGAAAACACTCTCCTCAGCTAGCTCACATAGCAACTCTATTTCTCAAAATGAAATTACACTGTGCATATAGTTGTTCACTCAGGCAACCCATGCATAACCCAGGTTGCCGTTGGCGGGACGCGTGTCCCGTCGACTTGCCTCGTGGCGAGGCCAACTGATCCTTATCCACTGATAGGACCCACAGTACAGTAACACAGTGATTCTAACTTTAATTCTAACTCTCTCCCTTAAAGTATCTTTTTATACAATCATATACATAGCTTTAAAGTCAACAAACTTTAAGTATAGAAAGCTTTGATCTAAATTTATCAAACTTTTCTCAGTAAGTGGCTTAGTGAAAATATCAGCTAGTTGTTCTTCTGTGCTACAATGAACAACATGACTTTCACGATTTAGCAGCCTCTCACGTATGAAGTGATACTGAATCTCAATGTGTTTAGTTCTCGCATGGAACACTGGATTCTTTACTAGCTGAATGCCACTCTAACTGTCGCTATGTAAAGTCATGGGATTTTTCTGCTTCATGCCAATTTCTTCCAAGATTTGTCTCAACCATATAGCTTCTTGTGCAGCACTACACATTGCCTTATACTCTGCTTCTGTGGTGGAAAGAGCAATTGTACTTTGCTTCTTACTAGACCAGGAAAAACAATTACCACAAAACTGGAATATATATCCTGTGGTGGATCTACGATCATCATAGTCACCTCCCCAATCCACATCCACATAGCCACACAACTCAGGTAAACCATCATGCTTCTTGTAAATCAAGCCATACTCTGAAGTGCCTTTCACATAACGCAAAATGTGTTTAGCTGCTTTCCAATGCGTTTTCGTAGGTGCTGCCATAAACTGACTTACAATGCCAACAACATAGCATATATCTGGTCTAGTTGTGGTAAGGTAAATCAAGCTCCCTACTAGCTGTCTATATAGCGTAGCATCAAATGACTGTGACTCATCAAGCTTAGAAAGCTTTTTACCTAGTTCAATAGGAGTGTTTACTGGTTTGCAATCCTGCAACCTAAACCTGTGCAGCAACTCTTTGACATACTTCACCTGTGTTAAATCCACTTCATTTTCTTTTTGCCACACTTCTACTCCAAGGCAGTAATCCATCAGGCTGAGATCCGTCATCTCAAATTGTTCCATGAGGTCTTTCTTGATCATGTCTATCATCTCTTGATTATTTCCCGTAATAATCAAGTCATCAACATAAAGAGCAATCAAAGCAACCATACCATCAAAGCATAAGACATATAGATTTGGATCAGAATGTGTTCTCACCATCCCCTTTGAATGAAAGTAGGCATCAATCCTGCTATACCACGCATGTGGTGCTTGTTTAAGACCATAAAGTGTTTTCTTCAAGCTACATACTTTATTTTCCTGTCCTTCCGTTACAAAGCCTTCATGTTGATCCATGAACACTTCTTCTTCTATCTCACCATTTATAAAAGCGGATTTCACATCCATCTAATGCAAAGGCCAACCAAAATGTGAAGCTAAAGCAATAAGTAGACGTAGAGTATTCCACTTACAAACCGGCGCAAAGGTCCCCTCATAGTCAATGCCTTTATTTTGTCCGTACCCTTTTATCACCAATCTTGCTTTGTGCTTTGCTATACTTCCATCTGCATGGTACTTAGTCCTGTATTCCCATTTGCAACCAATGGATTTCTTGCGGACTGGTGGTTCTACTAAGTCCCATGTGCTATGCTTAGCAATTAACTCCATCTCCTCTCCCATGGCCTTGACCCGAATGTCATCATCCTTCACTTCACCATAAGTCGAAGGTTCTTTGCTTTGAATAATGTTAGATAAAAGAGCATAATTCGCTTCATATCTTTCAGGTAGTATCTTCTCTCTTGTTGATCTTCGTAGCTCTCCCTGGTTAGATGATACTGGAAAGTCATCTATGTCGCGGCTCTCCATCAATCTCTCAAACCACTTAGGGAGCTTTCTGTCAGGTGATCGGCTTCCTGGTGAAAATGTATCCCACGGTACATCCTTCTCCTTGCGTTTGTCACTTGCAACTTCAATCCTTCTTGCACCAAAAGGTTTGTCCCTACCTCTCCAACCTGTTTCTTGAGGTTGAGTGGCAGTATTTTGAGATGTATCCTCATGTTCATCACTCGGAAGGTCAATGAATGGATCATCATCAGGTGGTATCCTCACTATACCATCTTTCCTACTGAATGTGTCTATCTTCTCAGCATCCTCGTCTTCATACATCTTGGATTCATCAAAGATAACATCACGACTTATATGGATTTTGTTTTCGACTGGATCAAAACATCTATAGCCCTTCACACGATTATCATATCCTAGGAATATACACTTGATAGCTTTTACATCAAGTTTACGTCTCTCTTCCTTAGGAATGTGTACAAAGGCCTTACATCCAAAGATTCGCAAGTGGTTCACCTTTGGCTTCTTCTTCGTGAATGCTTCCTCAGGTGTTATCTTTGGTATGGCAATGGTAGGACTTTTATTTTGAAGATAGACTGCCGTGCTACATGCTTCTAACCAAAAATCTTTTGGTAGTTTCATCTCAACTAGCATAGATCTGACACTTTCCACAATCGTACGATTTTTGTGCTCAGCTACACCATTGAGCAGGAGTATGAGCTTGCGTTAATTGTCTTTTAATCCCACATTGATCACAAAGATCATTGAAGTCATTAGACTTATACTCACCTCCACTATCTGATCTTAGGACTTTGATCTTTGTACCTGTTTGATTTTCGACCAAGTTTTTGAAGTTCTTGAAGTTATCAAATGCATCTGATTTCTTCTTCAAGAAGTAAATCCACGTCTTACGTGACATATCATCAATAAAGGTCATGAAATAGAAGGCTTTTCCTAAGGACATGGTCCTCATAGGCCCACATAAATCTGTGTGGATTAAATCCAGGATGTTCTTTGCTCTTGAAACACTCCCTTGATTGAACTTCTCTCGATGTTGCTTCCCATATACACAAGATTCGCACATCGATTTCAAGTGATCTTCTATGGTAGGCAGTCCTGTTACCATCTCCAATTTTCTCATCAAACTGAGGCTTCCCAAGTTCAAGTGACCAAGCCTCTTGTGCCACAACTCAGTTTGCAAAGGAACGGACGATACAAGTCCATGTTGACCCTTGATTGTAGCATTCAACCTGTACAATTTTGTATTGGGCTCTCTTACTCCATTCGCAATAACTTTGAACTTTTGGTTCGCATCCTTCACAATGCAACGATCATGGGCGAATTCTACTTTCAACTTTTGATCAGAAATGACTCCAACAGAAAGTAGATTTTTCTTCAAACCTGGTACGTAAAGTACCTCCCTGATCATCCTGCTTTTGCCATCAGGCAGTTGGATTGAAACTATGCCTATCCCCTTGATCATGCACACCTCACCATTTGCTTGTGAAACAGATGTTCCATTATCCAACACCTTCAAACTACTGAACCAATTCTTGTTACCTGTCATGTGTCTTGTGGCTCCTGAGTCAATATACCATGCTTGATCATCTTGATTAGATGACAATGCAGATATGAAGATGCTAGAGTCTTCAATCTCACCCTCATCGACAAGGTTACCTGCTTGTTTTGGTTTTCCCTTGCCTTGTTTCGCCAAAAATTTGCGACATTCACTCTTCCAATGGCCCTTTTTACCACAATGGAAGCACTTGCCTTTCTTCTTAGTTTTGCTAGACGATCCCTCATCCTCCTGAGACTTGGCAAATTTCTGCTTAGACTTCTTCTTGCCCTTGCCCTTGCCTTGTTTTTGGCGTGTCGCAAGTGCCTGATCGTCAGTATTTTGACGTCTAGCTTTCACCATTTCTCGTCGTTGCTCTTCCTACATCAAGATTCCTGTGAGCTCATCAAAGGTTGGCAATCTTTCTCTTGATGCTATTCCGCTCACAAACATCTGATAGGGTTCTGCAATGCCGCATAATGCATTATGCACCAACTCCACATCACGTATGCGCTCTCCAATAGAATGTAGTTCATCTCTCATTGTCTTGATTCTGGTCATGTGCGTCTGAATGTGCTCTCCTTGTTCCAAGCGGGCACTATTCAACTTTGACTTCAGAAACATGATTTTTGATAGATTTGACATCTCGAACTGCTCCTTTAGCACATCCCATGCCTGTCTTGGTGTAATAGCATCACAAATGTGGGTAATAATGTGATCCTTCACTGACAAGTTAATGAAGGTCAAAGCTTTCCTCATCTTTTTGTCGAACACTTTGATGTCTGCTTCATTTGGCGGCCTTCTCTCATCACCTGTGACAACTTCCCACACATCTTTTTCCATCAGTATATTTTTCATTTTGAATTTCTACACTGCATAGTTGGAAATCCCGTCCAATTTGCTGCTTTCACTCAAAATGGACTCTCCCATGTTTGCCATCGCAAAACTGCTTGAAACTTCTGCCTTAGGCTAAGAACAGTATGTCGAGGCCAACAATGATGTCAGAAGTTGAAAATAATGACCTGCACTTTTTTCTTACCAGGCCACTCACCGCTTTTCCACCAATTTGAAAGCCAAATCGGCATCGCCTTCCGAAAGGCACTCAGTCATCAACTCCCAACAACGTGCCCAATGTAATGGTGAAACCACTTCTGACGTACTTCGAACACTTTCTCCGCTGAAACCACTCTATTTTGCTATACCGTACTTGCAGGTACAGTCCGGGTGCCCTTCGTTTGGAGGTTATAGCCTTTCGTTTGGGTCAAAACGGGCAAAGGACCCAAAAATAGGGACTTTTCTAGTTTTTGAACTGTTTCTTCACTTTGAAGAAACTTCACTCTTCACTTGTGAAGGGACCCAACTCAACTTTCAGTATGAAAATTTTTAATGAAGTTGAAGGCCAGAATACACTTCACTTTTTCAGGGCCCTGTTCAAAGCTCATCCAATGGCTGAACCAAATCTTGTGGTTCAAATTTCTTTCCCATCACAGATTATGGACCGTCGATTCATTTGACACCTCATCTAAAGGTCCAAACCATGCTCCTGCAGTCGCTATGGTCTTCGGTACACTAAGCTGTCTATTGCGTTGGGCGCGCGAACAGCCCGCGACCTCCCTGCCTGCGGTCGCGCCTCCCTTCTCTGAAAATTATCAGATTAAACTCTTCTGTGGATCATTTTGAGCACAATCTGAGGCCTGGAGCAGGGTCGCCCTACTAAATCCATGACTGTAGAGTGTTCAGTCAAGAAATTTTGTGGAGAAACGGTGAGTTTAGCTCAACTTGACAAAGTGGCTTTTTTTTCACCTGTTTACCGCAAATTTGCTAGGTTAACTGTCTGGAGACAAATCTCTGACATAAACCTCAGAATCTCTCCATGGCTGGTTGACAGTGTGATTAGCTTCCTTCCTGTCCTTACGGCATTCAAAACGGTGCACAAACAGCGAAGAAATTACCAATTATGTATAAAAACCGTAACCCCAAGCCCGGTTTCAATTTTCAGCTGGCTTCGAAATTGTCAAGTTTTCACCAGATTTTTCCCTGTTTGATGCCATGCACAGGCTAATAATCCCTCTGCTGAGCTTAGCAAGCCTCTATAAATTAGAAATCGTGCACCAGTGCTTCTCTTTCCGTCTTCAACCCGCCGTAAAACCCTGAACTCTCAGAAGACAATTCTCCCGAAGCTCTCTTCAACGACGACACTGTGTTGTGTACACTTCCTGTATGGCTCTGATACCAACTTAGAATTTGCTTTGCACAGGAACACAGATCATGCTACATAGTAACACAGATAGAAAACACTCTCCTCAGCTAGCTCACATAGCAACTGTATTTCTCAAAATGAAATTACATTGTACATATAATTGTTCACTCAGGCAACCCATGTGTGACCCAGGTTGCCGTTGGCGGGACGCGTGTCCCGTCGACTTGCCTCGTGGCAAGGCCAATTGATCCTTATCCACTGATAGGACCCACAGTACAGTAACATAGTGATTCTAACTTTAATTCTAATTCTCTCTTGAAAGCGCTCACATTCAAACAGAGATGCAAGCCATGAACATTCATTTACAGATTAGCATGCAACCCAAATGAACATTCAATAGTTTCTACAACTACCTACTCTAAAAAATGAACTGAATCAGATCCTACACATTACTAAAATTGAGCTACACCCGGATTAGTCCACAAAGCTGAAAACGAAATTAATCTACAGCATTTTAGAAGTACAAGAATCAAGAAATCAACTAGTCTTTTGATTCTTGGACATCCCAAGAACATCAAGAACTAGAGTGTAGGAGGATATGCAAGATCTATACCACATTTCTAGCCTATTTAGTTTACTTGAATGCTGATTCCTACATTAATCCACAAACAAGAAATGAAATCTAATCCACAACTAAAAAGCAAGAAAACTAATACACTCTAAAGTCCACAACCACACACAATATGAATGAAAGGGCATGATCATAGGGGCATCACTCAAAAACCATCATGATCAAGGAGCTTAGTGTAGCATCAAACTCATGGAAAATCTTCTTAGTAAGCATGGAGTAGATACAATGCAACAAGCTCCTCTTCACAAAGAGGGAGTCTCTTAAATAAGCAAGAGAGCTCTTTAGGTGACATCCTAGTGGAATTTCCACATTTAACAAATTACAAGTGGAATAATGCTCTCCACTAGAAGTCACCATCAAAAGGTGGCTCACTCTACTTTCTTTAAGAGAGGTCTACTTGCATATATTACATTTGCCTAGAAATACTAGTTCCTACATGGTCATTCCATCTTCCGGGATTCACCATGAGGCTTACACAGTTCTGGCTTGTCATTACTAACTAGTATTCCTCGGCTCTCAGTATTCATTAGTCTCGTCTTCTCAAAGACCTCCTCGGTCTAAGGTGAGAAGTGATCTTGAGTTGCTCTGTCCGAGTATCTTGGGGATTCGTCAGAATCGGCCAACATCATCCCACCCCTAATGTGTTGCAGAACCCACTGCAACTCATATTGGACAATGTCGCTCCGCTTTCGCATTGGTGTCTTCAATCGACACTTGGAAAAGTGTAGATCCTTGTTTGCTTACATGGGCTCTAGTTGAGATGGGAGCGATGGGCTCCGATTGAGATGGGTGTGATGGGCTCCGGTTGAGATTTGACAAATTGGCTTCGGTTGAGAATTGAGCGATGGGCTTCGGTTGAGAATTGAGCAGGTGCTTCAGTTGAGATTTAACAAAGTGTGTCGGTTGAGATTGGATAGATCACTCCGGTTGAGATTTGATAGATGGGTGTCAGTTGAGATTTGAGAAATGGCTGGCTATCCAATCGAGTGTTTTCTGAAGAGGTCGTTCAGTCCGGTCGAAATTTTAGTGAACATGGTGGTTGAGGTCTGAATGAGCGCTCCGGTCGAGATTTCACTGAGTGTGGTGGTTGAGGTCTGAATGAGCGCTCCGGTCAAGATTTCACTAAGCGTGGCGGTTGAGGTTTGAATGAGCACGCCGGTCGAGATTTTACTAAGTATATAGGGAGCGTGAAGGGGCGGCTGAAGCATTGTGGGCATGAGGCGATGTTGGAGCAGTGCGGCTTGGTGAGCGAGGGAGATGGAGGTTGTGTGTGGGTTGCGTGTAGGTTTGGAGGTTGGCACAAATCTCTTGCAGATCTTGGTGAGGGTGTTGATGGGTTGTGTTTTGTATGGAGGTCGCATGTGTAGATCAAGAGGTTTTTCGAATGGTTGCAGGCCGTTTGCAGGCTTGCAGACGATGGAGAGGTGTCGTGCAGGGGGTTTGCAGGTTGTCTGTAGGTTGTTTGTAGAATGTGGAGGGGGAGGTTGTCTACATGTTTTGCTTGAGCTGTTGCTTGTTGCAGGTGTGTGTGCATGGTGGGCATTGTAGAGAGCTTGGCTCGGTCCAGAGCTAGTTCAAGAAGTCGCGATTCAGATTGTATTCATGAAGCCTCGATTTAGATTGTATTCAAGATTGGGAGTTTGTTTGCAGGGGTCTGAGCGGGGACAATGTTGCAACGCTTATGGATTTAGAATGCATTGGAGTTCAAGGGGCAACGAGCGACAAATGTTGGCAGATCCCCTGCTCCAGAGGATCTGTTTACTGATCCTTGTTCTTCTTACTAATGTCTGTAAGCAGGGACAATGGACTCTTGCTTACAGTTATTCTTTCTTGTTTAAAGCCTTAAATCAAGCAGAAGGGACATATTATCTTTGTAGCATTATGTCCTGCCTGTCAGAGGACACTCAAGGTCGTTCTCTCTTGAAAGCACTCACATTCAAACAGAGATGCAAGCCATGAACATTCATTTACAGATTCGCATGCAGCCCAAATGAACATTCAATAGTTTCTACAGCTACCTACTCTAAAAACGAACTGAATCAGATCCTACACATTACTAAAACTGAGCTACACCCGGATTAATCCACAAAGCTGAACAAGAAATTAATCTACAACATTTTAGAAGTCCAAGAATCAAGAAACCAACTAGTCTTTTGATTCTTGGACATCCCAAGAACATCAAGAACTAGAGTGTTGGAGGATATGCAAGATCTATACCACGTTTCTAGCCTATTTAGTTTACTTGAATGTTGATTCCTACATTAATCCACAAACAAGAAATGAAATCTAATCCAAAACTAAAAAGCAAGAAAACTAATCCACTCTAAAGTCCACAACCACACACAATATGAATGGAAGGGCATGATCATAGGGGCATCACTCAAGAAAACCATCATGATCAAGGAGCTTAGTGTAGCATCAAACTCATGGCAAATCTTCTTATTAAGCATGGAGTAGATACAATGCAACAAGCTCCTCTTCACAAAGAGAGAGTCTCTTAAATAAGCAAGAGAGCTCCTTAGATGACATTTCACAAATTACACGTGGAATAAGGCTCTCCACTAGAGGTCACCATCAAAAGGTGGCTCACTCCACTTTCTTTAAGAGGGGTCTACTTGCATTTATTACATTTGCCTATAAATACTAGTTCCTACATGGTCATTCCATCTTCCGGGATTCACCATGAGGCTTACACAGTTCTGGCTTGTCATTACTAACTAGTCTGGCAGATTCCTCCAGAACCCACATATGTTACTCACATATCTCACTGAGATCTTGTAACTCAGCTACAAAAGATTTTCTATTTCTCATGAGTAAATAACATATCCGAAAAATCTCTGAGATGAATAACATTCACTCTCAACAATTTTCCAATCGCACTTACCTCTAATTACATAATTTCTCCCACTAAATCAACCCCTCTCTGATCCTAGTACTTAAACTAAGATTAGGTTGACCCAATATAGAACTCTCAGACTTAAATTTTGTTCAAATTTACTTCTATTCCAAACAAAATGGAATTAGTAACCTTTGATCTTTTACTTTACTACTTATAGATAATGATTTAAATATCAAACCTGTTCTAGTTCCAGATTGTCTACACAATCCCTAGAGAATTCCTCTTATTCGAAAAGTTCCAATTAGGTATCTTACTCTGAATTTATCTGAAATTACTTTTTGACCAAATCTCATTTCTATACCACAACTAGTTCTCTTCTGAAAGCTATGCAACCAACAGATCCCTAGATAGAATATTATCCCTTCACTTCACCCTTCCTTTTAAGAAAATTATCAATTGTCATAAAAGTTAACTAGAAAGATGACATATAAAAATATCCAAATCCATGAAAAGTCAGTAATAAGTGCCTTCCACAAAAACATTCACTCAATTACAAACAAGACTTTTTCTTCAAATATTTTCAACCTAAGTGACAGAACTATCACTTCTCTTCAATCCATTTATGCAACAGAGATATCCAGGTTTTAAGACTTTGAACCACTTTGACTTTAGAATTCATCTTATTTCCAAGTCTATTTACACAAGTAGTAATTTATATGACATAACAGTCTTTCAGAAGAATAATTTCATGCTGGAAAGAATCATATAAATCAGTCTGATATCTATATTCGAGAAATTACTAAGAAGTAAAGGATTAATCAAAAAAGCGAGAAATAGATTTGGGGGCCTCTGATTTTGTAAATAATGAGATACCACATTGGGATCTAGATTAAACCTCAAAATTTTTCAAAATACCCCACATTTGATCAAACGGTTTTACTTTTTTCATATCGCGATTAGGTACTAAAACACACCATTGATCATCAGATTTTTATCGTCCTAGAATTGCCTTTCCAAAATTATTGATGTCCCATACCATCAGCTTTTCCTTCCAGAAAATTCTTAGCCGCCTCATCTGATATTCTAGAGATCCATTGATCATCTAGCTGTCCTATAATTCATATAGGATATTATCTTTTGTTCCCAAACACTAGAGAATCCATTTATTTGGATGACTGGCATGCCTATCAGATGGATACCACAATCCACACCTGATCTTGTGATCTAAATAGAAGAATTAACATGGTTCAATATTACATTCTGATCCTTTCTGGTTAATGATAAGCTTAAAATCCCTCTGGATCCAAGAGCATTAACTCTATGGACAAGCTTCTATCAATTAACAGATTCAATGTAATCCACATATCAGATTCTTCTTCTAATATCACAATTGACATCCAAAACTACAGATAACTCAATGGTCACAAAGATATCAGTTATGAATTCAACTAAATGAATTTATTCAAAAAATTATCAAAGGTATTAAGCAATTATTTACTGGGATTACCAAAATCCTAATTGCAAAATACATTTCCCGATCACACTTACTACCTCTGATGTCCACTCTTTTTCCCTCAAAATTTTTAGTTCCCTAAAAATCTATTTTAGCTAAGGTACTAAGAAGACGTAACAACATTAGTAAATGCTTAAAATTAATTACTGCAGGAAAAAAGTCTGAAATTTTTTCTCCCGTCGACATATTGGGTTTAGGTCACCAGTTTCTCTTTTCTCCTCTTGCTTCACATGGCATGGCTTGAGGGCTAGATCCAGTTTTGATCTAGATTTGGTTGGGCGGTTTGGCTCCATAGTCTCTTCTATTATGTTCTCCTATCCTCATCTTAGGGGCAATCCTTTAGGGTCATTACATTGGTATCATATCCCGGCTAAGATGCGGTCTTGGATAGGAGTGGAGGCAAGCTCTAGATCAGATTTGGAAGTTCGGAGCACTTGGATCTACATCCCAGTTGGAGTGCTATTTTCTCAAGGAAATCATGGAGTGGATTCACAAATTCCATGGTAAAGCATGCTTGTCCAATATGATGGTAGAGTGCTCTTCTACATGATCGAGATTGGTAAAGATGCTAAGAATTATGTGAATTCATTCTAATTCTTTGTTTTTTGAGAAAATTTTTAATGATAGTTGATCAGATTGCTTATTCTACTCAGTTAGAGGTTTGGATTTTTTGCACCAATCCGTATATCTTGAAGCATGTAATTTTGTTTTGAGTTCATAGATAGATTGGCTGTAATTCAATTTATCCGGTGGTATGGACTGTTTGCAACAAAAATACATGATTCAGATGATTGCATGATGAGGATGGAAAGTTTTCTTTCCCTTATGTGAACCCTCCAGAGAATCTGCAAGATTGGAACATTGATTGGTAGAGCAACAGTCTAATTCTTTAATTTTAGAGTAGCATGTTTGGTTAGTAAAGCAACCATTACCCTGTTAAAGCTAATAATTCAGAACTGTGAAGCCTTTGTGAAAGCATGTATTGTTCCTCGTTGAAAGAACCCAGTTGAAGAGCAAACTGGTCCAGATAATTGTTGGCCTGCGCCTGCATGGAACCCAATTAGGATGTCTTCTCTTAAACCCTGCAATTTTGCCATCCTTTTAGTCTATGATCTGTTAAGAATCTCTGGATAGAGCCAAAGGCTGATAGACTGCTGGTTCTAGTCCTAAAATTGATTTTTGATGTTTGAGAGCTGTTAGAAGTTGATTGAAAATCAGTTGGTTAAAGCTAGGCAGGACCGTTGATGGAACCATTGAGCGTTGGAATAATTGAAGCGGTTGGAGTGCTGCTGCCTAGTATGCTCGCTGCTGATCAAGACTCTGACATTCTTTGTTTTTTCTCTCTGTGGCGTTGAAACCATGGTTGGTGGTTGGGCAGGCATTGAATCCAAACTGTGCTACAGCGGAATTTGGAGAGCTATCAGCAGGTGTTTGGGGCTTGAACCAATTCGTAGCATGGCAGCGATGAAGGATTCCCATGTGCTGTGAGCAAGCTGCAGAAGAGCAAAGGGAGGGTCGATGCTACCTTCTAACTCTGTTAGAAATCTCTCTCTCTCTCTCTCTCTCTCTCTCTCTCTCTCTCTCTCTCCGGTGGTCACGGTTGGGTGCACCTCTTTAATCCCACTCTGTGGCGACCAAGAGGAAAATTTACGGTTGGTGATCGACCTCTTTACTCTAGGGTTTTTTTTGAAAACCTTGTAAGAAATTGGATAACCTTTTAATTTTTTCTTGTTTGGCCTCTAATGGTTTGCATTTTATCCAAGACCCTTCGTGTGTGTTATCGAAGTAAACCCTTTTAGGGGATAGGTGGGCCTTGTCTTGGTTTACATGCGAGAGGAGCTTTTTTGCATGAGAGTGGATATTTATTCACTGGTTATTCTAAATTTACTCTTCTGGTAATCGCATGAAAAACGGCTAAGCCTAGTAGTTGGTAACCATGAATGAAACCTGTATATGGGTTTAGGAGGAAGATTTTGGAAAATCTGCTTAAATCAAACAATTGAGAATAAAGTTTTTGGTTCTAAAAAAATCACAACCCATGAAATGTTGAAAGAACAAATTTTCTATTTTAATGGGTGTCTATGGATGTGGTTTATAGATTTAGAATGACAGCAAGATGTTCATTTTTCATGAGTTACATGTCCAAAACGGTACCCGGTCAAAGAAAATTTAATTTTTCTTACACTGTGTTTGGTGGTGACTAAACTTTGGAAGCAAAGTTCTTCCCAGATTGAAAGTTAAAATTGAATTTTTCCTTTTCTGTTGAATTTCGAACTTGGGTTAAAGTTTGAAATCTGTTACTTGTCTGGGATATTTCTAATCGATATTGATCGTCGGAAATAGGCCAAGTGAACGTTTGTGCTAAATACTCGTCAAAATTAAATTTTAAATTGTCAAACAATACGAAATGGCCAAATAGAATGAGTGATGACAAAACTCTTTATCTGAGCAGCAAAATCTTGTTTGGATACAGTTTAAGAGTTTCTGAAATCCTATTTGTAGGATTTCCATTCATGTAATTTCGTATTTTAAGTTTGGATAGTTTGTAATATTGACGAAGTAATGTCAAACCAGTCAATAAAAGGAAACAGTCCAATTTTATTGGAGAATTTGTAATTGATAGGAACTGATCAAAAGTATAAAACTGATTTCATTTTCAGTTAAATCCTAGGGTGAATTATATTCAAAAGATCAGACTAGTAGTGTTTTTTATACTAGTAGATGATTTTTGGTATATCACTTATTCAACCCAGAGATAGGATAGAAATGAAATTGTTTCAGACGTTTTTCCTACAATAATCAATTTTAAACATTTACTAATGTCGTTACGTCTTCTTAGTATCTTAGTTGAAATAGATTTTCAGGGAACTGAAAATTCTAAGGAGGGAAGAAGAGTGGACATCAAAGGTAGTAAGTGTAATCGGGAAAATGTATTTCGCAATTAGGATTTTGGTAATCACAGTAAATAATTGCTTAGTATCGGATATTAATTTAAGTAGTACAGTAAAAGATCGAAGGTTACTAATTCCATTTTGTTTGGAATAGAAGTAAGTTTGATCAGAATTTAAGTCTGAGAATTCTATATTTTTGGAGCACTTGGATTTACATCCCAGTTGGAGTGCTATTTTCTCAAGGAAATCATAGAATGAATTCACATAATTCTTAGCATCTTTACCAATCTCGATCATGTAGAAGAGCACTCTACCATCATATTGGACAAGCATGCTTTACCACGGAATGTGTGAATCCACTCCATGATTTCCTTGAGAAAATAGCACTCCAACTGGGATGTAAATCCAAGTGCTCCGAACTTTCAAATCCGATCTAGAGCTTGCCTCCACTCCTATCCAAGACCGCATCTTAGCCGGGATCTGATACCAATGTAATGACCCTAAAGGATTGACCCTAAGATGAGGATAAGAGAACATAATAGAAGAGACTATGGAGCCAAACCGCCCAACCAAACCTAGATCAAAACTGGATCTAGCCCCCAAGCCATGCCATGTGAAGCAAGAGGAGAAGAGAGAAATTGGTGACCTAAACCCAATATGTCGACGGGAGAATCCCTACCTCATTATATAGAGAGTAGAGTCTTGTGCATGAAACCATGCAACCCCCATGCAGGTCAACTACAAATAGATCACACCTCTTCATGAAGTCCTCCTGCCTATATCCATCACACAGACATGCAATACTCCATATGTCTCAATTAGAGTGTCTGGGTCCTCTCAAGGTAATTAGTCACAAACAGACCTTGACATGGAATTAAATCACGGCGTGACTAATAGTCTTGAATACCGAAGGGCCGGTCTACCATATTAGGACTATTCCAGGTCCTTAACCAAATATGGCCATAACAGCAATGTTCGATCACATGACCAACGCAAGAAAGTATTTTATGAAATTCATGTAGGAGAGGGTTCTGCAAGATTAAATAAACAAGGTGGAACAGCTGGAGGAAGAACAGAAGAAGCTGATACAAGAAAATAGCCAGCTCCAATCCAAATACAATACCTTGTTGTCTATTTACAAGAAGGTCAAAACCAAGGCCAAATTGGATTTCTTGAAGACGAGAGTCGAGCTCGATAAGATAGCTGACAAAAACACAAAGAATTCATGGTAGAGATAAATAAGCTCACTACATTGGTGGAGCAAACCAAATCCGAGCATGTACATATGAGGACCGAGCTCAATTTGGAGAAATAGAGGTGCATTGCTTCTGATCTTGTACATAGCTGTTGTGATTTAGCAGGTACCATAAGAGTAAATGTAAATAAATGGAATAACGTACATGAGTTCATACATGAAAAATTCCTCAAGGAATTGCTCCACCTATTATATGAAGGGAAGGACAAAATATTCGATGAGTTGTTCGATCTTAAAGAGAACATGTCTGAATCGATAGCCATATCTTGTTCGGGTCCACTGACTACACATACAGAATACATTTAGGCACAGAAGAATATTGAAAGCTTAATGAAAGATGTTATGTGGTTGAAGAAGAAAGAAGTCGACACCGGCTGTACTCCAACAAATGTAAATAAAGATTGCGGAGACACCATACAATAACATCTGCTACAAAAAAAAATATTGAAATAAGAAAAACAGTTCAAATATCAAAAGACTTAAAGGTCCAAAAGAGCCACTTTTTGTATATGACAAACATTTTTTTATTAAACCATAATGGCATTGGCCTTTTAACAAGATTATCTATCTACGTTTCTATGTATATGTTTTTTAACACATATGCTTTGAGTGCAAGCTTCTCAACTCCAATGTGATCGATTTTGAAGTAATAACAAAATACTAATCATCACCTATCAAGGTTCAAATATGTCATTTTGCATAAATTCGAACAAGTGAACTCAATACATAATTTAATCGAATAGAAAAATAAAAGACATGAAAAAAATGACATCACTTATTAAGATGCTAAAGTCAAATTACCTTACATATATATTCGTAGTTTCACTTTACTTGATGTACCACTCTAGAATTTTTTTTTACATTATTTATAACATACCAATGTGTTTTAACACACACACACACACACACACACACACACACACACACACACACACACACACACACACACACACACACACACACACACACACACAAATCTAATAACATTATGTACTTTATGCAATGAAAAAAAATTGTCACATCAAATAGGAGATACTCTTGATTCTTTTAGAAACAAACAAGCAGTAAAACATATAACAATATAAATAAGAGTAGAATTTTAAGATTCATTGTTTTCATTTATAGCACTTATAAATGACATATTTTATGTTTTTTGTGATATGACAGTATATAAATAAGTTATAGATACTTCTAGATTGTAGTTTTTTGAGACTTGTATTTTATTGCAAAGTGGTGTTGAATCCTAGTTTTTTGTCACTCATTTAAGAATATTAGTCAGAATGTATCTAAGATATTAAGCTGACAATTATAAACACCTAAAAATGGTCTTGAGTTTTTTTCATTGAATATTCAAGATTGGTTTCTTAAAAGGAAAAAACATAGAATACATCTTTATGCTTAGAATTCATGACATCACAATTTTTTTTTTTTTTTTTTGGTTTCAAGCATATGAATCTCTAAGTTGTTGAGGAGATTATCAACTATACTATAAAAAATAAATTCTCAAAGTAGAGAACTGGATGTATTCTATAACATAAATTACTTTGGAGGAAAAATCTTTCATCAAGAAACACGAATAGCTACTTTTTGAAGGTTTTTGATTTTACATAGCAAATATGATTGACTTACTAGTAACAAGTATTAGTTGACTTCTTGGAAGGAGAATTCAGAAAAAGACAATTATTAGAAGATGTAGTAAAATTCCATATAGCATCATTCTTTTTTACCTTGAAATGTACAACTCTCATAAGCTCAATTCCCTAGGTGAAACTATGTGAAATTATAGCTTGAAAATCTTTGACATGATTGTTTCTGATGATTGAAATGCATGTGAAATTTTCACAAAATAATCTCATTTTTCTAAGTGTTTTATGATTTGATAGTGGAATAACTATTCTTATAAATACATATGCTCTTTTCTAGTACAATGATGAGAAATAATTACTTTATCAAGAACTATAGTTGTGACATCTGACAAACATTGATGCATATAATTTATAATAGAATAGGGTGTTTATGTTTCAATGTTCAATGAAGATGAAGATGGTACATTTAGTGTTATGTGCATCACAAAATTAGCTTATGTTATAGAATCAGAGAGTTTGTTAATTTTTGGAAGGTGGATGTAGAATCTACTAGCTAAGTTATTTTTATGTTGATTTTATATACTTTCATCATGCTTACAATCATGTACACATATATTGGAGTTAGCAACTGTTATTATTCTACAATGATGTTTTAGTGAGAGACATGATACGACCATTAAATTTCAACTGAAATACAAAATATAGAAGGTTCAATGTAATGCATGATTTTACTCAAAGTTGTATGGACCTACAAAGGATGTACACTACTAGAACTTCCCATTTTTGGCAATATTAATAATTAGATTTACCTCTCAACGTCTAAGAAAAATCAAATCCACATTGTATTATTTTTCTTATGATGTTATGAGATACTTGAACAATAGAGTATTTAAAATTTCATTTAGTAGACGGACCAAACTCAATGATTTGATTGAATGTAGTATTATTATAGAAGCAATGATTCATTGAGATTTGTATTACATAAATTTTTAATATGCCAAAATCCTTGCTTTTATATAGAAAGTCCAATTCAAAGACAAGCTTCAAAATTGTGTAGGTGCAAAGTTGAGTTGTTAAAATTGAATAATGGGTTGAAGAAAAAAAAAAAGATAATTACATACTAAAATTTGAAATATAAAACATAGCTTTCACATTAGTATCTATATAAATATTCATTTTTTTATATTTATTCCAAAGAGCTAGTTATATTTATCCAATATAAAAAAATGTACAACTATATATAATCAATGACATAATACTCTATCTATCCGCTTAAAAGTTATGGATAAAGAAAAAAAGACATATCATGAAAGGAGGTCATGTACTCGAACCCATATCTATACACAAACTAAAGTTAACAAATTTATTCATTTACACTTTCAAAATATGTCTTATTATCATTCCCTACTAAGAGTAGATCTTTTAAGTATTTTATATGTTTTTAGATCTAGCTAGGTGACAAGGATCATCCTAAGAGCTTATCTACAATTCTAGTATTCACAAAAGAACACACTATAACAAAACTAGAAAAACCATGAGAGCTCAATTCAATATTAAGAATTTTAAATTTTCATCTAACTAGTTTGAACTAAAATAGAAAATAAATATAACCTACCTATTTTGTCAAGAATTAGATATGCAACATCAAGCATTCACCATAAGAAATCATCACAAGAAGGCGGAAGAAGAACACGCACTGTCACTCTATCACACTAACTCATACAGAATGTAAAATGTGCAAATAAACCCTGAACCCCTGATAGAGAGAGAAAACCTATGAGTAGACTGATAGACTAGCCTACAACTAATGACAGCTAGTCACAACTGTCAACATTAATGTACCTCGTAAATAGTAACAATGAAGTTTATCATTTATTTCTAACACTCTCCCTCAATGATAAAATTACATTATTCTATTCCTGATAGAGTACGAAACCTCTCAAATTTACATCTACCTAATGACTTAGTAAAAATATCTGCCATTTGATCTTGTAGCCATTTGATCTTGTAGCCATCAAGAATTTTCTCTCGAACGAAATGGTAGTGTATTTCGATGTGCTTGGTTCGAGCATGTAGAATTGGATTTTTGGCAAGGTAAATGAAACTTTGATTATTGCGAGATATGGTAGTCACATCCACCTGTGGTTGACCTAAATCCACAAGCAATCTTCGTAACCATACCGCTTCTTGTATAGCATTGTTGAGTGCTTGATATTCAGCTTCTGTCAATGATAGGGCTACTGTAGGTTGCTTTCTGTTGCTCCATGAAATTGCAGCTGTACCATAACTGAATGTATGACCACTGGTAGATTTTATGTCATCGATATTACCTGCCCAATCGGCATCTGTATAATCTACGAACATTGGCGCTTTAGGCTGATCATACTTCAAACCAAAATTCAATGTCCCTCGAATGTATCTAAGAATACATTTAGCAGACTTCCAATGTGCTTGCCTAGGATCTTGCATAAATTGACTAACAACACCAACAATATAAGAAATATCAGGTCGTGTGTGTGTCAAATAAATCAAACTACCCACAAGTTGTCTATACAAATAAGCATCCACTTTCTTAGATTCATCATATGCAGTAAGCTTCATGTTGACATCCATAGGTGTACTCAAAGGCTTACAGTCCTGCATATTGAACTTATAAAGCAAATCTCGTGCATATTTGCTTTGTGTAAGAAAGACCATGTCTTCCTTTTGCCATACTTCAATGCCAAGACAATAGTGCATCAATCCTAGATCACTCATGTCAAAAGCATTGGAAAGATCTAATTTTATTTCATCAATTAAGCTCTCATTACTTTCTGTAATAATCAAATCATCCACGTACAACACAATGAACACTATATCTAAGTCTTGCCTTAGAATGTAAAGATTAGAATCAGCATCACTCTTTACCATTCCCCTTCGCTTGAAGTGTTCATCAATGCAAGAGTACCACGCCCGTGGTGCTTGCTTCAATCCATAAATGGCTTTGTTGAGCTTACAGACGAGATGCTCTCTCCCTGGCTCAACAAATCGTTGAGGTTGTACTAAGTACACCTCTTCATCCAGCACCCCATTAAAAAAAACAGATTTAACGTCCATTTGCTGGATCTTCCAACCATAGAAAACATAAATAGCAATGATAGAACATATAGTTACCATCTTAGCTACGAGTGCGAAGGTTTCCTCAAAATCAATACCTTCCTATTGCTCAAATCCTCTCGCAGCCAACCGTGCTTTGTACTTCTTGAGTTGCCCATCAGCTCCATGTTTGATCTTGTATATCCATTTGCAAGTGATAGGCGCCTTACCATCAGGTAGCTCAACCAAGTTCCATGTCCTATTTTTCGTTATAGCTTCCATTTATGTTTCCATAGCTTCACGCCACTCCTTGTGCTCCTTTGCTTTATCAAAAGTTTTTGGTTCTTGAGCCTTGAGCACAGAACCCATTAGGGCTAGATTCATCTCTAATCTTGCAGGAGGTTTTCGATTTCTACTTGACCTTCTAAGCTCTCCCTGCTCACTTGATTCGGGAGTATCTCCCTTATTAGCATCACTTGTTACTGACAAGTACCACTTAGGCACTCTCCTAGGAATCTCATTATTGACCTTGTCTTTTTCCATTGGCTCTTCCATATCGACACCAACTTCTTCCTTCACTTGCACTTTAGCTTTATCATCAAAGGGATCAATTGTCAATTTTATTTGGTCATTTTGACTCATCTCATCAAAAGTAGCGTCTCTGGAAATCATGATCTTTTGTGCATCTGTGTCATACATCATGTATGCCTTGGCTCTTTCATCAAATCCAAGGAAAATACACTTAACAGCTTTTGCATCCAGCTTCTTTCATTTTTCATCAGGTACATGCGCATAAGCATGACAACCAAATACTCGTAAATGAGAAACATTAGGTTTCTTTCTAGTAAAAGCTTCGTAAGGTGTCTTACCCTCCACGGACTTTGTAGGACACCGATTCAAGATATGAGTAGCTGTGTTGCATGCTTCTGCCCAAAAAGTATTTGGCAAATTCTTGGTCTTAAGCATTGCCCTAGCCATCTCCACAATGGATCTGTTTTTCCGTTCTACAACTCCGTTCTGTTGTGGTGAATAGGGTGTAGTGGTTTGTCTCTTGATCCCCTGATCCTTGCAAAAGTTTATAAACTTTGTTGAAAAATACTCACCGCCACCATCTGATCTGAGGGTCTTAATATAACAACCTGTTTGTTTTTCAGCTAGAGCCTTGAACTCTCTAAACTTGGCAAAAGCATCAGATTTTTTGCTTATGAAATAAATCCAGATATGTCTACTATAGTCATCAATGAATGTGATAAAATAGTAACAACCACTAATGGACCTAGTTTGTATTGGTCCACATAGATCACTATGAACAAGATCAAGAATGCCATTGGCTCTTCTTGCTCCATTTTTGGGAAATCTCTCTCTATGTTGTTTTCCCAAAATGCAACCGTCACAAATTTTTCCTTCAAAAGAGATATTAGGCAATCCAACAACTAGATTACCTCTTTTAAGAATTTGCAAGCTTTGAGCACTGATATGACCAAACCTTTGATGCCAAAGATCACTTCGACTATCAACAGTGCTTACCATAGCTTGAGTAAAAGATCTCGCATTCAATTTGTAGAGTTGATTCCCGTTGACTCTAGCTCCTGTAGCAATCACTTTGTAGTGATTCTTGATGTCTTTGACAAGACATTTGTCACTATCAAACTCAACCTTGAGTTGTTGATCAGCCATCGTCCCAACAAATAATAGATTGTTAGCTAAGCCAGGTACATATTTCACATTGCTTATCTGCTTAATCTTCCCACTGGCTAACTTCACTGGTACCACTCCAACTCCTTTAACAGATAACAATTTGCCATCAGCTTGTCCAACTTCATCACCATTGTCAGTTTCCTTGAGTTCTGAAAACCACTCTTTCCTTGAAGTCATGTGCTTGGATGCACCACTATCAATGTACCATGTATCATTGGCTTCATCACTTGTCATTAATGCTGTAATGAACAATTTTGAACTCTCACCAGTATCATCTTCATATTGATCATCATCGTATTGATGTTGATCAATATAATTGTCTTCATAATAATAGTCATGAAATTGATGTTGATCAGCATAATTTCTCACTTGCCATTTGTCTTTTCTTTGTTCCATCTCCTTCTGTTTCTTGAAGCATTCACGCTCCCAGTGGCCAGGTTTGTTGCAGTACCTACAATTTCCAGGTTTATTTTGTCTTGAATAGCCGCGTCCTTGACCTCGGCCATGATTCCAATTGTCTCAATTCGGACTATCATTGACTTGCTCATGAAATTGTTGAAATGATACCCGACTTGAGTTTCCTCCTCTCGATTGATATCTTCCACGACCAAATCTTCCACCTCATCCTCTAACTGCAAGAGCTTGATCATAGCTCCTTTTACGATGATTCAAGTTCTCTTGACGTTGCTCTTCTTGCAAAAACAATCCACCTAGTTCTTCATAGGTTGGAAGATCTTGTGGCTATACTCATCACAAACATCTGATGTGACTCACTCAGACTATTCAATGTCAATTGCACGATCTCACGATCTTGTACTCGCTCTCCAACTGCTGCTAATTGGTCACGGATCTCTTTGATCTTTAGTATGTGATTGACAATAGTTGCAACATCATCCATCTGCAATGTATGCAACTTCGTCTTCAAAAACAGTATTCGAGATGTATTTGTCGTTTCAAACAATGCCTTCAATGTATCCCATGTTTCTTTTGGTCCTTCTAAATCTGAAATATAGGGAATAATTGCATCTCTAACTGATAAGTTGATGACATTCTGGACTTTCCGTTTTCTCCTATCAAATGTCCACTGATCTTCTTCAATCACTGACCTCGTCTCTTCACCTGTCACGATCTCCCACAGCTCCTTTTCCATCAAAATATTCTTCAGTTTGAATTTCCAAGCTGCATATTTGCCGGCACCTTCCAATTTGCTTGACTCATTAAGGACACTCTCGTTTAGAGTTTTCATTATTGGATAGATGAGTTTGGCTCACAAAATTTATCACACCACAAAACTATAAATTTTTGGTTGGACAACTGATATCGGTACAACGCGCGGGTGCACAACTACTCGGGATTCTCTTTAGCTCGCGTGTGTGGGTCCGATATTGGTACAGATATGCGATATTGGTATGACGCGCAGATGGACGACTGCTCTGGATTTTCTTTACCTCTGGCGCATCGCTCCAATATTGATACTGATATGTGATATCGGTATGACGCGCGGATGTACGACTGCTCTTGGTTTTCTTTACCTTTGGTGCGTCGATCCGATATTGGTACGGACAATATGAAAAGTAGAGATAATATAAGAACTTTCAGAGAGAATATTCTAGATTTTTCACTTCGGCGCGGCGGCTACGCCGCCTCCTCTTTGCAAAGATTTTGAAATGTTTGATCGTTCAAAGAGATCAATAATGTGAAAAGTATGAAGCTTCCTAACTCTGAATGACAGTACTAGACACTATCTAGTATGATTTGTGGTACTCCAAACAGACAAATGAGAGATTTCTTGGCAAATCTCTCACACAAATAGCACTTTCCACAACAACTAGAAAGTATTCTAAGAATCTCCCCCACTCAACAGATTTTCAATCTGTCTGATGCTGCCCTAGTCTTTTGGATGCCTCCGGGACTGTGCTTTTTACAACAACTAGGAAGTATTGTAAAAATCTCCCCACTCGACAGATTTTTAACTTGTTTGATGCTGCCCTGGCCTTTCTGATGCCTTTGGGACTATGTCTTCGTTCCCCACTGATGCTTTTGAGCTCCAAACCTGCAAAATACACCAAAGAAGGATTTCTTCCAGCCGTTTTTATCTCTCCAAGCTTTCACCTCCCGTGAAGGACTTTCTCACTTCGTTGCGGAGCCTATGACAAGCTGTATCCACTGATCAAGCACGCAGGACTATTGTTGCTCTGATACCATGTCAAGAATTAGATATGCAACATCAAGCATTCACCATAAGCAATCACCACAAGAAGGCGGAAGAAGAACACGCACTGTCACTCTATCACACTAACTCATACAGAATGTAAAATGTACAAATAAACCCTGAATCCCTAATAGAGAGAGAAAACCTACGAGTAGACTAATAGACTAGCCTACAACTAATGACAGCTAGTCACAACTGTCAACATTAATGTACCTCATAAACAGTAACAATGAAGTTTATCATTTATTTCTAACATATTTTTAGGGGTTTGATAGTATCGTGTCAAGGACTCCCTTATGCAATAACTATCCCAATTTTAAAAAATGTTGTGCTCTTTGGTGGAGCTCACTACAATTGTTTCTTAATGCCTTGAAGTAAATATTGATAAGATAATGTGTTCACTGAAGATAATATATGTGTTACTATACTTAATCCTCTCGCTTAAGTCCTAATTTATCTTACACACACCAAGTTTCTCACCAAAAGACTCAAACTTGGCAATACTCGATGACTTAGTAAATATGTAACTTGAGTAAATATGTAACTTGATTCCATATTGTAGAATGTACTACTCAATTTTTTTAGATAAAAGCTTTTTTCTAATGAGGTGATATTTTACTTGTATATGCTTAGTGCATGCATGAAATGTGAGATTCTTCACTAGTTGTATACCCATCTAATTGTCACTCTTGATTAATATATGCTTCACTTGTGGAATACCAATATCTTATAACACTCTACATAATCATATGCATCAGAAAAAATTAGAGCAGGACAACGGCCTTAAAAAAGATGCCTTTTTATTTATTTTTCTCATTTTTGTTGCCGTGTGGACCAATAGAAACCTTGATATTAGGGTTCTACGTAGCATAGCTTTTTTAAAATATAAATAAAATGAAAACTTTTAAAATATATAAATGTTTTGTCGGACAACATGTGGAAATGCTATTGGATGTTGAGGCATGCCCTTCCAGTTCATCACTACTTGAAGAGGCCCAAATAGATTGAAAATGACTATGATAAAAAGGTTAAAATGAGAAAATCGATGTAGCTTTAATGTAAATGCATTGTCAAATCATGGTTTACATAGTTGATTAGAGTTAACTCATAGAACCAAAAAGTTTAGTGTTTCAAAATTTTGTGTATACATTTTTTCAGATTCATAGTTTTCTACACATAATGAATGGCGCCATCAAGGAAGTCGTGCTCCACAATCAACTCTGTGCTTCTCTTTAATGAGAAATATGACAATGGACTATGGGTGCCATGAAAGTATCAAAAAAACTCTTGGGTTCTGATGCATCCATAATCAAAAGGAACATTTTGAAAAAGTAACATGACAAAACTATCATTTCGATATTATTGGAAGACCATAATTATGGATTTTAGAACATAATCAGGAGGAAAATCTATATCCGAAATATTAGTCCAACATGTATATATGGATTCAGAGATAAATGTACAAGGACTGAACCATCAAGATCACAAAAAAAAACAATTGTGACAATTAATATATTAGCATACTTTTATTTTTCTCATTCATAATTATTACTTATTAAATGGTTAATCTGATCATTTTTCTCTTGCAGATTTAAATCCATCCAATATAAATGAATGAGAGCCAACTGGATCTCTTGCATGTGTGTTAGATGTAGTACACACTTATATTAAACAATTGTAATATAGAGGCAACACTACAAAAGATCTTGTTGATTGTGAAATCTTTTTTATGAATCTATATACATTTATGTTGTAAAAGGAAGGAGGATGAGCAATTTACTAGCAATGATACTAAAGAAAATAGGAATTAAGATGAAAAAAATATCAAATGAACAGAATATTATCTTGTCAATATCAACGTCCACTTGTAGATTGTACCACTAAAAAAATAATTTTGTATTGTATAACATGCACCAAACACAACTAAACATCTCCGTTGGAATCGAAAGTGATGTTTTGCTGCAACCGGCTCCAAAAAAATCAAAATAATTGTTGCACATATCTATCTTATTGGCTAAGTAGGACTCGTATTCCTTATAATGATTAGAATCTAATTTAATCTGCCTAGGATCGTATGGGATTCTAACAAAAATATTATGTACCAGGTTATGAATGGATTTAAAAACAATGTTTACAGATTTCCATGTTATTTTATCAAGCTCTTCTTGGGTTATCTTGACCTTTGGAGAAGAAACCTTCTGAGGAGGTTAATGAGCAACAAGAGGAAGAGAAGCCGATTCTCAGTGTCTAATACTTTTCCAACTTCATTCATAATGCAATCAATAAATGAAGCCTTAATTTTTTTCATTTTGTTATTGTTTAACATTGATTTCATAGATTTAGAAGTCAAGATAGAACCTAGTGAGTTTCCAATGGAAATCTCATCGGCCAAACGGTCTTCAGCAACCAATGCTGATCTGCATTGCAAACATAATGTTCATGAAAATGTCAGTAGAAATTAGGACACTCATAGTATTCACAGCAGCATAATAAACAAATCAACAGAAAGTTGAAATTAATAAATAACAAAACTAGTGATTATGATTGAATCAAAAAGTTCATGCAATATTCAATACCAAATAAGCTAGAACTTACTTGAATGCACGGATTCATCTTTTTCTATAACATCCTCTGGATGATAGATCAAATATATCCTTGGTTACAAGTCTTTTCCTCTTGTTGCTTCTGACCTTTCTATTGAGCACATTCATATCTTTAACAAGAGACAAATATGAGATATGCATGGATTGAAATGTAGTTTTTATCTCATCATTACTAGTTGTAAAATGATGCAAAGAAGATTTCAACCTTTGGATCTCTTTCTTGAACATCTTATTTTCTTCGAAACAAGTTTTCAACTTTGTAGATTTTTCTTCACACTCATTTGATATTTTCCTTGATTCCTCTTACAAATAATGTATTCTTTGCATTGAATGTGCATTCCCATAGAGCATCATCTCACAGTAACCCAAAAGGCCATTTTTGCCATGACACATATAGATTATTAATTGACTCATCGAATGAAAATCCGGATGTTGCAAACATGGAAAGTCGTGTGGGTAGATGCGTAGAAAAGTTAGAAAATGATATTCTAATTACTTTGTTGTTATTTTTCTCTCTCCTACATGGCATTTCTTATAGGGACCTCTTTGGGTCCATATTTTCTCTAATGGCTCAAGCAAAGGGCATAGATTTTGAAGAAACCTTGTACCCATGGCAAGATGGTCACAATAAGGTTACTTCTTGCACTTGCTTCACATTTTGGTTGGATGCTCTTTCAAATGGATGTTTCTAATGCATTCTTAAATGGTTATTTGGAAGAAGACATCTTCATGGAGCAGCCCCAAGGCTTTATCAAGCTCAGGATGGAAGGTAAAGTATGTCATCTTCAAAGGAGCTTATATGGTTTGAAGCAAGCATCAAGGTCTTGGAATTCAAGACTTCATGATTTCTTAGTTTCTATTGGATTCACTCAAAGTGAATATCATCCAACTTTGTACATAATTTATGATGTAAATGGCATTGTACTTTTATTGATTTATGTAGATGAAATCATCCTTAGTGGTGATAACATTGATGGTATTGAGAAAACCAAGAAAAATCTATCACTAGAATTTAAGATGGTAGATCTTGGTCAACTTCACTTTATATTGGGCATAGAAGTACTTAGAGGTTCAGATTTCATCTTTATTAGTCAAACTAAGTATTCTCAAAGTTTGCTCAATAGATTCAAGATGCAAGATTGCAAGCATGTAGAAATACCAATGGAGCAAGATGTAAAAGTGCTCAATAAAAGTGATGAAGCATCCTTTATGGACATCACTCTTTATAGGCAACTTGTAGGCTCCTTAATGTGGATCACCATAACTAGGCCTGATCTATGCTTTAGTGTGTGTAGGCTGCAAGATCCATTAGTGATACATTGGAAAAATGCTAAAAGGATCTTGAGATACATCTCAGGTACTCTAGATCATGGAATTCTCTATAGAGGACATGTCATTGATTTGCATGCCTTTAGTGACTCAGATTTTGTAGCTGACAAAAGGGATAGGAATTCCACAAGTTCCTATGCAATATTCATTGGTGGAGGAGTAGTTTCTTGGTTGTCAAAGAAACAAGAAACCATCTCACTTTCTTCAACCAAGGCCGAGTATAAAGCTCTCACCACTACAACAAAGGGAGCTATTATGGATCAAAAGGCTACTTATGGAGCTGAAAGTCATGAGTTTAGATGTTGTTCCAACTCTCTACAATGCTTCTTGGTTTCCAAGGGAAGGCTCAAACTTGAGACCAAAGAAACTTTGGATGTCAAGATAACCAATTGAGCCAACACCCTTTAACTACAACTCTCTACAATGACAAAATTTCAGCTTAACACCTTGCAACCAATCCAATCTTCCATGCAAGGTCAAAACATATTGAGATCTCTCATCATTTTGTGAGAGAGAAGGTTCAATCAAAGGAGATATCTTTGGAGCATGTGGCAAGTAGTGAATGTATTGCTAATATACTCACTAAACCACTTCAAAGAGCTGCATTTGTGAAGTTAAGATCAGCCCTAGGGTTGATAAGCAAGTCTATGTTATTTTCAAACTAGTTGTGAGGAGGAGTGTAAAATTTACACAAGCTAGTTTGCACAATTACCACTTGTAAATGACTTTGAGGCCATTTGTGGAATGTCACACATGCCAAAGTCATAAAATACCTTACGATAAGTCAAATCATTAACCTATCTCTAGAATGGTACCTTTGGGATATGTCCAAAGAGTGCATAGATAGGGTAGAGAGAAAGTAGGAGCTAAAAATAGCATTTTTCTCACTGTTCTTGGATCTCGAGGTATTGACCCTAAATAGGGTGGATCAAGTGGATCTTTAGGTTAGATGTTAGGGTTCGGTTATGATGAATACATAGAAGGCCTAATATGCTCATATCCAAGCTCTAAATGTATAAATATATGATGGGATTTCCATCCAATTATGAGCAAAATCGAGGTTTTCCTTCTTGACTAGTTTGAGTCTATGATTTGACTGATGAATGCTATTGGCATATGATTTTTTATGATCATTGAATGAGATTGGAGTTGCAGGTACACTACACAGACAACAGCATGCCATACATTCACACGTGTGAAGAGTTTTGGAGTTAATTCATGGAGTTCAAGCCAAGATAAGCTAGGAATCAATGCATTGATTAGTGATCTAGCTTCTAGATTGTAGGCTGATATTCTAAGGAATATTCGAGCCATCTTGAAAAGGATACAAACTTAAGCCTAGAATTGGATTAGTCAAGTTTAGGCCTTTGCGCCATGTTGTAACAGCTTAAAGTTATTTAGCTCTAAGCCTAAGTCTAGAAGATTAAAACTTAAACTAGTTTGAATAAGTTCAATTACTTAAGTGATTTCAGTTGTTTATGGTCCATTAAGGGTTTTTCCCATGGTACCAATTTAATTAAGTTAAGCCTATGTGGTCTATTTGTCCCATAATGCTTTTTTGTAAGTGACCACCACTCCAAGTATATATAGGAGTGGAAGAGTCCATTTTCGAGAAGAACCTCATTTGCAATATATGCCTATCTTTTCTCTCTGAGTGTTCTCCCTTGTGTGGTTTCATGTATTGTGTTACTTCACATTGTATTGTACAATATTGATCTTTCCAAAAGTTAAGTTAATCCAGGCCCTCCATTCTCTAGTAGGGTAAGCCTTAGAGGAGGAGATTTTAGGTTAACTTGTCATCTTTCTTGTTTGGCCATTCACAATTAGGTTAAGACTTTGTGAAGTTGGATTTTAGGTTAAGCCGTCATTTGGGTTTAGTCTCTAAGTAGAGAAAAGATATTCAGAAGAGTGGATCTTACCCATCAGAATACTCACCATCATGCTCATGACTATCTTCTTGTGTCCATATCCATGCTAGCTAGAAATAGCCTTAGTGAGGGTTGGATGGGAGAAGCTGTTACTCGTACTAGTTGGAGCCATAGTTGGAAGGATGCTGAAGATCCAACATTGGCGCCTATGCTGGATCTTCAGCATGATTATACGGACATTCCCGTGTTGTCTTGGCAGTATTAGATGGCGGATCGGGAGTTAACATAATATCCACATCCCTAATGAAGGAGTAGGGTCTTCAAGCTTCCATGAAACGGCCGAACTACGTATATGCCTATCCTTTCTCTATGAGTGTTATCCCTTGTGTGGTTTCATGTATTGTGTTACTTCACATTGTATTGTACAGTATTGATCTTGTAACAAGTTTAGTTAATCCAGGCCCTCCATTCTCTAGTAGGGTAAGCCTTACAAGAGGAGATTTTAGGTTAAGCAGTCTTTCTTGTTTGGCCTTTCACAAGTAGGTTAAGCCTTTGTGAAGTTGGATTTTAGGTTAAGCTGTCATTTGGATTTAGTCGCTAAGTAGAAAAAAGAAATTCAGAAGAGTGGATCTTACCCATCAGAATACTCAGCACCATGCTCATGATTGTCTTCTTGTGTCCATATCCATGCTAGCTGGAAATAGCCTTAGTGAGGGTTAGTTGGGAGAAGCCATAATTCGTATTAGTTGGAGCCATAGCTGGAAGGATGTTGAAGATCCAACATTGGCACCGTTGCCGGGGAAAACCAATGTGAAGTAACACAATACATGAAACCACACAAGGGAGAACACTCAGAGAGAAAAGATAGGCATATATTGCAAATGAGGTTCTTCTCGAAAATGGACTCTTCCACTCCTATATATACTTGGAGTGGTGGTCACTTACAAAAAAGCATTATAGGACAAATAGACCACATAGGCTTTGTGAAAAATTGTCAACTAGTAGTATTTTCCTAACTTGAGATTTTGTAGGCCTATGGCCAAATAAAAGTTAGAGATAGGTTCATACATGTATGTAGAGGCCCAAAGTATGTGTACACTACTTTTGAGGTCACATTAATTAGAGGAGGTCGAGTGTGGAGCTCTTCTATTGGCTCATAATTTGGTGCATTCCTATTTGACCAAATTTCTAGGTATATGGGTGAATCCTATTGGACCCCAATTTTAGCCTATCATAAGACAAGTGGCCAAGAGGCACTATGGCTGCTATAAATAGCCATCTCCACGAGTATGTACACATCTCATTTTCATTCTATTGAATGAATGTTATGCTCTTTGAAGGTCCATCTTCTTCTCTCTCACTTTTTTGTTCATATCTTGCATTCTAGCCACTAGAATTGTGATTTCTTTGTTGCTATGGCTTCACACGTGTGAAATGCAGGTTGTAGGCTCTGAAGTACGGACAGGGACAGCAAGTTTCTGTTTGTGGAAGCTTATGATCAGATTTTGATGTTTAGTTGATGTTTAGTATGCTTAACATCACAATTTCTATCATTTTTTCAATCTAGATGTGCATAACTTCCATGGCCAAGATCTTTATGAAACTTTAGCATCTTTTGGATCTGAGTTTTTCACATGGTATCAGAGCATTAGGCGGCCAAATGTGCAGGTTTTGCCAGATTTAGAAGAGATTTGTGGGCGAGTTTGCTTTTGTAGCATTCCAATCAAGTTTCTAGCTAAAAATCTTGTTGATTTATGTGTAGAAATTGGATCTTTGTGATCAAAACATCATTTGTATGCATTTCAATTGAAGTAGGGCGAATTCCCTCTGTACTTATCAGAATAAGGAGACAAAAATTGTTTTGGAAAGAGGGAGATGCAAGATCCAACAAGATCCTATTAGTTTTCCATTCTAGCATATAGTTTTTTGATTCAATTTCTTGCTTCTTCATGTCAAAAACTTCAAAATTGATGTAACCCTCTGATTTTCAGTTTGCTGAATGATTCAAGAGTGTATTTCAATCTTAGGAGTGAGGGAAAAGCAAGTATATTGAGGTTTGGTCTTGGTTTGATCAAGAAATCATAAAACTAGTGGCTAAAATTAAGGAAAAAGTGAGGAAAAGAGAGAAAAAGTAAGGTTTTAGGTTCCAAATCTTTGTGATTTCTTCTTGTGTTTCATTTGTTGATTCAAGAGAGTGCTTAGTGCATTGGAACAGGTCAAAGATCAGAGATCAATCATTGCAACATGGCTACAAATGGAGGCTACATGTTGGAAAGCAATGATAGGCTTACCTCCCTCAACTATTCTACTTGGAAAGTAAGGATGGAGTCTTTGCTTGAGATGAATGAGTTGATGGATATTGTTGTAGGTGTGGAGGAGAGACCTTTGGCACCTCAAGAACAATTGAGGTATGACAAGAGGGCAAAGAAAGCCCTTCACATGATCAAGATGAATGTGACAAATGAGCTTATCAAAGAGGTTGGTAAGTGCACATCATCTAGTGAAGCTTGGGAAGCCTTGAAGAAGGTTTATGAATCCAAGTCTACTTCTAGAGTGTTGACTTTAAGAAGGCAAATCTTTTCTTGTATGCAAAAGAAGAGTGAGAATGGACATGCTTTTGTTTTGAGAGTTAAAGCATTGAATGATGAGTTAGCATGCATTAATGATGGCATAAATAATGAGGAGCTTGTTCAAGTGATTCTCAATGGCTTGTTGGATGATCATGCTAATCTTGTTCAAAGTTATGCTATCCAAAAATGTTTACCAAGTGTTGGAGACTTGCAAGAGGTCTTGTTGGCTGAAGAATTCAGGTTGCAAGCAAGAGTGGGAGCATCTTCTACATCTCAAGGAGGAGAAGAGGAGGCAATGTTCTCTAAAGGCAAGTTCAAGGGCAAAGGTAAAAGCAATTGGTCTAAAGGGCAAGACCAAGGTGAGCACTCTACTTTTGGCAAAAAGAAGGATAGATCTAAGCTAAAATGTTTCTATTGTGGAGTCAAAGGGCATTTTGCTAGTGATTGTTTTAAGAAAAAGAGGGATCAAGGGGAAAAGCAAACCAATCTAACTATTGATGAGGGTGGGGATGAGCTTCTTTCAAATGATGCTTTTGTTATGTCATCTTGCTTGTTGGCTAATCATGGAGACATTGATCCTTGGTGGATTGATAGTGGAGCCACTTCTCATATGACATATCATAAAGAGTATTTTTCATCTTTAATGGCATTTGATGGTGATAGGAAGGTAATCTATACCGCAAATGATGGTGAGTGTGCAATCAAGGGGATTGGCACAATTCCTATTTCACTTTCTACAAATAGGAATATAGAATTGAAAGATGTTTTGCTCATTCCATCCATTACCAAGACCTTACTTAGTGTAAGCCAAATGCTTGACAAAGGATTCAAAGTTGAGTTTGATGGTGATGCTTGCTTGATCAAAAAGGGGTGTAGTATCATTGCAAAAGGGAAAAGGCAAGGGAAATTGTTCAAGCTTGATGCATGTGTTGTTGCTAACCAAGTTGGATGCATGGCAAATGAACAAATGTCAATTCAAGAGGTATGGCATAAAAGGATGGGACATCTCAACTACAAGGCCTTGGAGGTAATAGCCAAAAAGGAGGTAGTAAGGGGACTTCCCAAGTCTCTTACTTGCTTGAATCATGTTTGTGAAGAATGTGCTTTGTCTAAATCACATAGATTGCCATATACTAGATCTATATCTAGATCTAAGATGCCTTTTTCTCTCTTGCATTCGGATATTCATGGTGTTACTACAATTAGCAATGGAGGTGCTAAGATGTATGTAACTTTCATTGATGATTTTAGTAGATTTTGTTGGGTTTATCTACTAAAGAGCAAGGATGAGGTGTTTGATGTGTTTGTCAAGTTCAAAGTTGCTATTGAGACTCAATTTACAACCAAAATCAAATGCTTGAGGAGCGACAATGGTGGTGAATACATTTCTAACAAATTCAAAGCCTTTTGCGATGAGCATGGGATCAAGAGGGAGTACACATGTCCAAGAACACCACAACAAAATGGAGTGGCCGAGAGGAAGAATAGAACCTTGTGTGAGAGTGCAAAGGCAATGAGATTGAATGCTAATCTTCCTAAACCTTTTTGGAGTGATGCTTTGTTGTGTGCAAATTTCCTATGCAATAGATGGCCAAGTGTTGTATTGGAAGGAAAAACCCCTTTTGAAGCTTTGTTTGGTACGAAGCCTAATGTCAAGTTTCTAAGAACTTTTGGATGCATTTGCTACTTCAACATTACTCTTGATGATAGAACTAAGGAGGATCCATCTTCAAGAAAGGGCATTTTTGTTGGTTATAGTGAAGTAAGCAAAGCATATAGGATTTATGTTCCTTCAATCAAGAAAGTGTTCACAAGTAGGGATGTCATTTTTGATGAAGGTAACATTCCAAAAGTTGTTTCAAGTGATGATGGTGTTGTTGCAACTAATGTGCTTGATGACAATGGAGTTGATGACACATTGGATGTGGATGTTGAAGAAGCCTCTTCAAGTCAAATTCCAAGGAGAACTCCAAGGCATAAAGTGAAACCCTCAAGGCTCACTTATGATGGCAAAGGTAAGCAAGTGGTGGATGGATCCAACTATGCTTTCCTAACTTCTTTTGATGTACCTTCATGTGTAGATGAAGCAAGGCAAGAAGAGGAATGGATCCAAGCAATGGATCTTGAGTTTGAAGCACTTATGAAGAACAACACATGGAGATTGGTGGAGCTTCCAAAGGGCAAAAGTGCAATTGGATGCAAATGGATCTTCAAGGTAAAGACAAATCAAGATGGATCTATCAACAAGTTGAAGGCAAGGTTGGTGGCTAAAGGTTATGCTCAAGAGCATGGCATTGACTATGAGGAAACCTTTGCACCCGTGGCAAAGATGGTGAGCATAAGAGTAATCATTTCCCTTGCAACTCTTTATGGATGGGATCTTTGGCAATTAGACATTTCTAATGCTTTCTTGAATGGTGATCTTGAAGAGGAAGTCTACATGGAGCAACCCGAGAGCTATGTTTCTCATAGCAAGCCTAATCATGTGTGTTTTCTACAAAAAAGTTTGTATGGTCTTAAGCAAGCACCAAGGAGTTGGTATGCTAGGCTTAACTCTTTTCTACTTTCTCAAAACTTCACTATGAGTGAGTATGATCATTCACTTTACTTTAGAATTAGTGCTAATGATGTTACAATCCTTCTAATTTATGTGGATGACATTATTTTAAGTGGAGGGAACAAGGAAGATATAGAAGATATCAAGAAAGCACTAAAAAAGGAATTTGAAGTGCATGATCTTGGTCTTTTGAGCTATATCTTAGGAATAGAAGTAATTAGAACTTCTCAAATCACTTTTATTTCACAAGAGAAGTATGCTATTTCTATTCTCAATAGATTTCATATGGTAGATGCAAATCCTATTGATACACCTATGGAATCACATGTAAAGCTAACTATAAGAGGTAATGAAAGATCCTTCGAGGACATTACTCTCTATAGGAAGCTAATAGGTTCTCTTATATATCTAACCATCACAAGACCTGATTTATCTTATTGTGTTGGTAGATTAAGCCAATTCATGCAAGATCCTAGCATAGAACATTGGAAACTAGGAAAGAGGATCTTGAGATACATCTCGGGAACAAAAGATTTTGGCATTGTTTATAGAGGCTCATCACCTAACTTATTTTGGTTTTTCAGATTCAGATTTTGCAGGAGACCTTATGGATAGAAAATCCATAAATGCACATGCTATTTTCATAGGTGATGGAGCTATCTCATGGATGTCGAAGAAACAAGCAACTATATCACTTTCTTCTAGTGAGGCCGAGTACAAAGCTTTGACATCATGCACAAAGGAGATGGTGTGGATCAAGAGGATGATTATGGAGCTTCATTTGCTGGATTTTTCAGAGAGTCCAATCATCTTTTGTGACAACCTTTCAGCCCAAAGTCTAGCAAGCAATCCGGTTTTCCATGCAAGGAGCAAACATATCGAGGTGGCTTACCATTTTGTGAGAGAACAAGTGTTGGCAAAAGAGATCAAGCTTGAACATGTCCCATCAAAGGAATGTGTGGCTGATATCTTTACCAAAGCATTGGGAAAGGACTTATTTTTCAAGCATAGAACAAGTCTTGGTGTACTTTCTAAATCTATGCTAAAACTAGTTGAAGAGGGAGTGTGAAAAATTGTCAACTAGTAGTATTTTCCTAACTTGAGATTTTGTAGGCCTATGGCCAAATAAAAGTTAGAGATAGGTTCATACATGTATGTAGAGGCCCAAAGTATGTGTACACTACTTTTGAGGTCACATTAATTAGAGGAGGTCGAGTGTGGAGCTCTTCTATTGGCTCATAATTTGGTGCATTCCTATTTGACCAAATTTCTAGGTATATGGGTGAATCCTATTGGACCCCAATTTTAGCCTATCATAAGACAAGTGGCCAAGAGGCACTATGGCTGCTATAAATAGCCATCTCCACGAGTATGTACACATCTCATTTTCATTCTATTGAATGAATGTTATGCTCTTTGAAGGTCCATCTTCTTCTCTCTCACTTTTTTGTTCATATCTTGCATTCTAGCCACTAGAATTGTGATTTCTTTGTTGCTATGGCTTCACACGTGTGAAATGCAGGTTGTAGGCTCTGAAGTACGGACAGGGACAGCAAGTTTCTGTTTGTGGAAGCTTATGATCAGATTTTGATGTTTAGTTGATGTTTAGTATGCTTAACATCACAATTTCTATCATTTTTTCAATCTAGATGTGCATAACTTCCATGGCCAAGATCTTTATGAAACTTTAGCATCTTTTGGATCTGAGTTTTTCACAGGCTTAACTTAATTAAATTGGTACCATGGGAAAAACCCCCAATGGACCATAAACAACTGAAATCACTTAAGTAGTTGAACTTATTCAAACTAGTTTAAGTTTTAATCTTCCAGACTTAGGCTTAGAACTAAATAACTTTAAGTCGTTACAACATGGCGCAAAGGCCTAAACTTGACTAATCCAGTTCTAGGCTTAAGTCTGTATCCTTTTCAAGATGGATCGAATATTCCTTAGAATCATTTCTAGGATCAAATGGGTTTATTTTGCTGTATTTTTATCACAATAGGGCCAAGAAGGCTCTACACATGATCAAGATGAATGTTACCAATGAGCTTCTCAAGGAAGTTGGTAAGAGTACTTCATCAAAGGATGGTTGGGATTCATTGAAGAAGCTTTATGAATCCAAGTCTACTTCTATAGTGTTGAATCTAAGAAGGCAAATCTTTTCTTGTATGTCTTGATCAATGAAGAATATAGGCTTCAAAAAAGAGGTGGATCTTCATCAACATCTCAAGTTGGAGAGTGTTTACAGACCCCTGCTCTCTCTCTCTCTCTCTCTCTCTCTCTCTCTCTCTCTCTCTCTCTCTCTCTCTCTCTCTCTCTCTCTCTCTCTCTCTCTCTCTCTCTCTCTCTCTCTCTCTCTCTCTCTCTCTCTCTCTCTCTCTCTCTCTCTCTCTCTCTCTCTCTCTCTCTCTCTCTCTCTCTCTCTCTCTCTCTCTCTCTCTCTCTCTCTCTCTCTCTCTCTCTCCCCCATTGCAGCCATCCCCACCATAGCTCACACAACCATGGCTGTTGTTGTTATGTTGTGCTTCGCATCAATAAGTGAAAGAGTCTAGATGCATGCACGCATTTCATTACACTCATGTTGTGTGATCTCTCTCTCTCTCTCTCCAACACCTCACATGATTTCCATTTTTGTCTCCTCTGAACAGCGAGATTCTTGTCTCCTTCGAACAACGCCCTCTCTCAGAACCTCTCTCTCTAAAGCGATCTCTCTCTCGATCCACCATCGCGTGCTCTCTCTCTCTCTAACCTCGGTCATGCTCTCTCTCTCTCTCTCGAAAGTTCTCTTTCTAGAACTTTCAAAAACCACGTTTCTCTTTCTAAAATCAATGGGTTATCAGGCTTCATGGCATTTGTTAGATAGTTTCTTGATTTTACGATGCCAACCCAGGCAGAAGGGACAGAGTTTTGTTGTAGTATATTTCTTTGTCCTGCTTGTCAGAGGACTACTTAGGGACGTCACTCTTAAACGCACTTACATTCTACATAGGATGCAAGCCAAGAAAACTCGTTCACAGATCAGCATGCAAACCAATGAACGTTCAGTAGTTTCTACTGCTACTTACTCTTAAAACGGATTGAAATCAGATTCTACACTACACTGAACTGAGCTACATTTGCATAACTGATAAACAAGAAACAAGAACTAATCTACAGCTTGTTAGAAGTCCAAGAATCAAGAAACCAACTAGTCTATTGATTCTTGGACATCCCAAAAGCATCAAGAACTGGATTGTACAGAGATATGCAAGAATCACACCACAGATCCAGCCTATTTAGTTTACATGAATGCTGGCTCCTACATTAATCCACAAGAAAACATGAAATCTAATCCACAACTAGGAAAGCAAGAAAACTAATCCACTCTAAATCCACAACCACACACAATATGAATGGAAGGGCATGATCATAGGGGCATCACTCAAGAGAACCATCATGATCAAGGAGCTTAGTGTAGCATCAAACTCATGGGAAATCTTCTTATTAAGCATGGAGTAGATACAATGCAAAAAGCTCCTTTTCACAAAGAGGGAGTCTCTTAAATAAGCAAGAGAGCTCCTTAGGTGGCATCCTAGTGGAATTTCCACATTTCACAAATTACAAGTGGAATATTGCTCTCCACTAGAGGTCACCATCAAAAGGTGGCTCACTCTACTTTCTTTAAGAGGGGTCTACTTGCATTTATTGCATTTGCTTAGAAATACTAGTTCCTACACGGTCATTCCATCTTCCGGAATTCACCATGAGGCTTACACAGTTCTTACTTGTTTTTCCTAGCTAGTATTTCTCGGCTCTCATACTCGGCTATCAGTCTTCATCTTCTCAAAGACCTCCTCGGTCTAAGGTGAGAGGTGCTCTTGAGTTGCTCTGTCCGAGTATCTTGGGGATTCGTCAGAATCAGCCAACAGAGAGGAGGCTATGTTCATCAAGGGCAAAAGCAAAAGTAAGTGGGCTAAAGAGCAAGATCAAGTGGATGCTTCTTCAAATGGCAAAAAGAAGGTTAGATCAAAGCTCAAGTGCTTCTATTGTGGCATCAAAGGACACTTTGCAAGTGAGTGCTACAAGAAGAAGAGAGATCAAAGAGACAAGCAAGGTAATCTTACTCTTCATGAGGATGATTTCGATGTTCAAGATGCAAAGGATGATGATTTTGTGTGTCACTCATGTGTGCTTGCTAATGATGGAGATCTGTATTAATGGTGGATTGATAGTGGAGCAAGTTCAGACATGACTTTTCACAAAGAGTACTTCACTTCTTTGCTCGCATATGGAGATGACAAGAGGGTGATCTACACAACCAATGATGGTGAGTGAACACCCAGTCAATGATTGGATGCGATTATTCACACGTGACACATGTCGATTTTTTATTAGTCCACGTGCATGTGCCAACAATCATGTCACACCATAAGGACATGTGTGAAAGATTTCAGATCAATTAAGATCTAAATCCATGAAATGATCTTGGGTTAGAAAGACAACATATCACCAATCTTGCCAATGTAGAAAAATCAGCATCTACTCTAAGAATGAGATGCAAACTCTAATAGATCTTGATCAAACATGAACGAAAATATAAAATAATGGTTCGGTCCATACAATTATAGTAAGCTACTATATTTTACACATGTGGATTTGAAAATAGCAATTAATGAGAGAGAGAGAGAGAGAGAGAGAGAGAGAGAGAGAGAGAGAGAGAGAGAGAGAGAGAGAGAGAGAGAGAGAGAGAGAGAGAGAGAGAGAGAGAGAGAGAGAGAGAGAGAGAGAGAGAGAGAGAGAGAGAGAGAGAGAGAGAGAGAGAGAGAGATAAGCTTGATTATGGAGATTTAGGGTTGATTAATATTAGGGTTAGATTTTCATCATAGTATGCATAACACTTTGGAATTTAGCTTTGTTGTCATGGGATTGAACTACACTTTGCTTGAAAATAGGGTTTTAAGGAAAATGAAAAAAAGTTCCTAAAATTTTGGGGCCATTGTCGAAGAGCAATTGCCATTATGCTTATTTTATTAGCATGATTATGATGCTTGATCGGATGTTAGCTTGCATTTAGGCATGATGGTTTTGGCATAGTAGGATTAGAATTGCATTTTTTTGGTAGTTTAAGATTAAATTCTGATGATTTGAGTGACCTTGATTAGAAAACCTGCTTGTAATGACTTGTGATTGATGAGTAGGGAAGGGGATATAACACATTAGTGATAGGATCCACTTACCAAAAAATTAGAAAAATAAAAATAAAAAATCGTTCACTTTTTGGCAATTTGGGAGAAAAGAAGGGCAAAACTGTCATCAATTTGAAAGATGATATGTTTTCGTTTCCTTTTAAAAATAACCCTCTCCGACTTGTAGGCAAGGCCCCCCTGATGCAGTTTGGCTTTGGCTCATAAAAAGAAGAAGCAAATTGCTCTTAATTGGTCAACAAACCTTCCCCCACCTCCATTATGCCAAATTTGGTATTCTTTGAGGTTTGTGAGGTTTCTTCCCCTGTTTTAGAAGCCATGCAAAGGTTAAAGAGATAAAAAATTCCTAAATTAACACAAAATTTCAATCTTTAGTAAGATTTTGTTAGTAACCTTTGCCAGTCATACTAAAGTTTTCTCTAATTGTCATAAGCTTCCAAAAGTTTCTATGAAGGTTCTTTTGATTTTGATCATTTTAATTGAAGAAAACACATCTCTTTCAAGAAAAACATCAATATCTCTCTGTTAACCTTTGCACAAACAGCCCTCTCGAATACTTTTTATATATTTTTAAAGCATGAGTAATGTCTACAAAGGTTAGATCCCTAAGTCCTATGAATTTAGTTTTCCATAAATACCTAATTTATGTACACAAAATTATTGCAATTGAGAGATTGTTTTAATACTGCAAATAAACCTTGACAAATTTACCAAAGTTGTATTTAGTATTTTCAACCTCCAGTCAATTTTTTGAAGGTTAGTTTGTTTAGAAACAACAAAGTGAAGAGTTCTAGTAATTTTTTGTGCCAAATTTTCAAAATATCCTTCACCAGAAGTACTATTTAGTAAAGCTTTGCACAAAGTAGCTCCACAATATCCATCAATGCCACATATTTTTCTATTTTGTTGGGCTCATTTATTTATATACAGATAATACCCACAATAGAGACCTGAAGTAGTGCAAGTCCCTCAACACTTGCCTGCGCTTGGCGTGTAAGAGAGCTATTGACCCGTTTATTGCTAGTGATGAGCTGCTTCAGGAAAAGCATGGATAAGAGATCGCTTATGTAAGACCTGAGGCTTTGTTGGATGATGGTGATCATCAAGAACATGGACTTGGCCATATTTTTAATAACACCCATAGGGGTGTGGTGGCCATTCCAGATAATCTTGTTCATCAACAAAGCCATCTGTCAGAGGACCTCCACACAGGTGCATGATGTCAATCTACATAAGCCAAATGCCTCTTAGCTATTTGTGGCTTTCGCATTGGACAATATCGGCATGGATGGTTAACTCTGCAATGTGCACACTAGGGTTCAAATGTTTATGGATCCCCTCAATGTGGACATTCGGCTCGATGATGTTTTCCTCCGCATCCATAGCATCTTACCGCGTGTAGTATACCATCACCTCTAAGTTGATAGGCATACACTAGTAATAGATGTCCCTTAGGATCTTCCACAAAATAAACTGGTAGGCTATTATGGTCTTCTTCTTGTGAGTTTGAAGACATGCAAGATGATATGACCAATGCTTCCATCTTGCCACTAGTTGTTGAAGAAACTTGTGATTTTGATGGATCCATCTGACATCCATCCGTCTGGTGAGCTCCTTGTTGCTTGATTCTACCTTTGACAATTGAACCTTTAAATCTTGCTATCAAACTTTCTGCTCCACATTTTGTGTTTGTAGGAAGCATAGATTCTTGATTGGACATCTTGTACTTGGACGATCCTCAAAGCAATATGTAAATTTGGTCTTTCTCAAGAAACCTAATTGTGTGAGCATAAGCTTGCTGACAACCAAAACTTGAAGTACTTGGCTCTTGGCTCTTGGTCGCTTGTTGCACCTGATCCACTTCGTTGTCTTCCATGAGGTCCCATTCTTGCTTGATAATTGCTCATTGATTTTTGATTCCCCATCTGATGATTCAGCAATGTGATAGGGAAAATCCACTGTCTCGTGGAAGATCTGCAGTTCCATCATGGTAGCATCCCTACAAAGTTGTACAAATGAAACATAGGATGCTAAATCTGCCCAGATCTGATTTTTTTGGGTAGTCCAGCATGGTACTTTGCCATGATGGTCCATTCGAAAAGTGGTGGATTACACTCCTGTCGGATTCTTCTAGTCTCCTAAATCCCATGTTAATCTAGAAAAGAGATATTATTCAAGAGAACATTAGTGAATGTTGAGGGTAATGAGTCCAAAAGTACATCAACAAATGTTAAGAACTCAAATGAATCTAAAAGCTCATTAGCAAATGTTGAGGATTTAAGACATTGAAGATAACATTGAGGACTCAAGATCTAACATAGAGTAAACATCTGTGAATAACATTTTGGTAAACAATTAAGTCATCCTGTAATACCAAAATGGTTGAGGATACCAATCATAAGCAAGGATTCAGATGGATTCAATATTTCATCATAGAAATATTGAATATGTCCTTGATAAACAGGCACTTAAACTAAAACTTGTAAATGACATTTTGACATACTATAGATTTATGCTTCTTTGGAGGCATTTGCTCTAGCTAGTATAAAAATGGACATCCACCAATATATGATAGTTGCGAGAAAAATATAAGAAATGGAGTGTCTTGGCAAGTGGGTTATGATAACCATCAGAAGGTTGAAAAATGAAATGGAAAACATTTTCATAGTAGACTTGTTTAAGGTCCAGAAGGATCAAGAATCCGGAGGGATCGAAACATTAGGAGAGTCTTAGTTGACCATTTGACCATAATGGCCCATTTCATTTCTACCAAGACAACCATCACAATGTCAAAATTGGCATGGTTGTTTGTAGAGGGGCTATTTAAATTTTATGGTCTACCTTGCAATATAGTCATTGACTGGAACAATAAGTTTGATGGAGTTTTTCGAGTTGTCTCCGTACCAAACTAAATATGAGTACTACAAACTAGGACAGATTGGTGTCTCACATTGATTATGGCCAAATAAGCCTCTATATATACACTTTTGGAGCTCGAGGTACTAATAATGCATCAGATCTCACACGTGTGAGGATGCCTTGTCACCATCATGCAATTTTGGCACTTGGATCAAAACTTTCCATTTTGGGCATTTTTGGTCTATTTTTCTACTATATGGAAATCTTCATGGAAATCTTCTAGAAGCAAAAACTCGTCTACTTCAGCTATTTCCACACGTGTGAGCTGTCCTCTACACATGGGATGTGACACCTATTCAAAATATTTGGCTCATGCAATCATTAGATTGGTGCCATGTGTCATATATCTAGAAAACTAGTTTTTGGCCATTTTAGCCACTAGAACTTGAATTAAATCATATGTACAACATATATGATTATGGTACATGAAACGTACACTAGTTTCACATGTGGGAATAGGCTCCACACATGTGTGTCTATCCTATATACAAGATTTTTGGCCTCTACCAAGCTTATTTTTGCATTTTTCACACTCCTCAAAAATCTAGCTTGGTAAATCTATCATAGATCTATCTATAACTCCAAGAGCCAATCTTAATTTTATAAATGGATCTTTAGGCAATGCCTTGGTGATTATATCAGCAACGCAATCTAATGATGAAACATGAATAAGCTTGATCTCCTTTGCTTGCACTTTCTCCCTCATGAAATGATGTGTAATCTCGATGTGCTTTGTTCGAGCATGGAAGACTGGATTGTTTGCAAGTTGTTGAGATGCTTGATTATCACAATATATACATGGAATGTCTTCATCCTTGATCACATGTAGCTCCTCCAAAAGCCTTTTAAGCCAAAGAACCTCCTTTGTTGTTGTTGTCATAGCTTTATATTCGGATTCTGTTGATGAAAGAGAGATGGTATCTTGCTTTTTGGAAAGCCAAGATATAGCTCCTCCACATAAGAATGTAGCAAATGCACTTATGGATCTTCTATCCATTTTGTCACCTGCAAAACTTGAGTTCAAATATGCTCTAAAACAAATATTAGTCCTTTCATAAACTATGCCAAAGTCTTTTGTAGCCGAGATGTACCTTAACACCCTTTTTGCTCCTTTCCAATGACATATTAATGCACTTTGCATGTTTGGACTCAACTTGCCAACACAAAAACTAAGATCTAGTCTAGTGATGATTAAGTATATCAAGGAACCAATAAGCATTCTATAGGTAGTGATATCCTCAAAGGATGCTTCATCACTTTCCTTAGAAATTTTTACACTTAGTTCCATAGGAGTTTCAACTCCTTTACAATCAATCATGCCAAATCTTGCTAAGATTGGTCTAGCATACTTAGATTGACATATGAAGGTAACATCATTACTTCTAGTGACTTCTATTCCAAGTATAACTTTAAGAAGTCCTAGATATACCATCTTAGATTCACTAGACAAGGAAACTTTTACATTCTTGATGCCATCTAGATCATTTCCTATGAGTATAATGTCATCAACATATAAAACTAAGATAATGACCTTTCTATCATTACATTTGTAGTACAATGATGGTTCATAAGAACTTACAACAAATCCAATGGAAATAAGATAGGAATGCAACCTAGAGTACCATGCTCTTGGTGCTTGCTTGAGTCCATAAAGACTCTTATTCAAAAGACACACCTTGTCTTCTTCTCCATCTTTGATGAAGCCCTTGGGTTGGCACATGTAGATTTCCTCTTCCAAGAATCCATTCAAAATAGCATTTGTCACATCAAGTTGGAAGAGCTCCCATTTGAAAGAAGTTGCAAGAGACATGATTAATCTAATGGTCACAAGCTTTGCAACAGGTGCAAAGGTTTCATCATAATCTATGCCTTTGACTTGCAAAAAAGCTTTTGCTACAAGTCTAGCTTTGTACTTATGAATGGAACCATCTTGATTATATTTCAATCTATATATCCATTTACAAGTAAGAGGCTTCTTTCCATAAGGTAAATCAACAAGTTTCCAAGTTTGATTTTCCATTAATGCATTAAACTCTACTTGCATAGCTTTCCTCCAATATTGAGACTTATTTGCTTCCTCAAAACTAGATGGTTCTTCAAGCATAGTAGTCAAGAAAGTATAAGAGTTGAGTAGTTGAGAATCTTCCCTTTGCTCCCCTTTGTCACTATAAGTGAGACTTGATGGCTCAATCCTTGTCCTTGTTGATCTTCTTGGCACCCTTGGACTTGGAGTAGGTTCCACTTGGTCTTCATCTTCATGAAGCTCCTCCTCGGTCATAGCATGATCTTTGACAAGTTGAGTGTTGTTGGAAGTCACCTTTCCTTTGGCTTGGAGAGATTCATCAAAAGGTACATCTCTACTAGCAACAACTTTTTTTTGTAATAGGATCATATATCCTATAAGCTTTCTTACTTTTACTATAACCAACAAAGATGCCTTTGAAAGAAGTGGCATCTTCCTTTTTCCTTGTTTCTAAAGGAATATATACATAACAAGTACATCCAAAAACTTTCAAATCACTAAGATTTGGCTTTTTGCCAAACAATACTTCAAAAGGTGTAAGTCCTTTAATGGCACTATTAGTCATTCTATTACAAAGAAAGTTTGCACATAAAATAGCTTCTCCCCAAAATGAAATAGGAAGAGATGCATCTAATCTCATAGCTTTAGCACACTCACATAGTGTCCTATTCTTTCTCTCAGCTACTCCATTTTGTTGTGGAGTATATGTACAAGTAAACTCTCTCTTCATGCCATTAGTTTCACAAAACTCTTTCATCCTATTGGAGATGTACTCCCCTCCATTATCACTTCTTGATACTTTCAAGCTAGTATTAAGTTGATTTTCCAAAAGGGTTTTGAACTTTACAAAGGACTCAAAAACTTCACTTTTCTTAGACGAGAGATAAACCCAAGAGTATCTTGATTTATCATCAATGAAAGTGACATACATAAGAGCTCCACTATTTGATTCATGTGAAAATGAATGAACATTCGAGTGTATAAGGTCAAGAGGAGAGTTAGATCTTATCAAAGATCTCTTGAAATGAATCTTACTACACTCAACAAGTTCTTTGTAATTGAAGGTACATAAAGAACATTGTCTAGGTGTACTTTTTTAGATGATCCTAGAGATAAAGGAATGGATCCAACACCTACGATCTCACATTTTTGATCACTTTCAGTGAAGATAAATCTCTTAGAACTATTGTAAGAAAGTAGATTAGAAAAGTAGTCTTTTTGGTGAGTCATGTGAGAGCTTGCCCCACTATCAATCCACCAAGTGTCTTGATTAGATGTTTGTGGTGAGGATACCATCAAAGATAGATTGCCTTCTTCCTCCTCCTCAAGCACAAGATTGCCTTGATTGTCCTTCTCTTGGGCATTCTTCTTCTTGTAACACTCGGATGCAAAATGTCTCTTTTTTCCACAAAAAAAAACACTTTAGCTTTTTCTTGTCCTTCTTGCTCTTGCCTTTGGAACTTGATGTTCCATCTTTGTTCTCCATCTCCATATCTTGAGTCTTCTTGGATGGAAACTTCTTCTTTTTGTTTATCAAAGAAAAGTTAGCTTTTTCATCACCATCATTCAAAGATAAGGAACTCATCCTACTTTTGATATGAAGCATTCTACTCTCCTCACTAACAAGCACACTTTGAAGTTTTTCAATACTTTGAAGTTTGAACAAGATTGGAATAATCATCTCCTAATCCATTCAAAATGATTTGGACTAATTCATCATCTTTGATTTTATCATCTATAGAAGACAACTCCTTATTCAAAGATTTGATCCTAAAGACATAATTTTGGGCACTTTCACTACTTCCTTTCATGCTTTGAAGGATTTGATTCCTAAACATGAGTATCCTTGAAGTGTTCTTGGATTCATAAATGGCTTTTAACGAATCCCATGCCTCTTTGGATGTGGTACAAGATGAGATTTCTTTCAAAAGTTCGTTACTTACATTCATTTTTATGCAATGTAATGCAACTCTACATCTCTTTTTGTACTTAGCCAGTTCAACTCCTCCTTGAGGTTCTACTTCCACCTCAAGTACTATGTCATAAAGATCATGAAGTACAAGCAAAGACTCCATTCGAACTATCCAAGTAGCATAATTAGTGGATGTAAGTCTTTCACTAGCTTCAAGCAAAAAACCACCCATTGATGCCATTTTTGAATGTGAAAAAGCACTAGAAACTCTTATGGTTTCTCTAAGAGATCTGAACCTAAAGTCTTCTAGCAATTTAGAAAGCTTATAGACTCAATCCTATCACTCATGAACCAATCTAGAATGATGGAAATTTAGAGTCTAGTCTCAAACTTGCAAAATCACTCCTTAATCTATGATTTTTAGCAATTTCTCTCTTCAACCTCAACATACACTCAAAAAATCAGAGAAGATCAATTAGTGCACCTATTTCAAGCTTCAATTTTAATTTTTTGGCTGATATAATTCAAGAACTAATCAAAGGATTAGATTCACTGTAGAAAATGCTTGATTTTGCACCAAAAATCACTCAAATTGGGTATGTGAGTCAAATTCTACAAATTTTTGAAATTTATCAGTCAAAACCGGATCTGTACGGCCTCACACGTGTGAAAAGGGTTCCTACAGCCCACAACAAGATCTGGACCAAAAATTTTGAGGATAGCTATCAAATCCAACTCGCTTCACAAAATTTGACTAGTTTCCAAAAAACTGCTAATTTTGGCTTTGATTTGGATTAATCCTATCAATTTCAACAAAACCTCTTGTACTAGGCTCTGATACCATGTGCAAAAAGTACAAATAAGGACCAAGAGTGGATCCTAGTCTGATTCTCAAGAGGGATTGGTTGTCAGATTACTTGATCTATCAATCTACTTGAGATTAAGATCAATCTAGATCAATTCTAGACACAAAATCCTAACAAGAACAATCATTAATTGAAGGTAGGTGTACTTTCTGGTTTCACACGTGTGAAACACTGTCTGAGTACGGACTCCAACTTGAAAATCAAGTACACATTGATAGCACCTCAAAACAATCAAAACAAATGTAGACAAATGAAGAGAATCACTCAAAATTGCTTCCAAAACCAAGATTGGTGTCTCACATCGATTATGGCCAAATAAGCCTCCATATATACACTTTTGGAGCTCGAGGTACTGATCATGCATCAGATCTCACACATGTGAGGATGCCTTGTCACCATCATGCAATTTGGCACTTGGATCAAAACTTTCCATTTTGGGCATTTTTGGTCTATTTTTCTACTATATGGAGATCTTCATGGAAATCTTCTAGAAGCAAAAACTCGCCTACTTCAGCTATTTCCGCACATGTGAGCTGTCCTCTACACATGGGATGTGACACCTATTCAAAATATTTGGCTCATGCAAGCATTAGATTGGTGCCATGTGTCATATCTCTAGAAAACTAGTTTTTGGCCATTTTAGCCACTAGAACTTGAATTAAATCATATGTACAACATATATGATTATGGTACATAAAAAGTACACTAGTCTCACACGTGGGAACAGGCTCCACACATGTGTGTCTATTCTATATACAGGATGTTTGGCCTCTACCAAGCTTATTTTTGCATTTTTCACACTTAACTGAATTGAACCCAACAGCAATACTAGGTGCAGCTAACCATCCTAGGCCAAAGGACGGTGCGTGATAGAGACATGTATGCATATCAGGCAGTATGTGGGCCATCATTGCCCAAGCAGCCACATGCATATAAGCTACAGGTCATGGAGTCCTACAACAATTGACTAGGACTTTTCATGCAACAGTGACCCATGCATGCAACATGTATGGTAAGTGTCAGCGAGAACTGCTAGCTACATGAGTTGCCAAGGGGAAGTCATCCATATAGTAAATTGAAAGGCAGTCTCATGTATTTGATGTGTTGCACCAAGCCTCCGGATAGATGTTTTGTAGTGCCATTCTTTTGAGTGAATTCAATGATTGTCACACTGAAAGGCACACTGAAAGGCATTGGTTGATGGCAAAATGAATTTTAATGAAAGGCATTGGTTGATGGCAAAATGAATTTTAAAGTATCTCAAAGGTACGCTTGATTTTGGAGTATAATATTCAAGGGGAGTAGATTTTATTTTATTGACATATTCAATTGCAAGTTATAGCACAAACAAGTAGGCAAGATTTACTACAGGTTGATGTCACTAATTATGCGGAGGGCCTAGCTATTGGCTGGATTAGCAGGAAGCAAAGCATAGTTGCATAGTCAACAACAAAATCCAAATATGTTGCTCATGTAGAAGGAGCAGAAGATGTACCAGTTTCGTTATAAGACTTGCTTCAAATCATTGGTCAAGAACAGAAGCAAGCAATAAAAATGTGGATTGATAACCAAAGCATCATGAGAATTTCCAAAAACCCTATCTTTCACAACAGTCAAAACACATTCCAACAAAGTATTTCTTTTTGAGAAGTCTAGTGGAAGACAAAGTGATTCATGTGAATCATAATTTATATGTCCACCAAGTACATGATAGCAAATTCATCTACCCTTGGAAGAGATGAGTTTTTCAAGCATAGACAAGCAATGGGAATCTTTGGCCAACCATAAACCGTAGCCTAAATGTTTGAAGGTAAGCGTTCAAGCATTTCACCAACCTGCTATGGGTGCAGACTTAGCCACAGAGTGATTTGTGGGCTAGTTAGGTGTTCGTATATGGTTAATTGTTTGCTAGTTACTGGTAGACAGTTGTGTAGTTTTAGGCTTAACATTTCAAGGCCATCGAGCCTCATTTAGCCTCTCCTATGTATATAAATGTGTTAAACTTAATGAAGACTCTCTAGCTTGTTTCTTCATTTTCTCTGTTTCCTGTTTTCTGCCATCTGTGTGTTGGTCTGCTTTGATAAAAAGGAGCAAATTAGAGGTGACCCAGAAACTTTTAGTTTAGAAAGATCACTACTTAACAGATTTTAAACATTATCCATTTCATTTTATAAGCTGTCGCATGCAATGATCAATCTCATTGCTTGGGAATACTTCAGCAACGTAAGCTCCGTTCAATAAAATACATAGGCATGCTTTCTCATTAACGTCTCTACCATGTTAGAATCTTAAAAGGCTCCTAAGAATCAGAGCATTCTTGTCCCGAAGCTTCAATAACCGAAAAATCTCAAACTCCAAGGTCTGGTGACAATGGATAATGAAAGTCGGTTTCCTCATGACATGCTGAAACTTGTTACCATTCAAAGGACATGAAAAGTAGTGCAAAAAGCCGGTTCTCGTTCGCACTACAAATTTGAATAACATTTCTCAAAAAACAACATTTGAAGCAGCAATATATAACGTTTCACCATGTAGCAAACTGTGGTATCAGATCAAGCTGTGATCGATATCCTACGTAATGGCCAAAATCTTAATTATTCAATACTTTCAGAGTTCAGTAAAGTCTGGAGATGCTGTTGCAAAGCATATTAAAGCCTTGGAACTGCGCATTGTACTCTTGAATCTTCATCATTCTTCTTATGATCTCGTGCGAGAAGAACAGCGGAGAAATCTTCCAGCAGACCTCTGATTTTCCAGAAATAGTAAATTAGACGAGCTGCAAGATAGTTTGAGTTCATGAAAGGCCAACTCTTGAGTAGCTGAGGCAGTTTGAGTTCATACTAGACCAACGTTTCAGTAATAGCTACATTCGCTTCTAAGGTGGAGATGAATGGCCGATTGACAATGAAAGATATGTTGTGATAGTATTTTAATGTGAAGTGGTTTCAAAGACAGAAGGAAAACAGGTTGAAACACCTAGAGAAACTCAGCTTCACAGCCAATCAGAGGATCACCCGTGCACCCACCCCCGCCCTTCTTCTCTCTCTCTTTCTTTCTAACTTTCGCGTAGCTATGATATTATCGTTTCTTTTAGTACCCATGACTACCTTTGTCCCAGTAATTGTATGCTATGACATGAAACTAGAAGCTAATGCCTCACATGAGCTCGATTAGGACTGTAGTCAATTCAGATTGTATCATTTAATCAGCAACGAATATGCCTTGCTGAACGAAATTAAAGTTCAAAATCATTAAAGCTCAATAAGTTCGCTAAAATAAGCCGTAAACAACACTCGACTTAATCAAGACACTCAAAACACAAAAATCTGGTTTGTCTTGATTGTTGTTCAGATCCATTTTCTACAAATCATGCACACTAGAAGTAAGGCACATTCGTATGAATATGGCAAGACTGTATCAAAGCAAAATACTTTTATATTAATAATCTATGAAACCGAAACATTTTCGAAATGAAAAGTTTACGGAGGCGCATGTCAAACCAGAAGCTTCAACTGTGCGTTACAATAGTCACAAACATTTCAACCAGACGCAATTATCAGTACGCAGCGCCCATTCACTTTCTGTTCGTACGTTCTTTTTGTCTAACCAGAAGTTATGTAGTTTAACGAGACCTTCTTTTCCGTCACTGACGTGCGTGATCCCCTCAAAGTTAAGGGGTATAGACTCGAGAGCTCGAGGCACAGGCAGAACATTGGTCCTATTGAAATGGTAATTTCTCGCTCCAATAACTCAACTGACTCATGGGAGGTATCACAGAGGAGGCGCGAGACCAACCGTGGAATTGGGAGCATTCTGCACGAAGCTTGAATATGCATTAGAAACGTCCGAATTAGTTGAGGACCATAATCTTAGCTTGATATCAAGCTCACGTAGTCGAGCTTCGTTAGCTCCTAAAGTACGAGTTTGATCGTGGTTCATAAGAAAGGTCATCGGCGATGATATAAGAGCTGGCCGAGATTGGGTGACTCCAGCATCAAGGCCTTCAATGCTTTGACGTGCTTTTGAATGGTCTGAATATAATCCCAAAGATTTGTTCAGGGTTCTGCTATCAAGACATTGGTTTCCACTGGCAACGTTCACTCTGGACTTTTCATGCGATAAGAATCCATCTTCAGATGTTGTATTAACCTCTAGATTTTCCTTTCGTGAGGATACAACAGTGGGGAATGGCGTGCAAAAGGGAATCGAGAAGTTTGTGCGGGCCTTAGCCCCCCGCAACTTACGAGCAGCAGCATCGTAAGCCTTTGCAGCATCTTCCGGGGTGTCAAAAGTTCCAAGCCAATGTCGGCATCTGCCGATGCGATCTCGGATTTCCGCCGACCATCTTCCCCAAGGTCGCTTGCGAACACCCCTAAAAACTCGATTTGTGGCTGTACTGCCTTCTGCATTCATCACATCTTTCAGCTTTCCTACTGATATACTACATTGTTTGGAAGAAGGTGGCGTGTATGTATCTGATGCACGGCAGCCTTTTAAGGTCGATGTTGCGCATCGCATCTGCTGCGACATTGATGATGCGAGAATATCCATATTAGATGCCTGCGAATTGCAAACAACAGATGGACAAGTTCTTCCAGGAGTGCCGAATAAAATCTCCTCCCCTACGACAGCGGCAATACCGTCCAAATCCTTTTGTCTATCTTCTGATACGCTATAATTGCTAAAGCCAAGCTCCAGTTGTAAGAAATGCGGGAGCTCATGCCCCTGGGCATCGCCTTCACCATGGCTAGTCGAGCTGCATCGAGCTGACCAGTTGTTATGAAAACGATCGTGGCTCTCTGGTGTCGAAACTTCTTCAGTGATAAAGGCAGGATTGTTGGAGTGGAGCTGTCCGGGATCTATCAGATTCAGAAGATGGCCACAGCGGTTCGCATTAGCTTTGACATCATGTTCATCCTGCATAGTTTCCTCTTTTATAGTCATTCTATTGCCATCATCTCTGATGCCTGAGTATATCCCTGTTGGGGTGCTCCTGAACCTCAGCAACATTTCATGAAGAGACATGGGATCTTTGCCAAGACTTACGTAACGGTGCGTGCTTATGTGTATTGTGGCAACTACGTAGCAAGGAAATTCTCTGTGCTTCGTAGCTGGAAGAGTTAGATCTGGATCCTTGCCAAGACTTACGTAACGCGGGTGCGAGCTTGTGTATTGTGGCAACTACGTAGCAAGGAAATTCTATGTGGTTCGTAGCTGGAAGAGTTAGATCTGGATCCTTGCCAAGACTTATGTGTATTGTAGCAACTACGTAGCAAGGAATTCTATGCGGTTCGCAGCTGGAAGAGTTAGATCTGGATCTACCTGCACGGGTCTACCAGAGCAACAGTAACGCACAGAAGCCTAGCATGCTAAGGGAGGTGCACACCCGAATTTATATCATAAAAAAGAAGGAAGAAGCTGCTGAGTTAGTTTACAAAAGGTTACATCTACGAAAGCAGGCATACAAAGTAGACAGACAGTCCTCTCAGTACACTATGGCAATTGGGCTTACCTCGAGGCAGCCAAGGTGGCAGAGAAGAAGATACAGCAGCAGCTGCAGTAGGACAAGGTGGCCAGGGAAGGAAAGATACATTATTTCTCTTTTGGCTGTTGCTTTCTCGAGACACCTTGATGCATGCACAGACTCAGCCACCGAAAACACACTCATCCACCGAAATCAGAGAAAAGGAGAGGTGCATCGGCTACAGAGCACGAGCCTGAGTACTTGAAAGAAGTCCAAACAAATGGGCAGAGAGAGCGACCGACCGAGCGAGCGAGGCCGAGAGAGAGAGAGAGAGAGACAGAGAAAAGAAAGAATTGATGTCCTCATGAGTCCAGGACATATACATCTGACCTGAAATAGAGGACATTCATGTGAAATGTATCTCATAGCCTAGACTTACAATTACCAGATATCTCATTGCCTAGACTTACAATAGCCAAATATGTAAACTAAAGCACTCATTCTTCATTCCTCTTGTGTGTGGTATTGATGGATCAAGTATATACATCATTATGGCTAGCTTTTAAAATAAGTAATCCCATAATCATCATTGATATATATTTTAGAGTGGTCTATAGAGGCACTTCCCTTGTGTGTTTTGGGTCAAGTATACCAATAAAGATATTTCCTAAATTAACTAATATTATCATCATTGATATACAATTTACATAATGGGATTTTAGATGTCCTCTTAACTTAACTTGGTCTATGTTCCTTGGCACCTTCACTTCCTTCAATGAGCTAGTTTCTCTTGTGTGATCAACCATATCTTGGTTTTGGCATTTACCAACATGAGAGGAAACAATGTCACCCATTGGAGTTGACAAACTTATTGTTTGTAAAGTTGGATCAAGTCTTCAGAAACCCAAAGAAAATCGAGGAACTTGTGTGTGTGCACAATGTGCAATTGTCGTCAACAAACTTTAAAGTTCTTCAACGTAACCTGATATATGGGAACATGATCTTCGATCATTCCCTTGTGCACAATGTGCAATTGTCGTCAACAAACTTTAAAGTTCTTCAACGTAACCTGATATATGGGAACATGATCTTCGATCATTCCCTTGACGTGCCTTGGAATACAACTACTTTGAAGATATGCATGGCTAATTGAAAATTGAATTCAAGTGTATTTGTTCATTTAGTACACTTTCATGGCTTAGCATTAGAAAATATCTTTACTAGGTGAACCTTTATTGTGAACAAACTCATTTTTATCTAGTGTTACTTGAAGATTAGAGTTAATGTCATGCATATTAGGTAATGTCCATTATTTATACACCATTCGAGGTGGTCTACAAAGCTTCTCAAGTTGGTCAATGATATTAACTTTAGCTTCTCAAGTTGGTCAATGATATCAGTTCTCTCATAAGAACCTCAGTTGTGCCTACATCCACACAACCTAGGTGAACTTATTTTACATATACTTATGGCTTATTGTTGATCTCCTAGGAAGAACTAGTTCTTTGGAAGGACCTAACATACTTTGTACCTTCACAACCAGAAAGAGTTGTTATTGTACCAACATCCATGCCAAAGAACTTTCTAGCATCCAATGTCCAAGCCCCAACATTAGAAATTTAAATCCATGTGGCATATTAATGCATGGTATTTCCACACATGGACCCATTATTCTTTAAAACCACCCAATCATAGGTCTTTGAATAATGCATGGATAAATTCCATGAAAGTCTCAAAAGACCAAGAGATTAAATATAATTTGGATGTCTTTCCACAAAATACTATGTGTGTCCATATGCAAAAGACAAAATAAAAAATCAGTATTCACGTTGGGGTTCCAGATTGACAATCCCCTCACAAATTTTTCATGAAGAGACTGCAAATATTTGTAATCAACACTATTCTCAAAAGAAAGAATTTGCAAGCTCTTGATGAAAAATTTGTTAAGGGGATTGTCAATCTGGTACCCCAATGTAAATACTAATTTTCTTGAGAGAGAGAGAGAGAGAGAGAGAGAGAGAGAGAGAGAGAGAGAGAGAGAGAGAGAGAGAGAGAGAGAGAGATTGACTAGGTAGATTAAGATACAAATTGTCATGTACTTTTAATACATAAGCACTTAGAAATACATAATAATTTTCATTGTATCAAAGACATTGAGTTGAGTGGTAAAACTCAAGACTTGCTAGGAGAATTTTTCATGGGAGGCGCAAAAACAAGACACTTCTTGTCAAATCATACTAAACAAGAAAGCAGTCTTCAATGCGAGTATTGGAAAAGAGTTTATGAATGCACAACAAATATTGGCTTGGATCCTCGCATGGCTAGTGCACCTGCTAAAGTGTGACAAATATTAATATGATGGCATAAAGATTGCATTAACTTCTGAGGACAAACACTACAACAAGAAGCGCCATTTCTAGTGCTTCGTTTGAGCATTTTTTTAAAAAGATAGAATTGCAAAAGAGATGTGGAGGAAGCAGAAAGCTCGAGCGTCGGGTCCGTAGGCTGGCCTCGGTATAAGCCTTGCAAATTTGAAAGTGTTTTTAGGAGACTTATAAGGAGGGTTATAAGGACGCCCAAGACATCTCAAAAATATCTGTTAATCGAGAGTTATACGGAGGGTTATAAGAAGGGCGATTATAAGGAGGATTATAGAGAGGGTTACAAGAAAGCCAAAGACATTCCAAATACTTTGCTAATTGAGGGTAATACTGAGACTAATGAAAAAAGGGCCCCTCGATATAAACCTTGGAATGTTACAAAATGAAAATGGATGGCATTTTTGAAAATTGTTGTTTATCAACACATTGAATTTCAGTTTCTATCAACATTAGGGGCCATATACACAAGTGAAAATAGCTTCCGGCGCCATCGGCGCCAGCTATGTCCCCGGCACCAGCAGCGCCCCTGCTGCTCCCGGCGCCAATGGCGCCGGCGCCGCTCCTGGCGCCACTGTGACCAGAATCCAGTCGGCGCCAAGTTCCTATGGCTGAAAATCTTTGATCGGTTGTAGCGGAGTCCAGAGAGCTCAGATCGATGTGCAATCACCTCACACGATCTAGGCATGATTAGAGGAAGCCTGGGGATCAATAAAATCTAGAGAGAGAAAATGACTTTCTAGAAAGAGAAAATCCTAGAGAGAGAAAAACGTGCTTTACCAGCTTGGGTAGAGTGCTTGGTATGAGGGGGGGTGCCGAATCACACCAATATTATAGGGGAGTGCGGGTTGCGACTCAGGGCGAGCTCCAACCAAGTCTTAGCCTCCCTTGCTGGAATGTTGTCATGGCTCTCGCCTTGGCATGCTAGCGCCCCGGAGACTAGGGTCGGTCACACACTTGAAATGTAACCTTCTCAGATTTATCAATAAAGTGGGATTTTCCTCAAACTGACTCTGATTACCTTCTGGGTTTCAGTGTTCGGTAAAAGCGCCAGTTGTAAGGCCGCTTCCAAATTTTTAAGTTGGCACATAGTTGAGGGTCGTATCCCGGGATGCCAACGGTATGTCGTCGGGACCATTCGGTCCGTGGCGCCAGCGGTATGCTGTCAGGACCATTTGGTCCAAGAACTGGTTGTTTCCATATCTGTTGCAGCTTGTGGTTCTGAGTGTTCCTTGCATGAACGTGAATGGGTTAAGCTCTTGGGGAACGGGCTCTAACCTATCGGCTGAGTTAGATGGCTTGCTTGGGTGGAAGTTACCTGTTTATGGCTGTCCAGTCTGGCGTGGCGCCAGGTTGGCTTCCAGCGCTCGTGACGAAGCTTTCAGTTGGTTAAGTCTGATGTAAGTCAGACCGCTTGCCTGGAATGGATGTTACTCGTTTGTAACAAAGCTTCGAGTTGGTTAAGTTTGATGTATGTCCAGCGGCTTGCTTGGAGGGAAGTCACCCACATCGGGACCCCCGATCTGGCATGGCGCCAGGTTGGATCTCAATGTTGGTTTTCGGAACTTCAAGTTGGTTAAGTCTGATCGTTGTTGGCGAGTTGGCTGCTTGTATGTCAAGTGGGTTTGGATGGCAAGAGTTGAAGGCTGGGAAGCTAAGTCCTGGTTCCCGGCTCTCTTTGGGATGTCTGCACTACATGTGGTATCAGAGCCGACTGGCCGGTCAGCTATGCGGATCTCACGGAAATGGCCACGATTTGGGGTTCATCAAGACAACTATTGTGCAAGGTGCTGCCCACAGTGTAAGCACGGGTGCGTCCACAGTCGGGGTGGTGGGCAGAACGGGGGACTTGATGAGTCAAGGTGCTGCCCTTGAGGTGTAAGCACGGTCAGTTCTCGCGGTTTGCGCCTGGCGCTGTCTGCACGTAGGACGGATGAGGCAAAGTGCTGCCTAGGGAGGTGAAAGCACTGTCTGTACCTTGTGGGGTGCGGGGCGACATATTTGAACTGTACAGGTTTACCATTGATACAGAGATGCTGTTCGAATTCGGGTGTAAAGCACGGGTGGTTAGCTGCCGGTGCGGGATAGCTGCCGATCGTTTAGCTATAAGGGCTATCGACCAAAAAGTGGTGGGGCGTGACTGAGGCAATGTGCTGCTTAATGGTGAAAGCATGGATAGTTGGAGGTGTGTCCTATGTGGGCTGATTCCGTGATCGATTTGTATGGGTGCGGCCAGGCAAAGGTCCGTTGGCAGGACCATCTCAAAGGGGGACCTTGTCTTTGTTACTTGTTAGTAAACATGTCTGAGTGTCTTACTTGTATGTATTTGTGGTGAGTCTTAGTACTCGTGCTTTGCCTAGTTTGCATGATTGCTTGTGATACAAGGAGCTGATGGCTCGAGAAGGAACCTTTTCTTTTGAAGGCTGATACCATCAAACAAAGAGGACTACATAATCTGTGGGGTGGATTTGCAGTTCAAGTACTCGCACGTGAACAGCAACGAAACGACTCAATATTTGCAAAGGATAAATGGCTAGCCTATTTCTTGGGTTAGTTTCATTTGCGACAACGCCCACCAGACGCAAGCAGAAAGTCAAAAGTTGGAAAGGGCAATTTTAGGGGAGATCTTCTATGGAGCAGTTGGTCTTCATTTTGGGACGGCCACCTTCGGAACTGAAACTCACTGAGCATGAGTGATATCTAGTATCAGTTGGGTTTTTTTTCGTCAAAGGAGAAAGACTAGGATCCTCTTCAGAGATTGGCAACAAGTTGGATCAAGCCATAATCCTAGCAAATGGGAAGCAAAGTGTTGGAAAGGCATTTTGTCCGAAGAACTCTACTCTAAGTCCGATCAGCTGATTTTATAAGTGGAGGGGAACACACGCCTCTCTCTTGGGGAAAATTTTGAATGAAAGTTGATCAAAATGGGGGCAAATTGAAGGTGACCTAGCCATACTCACACGAGGAGACTCGCGAAATTTGGACCTAATAAGTTGACAAGTTTTTGTTGTGGAAAGGAAAGTTTGTTATAGGCTTTCTCTGGACCAGCAATGATGAGGAAACATATGAGTACGTTGGTTTGTGTTACGTGTAAGGCAACTGATCAATGAAGGAACTGTGAAAGTTGAGCCTTGCATGAGAGACTTGGTATTTCGAACGGACGCTAAGGGACAGTTCGCGTTGAGATCGAACTAGTGCAAACTCTGGGTGCATGTGTCTGATTCAAAGAGAGCTACTTGAAGCCAAGCTCGATGTACACTTCTTGTTTTGACTGTGAGGTAACTGACTTGTGATGGAATTGTGAAATTCAAGTTTTGCGCGACGGACATGGTGCTTCAAACAAACGCGAAGAGATAGTTCAGATGCGGATCAAACCGGTGCGACCCTTTGGCTTTCCACGAGGTCAATGGTTACATTTGGGCTGATTCAAAGAGCTACTTCAAGCTAAGTGAGAGGTGCATTGCGGAGTACTCAATCTTTGCCTACCTTAAAGAGCCAATATGGAAAAGTATCAAGATCAGGCTGGGACAAGGAGGAAAATCAAGGTGCAGAAGCAACAAGGCACGGAGTGGACCATAAAGTGGGCAATCAAACGATAAATCCTTTGGCTCAGGGAGCCTTGATACCTGTGCGGAACTGAACAAATCTGGTGCTCATGGAGCTCAACACAAAGTGCATCAAGGACAAATCAGGAGCTCAAAGGAGTTCCAAAGTCGAAAGTCAGAAGCGACAGAGGCGAACATTTCAAAGAAAGGCCTCTGTCACTAGTTAATAAGGTTTTTGGGTTTTACAAAAGCGATATCAAATCTACGTTTTTTCCAGACAAAGATATATTTTCAAGTTATGTAATCTTTCAGTACAAAGAGTTGAGCCTCCGACTTGTGGTGTGCCAGCTTCAATGTTAATAAAAATTGGCCAGTAAATTGAGTACTGTGCCAAGTAGCTTAAATGTATAGTTATTTTAATTGGGAGACACCTTTACTTTAATCTGACATCTGATGAGGACATCAGATTTTATAAAGGTGGGGTGGATGTTGTAAAGCTACCTTTACAAGCTTTACTTCTGGCGCCATCGGTGCCAGCTATGTCCCCGGCGCCAACAGCGCCACTGTGACCAGAATCCAGCCAGCGCCAAGTTCCTATGGCTGAAAATCTTTGATCGGTTCTAGCGGAGTCCAGAGAGCTTAGATCGATGTGCAATCACCTCACACGATCTAGGCATGATTAAAGGAAGCCTGGGGATCAATAAAATCTAGAAAGAGAAAATGACTTTCTAGAAAGAGAAAATTCTAGAGAGAGAAAAACGTGCTTTACCAGCTTGGGTAGAGTGCTTGGTATGAGGGGGGGTGCCGAATCACACCAATACTATAGGGGAGTGCGGGTTGCGACTCAGGACGAGCTCCAACCAAGTCTCGGCCTCCCTTGCTGGAATGTTGTCATGGCTCTCGCCTTGGCATGCTAGCGCCCCGGAGACTAGGGTCGGTCACACACTTGAAATGTAACCTTCTCAGATTTATCAATAAAGTGAGATTTTTCTCAAACTGACTCTGATTACCTTCTGGGTTTCAGTGTTCGGTAAAAGCGCCAGTTGTAAGGCTGCTTCCAAATTTTTAAGTTGGCACATAGCTGAGGGTCGTATCCCGAGACGCCAGCGGTATGCCGTCGGGACCATTCGGTCCGTGGCGCCAGCGGTATGCTGTCAGGACCATTTGGTCCAGGAACTGGTTGTTTCCATATCTGTCGCGGCTTGTGGTTCTGAGTGTTCCTTGCATGAACGTGAATGGGTTAAGCTCTTGGGGAACGGGCTCTAACCTGTCGGCTGAGTTGGATGGCTTGCTTGGGTGGACATTACCTGTTTATGGCTATCCAGTCTGGCGTGGTGCCAGGTTGGCTTCCAACGCTCGTGACGAAGCTTTCAGTTGGTTAAGTCTGATGTAAGTCAGGCCGATTGCTTGGAATGGATGTTACTTGTTTGTAACGAAGCTTCGAGTTGGTTAAGTTTGATGTATGTCCGGCGGCTTGCTTGGAGGGAAGTCACCCATATCGGGACCCCCGATCTGGCATGGCGCCAGGTTGGATCTCAATGTTGGTTTTCGGAACTTCAAGTGGGTTAAGTCTGATCGTTGTTGACGAGTTGGCTGCGTGCATTTTTCATACTCCTCCTCAAAAAATCTAGCTTGGCAAATCTAGCTTGATGAAAAACATGATGATCTTGAACTTGACTTCATGGGCTGAATGCCTTTGCTGGTTCAAAAGGTGTGAAGGTCAGCCAATGAGCTTGATGTTGATCTAAAATCACCATATCCATGATAGTGCTTCTTTGATGTTGACATCTTTGATGAGCTTGAGAGCTTTGCACCATCCTAGCACCTCCAAAATTGATCCCTTCCAAATTTCATGTAGATGCTTGGCCTTGAGGCTTGCTCCTTCTTCTTGTGCATGCTCCTCCATGAGAGAATAAAGATTTCTTTTTTATTTATTAGGATCACAAAGATCTAACATCATGTTACCATGATCTAGAGAATTAGACTCATCCAAATTGGCAAGACTATGCATGCTATAATAACAAAGTGTTTGCATCATATCTTCGTACTTGTTTACCATGCTAATCTCAGATCCAATGAGGCTAAATACTTCATTATGGAGATAAGTGTCTTTAGAAGATAATTCACTTACTCTCATAAAGAGTTTACAATTTGCCTCAATACAAATTTTCAAACTATGAGTGAACAAATCATTTTTGCTCTTACATGACTCAAGAGCATACATTTGATGAAATAACCATTTGCTTTCTAATTGATTGAAAACCAATTTCAACCTTTTAAGAACATCATCTATGTTCTCAAGAGAGACTTCATACTCAACTAGTATGGCTTTACTCCAATTTTGAGATGCAATGATCTCACTAAAACAAATTGATTTATCGAATGACATAGGAGAAGTAAGTATGAGATGTATACCACATGAGGTATGCTCCTCTTTCCCTTGAAATGTGAGCCACATGGACTCAACCATGTTTCTTGAGATTCTTTTTGGAATCACAACTTGAGAAGGTCTCTCCTCCTCAATCCTTGACATACTTGAACCTTGAGAAGGACTCTCCTCCTCAATCCTTGGCACACTTGAACCTTGAGATGACTCCTTAAGATCCTCTTCATGGTGCTCTTTTTTTATGGAAATTTGAGAGCTCCATGTCTCATAATGATCACAACAACTATGACCATTCAATATGCACTTCCTATGATTATCAAGATTACTTATGCTAGAAACATAAGTCCAAAAATCACCACAACTTGGCATGATTTTTCCAATATTGAAATCAAAAGGTATCTCCATCTCAATAAGGCTAACTACTTCGTATGGATATAAGTGTCCACTTTGGATGCTTCACTTATTCTCATAAGAAGTTTACAACTTGCCTTTAGGATTGAAAACATACAATTTTCATCTTTATGAATGAACACATCATTCATGATCTTATTGAAACCAAAAGATCCTACATTATGAAGATATTTCCATTTCCTTGACTTCATAACTAATGTAAGCTTACAAGGAAAACAAATTTGCTATCTTTTAAGGCATCACACTCAACTAGTATTGCCTTAATCCACCTTTGAGATACAAAAATCTCTTCAAAGAAAAATGGTTATTCATAAGTTGACATGAGAGCATAATTCAAACTATTTTCATTTTGTGATTGATCCTTATTCTTGATTGATTTCTCTTGGATAATAACAATAAGTTTGAACTTATCTAAAGTTCCAAGCAAAATACTTTCCAAGGACATAAAATAAATCCAAGTTACTTTCATGAAAGTGACATCTATCTTTGCATCTTGAACCAAACAATGCACTTTCAAATGAAAAATTTCAAAACATTTGACATGTGTTGTGATGGACTCTTGAAGACAAATCTTGCAAGTCCTTGTGAGACTCCAAGCCTCATTCACCTTTCCACAAAGGAAACACCTTTCCTTGGACTTGTCCTTCTTGTATTTGCATTTTGAACTTGAAGCTCCATCCTTCACCTCGGTCCCCTTGCTTTGGTTCTCCTTGGATGGACTAGTCTTCTTTTTGTAGCATCTTGAGAAAAAATATCCTCCCTTGCCACAAAGGTTGCACTCAGGATCCTTTCTTTCCTTCAATAGGATGCCACCTATTGATGCCATGTGAATAAAAACCTGTGATATGATTCTACAAATGTAATTTGTGACTTTCAAGAGACTAGATTTGAACATCTTCAACAATCTAGAAGGATCTACAAAAGATCTAGCTCACAAACCTAAGAATCAATCTTCACAGTAATGACTAGTCACTTGGAAACTTTGCTTTGATCACTAAGACAAAAGCACACAATCTTTGAATCAAATCACAAAAGAAATCAGATCCAATCTCCTATTGGACTCATCAAATACCAATGACTCTTTCTTTTGAAAGTTGAAATGGATATGAAAAAGATTTGACACCTAGATTTTCCTTTTCACTTGACTAGTTCTCTCAACACTTGAGATTCTTGAACAAAAGATGGGTTTTGTTTCACATACATGAAAATCAAACTTAATCACTTCTTTTGGACTCGCTCTTGACCCAAATAATCTCACACTTGAGATTTAGAATGAATTTGATTTGATTTGACAACAAACTATACCACCAACTTTTCACAAAGCTTAAAAAATTAGACAACTAGAGATTCACAAAGATCTCAACCATGCATGAATACTCAAATATGGACTCCTCCTCATTCTAGACATCCAATGGGATCACAAATTGACCCTCACACTCTCACAAAGAAAGTTGAATAGAACTAATTTGAGTTTCGTGGTCAATTTTTACTCAACAAATTGAATTCAATCACTCCTATTGGATTCCACCAATTACTCTACCTTTTAAGACTTGGAATGAAATTCAAAATAAAAAGTTGTGATTTTTCTCACTAAGATATTGTGCCTCAAAGAGCTAATACCACTTAGAAAGATTTGATCACATAGGAGAAGACAAATTCTTCACCAATAACAACACATAATGAGCTTCTAGATCTTGCCCTCTACAAAGGAAGGAACTCTTAGAAAATTGGATCTCTCTCTACACATTTGCAATAGACACCTTAATGAATCTTTTCAAACCTTACAATCACTCAAACAAATTGAGTAGGATTGAACAATGTGACTTGGATCTCAATCTCTTTTCTAGAACTCTCAATTGAGCCAATCTATGTCAAATTCTACAAAAAATTTGCATAGATGCTCTATATGCACTAGAAACTCTCAAAGGTTTCACTTGGAGGATAGATCCAAGGATGTTTTCTAGCAAATTGATGCTTCTAAACTTGACCCTATCACTCTTGAACAAATCTAGAGTGATGGTACAATGGATTACAACCTCTCACCTTGCATATCACTCCTTAATCTATGATTTTTAGCAAAATCTCTCTCAACTTCAATATGCACTCAAAAAATCAGAGATGATCAATTAATGCACCTATTTCAAGCTTCAAATTTAATTGGGTGTGTGAGTCAAATTGTACAAATTTTTGAATTTTCTCAGCCAAAACCGGAGCTGTACGGCCTCACACATGTGAAAAGGGTCCCTACAACCCACAACAAGTTCTGGTCAAAAATTTTGAGAATATCTATCAAATCCAACTCGCTACCCAAAATCTGACTAGTTTCCAAAAAACTGCTAATTTTGGCTTTGATTTGGATTAACCCTATCAATTTCAACAAAACCTCTTGTACTAGGCTCTGATGCCATGTGGAAAAAGTACAAAAAGGACCAAGAGTGGATCCTAATCTGATCCTCAAGAGGGATTGGATGTTAGATTTACTTGATCTACCAATCTACATAAGATTAAGATCAATCTAGATCAATTCTAGACATAAAATCCAAACAAGAACAATCATTTATTGAAGGTAAATGTACTTGCTAGTTTCACACGTGTAAAACCCTATCAGGGTATGGACTCCAACCTAAAAATCAAGTACACATTGATAGAACCTCAAAACAATCAAAACAAATTAGACAAATGGAGAGAATCACTCAAAATTGCTTCCAAAACCAAGATTGGTGTCTCACAATGATTATGGCCAAATGTGGCTCTATATATACAATAAGTGGGAGCTCGTGGTACTGATCATCCCTCTGATCCCACATGTGTGAAGGTGCTTTGTCATATGATGATTCATCATGCAAAACTGACACTTGGACAAAACCTTCTATTTTGAGCACTTTTGGTCCACTTTCCTTCTATATGGAGATGTACTTGGAAATCTTCTAGAATATAAAATTCGCCTACTTCAGCTTATTCCACACGTGTGAGCTATCCTCTACGCATGGTATGTGACACCTAGCCAAAATATTTGGCTCATGCAATCAATAGATTGATGCCATGTGTCATATATCTAGAAAACTAGTTTTTGGCCTTTTTAGCCACTAGAACTTAAATTAAATCATATGTACAACCTATATGATTATGGTACATGACAAGTACACTATTTTCACACGTGGGAACAGGCTCCACACATGTGTGTTTATCTATATACAAGATTTTTGGCCTCTACCAAGCTTATTTTTGCATTTTTCACAGTAGCAATATTAGCCTCACAGTTTCCAGTATCGCCATCACATGAGAGAATTTGTCTTACTCTTCTTCTGTACTGCTATCCTCGTGTCGTAGAGATATCCATCTGTATCTCCCAGTATCGCCATCACGCGAACGAGTATGTAATTCATCACCATAGTAACACACTCTCGCATGGTAGAAATATTCGGCCTCAATGGCTCGGATGAAGCAAACCACTAGGCTTACTAGCTTTGTTGAACTAGCCCATCCACAGACTTCTGAACTTGTACATCCGCAAAGACGTGAAAGACCTTGCCGTCCATGGTTGAGGGACATTAGGGTATCGCAAAGGAGCACCAAGCTTCTGATCCCAAAAGTAGCCTTCAACCGGGCTGTGAAGGAGGTCACGCAGGATATGACTACTCATCTGCCCTATGGAGTGAGGTGGAATATCACTGCATTGGAGGTACTCCATACTGCATACGAGGACTTCCAGACAAAAAATGATGCCCAAGGACATGCTTCTTGTCATGAGGCTTCGAAACACCTATGACAACATTTTTAAGTCTGGCTTCACACAAAGGCAAGTTCCTCCTGAAAGGGGGCCTGTCCCACCCTGAAAAAAAAGAAAGCAAGCACAGCCGAAGTGTTCACAACCCAAGCCTAGGTCTCCCAGCTCTTCACCCTCGCCTCCTCGCATTAGGAAAGTTGTGGCAAGTACGTCAGAAATTTCATGGGTTGAGAGTCCTCCCCCAACCCCTAATCTTGAAATGCATAGTTCTCCTTCTCTACATGCGAATGATTTAAATACAGTCGTGGACATGATTGTTTTTGATGTTGATGCAACTGATAAAGAGTTGCACATCAGACTCCCCAATGATCCAAATGACACATTCTTTGATTCTGAAAGGTACATTGATTTTGACATGTATATAGCCAAAAAAATAGACAATCTCGAAGGAGAGTTTATATTTTGTATTCATCATCCCATACTGTGCAAAGTAAGATAATTTGTTTTTGTAATATTTGTTTTTTGTAGGATTTGTTTTTTTGAAACTCTTATAGATTCTGGTAATACATTGTTTGTCATTTGCTGGCAGCAAACATTGGAACGTGCACGTCATATCTATGAAAGTGGATTCTACTGGAAGCTACACACTTGTGTGCATGACAATGAATTCCTTGCATGCCACCCATTCCACTGTTAAGTCCATGTACAAGAGGATGGTGGAGCTAAATAGCCCAGGCCAGATGGGCTGATTGTAAATACTAACATAGAGATTGTTGATGCAAAGGTAAAAAAGATATTTTCATGTTTTTTATTTACATGATGGCATGTAGTTTAGAATTATATTGAATTATAATTTAACAATTTTTCGCTGTGATTTCTCAATCTTCGCAACAAGATGATGCTTTCAGCTATGGATGGTTTTCCATCTGGAATGTTAAATCATTCTTGGATTGGTATATGGTGCAACCTCCAAATGCTAATATCCGTGAGGTATTTTTCTCAACTTCCAGTATCCTGATGATATTATGTGAACTTTGTGTATTTATATTTTTTCAAACATTGGCTTATACATACATATACTCGATGTTTTAAATTGCAGTTCCAATGTCCTGAGGTATCAACAAATGTTATTCATCAGTACTGGCACAGAATGTTGGAAATCTTACTATCGTCTACAAGGCCCTACAAGCATGAAGGTGCCTCAGATGAAGCTGCCAGGGGTCTTGTGGATAGCGAAGTTGCAGTGCTTGAGGATCTATCTCAGGCACCTATGATTGGAATGTAAATATTGAAATATAAGTTCCGACAAATACATAGAAATATATCATCACATGATGATGCATAGAACAACAAATAGACAAACAGAAAGTGGGCTATTATTGAAAGCCACGAATATATTATTTCAATTTAAAAAACAATGTACATTTTTCAAAATACTGAATACTAATTGTTCGATGAAATCTTGAAGTCATTTGAGATTGTTTCGTTTTTTTTTTTGAAAGGTACATTGTTGTTGCACATCTACCATCCCAATGTTTATGCGGTTTCGACAATTTCTACGCTTCTATTTAAATCCTTGCATTGTATGCAATTTTCTTGTCTTGGTCTTACCTGTACATCAAAGAAACTTGTTAAACAATATCAACATTGAGATTATTTCAAATGAAATCTTGCAATACCAAAAACACTGAAATAAGTCTAAATAAAATAATTGAAAGCCATTTCAAATGTGTATTAAAGAAAACACACATACAACTACCAATCTCTCATTGACTCAAAAACAAAAGTGTTCAGGATTATCATATTGCAGCAATGTAAGCTTTGATCGAGTGTCCAATCTTCCTCCACTTCAATTGTTGTAATAGTAGAATTATTATTTTTCACTTGGATTTCTATTTGATCTTGATGATTCACTGTAAAATCCTGATCCAATGCTTTCCATTCATTGCCAACTTTGGAACATCTTCTATAATAAAATGCTAAAGAAAGCACTTGTTTTTCCATAAGATATCTAAATTTCATTGACGATCTATTAACTATGCACTCGATATTGCCATTACTCTTTTTATCCCAATGATCATCAAGGAGGCTTGATAACATATCGTTTGTTAAATCACTACAAATAAACATTGTCGTTGTTCTACGAATATTACATTCAACAAAAAAATCTACAAACATTGCAAAGGTTAGAAACCAGTGCAATCTATTGTTTTTTGAACCTGTGCTACATTTCATATAGTTTTGAATGTCCATAAAAAACCTTGATCGGAAGCTCTCTACTATGGTGGAATCCGGAGGAATCCATTCTTCGCTTGAGAAAGAGGGTAATGATATCGCCTCTAATCTTCCACCTAAACTGGATGGTGCATAAAATGAATTATAGAAGAAAATACAAGAATCCAAAAGTGATCTCGTGGAGCGGTTCCTGTATTGCAGAAGACAAATATCAGAATGAATAATGTCCATGATGCCGACAAGAGATTGTATAGGTTGTCATTCGATTATGCTTGATGGATACAAATATGCACAAACCCATAAAACTATATATCATTATACTTAGATACACATCTAAATGATTAATGCAAAGCTAGACGTTCCGGGTATCCAAGAGTAGATTGTCACAGTCTTGCTGCTGGATTTCCTCCATACTGTGGATCTCGATATTCCATCTGGACAAACCGTTCTAGGGTTGAAGTTGCAAAAGCAGTCTCATGGTCAGGTGAATTACACAGATGGAAAACACTAATTTTCATTCATTTGGACACTCGTTCACTGTGTACAAATAGAACACCAGATATTTTTCGTGGTAGGAAAAGTCTTTGCAAACTTCTCAGGTTCCTTGTTCGCTTCTCCGTGGAAATTTTTCAATGCTTTGATCTATTCATCAAATTGCAACTGCAACTTTTCCATCTGTTTCTGCTGGGTCTTCCCAAGTTTCTCGAACTCATTGAGCATCATTTCTGCAGTAGCATTGGCATTCGTTGATGCAATAGTGGTGGATGTCGTAGTAGTCTGCCCTGCTGTATAAGGCAACATACTGACATTCGGCTCATCATTAGAATCTTCATCCTCCTCCCGAATTGCATCGTCCATAGCATTTTGCAAAAGTGCGTACTCATTATGGCGTCTCAGCTCACGTCTGATCCGTTTAGGTAGACCTGACAAAAACCACATAATCATGGCATTTTCATTAATCAGCTCAAGTTCGCATTTAGATCTAAGATGTTTCAACCTTTCGATGTAATCTCAAACCATTTTTCGCTTTCCCATTTTGATTTTACTTAAAAGTAGAAAAGGGTCTTCCATAAACTTCTGCGGTTTGAACCGTGTGATAAGAGATCGTTTAACAACCTCCCAATCTGTACGCTCAATTTCATCTTGGTTATAATACCAATCTTGTGTTGTGCCTGTTAAGGCCATAGGAAACAACTTAAGTTTATCTTGAGGATAAATCTCACCATAGACCTCACAGAATTCAGCATAGATATGAAGAAATCTAACTGGATCTGTTAATCCATTATATTTGGGTAGATCCAATCGGGGATTGACCTCCAGAGGAGCACCTCCAGGAGCAACTCCAGGGGCATTCAACTTTACAAATTTAGATCAAATAGATAATGAGATTGGATCTAGATTTTTTCAAAAAACTATCTCAGATTAGATCTGCTAGATCTATTCCACTTTTCAAGAATCTGATTCTATATGATGAAAAACTTTCCGAAATTCGATCAATCGATACTTCTCAAAAATGATAAATCTCTCAAAATCCAATTCAGAATATATCAGATTTGATCCAAATTTTGACATAGACTTGATCTGGAAAATCAAAAACTAAAAATAGGACTGGCGAAAGTTCGCTAGGCGAAGGTTGGCTCAACGAAGTTTAAACAGTGCTATGTTGGGGAAAAAAAAACTCTCTGAACATTTTTTGGCAATTTCTTGGAAAACAACCTTCGTCGACTTCTCAGATGGAAGATCTGACACAGATAAAACTATGGAAAACCGGACGCAGTTTCTGACACAAGGAAATACAGTTTCTGTAATTTGACGAGGGTAAAAATCAAGGTTTTTTGTAATTAGATCAAGAAGAATCTTCGTCGAACTCAAAAATAGTATTTTTCTATAAATAGAATGTTCTGGAAACTCGGTGAAAGTTTTGGCGAAGGATCAAGAGTAATACTGATAATTTTACAAAAAAGTGACTTTTTTGGCAAAAATATAACAATATGACAACTGATCCTCTGAAACCCTTTCTATTTTTTGTACTATTCTTCGCCGACCTAGCAGTAGATAGATCTGAATCACATCTTAGCACAGTAAATCGGGCGAAGGTTCTTTTTTTGTATTTTTTAGGGTTTTAATAATTTTTAGTATTTTTTGACGGTTTTTCTAATGTTTCTAGAAATCTGCTGGGAATTAATCTTTGCCCTTCACACTAAAGGTTCTGTAAATAAAACCAAAGGTGTCTGCAACTCGACGAAGGTTTCTTGAAAGAGGGTAAAAAGTTCTGAGCTCTGATGACGGTTTTTGTCTCTTTTTGACCAAATCTGGTAGATTTGACCGATTTTTGTTATTTTCTCTGATATCTCAAATCCAAATGGATCTTAAGATTGGTGATCTGAATAGCTTTTCATGTTTAATAATCAGATTTCAAACAAGCAAATCCACTCAAATCAAGCAAAATCAATCCCAAACTAACCCTAAAATGCAGATCTAACATAATTCATGCCACGACAAGATGCCTAATGCAAGCTAACCATCAACCAAACATGCTGCAAACTGAAAAATTGGCATAGCTCCCCGGCAACGGCGCCAAAATTGTAGTGGGTTTCTTTCCTTGCCTAACTTGAATCCAAGATCTAGTCAATCTAGCATCAAAGAGACGGAGTTAGTTGTCACGCAGAGGTTCGTTCCCATGAGAGCGATAGTATAGTTCAGATTTCAACATGAATGGAGGATCTAACACTAAGCATGAACACTACATCCATTAACCCTACTTCCCTTAACCCTAAATCCACAACAATGATAGAAACTTACTCTTCTCTCTCTCCTTTTCTCTCTCACAAAAAGCATAAGAAATAGCAATCCCAATAATGATCAAATCCAACAATTAGCAAATACAAAGGAAGCATGAGAAATGGAGAAAAAGAGAGAAAGAGCAAGGACATTCATCAATCCATTTCTAAAGAGAACCAATCTGCTTTATTGAAATGAGGAAATGAACATGAGGAGCAACTCGAGTTGGTCCTTTTTTATAGTAGAGAGGAGGACCCTGGCATCTGAATCCTATTGGTCCAGTCTTGCCTCTCTTTTTACTTAAATTTAAAAAAGTGTGAGAACCATCAAAATTGGAGGAAAACCCAACTTTATTCACTAACTTGACATTTAGGCCCTGCGACATTAAAAGTCCCGCAAAAAGGCCTAAAGTCCTTTATCAACTTTTAACTAATCAATTAAATAACTATGTGATCATCAGGACTTACACACGCAGGGTTCCAAATCCCCCTCACTTATTAACTAGGGTTAGGGTTTCTTTGGGATCCGCAAACCTCCGGATCCCAAGGCAACCCTAACCCTAGTTAATAAGTGAGAGGGATTTGGCACCCTACGTGTGTAAGTCCAACCCGATGATCACATAGTTATTTGATTGATTAGGTAAAAGTTAATAAAGGACTTTAGGCCTTTTTGCGGGACTTTTAATGTCGTAGGGCCTAAATGTCAAGTTAGTGAAGTTGGGTTTCCCTCCTATTTTGATGGTTCCCACACTTTTTTAAATTTGAATAAAAAGAGAGGCAAGGGCGCCAAAATTGTAGTGGGTTTCTTTCCTTGCTTAACTTGAATCCAAGATCTAGTCAATCTAGCATCAAAGAGACGGAGTTAGTTGTCACGCGGAGGTTCGTTCCCATGAGAGCGATAGTATAGTTCAGATTTCAACATGAATGGAGGATCTAACACTAAGCATTAACACTACATCCATTAACCCTATTTTCCTTAGCCCTAAATCCACAACAATGATAGAAACTTACTCTTCTCTCTCTCCTTTTCTCTCTCACAAAAAGCATAAGAAATAGCAATCCCAATAATGATCAAATCCAACAATTAGCAAATACAAAGGAAGCATGAGAAATGGAGAAAAAGAGAGAAAGAGCAAGGACATTCATCAATCCATCTCTAAAGAGAACCAATCTGCTTTATTGAAATGAGGAAATGAACATGAGGAGCAACTCGAGTTGGTCCTTTTTTATAGTAGAGAGGAGGACCTTGGTGTTTACTGAAGGATCTGAACCTGCACACAAATTCAGATTTGCATGTCTATGTATTGGTCCAACATATGTATATTCATTCAAAGATATTTGTGCAAGCACTGAATTGTCATGATCACAAAAAAAACAACTGTGACTACTGGTTTATTACTTGCACTTTTATTTCCTTCATTCTAAATTATAAAATTTCAAAGAGCTAATATGATTATTCTTCTCTTGCAGAGTTATATCCATTGAATATAAATGAATGGGAGCCAGTTGGATCTCTTGCAGGTGTATTAGATGTAGTGCACACGGATATTGGAAAGTTGCAACATCAAAGTAGAATTGCTAAAGACCTTGTTGATAGTGGAATTTTCTTTTATGAATCCATGTACATTTCGGATTTAAAAGAGGATTTTGGCTAAATTTTAAGTCTCTTCTCAGGTTTCCCTTGTTCAGATCTCATAGTAGGAACATGATTCATTATCAGGATCTGGTCAATATTGATAAGATAAAATGTAAAGCTAAGCTTGACAGGATGTTCACCAACCTGCATGAAAATTTCAAATCTGTAGACAACTAGACAATAAAAAATGTCATTTTTTTAATTCCAATCCGCTTTTGTTTTTTATCTTCTGTTAAATATTTTCGATAATTTGGATACTCCTTCCCCTTCTACTTTTGAAGCGGGTTCTTCTCGTGGTAGTAAATCTGAAAAATCCAAGTGTGCTAGTTCCACCATATTGTGTACTTTTATGAAATGTTGCTCTTGCCTGCCAATGAGATTTCTCCATTCCTTGTGATGACCATACGTTGAGACTTCAATATTCCTAAAAAAGAATGTCGAATGATGCCATAATATGTGTTGTGTTTCATAAAAGCAATATATCAATAAGTACCAAAAGTATCTAATTTGGTTGTACAAATTTGTCTACAACAGTCTTGCAACTAAATCTTACCATATAATGTGTTATGTGATCTCCTCCCCATGCACTTTGAACTGCATTGAAAAATTCACTGGTTGTTTTCTGTATCATTTGGATATCAGTGTTTGAAAATTTATCTTTTTTTGAATATTTCACCATGTCGTCTAACGTTTTTCAAACTTCTGCTTTGAGTAGCACCTCATTCCTCACAATCTTGAGTTGCAGCTATTATCTCTTTCCAAACTGAGTATTGAATTTTGGATTCTTTTCCAGAATAATTTGATAAAAATCTACGAGCTTTGGATCCTCCAATGCTTGGTTTACATGGAATATTTCTTGATTTTCCTGGAAGCTTGTCGTCTTTTTTTTTTTAACATGGCCTTTATGTAAGCCTACCTTAGACAATACATCCTCTAATCTAGATATGGCTTGCTTCGATGAAGACTTTGGCTTGGTATTCCATGCAAACAAGATGTAAAGATATATTAATTTCTCTATTATACGCACCTCTGCATGCAATGATACAAATATGAACATTATGAATAGGTATCGGTAGCACAAATTTCCAATTAGGATCATCTCGGTCTCTTGATAATCATGTACTCCTTGTCATGTCTTTTGTTGTCTTCATGCAGTACAGACAATGGTTCTTGGAGTTAGCTCTATGGGAAACATTGAACATACATTTTAATGTCTTCAGGTCCCCTACTAAATGCCATTCTATGTTGAAATTGCCAATTTTTGGAATACTGAGTGGAACTCCCTCCATGTGATTTCTGATGATGTCAGGCTATGATGTTCTACTAAATATCCATGAGAGAATATCATGGTCTTCTTTCAACACCTATAAGAGAAACAAAAAATTGAACTAGCATAATGTTAGCATAGAGAAGATTATCCAAATAGAATCCATATAAGAGCAACTATACTTGAAAAGCTGCCAACCACCAAATATCATTCTCTAATTGAACACTGAAGTTGACCATAAAACTAACTCTCTCCATTTTCTGACCCTTTATAATTTCAGACTCATCTAACTTAAGAACAACTATCGACTTCAGTGTTGACATTCTCATTTGTAATACCATAAAATCTATTATGAATGCTAGCAACTGATTAATGTAATAAACAGATTGTTGGAATTGTCATAAGCTAGACATTCTCCTTTTGAGCTATACACTTCATTGATATGAAATGGAATACCCACTATTTTTGGCATGCCTTGGTTTAACATGTATTTTTGAATGTCCAAGTTACTAGGAGGGAATATTTCGACTTCTCATGAATCTCAGTTAACTGTAATTAAGCACTTGTGACGTTTGATGTGACTACAATAAGGGATATTCATGCGCATGTAAAGTCGTGCGGGCAGATGTATAAAGAAGTTAGAAAATTATATTTTGATTATTTTAGTGTTATTTTTCTACATGGCATTTTCTATAGGGCCCTTTTCCCGTCCACATTTTCTCTAATGGATGTGAAATAAACTAAGTTTGCTTGCATTATAGTATTGCAATACTAATGTTTGGAGCTTTGTGATAATGCTTGGGTTGGAGTACATGTGATGTGCATATTGTCAATGATGATGCCAACACAAGTTAACGACCTTTGAAAAAAATATTGCATGGTTCAAATGCCATGATAAGTAAAAGCAAGATGTGGAGGAGAAGAAACAGGAACAATCGTGAAGCACATTGACTTAAAGGTGGAAGCGTGTGTGGCATTGTGATGTGATTGACTACTCAGAGCCTGCCCATCATTGCAAAATGAATGCATAAAGTCATGCAAGTTTCAGACTTCTAGATATCAGCTCGGATTGGAGTAGTTATATAAGCCCTTTGGACCTTTCCTTGATGATGACTAAAGATCTAGGATCTGAAATTGGAATAGAAGCGTGGAAACAGAAAACTGAGGCAGATGGATGATGACATTCCAAGATGCGAACTCATGACCTGAATACTCGTGTATTATAATAACGATGTTGTTTGGGTAAGCCTTTGTGATTAGTTTGTGGGCACCGGTACACGATGTAGGTGGCTGTTAACTTGAGTGGGTGGCAATAACTGGAAGATCTGATTTGGCTGACAAGAACATAATAACGGTTAGATTGAACTAATTGCTAGAAGTACATCAACAAGGCAGCTAGTGCCTGTGTGCAGCCGTGCCTTGTTATCGTCCTTCAGAATCCTTCTTTTGATGAAGCTCAGAGTTTCTAGCTTGTATGATTTAGAATTCGGGACTCTGGAGTCTTCGAGCACGTTCCTTCCTTGAGTGGATGTCTCAGAGGATTAAAGACTGAAAACGAAGAGGATTAATCAGAATTCAGGACTGAAAGCGAGGCATGGGAGTTGTATTTCTGGGAGCCATTACCGAAGACGATAGTTTTGAATGATGAAGACTTGATTTAAGCAAACCTCGAACTTCCAGTCCTTGAGTCTAGAATTCCGGAGTCTGGACAGTCTGGAACAAGGACTTGCAGATCACTGTAATGCGATTGAGATAGGGACAGAATTTGCGGATTACTGTAATGCTATTGAGATTGGGACAGAGATGATTGGTAGCACAGGTGCTGTAGAACCCACATCTGGATTCTGGATGTTAGTAGTTACCAATTATAAGCTGCTCATTGTAACTGTTCTTATTGCTTAGTTTGTAATGATTTAATACCACAATGCGCAGTCAATTTCTCTCCTGGGAAAGTGCCACGAGAACTTTCTGACACACACTAAATGTACAAGAGTGGTATACAACGGTAAGAGGCTAGAGCAATCAGCCGGCCATGAAATGCCAACTGCGAAGTGCGGAGTACTCCTGAGCAGTTGACTGTTGCAGTAGTAAGTGTTTGAACAAGCACAGATGCACGATGCCGCAGCTACATTGGATTATGGAGCTTGTGCTGTTCTGCCATGCTGAGCAATAACTCTAGTGTGGGGGGGGTTGGTGTACGAATAGTGACAGCTCTGAACTCATCAGATTTCCTCACGGAAATTCCGATAAAGACATTCGATTCGAGAGACGACGAAATTGAAAGCAGAACCAGTGCAGTGCTCCTAAAGAGAAAGGGCTTTTTTGTTGTTGACCTTGTAAGAAGCTTTCTTGCATCTAACTCCAAAAAAGAAACAAATTTAAATAAGCCTAAGACGAGGTTGTTGACCTAAACCCTTAAATTTTAATTCCTTGATCATAACAAATGATAGAGGTTTCCTATTTTGTCACATGCAAGTTGGTCTTAAAATCTCAGGAATTCTAACAATTTCCTATTTGTGAGAATGTTTGGGAGCAGGGTATTTTGCACCATGGCAATGGTGGTGCAATGCCCACCTAATGGAGATGGGATTTAATATATAGAAATTTTGTTGAGGTTAGAATGCCCACCTAATCGAGATGGGATTTAATATATAGAAATTTTGTTGAGGTTAGAATGGTAAATAGATCCGTTCATCCAATAATTAAAGCCCCTATGTAAAGCTATCTTAGAATATATTTTTATAGGTAAGGCCCTTTCTTTCCCATCACATTTCAAGCCTAAATTTAACCCAGGTTTTGAATAATGAATGGCATTAAAAACTGATACACATCATCTTAACGAAGACATGCCCATCAGAGTTTCAAGCTTGGACCTAAGCAAGATGTTTAGGTCACTCAATTTCTATTAAAAGTCATTTTGCATTTTATACCCCCACATGTACCATAGTTGTAGACTCTAAGCTTTCAAAATAAACAAAAGAAGAAAATTGCTTGCTGGAATACTTGATGTTAAGGCATAAAAAGCCTCATAAAATTCATAGAACAACTAAAATAGTCTATTGTACCTAAATCTAGCAAAATTGTAAACCAATAAATTTAAAGTAAAAAGGTGAAATTCCAATTTGAACAATCAACATGTATGCCAATTTTGTATGAGCATTGAGTAGGACTACATGGCTACAACTCATTAATGATTTCTTAGCATAGTTTTGGCTATTTTTAGTTGGAAATTTTATAAAGCATTGAATTTTTTCACATTTTGATATGAGAATGTTGTTTATATGCAATAAAATCAAGGTTTGCACATGAAAGTTTTAGTATCAGAACATTAGATCCATAATTGAATCAAAGTTCAAGACATTTGATTAATCTGGTGGAGTTTTTGTTGTTTTTTGAATTTTCTTTTCACTAATTTTCTATGTTTTTCATTTTTCAGAATGCTTGGGGTCAAGTTTACAGCTAGCCAGGCTTGAATCTAAGTCAATTTTCATTCAATTTGGTGAAGATTTGGCAAAGTTATAGAAGTTCTTGTGATAGATGTCCATTTCCAATTTTTGCTAAAAGAAAGTTAGAGGCGGTGTGAGAGAGAAGACCTTCAGCATTTCAATTTTCAAGTTTTCTTTTAAGCCAAAAAAAATAATTCAGGCCTTTCAATCGAAAGTTTCATTCAAAAACAAGAAAATTAGCTCACACCAAAATGCTGATGCAAGCTATTTGGCCTCAAGTGTTTTTGGTTCATGTTTTTTGTTGTTTTATGTTACCAATGCATAACTATAAGGGAATTGGGGCCCTTATGTGCATAAGGTCATAATTAATATTTGTAGGCCTAAACTCATGATGGTGGATTTTTATGGGTCTATCAATGAGTCATTCTAAAACTGGATGACGTGACCCAGATAGGCTGCTAAGGAGTCTAGTGAGGTGTCACAGTGCACTACTAGTGGTGCATGGACCTTGGAGGGTATAAGTATACCTATTGGGCTCTCACTAGTGTATGCTTGATTGCATGATTGGTAGCTACATGATGTTAGGAAACAACTTGCGCATAAGGAAAAAAAGAAAAAGCTTGCAATAGAAGTTGCAAATAGCTTGCATTTGCGAGCATTCAATGCATTGACAATAGAAAACAACAGAACATGAATAAAAAACACTTGAGGTCAAATGGTTGCATCACCATTCTGGTGTGAGCTATTTTGGGGTTTTCTTTTTTTTTGAACTTTCAGCTTGTAAGGCTCAATTTTTTTTTTTTCTAGTTTAAAAGGCAACTTGAAAATTGAAATCATGGTCTTTATTTTCACACCATCTCAATTTTTTTCTATAGCAAAAACGAAAATGGACATGAATCACAAGGACTTCATAACTTTGCCAAATCTTTGATCACCAAATTGAATGAAAATTGACTTAGATTTAAGCTAAGACAAGGATCTAGTAATCCATAAAATTACAATAATTTTTTTAAACCAACAATGTAGCCAAAAACTGAAAAGAATAGATAGCAAAAACCATGGCTAACTAAATTTGGAGTAGTTTCACTAGAAGTGCCGGAAGGGCTACTAATCTAAAAACAAGAAACGACACAAAAAAAATTAGATAGGTGTGAATGTGACCCTAAGCATTTTGCCGGAAAATGAAAAACATAGAAAACTAGTGAAAAGAGAACAAATAAACATAAACTCCACCAAATCAATCGACTCTCTTGAAATTTGATTCAATTATGAATCTAATTCTCTGATACCAAAATTTTCATGTGCAAGCCTTGATTTCATTGCATTTAAACACCATTCTCACATCAAAATGTGAACAATTTCAATAGATTAGTAGAAAGTGCTTAAAGAGTCAATAAACAAACAATAATGAATCAAGAAAGCTTAGAATGATCACCAAATGTAGCTAAACTCAAGCACAAACATGTCATTCAAGATATCAAGGCTTAAGCTCAAGTATGACATTAACTCTCATGTGATGGTAGGCACATGAATCTACCATTAACAATGATAGGAGGGTACCTAAACCCTTTTATGAACTATCTTATTGAGTCTTATTCTAATCTAGCGCCATGGCTATACTTAGTATAAAGTCCAACACACATGATACAATCCTAAGCATGCCAATACAAGCAAACAGAAAGGGAACAGATGGTGGACAAACCAACCCAACCAAACCTTGATCGAACGGATCTAGCCCCCATGGATCAATCTCAATGAGGAATGAGGAATCACTCCAGCAGTTTGCCCACCAAAGTTCTCTACCCTTTACTTGTCACACACACACCCCCCTCCCCCTCCCTCCTGTTCTCACAAATTTTGCAAATTTTCTAATAATAATAAAAAAATCTGACTCACATGACATCAATGACATCATACGCCCTACATGCCCCCTACACAAAAAAAATTATTTATTTATAGGCATTTAAATTTTTTTATGGTTTCTAAAAAAATTACAAGAATCTCATGCACTACTGTAACAAAAGATGACCATTAAATCAATTTTTGAAGACATTTTTCAAATTTTTATCTTTAATGAGCTGCAAATGTTTTGTGGACTTCAAAGGTTTATCAAATTCTTGTACTTTTTCTTGTATTCTTTTCTTATTTTTGAAAATTTATACCTAGTCTGTTTAAACAAATTTGAGCACTTGTTGTTGTATTCGCATAATAGGAAAACACACAAGCAATCCCAATGGATCAAACCAATGAAAACCCAACATTTGATCTATCAAACCCATCCAGTGTGGCACAAACTCTTGAACTTTTATACCAACAAATTCAAGCCACTAATAAGCAGCTTCTTGAAACTAATCAAAGAAACCAAGACTTAGAGTCGAGGTTAGCCAATCAGAAGAAGCATATATTTCCACCTCTCGTAAAAGTATTTAAGGGAGAGAAGAAAGATAGGAACTTACAAGTGGTAAGTTCTTGGCTAAATGTTTGGAACAAATACTTTGCCATGAACCAATTACCTAAATTTGAAAAGCTATCCACTGTTACCATGTTCCTTGAAGGAAGAGCCTTAGTTTGGTGGGATGACTTAGTTGCAAAGGGCAATCAACCTTGTACATGGGACGATTTTTGCAAGCTTTTTAGGGATTATTTTTTACCACTTTTAGATGACTATGAACACTTCCAAAAGTTGAGTCATCTAACCATGAATAAAGGTTTGGAACAATTTATTCAAGATTTTCATGAGTACCTGAATCCACTTTATAGTGACATTTCGCCTAAGGTACAGATATTAATGTTCAGTGATGGGTTACCAAAAGATTATCAAGTGGATGCCCTTAGGAACCATCCAAAAATCCTAGAAGATGCTATTAGGGCTGCAAAATACTTTGATGACACACGAGGCCAACAGCCTAATGAGTAGAAAGAAGGTTTTCAATTTAAGAGGAAGGATAGGGAAGCTGTTAGTGAAACACATCCCAATTCCAACAATCCTACGAAAACTAAAAAAAACTTTAAAAACTGTCAAGGTGGCATTGATAAAGTTGAAGCTCGTAAGAAGAACCTATGCTTCAAGTGCACTGGCGAGGGTCACCTTGCACGTGATTGCGTCAAAAAACAAGCTTCAACCTCAAGTAATCTATCTCGAAGTAATGAGATGGATGTTTGTTTCCTTATCAACTTGATCTATATGTACTTATTTGGATTAATCATGAAACCAAAGAGAAAACATTGACTCTTGTCTTCTACATTGTGTATTTGAGGTTGTAGCTTGATGTATTTTACTTTATTTTACTAATTTTTTTAAATATTCAAGATATTTTATAATAGCTTCACACATATAGTTCAGGAGAGATCCAAATTATTTATGTTTTAGTGATCTTTTAGAGCTCTATTCTTAAAGTAGTCAATCTCATGCATTGTAGATTACCTAGAATCATTGAAACTTGTTTGAATGTTTGAGTGGTAACTCCCAAGCTTGATAAGTGTTATGCTCACTCCATCACATTTTTCAAGAAAGCATAACGTAAATCAATCACATCATTACTCTCAATGAAAAATGCAAAGTGAACACCAAACTTGATTGAAGACAATAGAGGATCCTTCTCTTAAATCTTTAGCATAGTAACTTTAAGCATCCAATTCACAAAAAAGTCTTCTGATTGGACCATACCAAAGTCAATTTTCCTCGTCAACCATCGTACATTACTTGGATCACCTAATCTTGTGCTTTCTAGCTTGACTTAATACTTTTCCTGAGAACTAGGGATGATCCACAACAACCCACCTATCTAAGAACCTAGACAAACTCACCCATGAGTTTCAAGGGCGGATATATTGCTACATTGAGACTATGAAGATAAATAGGACCTAGCCACATAGACAAATGCTACCTTTGGAGAGCTACTAGATGGAGGTTATGGGAGGACAAGACATGGCCACCTTCCTATAGCACATGAAAGATACTTAAGGAAGACCTCTACTAGTGGCGAAGTGCACCCTACTCATCATTGTATTTCCAAGATTCTGAAAAAGTCTCATCAGTAGTGAAGCACAGTCTAACAAGGAGGAAATTGAAAGTGGTTTTGTTTGCATATTCATACTGTACTCTTGTAGGGCACAACTATCACCACAAATGATGTCTCTTATTAATTTGGAATTTTTTGACAAACCAATCCCCTACAAAAAAATGATGGGGCAAGGGAGATAGAAGAACGTGAATGGAGAAGAGAGCATGAATATTGCAGAACAGCTCTCTTGTTACAATCAGCTGCTAGATGCAAAAACAATCCAATAATATGTCTCATGGACGGAGCAACCAATAATCTGTGCTTGGATGATCTATTTATAGATTTCATCCATGTATTAATTACATTGAATGTTTGTTACCTAATCAAGAAATCCATTGTACTAGAAGTTTATGACTTTTGTGACAACTGTACATAGTATATATACGGTCAGCAAATCAGCATCGTTGACGCGGATGAGGTCTCGAAAAAGCTCTCACTTCACATTTTATGTGAAGCAGTTTTCTCTCACTTTTCAAATTTTGGGAAGTGGCTGGGAACGTTCCTCAATCAAAATAGACAACCTTTGGCGTTTTCTCTCCTTTCGGGTTTTTGCGAAAAAATAAGAAGGTGCCTTTAAACAAGTTTTAAGGTGCCCTTAGAAAGTTGAGAGTGCCCTCAAAAAGGCTAAGAGGTCTTTAACAGTTCAACTTTCTTGCACTTTTTGGAGGTGCTCTTAAAACAAGTTGAAGTTGTCCTTAAAAGTTGGCGAAGGTGTCTTTAACAGTTTAACCGTTAAAAATAGAGGACCTTTTGGAATTTTCTCTCTCTTCACATTTTTTGGGAAAATGTGAAAAAAGGTGAAGGTGTTGAAACAAGTTAAACTGTTGAACTGTGAACAAGTTGACTTCTTAAAAAATAATTGAATGGAAGAAGTCGAAGGTAAGTGTTGCAGTTTTCGGAAAGTGCAAAAAATACGAACTACGACACTTAGTGTATTTCTGCAGACTGTTCAAAAGGTAATGTAAATCTGCAAACTTGTTTCAAATGCAAATTTTGTGGAAGTCCTTGAAGATGGCCAAGTCTTCAATGACTTCAAGTTATTAAACTTAACATTTGAACTTGAAATTATGAGGGGATTGCTTACCCTTTGTTGGAGATCAACCAAAAGTCCGTTGTAGATGTCCTTCAAATAAATTGGATGTCTAAGATTCCTAGAATCACTGGCCAGTTCACCGACTCAATCCGTGGCTTTTCTACCGGCCATGGATTTCTTCGTTTGAGTGGCATGTAGAATGGATCTATTCGCTTCTATGTCGGTGCCTTCCTTCAAATTTCTCTGATTCTCTGGTATCAGCCATCTTGACCCTTGGCCTGATAGGAGAAGCTGCCCTACGTTGTCGTGGTGGCCTCGCCAGGTAATCATTTAAGGCCTTAGTGCCCATATCTTTTTCCTTGGCTCACTCGCTCATTGACGGCTCAACTGCACCCGTGTCTTGTCTGGGCAAGAATCTTCTTGACTCCGGTGGATTTGCCAGGAAGTCGTCATTACCCCCAATGTCGGTGTTAACTTTTGGGAGGTCAGGGATTGAGTGATCTGGAGAGGAAGGTGCAGGAATGACATGTTTAGGAGGAGGTGGGTTTAACAAATTATACGCCGCACCGAGGGAGCATAGTTGTTGAAGGAACTCGTTACATCGGGCTTTGTACGTGTCAACTGGACCTTTTGATGGGCCCATTATTCTGTTTTAGGAGGTGGTGGAGAGAGGGAAGATGGAGAAATAGGATAAGTTGAAATGAATGTTTCAGAAAAATTAAAAGCGGAATAAGGTGAGGGGTTAAAAGTGGGAGGGGAAGGGAAAAAGCTCTGGAAGCACTTTGGCTCTCTAGCTACCTAAACCCGAACTACCATCTGATGGTCGGGTTTTCCCGTCCTTATTGCCTATTCCGTCATCTCCATCATCATCCCGTGGTTTCTTTGAATGAGCGCCTGCTTGGGCCTTGCACACCGTGTCCCACAACTGGTTCACCTTGTCCAAGACTTGTTGCAGAGCCTTCGTTGTATCTTCTAGCTGTTTCTGGGACTCAAGGATGATCTTTTCCTGCTTGGCCACAATATTTTCAAAATTTCTTTTCTCGGCTTTCCGTTCCTGGATCAGCCGCACATACTTTTCCATCTGGATGGATGAGGCCTGTGGGGCCTGAAATTGTATATCCTTGGGCTTTATTAGAGGGACACCAACTGTCATTGCACCCAATGATCCGTCTCATACTTGGTCGACATTAGAGTTCTCAATATCAAAAAGACCCTTTGTAAAGATATTTTTCTTTTTTTTCTTTAGTTTCGACCGTCACCAGGCCCAATCAAAATGCACAGATTTGAAATATACGTAATGTAGTTCAAATTAATTGAGAACTAAAAATGCAATAGTTAAATTTACTTGACTATGCTGGCTAGTATAATGAAATTTTTTAACTATACTAGTTACAGTTATAGAAATACAGTATGTATAGTTACATAAAATATGGTATACGCAGTAACTGTGACTATGTTGGCATTCACATTAGATTAAATGTGATACGAAAAATTGAAATTAAGTATCATATCAGAGAGATTTTGGGGGCCCAAGCTTTGAAAATAGCAATGGCAAAAAGATCCAGATCTACAATCAAGTCTGTGATTCTTTACAATGAGAAAAATGAAGCTAATAACTGGAAGCCAACAAAATATATGAAGAATTCATGGGTATTGCTGCATCCATCATCAAAGGGCAATTTTCGACAAAAGAAAAGAGCAAAAATGACTTACAAATCTTATTGGAAAGCAAAAATTTTGGAATTTAAGACTACCCCGGGAGGTCAATCGATATCAGAAGTTTTAGTGTAACATCTATATATGCATTCAGAAATCAAAGTACATGATATCAATTCTCATGATCATCAAAAATGTAATTGTAAGTATATCAAAACATATGCACTCTACAACAATCATAGGTGATTTTCTTTATTGATGCTCTTCAGATTATGATTTAAATGCTTCAACATTGTTTTTTTTCTTTCAGATTTATATCCATCATGCATAAGTGAATGGGAGCTTGCACAATCACTTGTAGGAATATTAGACGTGATTCATTCTGATGCTGAAAAGCTACAATACAGAGGAAGAAGTCCAAAGGAACTTGCACATTGTGGTATCTATTTTTATGAATCTTTATATACGCCACAGACATATGGAGGTTTTGGCAAGCTCGAAGCGATTCCATTGCCTAGTTTTCAAAGTGATGAGTGGTCTACTCCTGACAGTATTGTTTCTAAATCCTTGAGATGCAAGCTACTCATTGATATTAGAAATGCTATGAAGATAAGCACATGCTTGAAAATTGTTCACCTAAGTTGGTTTATCTGATTACATATATTTGTTGATTTTTTTCTCGAGTGCTAGTGTTCGTAGGACACCAACTTTATTTGTTTGCAAGGATTTATCAGATGAGACTTTGTCAGATCTCATGGATCAAGGCTGGGATAGTGAAACAAATAATGACATAGAATGCAGGATTAAAAAGACCTCAATGATCTTTCGTTATCATATCAAAAAGGAAATGCTCAGTCTCACATTTAGCTACCAGAGATACAAGGAAATTGAAGGTTCATGGCTACCACTAAATCAAGACTTTGAACTAAATGGTCACACAAACCGAATGGAGATAAGAATTATCTACAATGAGGAATATTTGACTATGGTTGAGGTGGAAGAGCATTGGAAGCTTGATTTTATCAAAACAGAGCTCATGCTATTACAAACCAATCTACCAACATATTTCAGATTTATCATCAAGAAGACTCGTAAGTACTTTATGTTTATTGACATTTTAAAATAGAACAAAATAATTGAAATTCTCATCATTTACAGTTGCACATTCACTAATATTTGTCATGTCACAGATGCAAAAAAGACAGGAGCTGATAACGTGCTGCAAAGATCTATAACCTACAACAATCACCATTGTGGGAGAACAATAGTTTCAAATAAACTTTAGTAAAAATCTGTGTATGCACTCTTTCATTCAATAAATGAAAGCCCAAGTTGGGCATCAGTACATGTATTTTGTGCTCCCAAATTCATAAAATGGAACAGCATTTGACATATCAATGTATATTTATCTATGAATTCTATACAAGTATTTTTGTTCTATGCTATGTGTATTTGTTCTAATCTTAATTTAGTAGAACTATATCATCCTTTGCACCATCATCAACAACGGGAGGCTAAAGCCTTGCCCTAGCTAGTATGCTCAAAATAATTTCTTGTCTAAATCTGTACACCTGACTTGAAGTGTACTTAGGAAGTGTAAACTACAAGATAGAACATTCATGTATTAGTAATGGCTAAAAACATCAACAAAATAGAATACTAATCATGATTCCAAAAATAAGAATAAACAAAATTTATTACCTTAGAAATATCAACATCTTCCTGAAGGTTGAAGCACTCAAAAAATAACTTGGCATTGTATAATGTGTACCACCCACAACTGAATGAATCATTTTGCTGGAGTGACTGCAAAAAAATTCAGCACACAAGAAATCAATTATGAAATAGAATGAATTAGAATGAAACAAATACATTAGAATACTGATTTCAAATTGCTATTAAGAACAATAGAATTTACCTCCAAACTGACGATCTGGCAGTCCACGGAATGGGGAGCATTTGTAGAAATATATTTACTTAAATATGGAAGGTATATATCTACATCCTTATGCGTATTGCTCGCCAAATTTATCTTGACACAAATCTTTAATAGTATTATCTACAGATCTCTTAATAGAGATCAAGTTTAAAGTCCAGTGGTCACTGCAAAATAAGATTGAAATTTTTTTAGCTACAATTTTGAGAATTATTTCAATTGACAATGCCAATGATAAAGCATGCAGGCTGAGATACATGTAACTTGCAAAACCTCTCCCTCATTTTCATCAGGATCTGAAAATCCTTGGGCATTATGGTGACTCTCTTGGAATGAATTGCAAGCAAAAATGAATCTTCAAAAAAAAGGCTCATATAATCTTCAGTAGCCTCTTGAAGCACTAAAGAGCACTGGGTGTGAATCTAACCAGCTGTCCGAGATCATTTCTAGTTATGTTTCGGATAGCACGGTAGAATGGAGCTCTTGGAATCAACAGAGCGGTTGATCTCTGATACTTACGTATTTCAGAGAGCCACCTGCTGCTGTTGTGTGTTCTAGGTCTAGCGGGAGGTGTAATGGCAACCGCAGGAGCTGAGGACGAGCCAGTAGAGAAGAAGTCCCTCCTTGTCTACTTTCTCCTATCCATGAAAGTGTACTATGGGATATCGGACTTGTGTGTGATGGCTAGGATGAGCAGGCATCATCCTCTGTTCAGTCAGCTATTAAGGATATTAGTCACTTCCTTATCGACACTCCTGATAAGGAAAGTGACTTTATTGATGTAAATACTGATGTTCTCCAAGATTCTTTTATTGGCCAAAATACATCTACTGATGAATCGATCCCTATAGAGGACTCTAAATGTCTTTTCAATTTGCCTGTATATTATATTAATGATGATGTATATTTTACTACTGCTGATTTATGTACAGACAAATCTACATAAAATATGATGATGTATATTTTACTACTGCTGATTTATGTAGCACAATTTCTGAATTCTCCGACTTTGTAGATTTTGAAACACATGACCTTGTTGCTGGTATTGATTTTGATGATGAGGAGGGACTTATGACCGGTGAAGAGTCCCTGACTAAGACTTTATCAAATATTGCTGAGGATGGGTGAGGCAAACCATCCGATGAAGAATTCACAGCATTTCAATCCCAGATAGGCTTCCCTCATCCATCATTAATGCATTTCACTGATGATTCCACTTCAGTACGTGGTCATTATATTGATCATCCTGATCTGGTTGCTGCTGATGATGAAGAATGTGTAAGTGTTTAAACTTTCTTGCATTACCACTGAATGTGTTTTTGCTAACATATTTCCTATTGCAGGATGCTCTCATAATTGATGATTTTGCTGCAAGACGAGGTGGTTTCAGACAACACGCATCCTCGTTTCAGAGTTTGTCAAGACAAATAAGATCATTTTTGTCAAAAGATCTTATGTTTTGAACATTTTAGGTTTTACTGATGGAAATGTTCCTTTAAGGAGCTCCCATTATTCATTGTATTCCACTTATATTGAGCTTAGTGGAAATAAGGATAATGCACATCTATTAGATGCATACGCTAGCAGAGACTTTCTTCATGACAATACTGCCATAGAATCTGACACACAATTTGATGCTGAATAGTTGACACTTTGTATTTTGTTATAATACAATCAAGTAATCCACTATGCCCATTGCATATCCATGTAACTAAATGAGTTATTGAAGAGAATGTGGGATGTGTCAAAGTGCTTGGATCTTGTGGATATAATATTCCATCTATCCAGTCTGCTGCTGCCGATGATGTAGCTGCTCCATCACCCTGTCGATGGTGTGTGAGGGTGAGGAGTGTGTCGGAGAGACTGCATTCGAGCTTCCATCATCTGAAGGTGAATAGTCTGATGATGATCCATCAGGTGATTTTCTCCTGGCTTGAAGCTTCTTGCATATTCGTTGTTGTCAATACACCATATGTATCAGGTACGGACTTTGATATACCGTCAGGACAGGGATTTGGAAGTCAATTGCCTTGAAGAAGGACTCTGCCTGCTGGTACCAGGTCTACATCTTTGTAAGATCCAATTTGCACAGTTGGATGTCAAGTTTATTAGCATCGCGGATGTCAAAATTGGAACTGGGGTTGGATGACATGGTGAAAAAATGGAAGAAACAAGGGTCTGAAAAAAGTATGTCAGTTGAGATTTGAGAAAAGGTTAAGGGTGCATCGGTTGCGATTTGAGACAGGGCTCCGGTTGAGATTTGAGTCAGGGCTTCGGTTGAGATTTCAGACAGGGAATTCGGTCGAGATTTCAGACAGGGGCGTCGGTCCAGATTTCAGACAGGGGCGTCGATCGAGATTTTAGATAGTGCTCCGGTTGAGATTTCAGATAGTGCTCCGGTTGAGATTTCAAACAGGGGCTTCGGTCGAGATGTCAGACAAGGATTTGGTCGAGATGGAATGGAATGGCTCCGGTCGAGATGGAGTGGAATGGCTCCGGTCAAGATGGAAGGAATGGCTAACGTAAATAGCTTGGTTTTGACTTGTTGCTCAATTGTAGCTTTCTCACAGAGATCTATAGAGAAGGCTTCCATGATTCTTAGAGAAGGTACTAAGAATTCTACAGGCATTACTGCCTCTTGACCATACACTAGATGGAATGGGGTACCCCATCCAGTGACTTTCTTCGGGGTGATGCATTAAGCCTAGATAGCTGAGAAAAATTTCATTTCCCAATCAGAGCGACTGGTTTCAACTATCTTTGTCAATATTTTACATATCGTCTTGTTAGTTGATTCGACCTGGCCATTATATCTAGGATAGTATGGTGTACTCTTTCGGTGAACTACAAGATAATGGCGCAGCAAATTATCAATTACAACATTTAAAAAGTGTGTGTCGTGATCACTAACTAGCTCTATAGGACAACCAAAACGTGTAATAATATTTTCATAAAGAAAACGCGCTACAGTCTTTGAGTTGGCATCATTTTTTGCCCGAGCCTCAACCCACTTAGTGGCGTAATCTGTGGCTATTAGGATATAACGAGCTTGGGTATGTTTTGCTATTGGGCTAATTGGTCCAACAAAGTCAATTCCCCACTTATGGAAGGCTTCACCTTCTATAATGGGAATTAAAGGTGTGAAGTCTGCTTTTGTATTTTTCTTGGCTCGCTGACAGACATCACATGTTTTAATGACAGCAAATGTGTCCCTAAATAGTGAAGGCCACCACAAGCCTACTCGAAGGATAATTTTAGTTGTCGCTTCAGCAGAGAAGTGACCACTGCCAATGCCCTCATGAGCCTGAGATATGATAGGCCATATCTCAGATCCATAAGCACATCGTCGGATAATCCCGTCAATGCCCCTTTTGTAAAGTTGTTTGGCTATTAGTTGAAAGGGCACTGCTTTAAGCAAAAAAAAAAATTTGTAGCTATATTCAGGCCTTCTTTGAGTCTACCTGTTTTTAGGAACTGAGTGATCTCCTCAGCCCATAAGGGTGTAGCATCAATCTAAAAAAGGCATGCATCAGGGAGATCATCATTTACTGGTGTAGTTGTTTTTTCAGCATTAGGGAGTCGAAAAAGGTGATCCGCCATGAAATGTTGGGTTTCTTTCCAAACGACTATGTGGAAATTAAATATCTCTAATATCAACAGCCATCAAGCTATATGTCCCGTTTTACAGGATTTATTAACAATATATAACAGAGCTTGATGGTCGGTGTAGAATGCAAAGGTCTAGCCTAGTAGATAATGTCGTAGTTGTTGAATAGCATAGACCATCGCCAATGCTTCTCGCTCGGTGGTTGTATAGTTTACTTCAGCAGGCACCAGTTGCCTACTCAAGAAACGTATTGGAAAATCCTTGCCATACTCCCCTGGTTGTGCAAGAAGACCTCCAATGGCATACTTACTAGCATCAGTATGCGCATGGAATTCTTTCGTGTAGTTTGACAAACGGAGTCATATTGACATTCTTGGCAGTCAATCATTGCTAATGCATCCGTCCATATCACGACATCTGTCTCTGAATCATAGTGGCTACCCTTGGCCTGCCTTGGGCGATCGATCATATGATTTTTCATGGATGATCCGTCATCAGTCTTAGGTGCAATAGCTTTCACTGCCCATGTGGTTGGATCAACTCTCACAGCCTGTTTCCTGTTCTCAAAGGTGAGTTTTCCCATACCCCAGTTGTATACTACTTGCGCAGTCCTCAACCATGGCCTTCCCAGTAAAACATGGTATGCAGATGGGGAATCCGGTATGTCCATCACTACAAAAGTGATCACAAACTGCATGCCTATTATTTTCACAGGGATATCGTTTACTACACTCTTTGGTTTTACACATAATTAATCCACTAGTTTGATGGCGAATTTTGATGGCTTCAATCCTTGTAAACCCCACTTTTGATATAAAATAGTGGAGATCAAATTGACACCTGATCCTCCATCTACCACTGCTGCTTCGTCTTCGAATCTCTTGTGTTTGATAGGTAGGGTGATGTTGTGTTCTTCACTCTCCCACGCTGCCCTGATGTGGGGGACATTACTTTGTCTCATCATAGCCTGCACAATATATGGGCTCTGGCACTACTGGTTCTGCTTTTGTCTTGACCCATTCCGCCAAAAGGCCCTTAGCTTGTGGTGCAATTCGTAGTAACTCTCCCAAAAGTAGGTTGACATGGCTTGCTAGCAAACTGGCGAGCACTTCCGTATGCAGTTCCTCAGGCTCCGCCATGTGGAAAGGAGATTTGTTAGCAGGAGATTATGTAGGGTTAGCCTCTTCTTGTGCTTTTTCCTCCGCTTGTTCTCTCTTTACCCAATGTTGTGTCTTCTAGTATTGTCTCCTTTCTTCCCTCACATTCGGATATGGCACTGAAGGTGAGGGTTGGTCATCGGTGACTGATGGTGGTAGTGAGGGAGCCACTTCCTTCCTCTTCTGTGCTCGCGTGACAACTAACACAAGAGCATGGAATTGTTGCTTTTCCAGTGGCATTCCCGCTGGAACTGTTGCTGGTTGTATCACAATGAAATTCAATGGTGCATTGGTCCCAGGTCTCAATGGACAGTTTTTGAGGCAGTGTCCATAATGCCTTCCCGGCAGAAGGAGGTATATTGTCCCTTGTAAGGACATTCAGCAATTCTATGTCCTTTGCTGCAGCCATAATTTCTTCTGCCCTGACGTTGAGTTTGTGCTGCATAGGCCGCATAATATTCATTTATGGTAGGATCCATATATGGTTCATCCGGCCCATACCATTGCTGCTGCTCAGGTCGAGGTGGTACCGACATCTCTGGTTCCACTGCTGTCAAGTTTACGTGGGCCACTTGTTGATTAGCTGGTCCTGGTGGTGCAGGTAAGGCCATGCGTTGCTGGTTGTTTGGCGCGCCATACCTTGGTGTCGCATTAGGTGCCCCTTGATTTTATGGGTAAGAATTCTAATAAGGACTCCTCTTTTGTTGGACAATTCGAGAATTAAATGGGCAAAAAGCCATCTTGTGTGATGTTACATTGCACAGATGGAAAAATATCTATGTTAGTTTCAGATTTTGCTTTAAGACTGGACACTCATTCGTTGTATGGTTCTGGGTGCAGACTGCACACCATACATTTTCGCGGCGGGGGTACTGTAGCTGATTTAGTTCCGGTTGATTGGACATTGTTGCTAGAGCTCCTTGTAAGGCCTTCAATTTATGATCGAATTGTGCCATAAGTTGCTCCATCTGCTGTGTGTGTAGTTTTGTCATTTGTTTCAACAACAATTCTGTCGATAGAGTGGAAGCATTTGATGATGATGACGCTATCGAGGGAGTAGGAATAAGCGTAGTTGGATACTCATCGTCCGATCCCTCATCCTCTTCACCGATGACATCCACCATATCTTCCTGCAGAGTAGCATACTGCTCCCATTGTTTCAGTTCTCTTTTGATGCTACGTGGTAACCCCGCAAGGAACCACATGATCACCGCATGATCGGGAGTTAGCGCTGCACTGTACTCGGATAGATGTTTGACCCACTCAATATAGTCCCTGACCCTGTCTCTTTTTTCCATTTTGACCTTGTTGAGCAAGAGAAACGAGTCTTCTAAGAACTTCATCGGCTTAAAGCACATGATGAGAGCCGCTTTAACTGCTTCCCAGGTGGATTTTTCTTCCTCTGATAAGTTGAAAAACCATTCTTGAGCCACAACTACTAGTGACATAGGGAACAACATCAATTTCTCTACCGGTGTCCAATCGCCGTAGATTTTGCAGGCCTGCTCGTAGATCTAGAGGAAGTGGATGGAATCTGGTGATCTGTCATATTTAGGTATCTCCATCCGAGGTGCACTCCAGACTGCTTGCAAGGGTGCAACAGGTATGGGTTGACCCATTGGATCCATTGGTACTGGTTCCGGTTCTGCCTCTTGTTGCGCAGCTGCTATTCTGGAAAGGTATGGTGCTAGATTCGTTGTCCTTCTTGCTACTGATCGTCCGGATCTCATATTCATTCGATGATAGAGTCCAAGGTGGTTGGATCTTGCTGGTATTGTGGGATGCAATGGATCTAATCAATCTGATAGGCTGGTATTGAGGATTCAGGCCTCTTATGATGGTTTTTCCTTGATAATTTTTTAATCCTTGCACTGATTGTCCTGAGATTTTGATAGTAGCTAGATCTGATGTAGATCTTTTCATTGATCTAGTCTGCAAGGGTTACTAGTGCGAGGGTTGGCTGTGCAAAGGTTCTTTAGCTGTTTTGCAATCAAAAAAATTTGATATCTCTTTGATTACTGGGATCTAACTATGGCAAGGTTCACACAAGTTGTATCTAAGGTAGATCTGACTCAAGAAATCTCTATGAGGGTTAACGCTCGTAATAAGTGAAAAATTCACTATTTGCAAGGGTTTAGAACCACTAATTTGGCTTGATCTTCACCAATAATTAGTACTAACTCTCGCAGGCTTCATCACTAATGAAAATTGACATTATGGATCGATTGGTGTGGTCTGCAAGAGTTCTCTCTAGAAGGATCTGCTAGATCTTCACTTTTTAGTGATTTTTTTAGCACTTAAATCCAATTTTCTGCTCACCGGAATCAAACTAACTCTCGTAGACTCTTCTGTGTCTTGGTCTTAATGAAATGGAACTTCAGAATTCTCTCCGAAATTTTTGACCACGAGAACTGAAAATTTTAGTGTCTGCCAGGGTATTTTTCTATCTTTTTCCCACTGGGAACTCTCGCACAGGCACTTAAACTCTGAACTAACTCTCGCAAGCTCTCTGTGTCCTAGTCTCAATGAGATGGAACTTCAGGGAGCTCTACGAGAGTTCTTATGAAGATTTGAGATTTTTTTGGTTTTTTACAAGGGTTTTTTGAATTTTTATGGTTTTTTCTCTGATTTTTGTAGTCTGCTTGGAACTAACTCTCACAGGCTTCTATGCAGGTTTGGGACAGTACCCTGGAGCTGCTGCCAGTCGTGTGAGGGTTAACTCTCACTGGTTTTGGAGAAAATAAAATCTGATGGAAATTTTGGCTCTTTTTCCCTCCAAAATGTAGATTGGTGTGTTTTTTTTTGGGTTTTTTTAGATTTTGGTTTGGATGTCAAGCCCTTAGAGACTGTTCAGGACCTCCTCTACCCTCTCACACCTCCTCCGCTAGCTGAAAATAGTCCAAACACAAAAAAAATATAGAAAACTCACTCTTCCTGCCCCAAAATCCACCTAAAACTACTCTAAAAAACAAGAAATAGCTAAAATGCAACTATACTAGTTAGTGAGAACCTATCCCCGGCAACGACGCCACTGTAGGGTCAAATATCTCGCGTAGTAGTAGCCCTCCCACCTGTCAACAAGGGTTAGAACACTGGATAGGTGCCTAACTATAAATAGATGTTACCTTTAGTTAGTTCTCTACTTTTTTCCTAACTCTAGCACCTCTAACACTACTCCTTCCTAACCCTACTCACCCCTAACTACCATTCATCATGATTTTGTGAAAGAGAAGAATAGAATAGAAGAGAGGAAGAGAGTAATAGAGAGAAGGTGGAGAGAGAGAGAGTGAGGGTGGAGATTAGCTCAAATGCTCCTTGTGTTTGTTAATGCAAAAACTTTAACTATGGAAACCAAAAACTTGCAACTTGAGAGCAAAAAGAGAAGCACAATCAAGCACATTAGCAAGTAGTGAATAGCAAGTGAGGATGCTTCTCTCCAAAAATTGGTAGAGTTTCTTCCTCCTCATTAAGCATGGAATTAGAGTTCAAATGGTGTCTTTTTATAAATGGGAAAGGCCCTTGCCCCAAAAATCCTATTGGCTCATATTTACAATGATCCTATCCATTCATCTTGGACCCAATTTGATCCAAGGGTCCAAAAAAAGTACATTAGATTTCACAAGATTCATGTGAGTCCAAAATTGGACCCAACTCTAAAAAAGTAAACTCTAAGTTTTAAACTGACTTTGGGCCTCAAGTTTTATTTTAATTACAAAGGGCCCAAGTCTATTATATCTATTACAATTAGCTCTTGTGCTCATTGGGCCATGGACTTATATGCGCAGAAAGCCATGCCCTCGCAACATATTTATTAACTCATTTTATTCGCTCTGCATTGGGAATACCCCCAACAGCTTCATATTTGTGCTTAATGAACATGACTGTAGACCATCTAGAATAATCATCTATGAAAGTGATAAAATAGATTGCATCTCCTAAGGATGGAGTTGGCATTGGACCACAAAGATTGCTATGTACAAGATCCAATACATACTTTGTGTTGATGGAATGTGATTTGGAAAACTTGCTTCTAGAGTGTTTGTCATAGATGCATGATTCACAAAAGAAAGATTTCCTATCTAATGAAGAAGAGAAATACAATCCATCAACTAAGTTATTACAACGCATATAGGAAAGTGATCTTGTATTCATGTGTCCAAATTGACTATGCCACAAAACAACATTAGCATTTACATTTTCTTTAGAGATGCTAGCTAATGCAACTAAATTAGAGAGTACATAAAGATCTCCAACTCTAGTGCATGTAGTCAGAGTAGTATCTTCCTCAAATATTGTACACTGCTCCGATGAGAAAGTAACAGTGTAGCCCTCATCAGTTATCTTAGAGACTGATAACAGGTTCTTTGATAGCTGAGGAACATGAAGGACGTTGGGAACACAAATGGATAGATCATTGTTGAATGTGATCTTCATTGTTCCTTTGCCTTTCACGCGTATGGTGCTAGAATCTCTAAGGTAGACGAATGGATCTCTGCTGTAGGCTGCATACTCGGTAAACCATTCCTTGCGAGAGGTCATGTGTTGGGTAGCGCCGTTGTCCAGGTACCAGTTATCATAGTCTTCATTGTTGTTGTTGTAAGCCATTAACAAATGTGTATCTTGCTCCTTGAATTCCGCCGTGTTGGAGGAGTCTAGTTGTTGTTGTTGTTGTTTCTTTGCCTCGTTGTAGATCCAGATACGACACTCCTTGATGTTGTGATTGGCTCTCTTGCAATATATGTAGAAAAGCTTCTTTCATGATCCACCATGCTGATGGCAGTAGAATCAGACATGCTAAGAGTAAAGAACTTCCTTCTAAGATGTAATCTAGTGGTTACATCATGAGTCTCATACAGATTTGATAACAAATATAATGCATCCTTAGAGGTTTTGCATGTGGTAACGTAGGATATTTGGGAGTCGGCCCTTTGCTTGATCACCATCTTCTAGTTTCAGGTCATCACCTTCTACTACATCCCAAAGATCTCTATCTATCAACATCATCTGGAGTTTTAACTTCCAGATGTAGAAGTTAGAACCATTGAATTTGTCAATGATTCTAGTCTTGTTGGATGATGATGAAGAGTTACCTATATGAGATATGTTAATAGTGATACAAATGGAACAAACTTAATCTCTCGGTTTATATGAGCTATGCTCTCATACCAATCTGATGGGGCAAGGGAGATGGAAGAACACGAATGGAGAAGAGAGCAAGAATATTGCGGAACAACTCTCCCATTACAGTCAGCTACTAGATGCAAAAACAATCTAATAGAGAGCTTATGCTAACAGGATCTTAAAAATTAATTCATACTAAAAAACGAGTATAGTCCACCAAAGAGATTAGAGGTGGTGTGTGTGGTATTACTGAGAAATGGATTCAATGAGAAGTATAGTTCCGAAATAGATTGAAAGAGCAGTATGATATCGCGAGTCCCTCGGGCATCAAAGACAACCATCGTCTAATCACAAATTGAGGAGTCATAGACGTTCGTGTTTTGATCAGAGTGAGTAAACAAGCGTGATCAAACAGCGACAGAGTGCATTCAAATCACAATAAGCATTCATCTACGTTAAACACAGATAGAAAAGCATATTGTTGTTATATTACACTGAAGCACAACAATAGCAGTTACAACCAGAATGACGGCGTAGCTGGGAGGCTCAAAAATATGGCCCATAGACGGAACGTCTCATGTAATTTGTGCTAGGATGATCTATTTATAGATTGCATCTATGTATTAACTACAATAAATGATTGTCACCTAGTTAGGTAAGCCGTTGTACCTGAAAGTATATGGCTTCTGTGACAACTGTACAGAATGTATACTGTCAACCCATAGAGAAAATTGACGTGGACAAGGGCGTCGCAAATTCTCTCACTTCGCTTTTTAGGAGAAGTGGCTTTCTCTCACTTCACAAATTTGGAAAGTGGCTGGGAACGTCCCTCGTTCAAAGTAGACAACCTTAAGCTTTTTTATCTCTCTTTGAGATTTTGCGAAAAGGTGAAGGTGCCTTTAAAAACAGTTTAACTCATGAAAATAGATGACCTTCGAAAATTTTCTCTCTCTTCGCATTTTTCAAAAAAATGCGAAAAAGCCGAAGGTATTGAAAACAGTTGAATTTTTGAACTGCACAAGTTAAACTTTTGAACTTTTGCAAGTTGTCGCGAAACTGTCGTGAACATTTCACGAAATAGTTTGAACTGTTGAACTATGGTAGTTTCGCAAAATTGTCGCGAACGTAGTTCGTTTCTACAGACTATCGTGACACTATGGCGAACATAGTTCATGTTTGCAGACTTGTTCTAAATGTTGTTTTTGTGGAAGTCCTTGAAGATGGCCAAGTCTTTAATGACTTCGAATAATTGAACTTAACATCTGAACTTGAAATTATGATAGGATTGGTTATCCTTTGTTGGAGATCAAAAAAAAAATTGGTTGTATGAGTTTGTGATTCCTGCAGGTATCAGATGAACAGACTTTGAACCCAAAATAGGTTTCACCTTACCCTAGATCAAAGATCAATAAACATGCAGGAAGAATCATGATATAGAAATTATTCATTCACCAAGGAGAAAACTGTGGGCTTAATTTTCAACAGACTCAAACTAGTCAAGAAGAAAAATCTCAATTTGTTCATAATTGAATCGAAATCCCATCACATATTTATACATGTAGAGCTCGGATCTGATCATATTAGGGTTTCTATATATTCATAAAAACCTAATCCTAACATCTAACCTAAATATCCACTTGATCGACCACCCTATTTAGGGTCAATACCTCGAGATCCAAAAACAATAAAAAAATTGCTATTTTAAGCTCCTATTTTTTCTCTACCCTATCTATGCACTCTTTTGCCACATTCCATAGGTACCATTCCAAATATAGTTTAATGATTTGACTTAGATTAAGGTATTCTATGATTTTTGCGACATCCCACATCATGGCCTCAAAGTCACTTACAAGTGGAATTTATGCAAAGTAGCTTGTGTAAATTTAACAACACAATCGACAACATCAAAAGCCTAAAACCAAACTCTTCTGCAAATATTGCAAGAGAACCAATCATAACATCAAGGACTGTCGAGTTCTCAAGCACAATGAAGCAAAGAAGAAGATGCAGTAGGATGGAGGATATGATTCTGGTAAAACCTCTCATGACGATCCAACACTGCTAATGGTACAAGATGATCAACAATTTAGAGATGCCTTGTTATGGTATCTCAATTCTGGTGCTTCTCAGCACATGACTCCATGTAATTTCACCACTAGCTACACACCATAGTAGAATGGAGTAACCGAGAGGAAGAATCAAACACTACTCAATGCAGCACGATCAATGATGTCAAATGCTCAACTATCCAAGAATTTTTGGGTTGAAGCAATTTCAACAGCTTGCTATCTACAAAATTTTTCAAGCATTAAATCAGTCAACTCAAAGACTCCATTCAAAGTTTTTCATGGATACAAATTTTATCAGAAGCAACCAATGCAAGGGTTCGTTCCAACGACTCCCATTACCATTGACAGACTTCGATCTATGGATATTACGACAACAATTGAAGATACCCATGTCGCACAACAAGGAGAATAATCATCTCAACAACTGACTATTGTTCGAAGGTTTGCTCGACATTGACAAGAGCCTTATCATTATATCCCTCAGGCATTCATCAGTTCTGATGAACCTGCCTTAGTAGCAGAAGCATTGTCGAGTTCAAATGCAAACAACTGGTGCACTGCCATGAATACTGAGTATAATTCATTGATGAAGAACAAGACTTGGTGTCTTGTCGAAGCTCCTCCAGATGAAAAGATTATCGACACTAAGTCGATCTTCAAGTTGAAGCTCAATCAGATGGTTGCATATCCAAATGGAAAGCTCAACTAGTCATCAAAGGATATGAATAAACCTGTGGAATTGACTACATTAAGACTTTCACTCCATTCGTAAGACTTCAATTAATTCGATCACTACTTGCTATCACAGTTGTCGAAGATCTGGAAGTTCACCAGATGGATGTTCAGAGAACATTTTTGAATGGATACATACAAGAAGACATCTATATCTATCAACCCAAAGGTTACATCCTTCAAGGCCAAGAACACAAGGTATGTAAGCTGTAGAAAGATCTTTACGATCTTAAGCAAGCTCCAAGGGCCTGGTTTGATAGAATCAATCGATTCTTGTTGCAGCATGACTTCATTTCAGATTTTGCTGACTCTAATGTTTATCTCAAACACAGGGGCCCAAGCTACGTTACAATAGCTCTATGTGTTGATAACTCTCTGATCATCAACAATTTGAATCAGTTGCTTCATGAGAGAAAGTCGCTATTGTCAAAGGAATTCAAAATGACCAATTCAAGACCAATGAACTACTTTCTCGGAATCTAGATATCTAGAGACAAAGCAAGTAGAAGGATCGTGATAAGCCAAGAAAGGTATCTAACTAGTGTACTTTATAGGTATGGCATGGAAGACTACAAGTCGATAGACTCGCCTATGGATCCAGGATTCAAACTATCAAAGGACATGTGCCCGATGACTGAAGCAAAGAAGAAGGAGATGTGCAAATATCCCTATCAATCAGTAGTTGGATTGATCGTATATGCCATGGTCTGTACTTGACCCAATCTCACCTATGCAGTCAGCACATTGTCACAATTTATGTCGAATCCTGGCCCACCTCACTAGAAGGCTCTACTAAGAGTACTAAGATACATTTAAGCCACGAAGCACTATGCTCTGTGCTATAATGGAAATATAGAGGACACTCTAACTTTACATGCTTATTTCAACTCTGATTGGGCTGGAGATGTGAACACAAGAAAATCCACCTCTGGCTACTTATGCTTACTAGTAGGAGGACCCATTTCATGGAATAGTCGAAAGCAAAAATGCATTTCTTTGTCTTCCACAGAGTCCGAATATGTTGCAGCCACAGAATGTAAAGTTTAGATGTACTTCTCACATGTGTGAGAGGCTGTTGGAGTTGTACTTTCACCTTATCTTAGTGATTTTTTCAATATTTGAGCTTCAAACAATTTGTGAAGAGTGAAACTAGTGATTTGCTTTGTGGAAATCCATTGATCTCATTATAAATTTGATGTGGAATGGTGTTAGATGTTTGTTAAATCTCCAAATCATTGAGAGTGAGTTTTGAGGCTTATGTTTTTAGTTCAAGAGTGAAGCTAAAATCCATTCTAAACACCATAGGAAGGCATTGGCACTTTTAAGAGTCAAATCCAAGGTTCTAAATTGAATAAATTGTGTAGAATTCAATTTCCCAAGTCTTTTTCAGTTTAAGATCACTATAGATCTTTCTTCTTGAGTTTTGTGAGATTCAAGAGAGTAGCTTTGTGGCTAAATTCTGAGAAAGAGAGAAGGGAGAGCCTTTGAATAGTACATTTGTTGTATTTGTTACTAGTTAGAATGGATTCAATTGGAGCCTATCTTCTTGAGGCTAGTGAGAGGCTAAATTCTAGTTATTCAACTTGGAAAGTAAGAATGGAGTCACTTCTAGTGCTCCAAGACTTGTATGATCTTGTCCTTTGAGAAGAGGAAGAGTTTCAAGGAGGACAAGAGCAAGTGAAGTACAAGAAGAGAGCTAGACTAGCATCACATTGCCTAAAAATGAATGTTAGTAATGAGCTTCTTAAGGAAGTTGCTTCATGTACCTCAACAAAGGAGGCTTGGAACTCCTTAAAGGGGATTTATGAATCCAGAAATACCTCTAGATTGCTTATGCTAAAAAATAGAGTTCTTCAAAGCATTAGAGGTAGTGATGAGAGTGCTCAAGAGTATGTCTTGAGAATAAAATCTCTCAATAAAGAACTTTCCATCGTAAGTGAGAGTATCCAAGATGATGAGCTTGTGCAAATCATCTTGAATGGTCTTGTACATGAGTTCTCCAATCTAGCTCAAAGCTTTGCAATTCAAGATTCTCTACCTTCTATTGACAAGCTCCATAGTGTGCTTGTGGCCGAGGAGAGTAGAATCCTTCATGTCAAGCAAAGGATTGGTTCCTTGAAGATTCATGATGGAGATGAGAAGGCTAACTTCTCAAGCAAAGGCAAGGAAAAGTCCAAGAAGAAGATCCAACACAAGGAGACCAAGAGTGACGATCAAGCATCATGCTCTAAAGGTGGAAAGAAGAACAAGGCCAAACTCAAGTGCTTCGTTTGTGGAAAGAAGGGACACTTTGCATCCGAGTGCTACAAGAAGAAGAATGCACAAGGAGAGAACAAGCAAGGCAACCTCACCCTTGAGGAAGATGAGGAAGAAGTGGACTCATCCTTGATGGCATCTACATCAACATCCAAGAGCTACTCCAATGACACATGGTGAATTGATAGTGGGGCTAGCTCCCACATGACATTCCAAAAGGATTTTTTCTCAACTCTTGTACCTTTTGTAGGTTGTAAAAAGTCTATTCTAATAGCAAGTGATCAAGAATATAGAATAGATGGAGTGGGAACTATTCTCTTAAGTCTTGGATCCTCAAAAAGAGTAGATCTACAAAATGTACTATGTGTTCCTACACTCACTAAGAATTTGCTAAGTGTAGGACAATTGATGGATGATGGTCTAGATGTCCATTTTAAGCAAGGTGTTTGCTCCATAATGATGAATTATACTTGCGTTGTTAAAGGATTCAAGCAAGAGATCCCTAGTAACTTTGGAAAAACACCAGCTTCATCAGCCACATCACCAACTTCATTCAAATTATCAACAGTTTCATTAGCCACATCGACAACTTCACCTCCACCAATGTGACATCCATCATGGCATTATGGGCATGCTGGCCACGTATGGTGTGTACATGTCCAACGCATGAGACATAATATGGAGGGCTCGTACAACCTCCCTTTTGTAAGTAAAAGAAAGTCAAGAACGATTTTCTCTCAACTTGCTGCATCTGTACATGAGCACAAGGTCCCAACAGCACAACAACTGATGCACTTCATGAAATAACTGTCGACATCCTTTCAGCCACTAAGAATGCTCATTCTGAGCTTACCAGACATGACATTCGAGCGAGCTGTCAGTCTTGTCGCTGATGAGAGACGAAGGGGAAGGAAACAGTGACTAGGAGAAGGCCCTTTTTATGAAGGAAAGGAAGAAGAACAAAAACAAGTCCAGATTCGACAAGGCGAATCCAAAGTCTTCGAGCAGAGGCAACGACAACCAACAAACCTCCTCTTGTGACCATTGTCACAAGCCAGGACACCCAACCAACAAATGCTGGTTTAACTTGACAATACTTTGCATGCACTGCAAGAAGAAGAGACACTCTGCATAGATTGCAGCTTTAACCCGAAAAGGAAAAAACAAGGCTGAGAAAGCAAATGTTGCAAAGTCATTAAGGGATGCTGACAAGAGCGACAAAGCCTTCACAATATTCGATGAGGCTTAAACAAGCTACATAGAGTGAGACTATGACGTAGTCATCGACTCAGGAGCAACCTCACACATTACTTGCAACAAGAAAATACTGATCAACTACAGAGAACTCAACAACAACATAGCAGTGATTCTAGGTGACGAGAGCAAACACGATGTGAAAGGCATCGAGACTCTACAACTATGAATACTGTTGGGACAAGCTGATTTGCCAGGAGCACTCTATGTATGCTCACTGAGAAGAGACCTGCTGTCAGTCTCAAAGATGGCAGATTTTGAAATTTGAGTCTTGTTTGATGATAATACATGCCGGATGATTGAGCAAAGTTCAAATAAGCTGCTGACTGTATAGGATCCAGAGAAGGTAACCTATATCAAGCCAAGATTATCAGCAGTTTTGATAGCATATTGAATGCATCAGAAAATGAAAATCAGCTCTGGGACAGAAGAATGTATCATCTGAATATGAGAAGCCTCTACAAGGTGAGCAGAAAAGACATTGTGACAAGTCTGAAGATATCTAGACCAGACACCGACTTCTGTAAAGTCTGCCAAAAGGGCAAACAACATTGAAGTCCATTTGTATATGAAGGAAAGAGAGCCAAGAAAGTCCTTGAGCTCATCCATTCAGATGTCTGTGGGCCAATGAAAGTCGATTCACTCTCCGGATCAAGGTACTTCTTGACGTTCATTGATGATTACAACCGGATGACGACGATCTATTATCTAAAGAAGAAATCCGAAGTGTTTGACTCTTTCAAGAAGTTCATGGCATTCTTAGAGAGACACACCTTGAAGAAAGTGCAGACCATCAAATTTGACAATGGAGGTGAGTACAAGAGCAAGGAGTTTTCCCATTATTTTTTTACTTCTTTGAATTTTCACACATTTGGTCCAATATGTTCAATCAAGATGTTTCCATGAAATTTGTAGACAACGTGAAGCTAGTTGATAAAAATCTCACCTCCAACATGATTCAAAGAGTTCGTGTTGATAATCAATCATAAACAGCTTTAACAAAGGCTTGGGTTTGTTGCTCATGTTGACATTCTTACCTTGAAGGAGAGTGATATCCCTTAAGATCAATACTTCCAAAGAGATAACTGATTTTCACTTGACTCAAGGATACAAAATTCTAGTTTTTTAGATTTAGTACTAGGAAATTATCTATAAATTCATGACTTGATTGATTTTGACAAAGCTATTAATTCTTTGATTGTTGTGTCTAGTTCTAGGCCAGTGCATATAACACTAAAAAACATTGAATCAAAATTTAGGCTCATGGTTTATAAAAATTTCATGGCTAGTCTAAACAAGTTTACAAAATAAAAAGATCTTGAATAGAAGAACTCATCATTCTTGTGTGCAAAGGCCAAGCCACTATCATATGCCGACATTTTTCATCTACACTACTATACTAGAATGGATCAAATGCTAATTTGTTGCTTTCTCAAGGGGGGCACAACTGGCAACACTCTTCAACACATTCTAGAAAGCAAACATTAAATCACACTATTGTTGATGTTGGAGATTTATTCTCCAAAATGACTTATAATGTTGTTGTTTGTCGATTAGCTATATCTGCCTTCAGCACAATGTGACAACTATCCATAAATCCCATGTTAGGTCCAATTTTTTGTTGGAAATTAAGCCCACAGTTGCCTCCTTGGAATCGTAACTTAGACAGCCAATTTATTTGAAGGACGTCTACAACGGACTTCTGGTTGATCTCCAGCAAAGGGTAACCAATCTCATCATAATTTCAAGTTCAGATGTTAAGTTTACTAACTTGAAGTCATTGAAGACTTGGCCATCTTCAAGGACTTCCACAAAACTTGCATTTGGAACAAGTCTGCAGATTTACATTACCTTTTGAACAGTTTGCAAAAATACACTAAGTGTTGCAGTTCGCATTTTTTGCACTTTCCAAAAACTGCAACACTTATCTTTGACTTCTTCCGTTCAATTATTTTTTAAGAAGTCAACTTGTTCACAATTCAACAGTTTAACTTTTTTCAACACCTTCACCTTTTTTTGCATTTTTCCGAAAAATGCGAAGAGAGAAAATTTGAGTAGGTCCTCTATTTTTAAGGGTTAAACTGTTAAAGACACCTTCACCAAAGGGCAGCTTAAACTTGTTTTAAGAGCACCTTTGGTTCTTTCGCTTTCTCCAAAAAGTGTGAGAAAGTTGAATTGTTAAGAACATGTTCGCCTTTTTGCGGGCACCCTCAACTTTCTAAGGGCACCTTAAAACTTGTTGAAAGGCACCTTTGGCTTTTTCGCAAAAACCCGAAAGGAGAGAAAACGTCGAAGGTTGTCTGTTTTGATTGAGGAACATTCCCAACCACTTCCCGAAATTTGCGAAGTGAGAAAAAACCACTTCACGTAAAATGCGAAGCGAGAGATTTTGCGACGTCCTCGTCCATGTCAACGATGCTGATTTGTTGACCTTATATATACTATGTATAGTTCTCACAAAAGCCACATACTTCCAAGTACAACGGCTTTCCTGATTAGGTGACAAACATTCAATGTAATTAATACACGGATGAAATCTATAAATAGATCATCCAAGCACAGATTATTGGTTGCTCCATCCATGAGACATATTATTTGAGCCTCCTAGTTACGCCGTCAATTTTTTGTTGTAATTGCTATTTGTATTGTGCTTCAGTGTAATATAGCAGCAACAACTTTTCTATCTGTGTATAACATAGATGAATGCTTGTTGTGATTGAATGCACTTTATCGTTGTTTGATCGCGCTTGTTTACTCATTCTGATCAGAACATGGACATCTACAACTTCTTAGTTTCTGATCAGACGATGACTATTCTTGATGCCTGAGGGACTCACAATATCATACTGCTATTGCTATCTATTTCAGAACTATACTTCTCATTGAATCCATTTTTCAGTAATACCACACACACCATCTCTAATCTCTTCGGTGGACTGTACTCTTGTTTTTGAGAGTATGAATTAATTTTTTAAGATCCTCTTAGGCAATTAGAGCACTTAAAGTTGTGATTATATTTAGCATAAACTTTCTATTAGACTATTTTTGCATCTGGCAGCTGATTGTAACGGGAGAGCTGTTCCGCAATATTCCTGCTCTCTTCTTCGTTCGTAATCTTCTATCTCCCTTGACCCATCAGATTGGTATCAAAGCATAGCTCAAGTAAACCGAGAGATTAAGTTTGTTCCATTTATATTACTATTATCATGTCTCATCTTGGTAGCTCTTCGTCAACATCCAACGAGGCTAGAGTCATTGACAAGTTCAATGGTTCTAACTTCTACATCTGGAAGTTAAAACTCCGGATGATGTTGATAGATAGAGATCTTTGGGATGTAGTAGAAGGTGTTAACCTGAAACCAGAACATGGTGATCAAGCAAAGGCATGGAAGATCAAAGATTAGAAGGCCTTAGCATGTATTACACTCAATCTGGCCGACTCCCAAATATCCCATGTTACCACATGCAAAATCTCTAAGGATGCATTAGATTTGATATCAAATCTCTATGAGACTCATGATGTAACCACTAGATTACATCTTAGAAGGAAGTTCTTTACTCTTAGCATGTCTAATTCTACTGCCATCACTTCTCACATCAACAACTTCAAATCTTTATTTGATTAGTTATCAGCTGTAGGATGTTCTATTCAAGAAGATGATGTTGTTATTGTTGAGAATGATGACTGATGAGTTCGTCGGATTCGCGAAGGCGAATCAAGCATGACTCGCTTCATCTCGGATGGAGTTCAGATGCGATCACTGGACACTGCCAGCTGAATCACTCCTATAGTCCTCCATAGTGTAGCCAGTCACTACTGATCTACGTTCATAAAATTAATACAGCATTCAACATAGTTTCAACCAAAGTGAGGAGTTCAAAATGAACAAGAAGAAACTCAGACACGTGATTAACAGGAGAAACATTTGCATTCGAGATCAGACACAACACAAATTGATATGTGCGTGAAGGCTACAATATCATCTATTGATTTCTTTTCTAGAGTGATTAAACATCTACAACTAATCAAGAAATTACAAGAGTGGCAGATTAGCCACGACCTAAAATGTATCTGCTGATGTCATGCCATCGTTTCGTTTTGCTCGTATGCCTTTCTCTCGTATGACCGCAAAGGAATCTCGTTCATGGATCTTTTGTGTTCACGAACCGTTCGTCTTCGTCTCCTTTGACTTTCGTGTTCACGAAACTCTTTGTGTTTTGTGTCTCCAGATTTTCGAGTTCGCGAACATCTTCGTCAGGTTGAGGGCTGAAAGCTAACAAGTCTTTGTAGTTGAAAACATTTCATTTCTTCAGCTCCCTCTCAAAGCATGATAGCTTTACAATCCCGAGACTACTCCTTTGTCTCTCAAGGATTCCTTTGTCCAGGGCTTTGGTGAAGATTTCAGCAACCATGTCTCTCATTCCGATGAAGGTGGTCTGCAGCATCCTCTTCTCAATTAGATCCCTGATCAAGTGGTGCTTGATCGCAATGTGCTTCGTTCTGGAATGGAACACGGGATCTTTCGTCAGGTGTATTGCAGAGGTGTTGTCCATCTGCAAGACCAGGGGCTTGTTCCTTGTTTTGCCCAATTCGTCCAGGAACTGCCTTAGCCAGATTATTTTGTTGGCCATCTTTGCTGTTGCTACGTACTCTGCTTTGCAGGATGACTGGGCTACAACGGTCTGCTTCTTGCTGGCCCAGAGAATAGCTGCTCCTGATGTAATGGTGCATCCTCCTGAGACGCTTTTACAGTCGTCCTTGAGAGATGCCCAGTTAGCATCGCTATAGGAAAGTATCTTGAAACCTGCACCATGACAATAACACAAGCCATAATTTCTCGTTAATTGAAGATATTGCAAAATTCGTTTCGCAATCTTCCAATGCGTTGAGCCTGGATTCGTGCAGAATTGGCTCATCCTAAATACTGCATAAGAAATATCAGGACTTATGTTGTCTGCAAGGTACATCAGTGACCCTATCAGCTTCATGTAAGATGTGAGCTGCATCTGTTCTCTCTCTCTCTCTCAGTCTTTGGATAGTCATCATTCGTCAGCACCTTCCCTACAAGGATTGGAGTGTTTGTTCCTTGGTAGTTCAGCATCCTAAAGTCCTCTAGAATCTTTTGGGTGTATCTAGACTGATGAAGGTATAACTTACCTCCCTCGTAGTCCCTTTCAATTTGAAAGCCTAGATAACACCTGGCTTCTCCCAGATCCACTATCTTGAAATGTTTCAAGATGTCTACCTTTACTTCAACTATTAGCTGCTCACTCCTGCAAAGTATCAGAGTGTCGTCCACATACACAATCACAATGATGATCTGCCCATCTGTAACTCTGACATATACATTGGAATCATCCAACAGTGGCTTGAATCCTAATGATTTCAGAGCTTGATCTTTCTTCTTGTACCATTGTCGGGCTGATTGTTTCAAACTGTAGATGGTTCTATGCATTCTGCATGCATAGTCAAGAAGTGAATTCGAGACATACCCTGGGGGTTGATCCATGTAGACCTCTTCATCTAATTCGCCATGCAAGAAGGCTGTCTTCTCGTCCACAATGTGGATCCTGAGGTCATAAGCTTCTGCATATGCAAATAACAGATTTAGGGACGAATGTTTGATGATAGGAGAAAAGGTTTCAGATTAGTCAATATCGTATCTCTGAGAGAAACCCTTCGCTACCAATCTTGCCTTCTATTTCGTGATGTTCCCATCTGGTCCGTATTTGAGTTTGAAAACCCATTTGCATTTGACAGTCTTGCGCTTATGTGGTAATGGCTCCAACATCCATACTTGGTTCTTACTCATGGACTCCATCTCTTCGTTCATGGCTTGGATCCATCTGTCCTTTTCTGGACCTTCAATCGCCTCCTCGAAAGTCTGTGGTTCGCCACTAAACCCGCAGAACTCTTCTGATGTGGAAGCTGAACTGCCTGGAACATATCTTGCTAGCGCTCTTCGTGGTCTTGTCGACCTTCTAGGAGATCCTTTTGAAACAGCTATGCCTTTGCCCTTGTCTGCTCTGCTCAGTCCAGAACCATCTTGGTTTACAAGAACTGCGACGGCAGGTTGTCTCTCGAATCTTTCTTCGTAAGATTCGTCACTCGAATGGGAGATGACTCGAAAATCTTCGTTTTCGTGTTCGTCTGCTGCTCCCTCTGTCACTGGCGGCAGGTCATAGTACCGTCTCTCCAGAACTTTGTAGCTGACAGAATCATCATTGGCCATTGTCCTGCTCTCGTCGAATTTGACATCCCTTACTTTATTCACAATGTTCGTGTCTGGCATGTAGATTCTGTAGTATGACAAATTATTGTCATAACCTACTAGAAATCCTTGCTCGGCTTTCTCATCAAGCTTCTTACGAAGCTTATCAGAAATATGTGCATAAGCTGCACAGCCAAAGATTTTGATGTGAGACAGGTTGGGCTTTCTACCCCACCATAGCTCATGTGGTGTCGTGTGAGGAACACCAGACTTACATGTCCTGTTCTGGATGTATGCGGCTATAGCTACTGCTTCAGCCCACAGTGCCCTTGGAGCCTTCGAGTAGGCCATTATGCATCTGGCTGCTTCTATTATGGTCATGTTCTTTCATTCAGCAATACCGTTGTGCTGCGGTGTGTAGGCTGCAGTTCTTTTGTGAATGATACCATGATCATTGCAGAAGTCAGTGAAGCGATTCGAGATATATTCGCCACCTCGATCTGTTCTGATCTGCTTCACCTTGCTGCCTGTACATCTCTTTGTCCAATTCACATATTCTATAAATTCATCGAGCGCTTCAGATTTATTCTGAATGAAATACACTCTGAGAAATTTGCTATAATCATCAATGAAGGTTATGTAATACTTTGAACCTCCTACTGAGATCACATTGAATGGTCCACAGATGTCAGAGTGTACTAGCTCTAGAATCTTTGTCGTTCTATAGGAGTACAAACATGCATCACAGGTGGTCAAACTGGTTGCATTCGAGATGATGGCCCCTGTTATCGCTCCATGATGACTTTTCTGGTAAAGTGCCATTGAGTTCATGTGGCAGAGTCTTCTATGCCACAAAGTGTCTGGCGAGTCGTCATGATTCTGATGCACCTGATCTTCAGGTAGGCGTACCTTCAGATGATATAGGTTACCTCTCCTTCTGCCTTGAGCGATTAGAGTACTGGTACTGACGTCAATCATGTTGCATGCTTCGTTAGAAAACGTCACACGCATCCGTGCATCTGCTATTTTTGCTACAGAGAGAAAGTCTTGTTGCAGAGTAGGCACAAACAGATAGTCTTCAAGTCGTCTATCTCTGTCGTTGGTGTTGAGCCATAGTGAACCAATGTCGTTCCCTTGATGTTTAGATCCATTTCCAAGAACTATGAATCTTGAAGGATCTGCACTTCTGAAATCAGACATTATCCATCTTGATGTCACAAAGTGTGAGGTGGCTCCTGAATCTAGGATCACCTCGTGTGCGTCAAACGTTGATGTTGCACACACATCTTCACAGATGTAGGTGGTCAAACAAATTTTGTTCGTTCTTTCTTCACCCATCTTCGAGCTCTCGAGCTCCTCGACATAGGACAAACTATTGTTGTTCTCCTGTCTGTTCTGTTCTGATTTGTTCCTTGGGTTCTAGCGACAATCCATGGCTGCGTGACCCTTCTTATGGCAATGGATACACTCAATCTTGGGATTGAGCCAGCAGGTATCTACTGTATGCCCGTCTCTTTTGCATGTCACACAAGTCTTCTTGTCTGCACCTTGTTGTTTCGACCTCTCTTTGGTCTTCCAGTTGCCCTTGCTTGTTCCCTCTGCTTGTTGGTCACAATTTTGCCTCTGATTGGACTCCCTCTTAGGCTTAAATTTCTTCTTTGATTTTTCTTTGTTGTCGTAGAGGGCCTGGTCAGAACCATCTTTGTGATCTAGATGTTCTCTGGACTTGACTTCCCCTCAAATCTTGACAATCACCTTTTCGAGGTTCATGGTGGGATCTTTCGCGAGCAGGGTTCGTGTTGTCTGGAAAGATCTGGATAAGGCTCTCAACAGGTATGTGAGCTGCTTCTCAGCTGACACTGCATTCTCTGCTCCAAAGTTATGTAGTGATAGAAACATATCCTTCATCTTTCTTACGAAAGAGGTGAGGTCTTTTCCATCCCATTGCAAATTCATCAGCTGATCTTCCAGCATCATGATCTGACTTCTTGATTTTGTCTGAAATCTGGTGAGCAATGCATCCCACATCTCCTTAGCCTTGGAGAGTGTAGCCAGGTTAAGTGTGAGGCTATCTTCGATAGAAGATGATAGCAAGGCTACTGCCTTGTCATTTTTCTCCCTCCATTCTCCTAGCTCCTTGTCTGTTGTTGTAGGCATTTCTTCTATGTCATCCACCTAGGGGAAGAGTCCTTCGCCCTTGAGTATCAAAGATGTCTTAACTTGCTAGGCTAGAAAGTTAGATCCTGAAGAATCAAGTATCGTGCAGATCTTACTCTGCATGCTGCTGATTGAAGCCATTGCTTCTTGAAGTTTGTTTTCCTGTTGATGGTTGATCGTCTAAATGCTTGGCCTCCTGGATCTGATAGATTCTCATCTATGTCAGAGTATGACAGGGTGTGCTCTGATACCACTGTTGAGAATGATGACTGATGAATTCGTCGGATTCGCGAAGGCGAATCAAGCACGACTCTCTTCGTCTTGGATGGAGTTCAGATGCGATCACTGGACACTACCAGCTGAATCACTCCTACAGTCCTCCAGAGTGTAGTCAGTCACTATTGATCTACGTTCATAAAATTAATACAGCATTCAACATAGTTTCAACCAAAGTGTGAAATTCAAAATGAACAAGAAGAAACTCAGACACGTGATTAACAGCAGAAACATTTGCATTCGAGATCAGACACAACATTGATATGTGCACGAAGGCTACAATATCATCTATGGATTTCTTTTCTCTGATTCCTTAAGCACTACATGCATATCCACGCAATGCATTGGCGTGAGAGAAACATGGTTGTCTCACGAGTAATCGTCTTGCTTTACTAGCGGACAGTTGGATCTTCTGATTCTTGATAGAATTGTCTTTGCACGCAAGCGGACAAGTATTATGTATTTTTCGTCTTGATTGCTTACTAGCATCAGACTATTACATTACACTGTACGTGTATTCTGTTGATCTATATGTCAAGTATCATCCAGTAAGTATGGTCGCTCTATGTGAATCTAAGATTAGAGTGATTAAACATCTACAACTAATCAAGGAATTACAAGAGTGGCAGATTAGCCATGACCTAAAATGTATTTGCTGACATCATGCCATCAGATCAGATATCTGTACTTCTAGGTACTTGCATGATCTTAGTTGGTACTCTTTTGAGCATGAGGGCAAAACAGGTTTCGTTTTTCTCGTATGCCTTTCTCTCGTACTGGACCGCAAAGGAATCTTGTTTGTGGATCTTTCGTGTTCGCGAACCGTTCGTCTTCGTCTCCTTTGACTTTGGTGTTTACGAATCGTCGTCTTCGTCTCCTTTGACTTTCGTGTTTGTGAAACTCTTCGTGTTTAGGGTCTCCAGATTTTTGAGTTCGCGAACATCTTCATCAGGTTGAGGGCTAAAAGCTAACAAGGCTTTGTAGTTGGAAACATTTTGTTTCTTCAGTTATGACCTTGCTTTCTTCTCTTCCAAGTCGTATGAACACTTTGTGGTGATGATCTCCACACAATCCGATCTCACTCTTCAAAAGGTGATTGGTCATCTTTTTCAAGAAGAAATACGGAGAAAGACTAGCAGCCTATCCATTAAAGACAAATCCATGGCTCTATACACCAAGAAGAAAGACTATTCCAAGGGCAAGAATCAAGTGCAGCTGCAACAGCCTCACACTCAAGGTGAGCATGGTGGATCGCGCAAGAAGCTTTTCTGCAGATATTGCAAGAGAGCCAATCACGACATCAAGGAGTGTCGTATCTGGATCTACAATGAGGCAAAGAAGCAACAATAGTAGCAGCAGCCAGACTCCTCCAATGCGACAAAATTCAAGGAGCAAGACACACACTTGTTAATGGCTTACAACAGCAGCATCGAAGACTGTGATAGTTGGTTCCTGGACAGCGGCGCTTCTTAACACATGACCTCTTGCAAGGAATGGTTTACCGAGTATGCAACTTACAACAGAGATCAATTCATCTACCTTGGAGATTCAAGCACCATACGCATGGAAGACAAAGGAACAGTGAAGATCACCTTCAACAACGATCTGTCTATTTGTGTTCCTAACGTCCTTCATGTTTCTCAATTATCAAAGAACCTATTATCAGTCTCTACGATAACTGATGAGGACTACATTGTTACTTTCTCTTCTGAGAAGTGTACAATACTCGAGGAAGATACTACTTTGACTACGTGCACTAGAGTCGGAAATCTTTACGTACTCTCTAATTCAGTTGCATTAGCTAGTATCTCTAATGAAAATGTAAACGACAGTTTTGTTCTGTGGTAGTCGATTTGGACACGTGAGCATCTATGGAAAGCACTCTAGAAGCAAGTTTCCAAAATCACATTCCATCAAAACAAAGCATGTATTGGATCTTGTACATAGTGATCTTTGTGGTCCAATGCCAACTCCATCCTTAGGAGATGCAATTTATTTTATCACTTTCATAGATGATTATTCTAGATGGTCTACAGTCATATTCATTTATCACAAATTTGAAGCCTTTGAATGCTTCAAAGGCCATGACTGAGACACAAATGTCTACAAAAGTGAAGGCCCTCCGAACTGATGGTGGCGACGAATACATCTCTAACGAAATGTCCGACTACATAGCTGAACATGGTATTAGAAGATAGTTCACCAATTCTTATTCACCTCAATAGAACGGGATTGCAGAAAGGAAGAATCGAACTCTTATCAACTCAGCCAGATCCATGCTACATCAACCACACCTACCTACGAAGTTCTGGGCAGAAGCTACTACCACAGGCTATTATGTGCAGAACAGATCCAACACCAAAGCCGTCAACAACAAAACTCCTTATGAATTTTGGCATGGGCACAAGCCTAGTGTCAGCCATTTAAAAGTCTTTGGTTGTATATGTTTTGTTCACATTCCTAAATAGCTTAGGAAGAAGTTGGATCATAGGACAAATAAATGTATTTTCATTGGCTATCTTGATGAACATAAAGCTTATAAAATTTATGATCCATCCACCAATGTAGTATTTGCCTCTAGGGATGTAATATTTCAAGAACATACATACTATGATTTGAAACAACCATCGATAAACGATGCTATGTCATTTCATCCTATTTGACGTAGCATGGATTCTTCCACCATTGATGTTCCTTCTACAGAACCTGCAACTATAGCTATAGAAGCCGAGTAGCGGACAATACTTGTCATCAGACCAGACCAAGCTAGCATGAACAAATCTGGAGAAATTCAAGAAGAAGCATCATCGCATCCTGGTCAACCAAACGTCCACAGATCCACATGGACTCGGACAGTTCCTGAGAGGTATGCACCTCAATCATTCTGGACTAGATCAGAAGAACTAGAGAGCCTAGCCAAAGCAATTAACTCAAGGATGTTGTGAAGTGGCAAGAAGCTATGGAAAGCGAGTACAACTCACTTTTGACAAATCAGACCTGGACATTGGTCGACTTCCCCACTCACAAGAGAGTTATAGACAACAAGTGGATCTTCAAGAAGAAGATCAACTCTGATGGTTCCACTGCCAAATGGAAGGCACAACTAGTGGCTAAAGGATTCACTCAAGTTCTAGGAGTGGATTATAAAAAAAAATTCACTCCTATCGTCAAGATGCAGTCAATCAGGACTCTGATTATGTAAGCAGCCGCGGAAGACCTCGAAATGCACCAAATGGATGTCAAGACAACATTTCTCAACGACAATGTCGAAGAGGAGCTGTACACCTTCCAACCAGAAGGATTTGAAGTCAAAGGCCAAGAGCACAAAGTGTGCAAGCTGCACAAGCAATCTACAGTTTGAAACAAGCCGCAAGAGCAAAACAATGCTAAATCAGCTGACCCACATGGAGGCCACTTCACAGCTTCCACATTACCCAAAGACTACCCAGACCCAAATGTGGAACAAAGGCAATACAATGAATTTCGAGATGAGTTTTTGCGAGAGGAAGAACATACGGAAAGTCTGTTATCCGCTCAGTTCCCTGACAAAGAGCAATCCCTATAGGGACTTGAAGTATTTTCTGACCTTTTGCAAGCTCAACTCACTATGCCATTCCATAGTGCGCTAAAATCTTTCATCGGGCTTCAATGATATATCCATCGTAGTTTTCAGCTGCCTACTATTCCTGATGAACAGCGAAAAACAGAAGAGATTCCTGAAATTTTCCAGATTCCTATGAATCTGCTGAATATAGGTGTTGCTAAGGGGACTAGCATCACCTTGCCTTTGTCTTATAAAGTCTGCAGTATCTACTATCCTTGATAGTGGATCAGACGTTAATATAACGGCTTTGTCCTTGAAAAAGTCATGGGGCTTCCATACCCTCGATCAACCACGATACGAACTTCGTATGGCTGATCAACGAGTTACATACCCTGCTGGTCATTGATCAAATATCAAAGTTTGAATAGCAGGTGTCAAATTTGTAATCGATTGTATCATCTTAGACTTACCAGAAGATGTCAATACTTATAAACTCCTTCTTGGTACACCCTGGCTCCAGATAGCAGATGTTGTCTAAGATTGGAAGCATAGCAAAATCACCTTTGGCAATCACGACAAATGAGTCACTGTCAACTCAACTGGCCATGTCAAGCCCGCTAAAGTTTACGATGATTGGTCATCAACAACATATGATGAATCAGATAGTGTCTCGATCCAACCCAAAGGCCACTATACGAGATCCATGGACATAATGAATTGGAGTCAAGCACTAGCCATTGTGGACTGTGCTGATTCCAATCAATGTCGCATCGAAACCGCTGTAGAAGACGTGGATATTCTCCCATCTTCTACAAACATTGATACACCCACCATCCCATCTATGATGATTGATCCGATTCCTATAGCTTGATGCCCAGGAGAACCTAGCGTCTCTACCGCCCATGTTTCGGAAGAAGGTATTCTTTCCAAGGATGATGTTGAAATGACGGATGAACATGTACTCCTTTATCTAGATGCCCAACGTTATCCGCCAAAATCAATTCCTCAGGAGATCAAGTCACCAGGGCCGTTGGCTTATGTCCAACTGACATCCAAAGTACCCAACACACAAGCGTATAGGCCCAAACCCAAAGTATACACATGGGATGTGTATCCAGATGAAGTTTGGGAGACAATCGATGATGACATGATAAGTGAGGCAACAACACCGCCCACTCAAAAGCCACAAAAACCTCGGTTACAAAAAAATAAAATTATCGATACAAAATTAACCGAGCGTCAAAAACAGATGCGTGAGAAGCTTAAGCAGCCGATTAAGCCCTTGTCTAAAGAGACAAAAACCAAACCATCAGACCAAACTTCCACGTCCGGTAGTGACTCAACACAGATGATTTCCAACTTTGTGGAACCACCTTTTGAGCTCCCACAAAAATTTAAAGACTTCACACTAGATGACATTGTTATCCAGTTACCACAGCCACACCAGAAACCTACACCAAGTTCCAATTCCTTTGAAGGACCAGCTAAAACGATGTCGTTAAATCTTAAAGATCTTGACGAGGAGATGGTCGAATAGTTCATGTTGGTGCACACCTTTCGTCAGAACAAATTTCTGATCTGGAAACTTTACTTCGCAAATACAGGGATGTATTTGCATGGAACTATACAGAAATGAAAGGAATTCCGCCTGAAGTAGTGGTTCATACGACTCCTTTAGAAGACAACGCTAAGCCTATTAGGACTAAACCTTACTTAAGTAACTCCGTCTATCGCAAGAAAATCGATGAAGATATTAAGAAATGGCTGGATGTTGGCTTCATTTATGAAGTCCAACATACTAATTGGGTATCACCCGTTGTGGTTGTACCCAAGAAAAACGGCAAACTTCATATCTGTGTCGATCTCAAGAACCTTAATGTGGTTACTAAGAAAGACCATTTTCCTTGCCTTTAATGACCCAAATCTTAGAGGAAATGGCAGGAGCTGAAGCTTTCAACTTCTTGGATGGATTCAGTAGTTATTTCCTTGTTCAAATAGCCCCTGAAGATAAACATAAAATGGCCTTTGCCACAGAGAACGGGGTTTATGCTTATAATGTCATGCCTTTTGGCTTATGCAACGCCCCTTCAACGTTTCAAAGGGTCATGCAACTGGCCTTCCAAGACATGTTACATCGGATTGTCGAGATTTATCTCGACAATCTGGGTGTACATTCCTCGAAAATCTTCATTCGCTACCGTAGATTTGGGATTTTCCTAAACCCTGATAAGTGTCAAATCTGGATCACCCATGGGATATTACTCGGACATATAATTTCAAGGGACGGTATTTCTACCGATCCTTCAAAAATCAAGAAAAATCCACGCCAGACCACATAACTTTCAAACGACACCTCTGATTGGCATTTCGACCAAACCACCATCTCCCCAAAGCCTTAGAGGCTGAAAAAAAAAAAGGCATGAACACCAAAGTTTTCAAAAAAAATAAAACCCATACCATTAGGAAGCCCTTTTTATATTGAGTCTCCCCCTTCACTTCCTTCAACACCCTAAAAATCCAAAAAAAAATCCAAAAAAATAAACACCAAAAAACTCAAAATCTCTAGAAACTCATACCCAACACCAAAAAGACACAACAGTACCCAATGGACTAGCATACAGATCCTCAAATCCTAGACGATTATCCATACGAGGTAAGGTCCCCTGTAGCTGAACAAATCAGACATCATAGGTTCTACCGAATGCGGGCCCAAATACATGGATCATCCGCAAACCCATTCGAGGAATAAGAATCTAATAGTGCCAAGTCTTATCCACCAAGGAAGGCTACATAGCCTTTACACTCTCTATCTCGAAGGTGTTTGAGCATGGAGATTTACTTGATTTTGAAGATCTATTTTCTATCTTGGAAGTGGCCGAGAGCACAATGTCTCTAAGTGCATCACAAGTCATTGCTATGGTGAGTAATCAAGTTGTGATGGGGTCGAGGTTTGAGGAGGAGTTCCTCAACATGCATGTCCAAGAAGATCTTCTTTACTGTACAAGGCCAAGTCCTTGTTGATCTTATTTCATGGAAAAGAAAGGATAAGTGAAGGTGCTATTCATTCTATTCTACTCACCTATGGTTCTCTTTCTTTGTTTGATGATGTACCTTGCTTAGTTGACATTTGCTTATCTCAAAGATCAAGTAAGACTATTCTAGTTTTGAATGAAGTCTTTAGTTTGGAATTAATTCTTGTCATTGGTGATTTGATTATGTTTCCAAAACATATAGAAAGCAATATATTGTATTATCATTTGTATGCTCTTAAATTGAGTAAGAGCAAGTATGAGTTTAGTACTCATAGTTTGAAAAAAGAAGTTTTTTCATGTTTTGAGGCATTTTGTGAATTTCTTTTGAGAGTAAGTGAAACATTCAAGGAGGACACTTACATCCTTAGTATAAATCTTGCATATCCTCCAACATTATAATTTTTTATGTTCGTGGGGTGTCCAAAAATCAACAGACTGGTTGGTTTTTTTATTATGGGCCACCACAGTGAGACAGATCCAGGTTGGTGATGGCATGTGACGAAAAGTTCATCTGCAAGGCCATCACATCTAGATCTAGGAAGATCAAGCCAGATCAAGCTAGGATTATGAGGGAAGCGAATCATCATATTACACCAATAAGCCCCCCAATTTGCAGATCAAAGACCTTGATCTTAGGAACTGTGGCAAAATAAAGGCAAAATTCACCAAAACTGATGGATCAGCTACCAAATATCTATCAAAACTTCCAGAAAGTAACCTATAGTCAGATCTAACATGGATGAAATAGATTACCAGTTTGCAAAAGATAAAGATCAGAGAATCTCAAGATCTCGTCAAAAAACACTCAAAAAGAGCACTTTTTTCATGATTTTTGGAGATCCCCTGGGAGATAGTTTTTGAAACTTGGTCAGTTACTAGATTTGACTCATATGCATCTACGAAAATCTCTACGAGAGTTACTGGTGGAAAAATCATCATTTTATAGTGTTTGCAAGGGTTCCAAGAGCAGAATATTCAGAAGCTGATCTTGAAAATCCAACCACTAGCGCAGGTTGTGCAAGCATTCACTTCCTGTGAGGATTGAACCCTCGCAGACTATCTGAACCCTCGTAGAACCTTCGCTGGGTAGCCAAATCACCTTCTGAACTCTCGCAAACTTCTCTGAGGTCTTAGAATTTTGTGAAGAAGGTCCTTGCAAAAATTTGGGTGGAACTGAACAAGGAAAAGTGGATTTCATCTAATACGCACTCTAAATTCCGCTATATAAGGGCTGAATTTGAGTCACTTGTCACCTTCCCTAGCGAAGCTTTGTTCAAATTTTGACCAAAATTTCCAAGTTCTCCGAATGTGACCAAAATTCATACAAGCCATCCTCTGCATACTCTGAACTGAGATATGCGTGTTGAACTACCTTTACTACCAGCCACTTCCTGTTTTTCACTGTTTTTCTCATTTCCATCACTTTTGCCATCCCCACCGTTTTTTCTTACTTTTTATCACTTTTTCTTTGTAACCAACTTTAACTATCACTGCTAACATGGCCTCCTCATCTTCTGACGACTCTGGCACCAAGCTGGTGATCCAACAAGAAATACCATCAGCCACCCAAATTTGGCCCTTGCCTTCTGAGGCCTTGATTAAACCATGGCTTCAAATTGCTGGCCCACTTCTTGAAGCAATGGGATTCTACCCAGTGCTTTTCAGCTCTGACATTAACATGGGCCTCGCCCTTCATGCTTATGCCACCTGGGACGCGCTGAAGTCACATTTCCACTTCTTATACCAGGGTACCACGTACAAGGTACGGATTAACGCGGACTCGATGGTCACTATCGGCATTATGTATGTCGACCGCCAACCAATCCCTCATTGTCAGGCAAAAGTCCTGATAAGGCCATTCGTATAACAGACTGCACCTGAAATTTCGATCCAAACTAACAACAGGTACCTGATAGAGACTATCATGGACCCAGTCATTCGGGCGGTTGCGCATCTGTTGAACAACTTTTTGGTTGTTTCAACATTTTGCAAGGATAGAATCCAGTCCAAGCTGCTTAGTCAGATCGTGGAGTCCTTCTTGGGATTTCCTGGCCCCACAGTAGTGTCGTACGACTGGCATACTTTCCACATCCACGAACTAACAATCTCCATCAAACCAAACGCTCGTGAATGTATCGCAGCAGGCCCCCTACTGTATAACTTCATCTGTGCACTTCTCGAGGCAAAAGTGCGCTGGTTTCTCCCTTCCAGCATCTTATCATCCACTATGCCACACACTAACCTATACCCACCATCCATTGCATCCACATCCGCTCAACCTGCAGTCACTGACACAATGGCCAACAAGCGAATGCGTGATGCTGTCCCCTCCTCATCCCCACCCGTTACCAGACGTTGCACCAGCACCACCACACCATTAACAGTTCCTACTTCTACCACTGCCACTTCCTCTTCTATACAGCCCTCTACCATTGTTTCTGTCTCCATTCTTCTTTCTTCCGTTCAACCTGCAACTGTTGCTTATGTTCCCATCTCCTCTGTAGATATGACTTCAACCTATGTTCCTTCTTCTACCACTCCTTCCATTACCATCGCTTCTTCCATCCCCTCCTATATCTGCCAGTCGGGGCTTTCAGACGTCCAAAGTCCGTGGAGGAGAAAATCAACGAATTCTTATCCAAATATTTCCACGAGTCTTTAGGAGCGGCTGGCAAATATCATTTTCAGCGCAAACTACCAAGGGAAACGAGCTGCAAGCACTCCCCGCCTTCTTACCACAACCAGAGTGGTGTCAGCAGCTATTCGAGCATGACCTTGTAGCCATCAAGGCCTATGTGACAAGTCCTCAGCAACTTCGGGTAAACGCCCATTTTCTGCCATGACTATGACGAACCAAATGGGCAGAATGTGGCATCCCACTGGACAAAATCACGCTAAATAACTGCAATTGGCCAAAAATCAATTCAGAGCATGGATGGATCAGAGCTGTAGATGCCCAAAGGGCTCTCAGCAAATTTTCTAATGAGTATTGCAATTGTCCAGATCCAACAGTCCGTGCGGCAGCAACTTACGCCCGAGACTTGAAATATCTGATGGGTATAGTGACCAAGTGGTATAACTTCCTCCCACCAATTTGTTTTGATCCTAATAAGGCATTGGCCTCAGATCGCGTGGAAGATCAGCTGCCAATTGCTCGTGTGTATTACCGAGCCGGCCTTCTGGGCCACCGTTTTCAAGCCTGGATCGATCAACGATGGATCACAGGCGTCCACAAGTCCCTGCACACCAATAAAGACTTGAAAAATATTGGCAGAATCACCTTTATGGAAGATGTGACAACTTACCTTATCAACCAGAGGTGATCCAGGCGCTCACTTTACTGAACCGATAGACTGCCGAGGGGCCGGCGTCATGGGTCCTGTTGGGAGTATTCCCAACACAGAGCGAATAAAATGAGTCAAAAAATGTGTTGCGAAGGCGTGGCTTCCTATGCGTATAAGTCCATGGCCCAATGAGCACGCGAGCTAATTGTAATAGAAATAATAGACTTGGGCCCTTTGTAATTAAAATAAAACTTGAGGCCCAAAGTCATTTTAAAACTTAGAGTTTACTTTTTTAGAGTTGGGTCCAATTTGGGACTCACGTGAATCTTGTGAATTCTAATGTACTTTTTATGGACCCTTGGATCAAGTTGGGTCCAAGATGAATGGATAGGATCATTGTGAATATTAGCCAATAGGATTTTTGGGGCAAGGGCCTTTTCCATTTATAAAAAGACACCATTTGTACTCTAATTCCATGCTTAATGAGGAGGAGGAAACTCTACCAATTTTTGGAGAGAAGCATCCTCACTTGCTATTCACTACTTGCTAATGTGCTTGATTGTGCTTCTCTTTTTGCTCTCAAGTTGCAAGTTTTTGGTTTCCATAGTTAAAGTTTTTGCATTAACAAACACAAGGAGCATTTGGACTAACCTCCACCCTCACTCTCTCTCTCCACCTTCTCTCTATTACTCTCTTCCTCTCTTCTATTCTATTCTTCTCTTTCACAAAATCATGATGAATGGTAGTTAGGGGTGAGTAGGGTTAGGAAGGAGTAGTGTTATAGGTGCTAGAGTTAGGAAAAAAGTACAGAACTAACTAAAGGTAGCATCTATTCATAGTTAGGCACCTATCCAGTTTTCTAACCCTTGTTGACAGGTGGGAGGGCTACTACTACGTGAGATCTTCGACCCTACAGAAGCCTTTGAATGCTTCAAGATATTTAAGACAATGGCTGAGACACAATCGTCTACAAAACTGAAGGCACTCCGAACTGATGTTGGCGGCGAATACATCTCTAATCAGATGTCCGACTACATGGCTGAACATGGCATTAGAAGATAGTTCACCACTTCCTATTCACCTCAACAGAACGGGATTGCAAAAAGGAAGAATCGAACTCTTCTCAACTCAGCCATATCCATGCTAAATCAAACACACCTACCTGCGAAGTTCTGGGCAAAAACTACTGCCACAGCTTGTTACGTGCCGAACAGATCCAACACCAAAGCCGTCAACAACAAAACTCCTTATAAAGTTTGGCATGGGCACAGGCCTAGTGTCAGTCATTTAAAAATATTTGATTGCATATGTTTTGTTCACATTCCTAAACAGATAAGGAAGAAGCTGGATCATAGGACAAATAAATGTATTTTCATTGGCTATCCTGATGAACATAAAGCTTATAAAGTTTATGATCCATCCACTACTATAGTATTTGCCTCTATGGATGTAGTATTTCAAGAACATACATACTATGATTTCAAACAATCATCAATACACGATGCTATGTCATTTCATCCTATTTCACATAGCATGGATTCTTCCAACATTGATGTTCCTTCCACAGAACCTACAACTATAGCTATAGAAGCCGAGTAGCCGACAATACTTGTCATCAGACCAGACCAAGCTAGCACGAACAAATCTGGAGAAATTCAAGAAGAAGCATCATCGCATCCTGGTCAACCAAACGTCCGCAGATCCACATGGACTTGGACAGTTCCTGAGAGGTATGCACCTCAATCATTCTGGACTAGATCAGAAGAACCAGAGAGCCTAGCCGATGCAATTAACTCCAAAGATGTTGTGAAGTGGCAAGAAGCTATGGAAAGCGAGTACAACTCACTTTTGACGAATCAAACTTGGACACTGGTCGACTTTTACACTCACAAGAGAGTTATTGACAACAAGTGGATCTTCAAGAAGAAGATCAACTCTGATGGTTCCATTGCTAAATGGAACGCACGGCTGGTGGCTAAAGGATTCACTCAAGTCAACAAAATGGGGTAGCCGAGAGGAGGAATAGAACATTATGTGAATGTTCTAAACCCTTAAGGATTGATGCATGTTTATCAAAATCTTTTTGGGGAGAAACCCTCGCTTGTGCTAACCATTTGATGAATAGAGGTCCATGTAGCTCTATTGAAGGCAAAACACCATTCGAAGTCTTGTAATGGGAGGAAGCCAAATCTCAAGGACTTAAGGGTGTTTGGATGCATTTGCTATGTGCATACACCTTTGGAGACAAATACCAAGAAAGATCCATCATCAATCAAAGGTATCATGCTCGGGTATGGCAAAGCAAGCAAGAGATATAAGGTGTACATTCCATCTTCAAACAAGTTTGTGGTTTTTAGAAATATCATTTTTTATGAGGATAAGATGCATAAACTTGTTGATGGCTCAATCAAATTACCTATCAAGAGGGAGGTGACCGAGGATCAAGATGATCTAGATCTTGAGAATGAAGAAACAAAGTGTTTCTGAATACAAAGTCTTGCTAGCTTACGGCCTCGCCTGACAAACATGTTCACGAACTCGAACATCTGAAGACACGAAACACAAAGAGTTTCGCGAACACAAAAGTCAACGAAGACGAAGACCAACGGTTCGCGAACACGAAGGATCCACAAACGAGATTCCCTTGCGGTCCTATACGAGAGAAAGGCGAACGAGGTAAACGAAACCAACGGTGGAAACAAAACTCGTTCTGTCCTCACGCTCCAAGGAGTACCACTAGAGATCACACAAGTACCAGAAGTATAGAGATCTGACCAGATGGCATGACGTCAACAGATACTCCCTAGGTCGTGGCTAAACCGCCACTCTTGTAATTCTCTGGTTAGGTGTAGATGGTTAATCACTCTAATCTTAGATTTGCATGGAGAGACTATACTTACTGAATAATACTTGACATATATCAATAGGATACACAGTGTGTAACCAAGTAAGAAAGAACAACAAGAAGTAGTCTAATGCTAGTAAGCAATCAAGACGAATATAGACAGAAGCTCCGCCTGCGAGAAGACAATTCTGTCTAGGATCAAAAGATCCAATTGTCCGCTAGTAAAGCGAGACTACTACTCGTGAGAGAACCGTGCTTCTCTCACGCCAATGCACTGTGTGGATTCGCATGCAGTGCCCTGAAGAAATCAGAGAAAAATCAATATAGATTATTTTTTTGGTTGTGTCTGATCTTGGATGTCGAATGCTTATGTTGTTTATTTTAATATGTCTGAGTTTTCTTGTTCCCTTTGCATTTCGCACCTTGGTTGAAATGAAGTCGAATGCTATATTAATTTTATGAACGTAGATCAGTAGTACCTGACTACCCTCTGAAGGATTGTAGGAGTGTTTCAGCTGGCAGTGCCCAGCGAACGCATCTGAACTCCATCCGAATCTCGAAAGAGAGTCGCGAATGTTTCGTGAATTTTTCTTCTCATGATTCTCATCATTCGCATCGGAACACCGCTCGACTCCCAACAGTGGTATCGTATCAGAGCCCTGACTCGATTCTCAACAATGGTATCAGAGCACTGACTCGACTCTCATCAGTGGTATCAGAGCGCGTGATGAGAGTGCCCAAGAATATGTCTTGAGGATAAAATCTCTCAATAAAGAACTTTCCAGCCTTAGTGAGAAAATCAAAGATGATGAGCTTGTGCAAATCATCCTAAATGGTCTTGGAGATGAGTTTTCCAATCTAGTACAAATATTTGCCATGCAAGATTCCTTACCTTCTATTGACAAGCTCCATAGTGTGCTTGTGGACAAGGAGAGTAGGATCCTACATGTGAGATAAAGGATTGGTTCCTTGAATCTACATGATGGAGAAGGTCAACTTCTCAAGCAAAGGCAAAATGAAGTCCAAGAATAAGATCCAAAGCATGGAGGCCAAGAGTGATGATGATCAAGAATCAAGCTCTAAAGGAAAGAAGAAAGACAAAGCCAAACAAAAGTACTTCTTTTGTGGAAAGAAGGGGCACTTTGCATCCGAGTGCTACAAAAAATAGAATGCACAAAGTGAGAGCAAACAAGGCAACCTTACCCTTGAGGAGGAGGAAGATTATGAGGATGAAGTTGATTGGCATCTACACCAACAAGCAAGAGCTACTCCAATGACGCATGGTGGATTGATAGTGGGGCTAGTTCCCACATGACATTCCAAAAGGATTTCTTCTCAACTCTTTACCTTTTGTAGGTTGTAAAAAGTCTATTCTAACAGCAAGTAATCAAGAACGTAGAATAGATGGAGTGGGAACAATCTCTTTAAGTCTTGGATCCTCTCAAAGATTGGATCTAGAAAATGTACTCTATGTTCCTAATCTTACTAAGAGCTTGCTAAGTGTTGGACAGTGGTTTAGATGTCCATTTTAAGCAAGATGTTTGCCCTATTGTGATGAATGACACTTGCATTGTAAAGAGATTCAAGCAAGGGAGGCTGTTTAAGCTTGATGCTAATGTATTTCTTGGAAGTGTGAACATGGCTAAGGAGGAGCTTACACAAGTGGAGCTTTGGCATAAGAGGTTGGGCCACCCCAACTGCAAATCTATGGAGATCCTATGCACAAAGGAGCTTGAACTTGGCCTTCCAAGAGCATTTGCTTGTAGCCTCTCAAAGGCTCACAAGCAACCATTTGCTAACTCTTCTACTAGATCTTCTAAGTCATTAGATCTCATTCATAGTGATGTGCACTCTTTTTCACAAATATCTAATGGAGGTGCATTAATGTATGTATCTTTTATTAATGATTACTCTAGATACAATTGGATTGAGATTTTGTTTCCAAAAGTAAGGTGTTTGAGTTTTTTGGTTTCAACAAGATCAAGAATGATTTGTTCATTCATAATGCTGAAAATTGTAAATTTTCAATCTTAGAGGCAAATTGTAAACTTCTTATGAGAATAAGTGAAGCATCCAAAGTGGACACTTATATCCATAAGAAAGTAGTAAGCCTTACTAAGATGGAGATACGTTTTGATTTCAATATTAGAAAAATCATGCCAAGATGTGGTGATTTTTGGACTTCTGTTTCTAGCATAAGTAATATTGATTTTCATAGAAAGTGCACATTGTATGATCATGTTTGTTGTGATCATTATGAGACATGGAGGTCTCGGATTTCCATCAAAGAGGAGCATGCACATCAAGAAGGAGAATGCCTCAAGGTTAGGCATCTACATGAAATTTGGAAGGAATCAAATTTGGAGGTGCTAGGATGGTGCAAAACTCCCAAGTTCATCAAAGAAGTCAACATCAAGGAGGCACTATCATGGATATGGTGATCTCGAAGGTGATCTTGAATCTTCATCAAACCGATTGGCTGATCTTCACATCTTTGAACCAGCAAGGATCCATATTTGAAGACCAATTCAGCCCATGGAGTCAAGTTTGAGATCATCATGCTTTTATCAAGTTAGTTTTGAGGAGTGTTAGCCTTTGGCAAAAGCTAACTTGATCAAATCTTGTAAATACCATAACGACTTGTACATATCATCATTAGACATGGGTGGAGCATGTTTTCACGTGTTAAATCTATGTCTAAGCCATTTAGATAGATCATGTAGGTTGTACATCTCATTTAATTTGGAAACTACTGGTTAAATTGGCCAAAAACTAGTTTAGTAGTATTATGCCACTTGGCACCATTCTAGTGGTAGAAAATGCTATATTACATGGGTAGGAGTGGTCTCCCGAGTGTGAAATGTCAAGCATAAAGTTCAGATCCATTCTATATAGGTTTCATTTGAGTCAAATATCAAATCTCCTAAATTGTAGGACTTATCTCCTAGATTGTAGGAATCTAGAAGGTCAACACTACCCACCAATGAGGATGTGGCAAATCACTGGAATCTTAGCCAAAGTGGATGTGGATAAGCACTATGAGTTGTCTCACACGTGCTGGATATGGCTTAGAGAGAGATTAATATGAAGATTTTGTATATCATCCATGCGGAGGGTAGAATTCGACACAAATGACTGCACCATTTTTGACAAGTCCCGGAAAGCTCTAGCTTTCAGGAGGAGTGGCAATCTTTACAAAATCAGCCACTATCATTCTTCTATTTGTCAAGCTCTTTATATATCCACTTTTGAATTAGCTGATATGCTTTGGCATTTCAGATTAGGCCACCTCAATTCCAATTGTATTCAACAAATGTCAAAATAAAACTCAGTACAAGATCTTGTTAGAGTTAATGTTTATTTTAGTACCCCTAATGTTATCATTTAGGATTAATTAGTGATAGTTTGGCCATGCCTACGTGCTATTGTAGGGGCCTTTACATTTATAGTAAGTCATATTTTAGGATCATTACTATTTATAGTAAATTTGTTTTTTAGTCATGCATGTAGGTGGGCGCACTATTACTAAAATAAGATTTGCTTTTATCACTTAGAAACTCATCTTGGGTGTTTACCCAATATAGGTAGTAATTATAGCAATTAGCTTTTTGTTTGCTTTTTGCTTTTTAACTTACACATAGTTTAGAGAAAGTATATATGTAGGCTGGCACCCTACTTCATTTGTAATGGGACATAGTTGGAGTACATCTCTTCATCATTGTTGTTCTCTCTCATGTGTATGACTATTGTCTAACAACAATAGGAATCTTGTCTTGGATTACTTGTATGATCAAGTCGGTGTTCTAACATGGTATCAAAGCATGCTTCGAGATTCGAGAGAACAAGGAGTTACTCCAATGAACAAAATCAATTCACAAGGGATTGATTTGGCCATCAACTTCAAGGAGAAGAGCAGGTGCAAGTGGTGTCCCCAGCTAGCTCTCAAGTTTGATCTTCAACTACAACGGTGGCAGCTTTGTGGGAGAAGATCTAGTGTACAAGGAAAAGAGCTGAGCTGTAAGAGGAGATTATGAATCTTCCTCAAATCTCAGGTTGCTATAGGACAACAAAGCGTGGAGAAGATCTACAGTATCTGATTGTTGGTTGAGGCTATATACTAAGCTGGAATCAAGTCTACATATTGTTGGAAATCTGTTTGCTGAAATCAAAACTGATCAGATTGTTGGAATCTGGCTATTGCCTGTTGGATCGTTGCCAGAACTGCAAATAGATTGCTGAAGCTAGATTACAGACTTTTGTTCTTGGCTAGATCGTTGAGATCGCTAGACCTGTTTGATGCAGATCTGATTTTGGATCGTTGAAAGATAGACTTGGAACCTGTTTGCTGATATAGGGTAGATTCAGATAGCAGATCGCTGGAATCTGATCGTTGCATGCAGGATATCTTATCATTGTCTATCAAATCTATTTGTTGATGGTATAGACCTTATCGTTGCTGACAGGTTGATCGCTTCTGGATTGTTGTTGTCTACAGATTGATCATAGACTCGAAAGATTCGCGAAAGATTCAAAATTCGCGAAAGATTCGAGATTCGAGAAAGATTCGAGGTTCGCGACAAATTCATGAAAGTTTCAAGTTTTGTCAATTAGACTGTTGGTAGATCCGAGATTTGTTACAGATCAATATAATGGCTGGATTGCTACAGTTGCATCAGACCAATCTAGTGCCTTCAAACCGTTGCCTGCAGAACTGTTTCCTGGGTGACAAATCGCTGAGAAGCAGATTTGAGAGTTAGCTCGTGCTATCCACAGACCTGAACCTGTTCACTAGAAGGGGAGATATCAGAAATTGTTCGTTGGCAAGAGTGCTGACCTACAAAGCTGGTACTGCAGTTTTTCACTTAAGAAAAAAACAGGTTACATAGTTTTCTACAAGTCATGAAGATCCAAGGAACACTAGCCAAGAATTGCTAGTGTTGGAGAGCTATCGATACATGTTGGAGACAGGTGACTACTGGTCAAAACACTATTGGTAGATCGCTGTAGATTGCCAATTATTGTTGGAAGTAATTGGTACACATGCAAGGAAGCATGTACATGTGTAGATTGTTGGGTCAGCATGAAGATTGAGTTATAGTTGGAGGGTTTTGCATGCAAATGAAAGTTCAGCAAGGCAATCACATGGAAGTTGAGGATGATTACATGCAAGGAAGCATAGACATACACAGATTGCTAGGATGCAATGGCTGTGTCTTGTAGTAGGAGATCACTGAGGTTTAAGAAGGGAAAGAACCTTGATGCATGTTGAAGGAGATCTCAGGAGTAAGGATTGGCAATACGACTAGGAATTATTTGCAATCAGGTGCAAGGTGAAAAAGGGATTCACAAGAGTAATCAGAACAAGGTTCGTCACAAAATGGAAGGGTTAACTCACAGGGAAAGGAAATTATACATGAAGCAAAAGAGATGGTAGGGGAAGACAATCGGTGATCATGGTGTTGCTGAAGCTGCAGAAGCGGCTACCAACAAGCATACTAAAGGAAGGTCAACTTCAAACGTTCTAAGATTGACAAAGTTTTGTCGAGGTTGGAATCGACAAAGGTTGCATGAGAAGTATAGACTATTAGTCTATATAGATAAATCGATATTCAAGAGGATGTTTTCACAGTTTCTTATCATGGTGGCAAATGATAAGTCCGTTGTTACAAGTGACAGGTGTGGAAAGATGTGTGGTCAACATTCTACGTTGTATCGGTTTGGTTTCTATTCAACTCATAGTAACTTGGTTATGTTATAGAAACTTTCTTGTCTATCTAAACTAGTATCACTTCAAATTTATGAGTAATCGAAGTGATTGCTTGTTGTGGTTGTCATGTAATTCCTGGATACCATCCAAGTCATAGTTGATTGTTCATGTGGTGTTACTAAGTGAGATCAATTCTATTGTTGGAAAAAAGTTCTAGAATCTATCCAAGTTCATGTTCTGTCATGTGGTAGATTCTGTTATAAGATTGGGAAGCCAAGGTTGTTGATTAGCCATTGAAAATTAACAATACAGGTTGTTGTTTAGCTTCAAGAAAAACAACATGATTAAAGATGGACGTACACCAAATTTGCATATGACAAAGTGTCAGAATAAATAGATATCAAGATCTAGGTTGGAAAATTGTTTGGTGCAAGTGACTTTGTGTGTGAGATAGAGGTACGAGGTTCCATGGAAAAGATCATGTCAAGTACTCTGTGTGAGAAAGTATTTGAAGGGGAGTATCAGTTACTTTGGGTGAGGAAGTATTGTATACATTTATCTTTCTATTGGGGATGCTCTTTTACTTGCATATTTGGTTGGTTAATGGATGATATTCTATTCTATTTGGAGTGAGTGGTTGGAATGCAAACATGAAGTGTACATTCAGGGGGAGTAGTTCAACCAAAGTCCACCATCAAGTTCATCACAAGTGGTAACTTATGAGAGTACCAGGAGAATTCAAATGGGTTCAATTCAAGGAATCGACACAAGTGGAGCCGACTACTTATGAAGTACAGGTTTCTAAAGTGTGTTGTTGATGTATGAGATTTGATGTTGACATTTGTAGATCTATTTCCTACTTATGGTTATCATGATGGTGTTACTGTAATCAAAGAGGATTATTTTTTCTTTATGAATGTTGGGGAGATCCTTACATTTGTGGTAGCTTGAAAGATGTTCAAAGAGACCAAGGGAGTCAATCTTCAAGCAAAGTTCTCAAGGTTAAGGCAGAAGTTGTCATGTCTACATTATTTGATTCAAGGGGAGTCAAAGTTCTTTGATTTAAAGGAAGTCAAGGAATCGGGTGATATGTTGAACTAATGGTGGCCACACATATACACTAAAGAGACATGAACTAAACCAAGACATTGAGAAGTCGTATGAAGCAAGTTCATACGAAAAGGATCGACATTCAAAGGAAATTGTACATCATCATACAAAGAAAGTTCTACATCGAGTAATGAAGACATTGAGATCAGAGTTGATCATAAATTCTACATCAGAATTGAGGATCTTCATTACATGGGCTTCATGGAAGATACACATGCATACTTTTGTTATGCATAGTTCTAGAGAATGTAAACATTAAGGGGGAGTGTTAGAGTTAATGTTTACTTTAGTACCCCTAATGTTATCATTTAGGATTAATTAGTGATAGTTTGGCCATGCCTGCGTGCTATTATAGGGGCCTTTACATTTATAGTAAGTCATATTTTAGGGTCATTACTATTTATAGTAAATTCATTTTTTAGTCATACATATAGGTGGGCGCACTACTACTAGAATAGGATTTGCTTTTATCACTTAGAAACTCATCTTGGGTGTTTACCCAATATAGGTAGTAATTATAGCAATTAGCTTTTTGTTTGCTTTTTGCTTTTTACCTTACACATAGTTTAGAAAAAGTATATATGTAGGCTGGCACCCTACTTCATCTGTAATGGGACATAGTTGGAGTACATCTCTTCATCATTGTTGTTCTCTCTCATGTGTATGACTATTGTCTAACAACAATAGGAATCTTGTCTTGGGTTACTTGTATGATCAAGTCGGTGTTCTAACAGATCTGTCACAATTAGCAAATCCGATACTCCATATAAAAGTTGTATAATCAGCAAGCATGCTAGAAGTGCTTCCATTTTTTATACAGTCCATACTTCTAAAAATTTGCTAGATCTTGTACACATGGACATTTGTGGCCCTATGTAGACCATTTCCACAGGGGGAGCTACCTATTTACTGACTTTTATTGATGACTTCTCTCGAAGGACTATAATTTATTTTCTGAAGGAAAAATCCGATACCTTCAAGTTCTTCAAGCAGTTCAAAATTTCAGCAGAAAATTCGACCCAGAGAAGAATCAAAGCTCTACGTTCCGATGGAGGGGGAGTATTTATCTCCACCAAGTTCAAAGCTTTCTGCAAGGCCAACAGAATACACCTACAACAATCCACAGCCAGTTTCTCACATTAGTCCAATGGTGTAGCTCAAAGGAAGAATCAAACACTCATTGCAAGTGCAAAGAGCATGTTGGCCCATGCCTCTCTTCCAAAGAAATTCTAGGCAGAAGTTGTTACTACAGCAGCCTATCTACAAAACCGATCCATTACAACGACCCTGAATGGCAAGACACCTTATCAGGTGATCGAAGACATCACTCAAAAATATTAGAGTGTTTGGATGCAAAGCTTTCAATCATATCTCTGTTGATCTACATAAAAATCCGACCCAAAGATCGAACAATCAAAATCTGATCCAATGATCGAACAACAGCAGATTGATTTTTATTGGCTACTCTCCAAATCACAAGGCATACAAGCTCTACAACCTAGACACTTAGAAAGCATTCACGGACAGAGATGTCATCTTTCTGGAAGACCAATTTTTCGACCACAAAGAGAAAGCTGCAGCAAATTTCGACCCAAGTATCGAACAGCAGAATTTCAATTCAATGGTCAAACAGTCAGAAATCGATATTGACTCAAAAAATGAGTCAGAATCTCAACGGATCGAATCACAACAGAGGATCAAAGTTCAATACAGAAGAGTGAACCAACCCAGACAACATCCATATTTATGGATGATCCAGCCTGCTACTTTGTGCAGGAACTCAACACTATTTTAGAGGCAATTCAATCTTTGAATCTGACCAGTGCAAAGTAGAAGAGAACACCATTCACATTTCTAAACGAGAATGGTTTCTATCCAAACTCGGCAGACTCGAATATTCCCCACTTGGAGTCATACATGGTCCCCACTTGGAGATATATAAACAATGGAATTAAGAAAATTTTTCAAAAAAAAAAGAAATGTCAAGCCTTTACATCGGATAAAGCCCTTGAGCTGACTTTACTTTGCTTCAAGCACCTGCCTTTGGGTTGCCACCCTCAGTCTACCGCCATCAAATAGTCGCCCTCAAGAACTTTACCATATACATAACAATCAACAAATTCCAATTGTTAAATTCGAGATTCAAAAAAACTCACAACCCAATGACATAACCAAATCAATCGTAATTGCAAAGTAGAAATGAGTGCACCTCAACATATAAAAAAATTTGTTGTAAATTTTTTTTCGTAAATTGATCTTTGTAAAATAACAACACACCATTAGCGGCAAACACTCACTATCCACGCATCTATAGAATCCACCCTTGTGTGTTAGAGATCGAAACCACCATCGTCCTTGATCAAATTTTCGATGATACAAATGTCACAAACCACTCACTCTCACAAACACCATCATAAAGCTTGAGTAGTGTCTTGGGCATGCACATGTGCTCTTACCATCCGTAGATAGAATGAATGACCTTGAGCTACTCCTGCTCACATGTAGATAGAATGAATGATACTTGAGCTACTCCTACTCTGAAGTGCCTCACTCCAAGCATTGTCCACACCTAGACCCACTATAACACCTGATAGTTGCACAAGCTAATACATAGAACTAAACTTGCAATAGTTCCAAACAAGTGTGCTACCTTGTGAACCAAGGCCATCATCTAAATTATGCAATATGTACTAAGTACGTAACAAAAATCTCATTCTCAAATGATTTCAAATTATTATGATCTACTTCAATTGTCGTCTTTAGACACCATGTGTCCAACATACTCAATTCTTTTGAAAAACTTGCACTTAGAAATCTTACCATACAAAATATGTTGTCTAATCCATTGGAGCACTTTCCCCAAGTGAACCAAATGATTTTCTTGTTTCACATTGTTGTCAAAAATATCAACCAAAAATACCTTGGAACAATTCATTCATGAGCATCATAAATATAGTTGGAGCATTACTCACATCAAAGGACAACAATGAACTCAAAAGAAAACATAGTTCTATATGTTGTTTCAAAAACGTCCATCCCTATTACCTTGATCTAAATCAAACTTAGAAAAATATCCGACCTTTTGACAATGTGCCAAAGATATCTTCTAGTACAGACATAATATGTGTGCATTTGCCATTATGTCTTTATAAGGAGCAATCATCTATCTATACAACATTCACCCATGTTTTTTCGTCACTACAAAAGCGGATGGTGTATTGGTTGGACTTCTAGGTCTTATACTTTGTGATCTAACAACTCGTGAGATTGTCTCTACACTTTCTCTCGTTTGTTTGATAGACAAATTTCAAAAGAAATGCTTAGTGCCTAGTCCAACTATAACTCAATCTCATGATCAAAATGTTCAAAAGGAAGAGCCACAAATCAACTCTTCAAGAAATACATTCGACAAAAGTTAGTAATAGCCTTTTCTCTTATGGCCTTTTCATGAGATTTAAGGGTTGACTAGCAAAAATGACACATCTTGAAATTTCCTAGGCCTTACAATATCGTCATTTTAAAGAGCAAATAATCCCATGTTGGTGCAACATTCATTGAAGCACACTCTTTTTTCCAACTAGCTCAAGTGTTGCTACATGTAGTAAGATTGACATCTTGCTACCACACTATTCAAAGCATCATTCCATACTTCTTTAACTTTATTAAATCAAACTCGTCACACATTATTTCTTATTGACGTTGAATCCAAAATTTGGTATAACATACTATCACGAGGTGGAGCCCTCTCAAAATACCTAGGAGTAGGAATAGATGCTGCCCAAGGTGTTCCACAAGTGCATGCGAATCAAAACATTTTGGATTACCCCATCAAGAAAAATCCAGATGTTATCTTCAACTTTAACAAAAAACCAACTCGCTTTGCCTTCAAACTCCTTTACACATCGATATTTAAGTGAAGCTCTCCCAAGCTAATAATTAGCTTAGTATTTCTCTCTTCAATATATTCTATTTTATCAAGAGCATGGAACTTACAATGTTTTCTCTCAAGGAAATTTGCAATATAATGTCCATTTTTTTTCCCTAAAAAAACAAAACATCCTTATTGCTTTTCAAAAGCTACAAATTTCTTTTATTTCTTGTTCTAGAGCTTAGCTTTGTTTCATAATGAATTTCTTCTCCATGGATGAGCTTCTCGAGTGATATATTTCTTCAAGGCCACCTTTCCAAAGTCTTGAATATGCACATTCTTAAGGCCATAAATGAAATGTTTCATTAACATAGTTATGCAAGACTCTGAATTGGTTGTACAACCCTCTTAATTCATGGATATAATTTTCTAGAGACCGTCTTTGTATGCATGCCTTTAGTTGGTTGTAGGTTCATTTGCACATCCTGTGTAAAATCATTCAATAAGACCTCCGCGTACTTAATCCAAGAGCTGATGTGAGTGATATTGTCATGTTTCTGTTGCAAAGACGATCTAGACCAACACATCTGTAAGTCAAGCTTCATACTAGATAAAGAATATATGCTTGATCACATTTTCATTGGAACTTAGAGAGAATGTCAAACTATACCAACTAAGATGCAACCTCCTCTATCATTCGTTTGGTAAGGAATTGGAGTAACAACAGCTGCAAATAATATTAAATCAACCATACTTGCAAGACTAGTATTGGGGGACGCATGCCTAGATGTCAATTCATTGATTGTGCTACTAAGCTTTTTGAAGTATGCATTTTCTAGCAAAAGTTGAACAATCTTAGCCTTGAGGATGGTAGACACTCTCCAGAAGCAATTGGAGATCTAGCCAATCAAATACAAAATTACTGACTGCAATGAAAACTAACAGTTCTGCAATCTCTCACAATATTCTAATAATCCAGTATGCCCATTGCATATCCATGTAACTAAATGAATTATTGAGGAGAATGTGGGATGTGTCAAAGTGCTTGGATCTTGTGGATATAATGTTCCATCTGTCCACAAATCCAAGTTTTTCTTTTTGCCCTATAACGAGAACGATCCCTAGTAGATTTTTGAATTCATTTGCCTCCTCTTCTCTGCAAAGGTGCCAAATCAATAGGGATATCCACACAAATTCTGTGTTATAATAAGAATTAGAAAACATCATGCATAAGCATGTGCAAGTCTATTTGAGGTGCCATCGCCTAAATATAATTTTTGGCTTTTGCCTCTTATAATTCTGATGAAACTAATCATTGCACTTGCATGATTCTTGGCATGCATGAAGCCAAACTACATTCTATTTGACCTTGCACTCATGGTTGGGTCTAACTTAGTCTATTACCCAATCTGTAGTTTAGTATTTGACCCCATACTGTTAAGACGCTACTATTTACTAGAGCCTGCCCATTAATGAATTGCCTAAGTTCTTATGTGCATTGAATAAGCTTATGCTGCCAAGAGTTGATAAGACAAACAAAAACATTTGGCTTTCCTAGTCCATGAAAGAATGAGAAGGTTTAACAGCAAGGTTTAATTTAAAGGATTTGGCCGTTTGGTAATGACGTTGAATGAAGTGCCATAAGACTACGGCTAGATAAAACTGTCTTGTCTGTGAGTTGTGAGGCTGCCTTTCATGAGAACTCAATCATGCATCAAGTTTGGTAGCTTCACTATCCTCTTGGACCATCCATGAGTTATCGTCCTCTTGAATTAGTGGTGCTGCTGCTGGTTGTCGTATGTGCCATGGGTTCCATTTGGAAAACATGGAGTTTTACCGGTTTTTGCTAATCACTCTTCATAGAAGATGTTGCTAGAATTTCGACAGCTTCAAAACATGAGTAATTTTGGTGTGATGACCCATTGTCACAATAGAATTGTTTCTTCCTATACTTCTCATGAGACAACAAAATCTCAGTAAAATGATATTTTCTGGAATCGATTGAAGAATTTGTATACCTATACATCAAATAACGGCTTGAATATGAATTATTCATCAAGAAAACATGAAGCGGATGATGTTAGATCGCTTCAGTCACAGCAACATCTCCAGGGCAATTTGTGTTAAACTATAAATCTATCATGGAAGTCACAAAAACAAATGTGATGTCTCAGACATTTTCTGGACTACAATTGGATTGAGTGCTGAATAAATTGCGCCACATGCACATAGAACACTGCAGGAAGTTCATTTTCATGCAACATGTACAAAAGGCACGACTTGTTTATGATGAGATTGTACACCATATAGAAAATATGAGCAAATCACTTGAGGGACTGACAGCTAGGCAATGAGGAGTTCATCTCAATGACCCTCTATATCTGCAGTGGAGCTGAGACTACCATTTATAAGCTACCAACAAGTCACTTCCATCAAACTGTAACCTGCTCATCCCTCTTCACGATCATACCAAGATAAAAGGTAGAAGAAGATCTTACAAGGTGTCTCATACACGGAAAGTGAGTCCAGCACATCCTGTTGAATTGGTTGAATCTGAATACAGCTTGGTGCTAAATCAGCCAATCTGGTGCCAATAAAAGACATGCTTAGCGACAAATGATCTGATTCACAGAAATGACTCAATAGTTCCGATAGAAACCTCATGGACATTTATCTGAGCAAATAGGTGAGCATTTTTCTGTTATATTAGCTGTGCCAAAGTTATCATGGTTCACAATCTCATACAGTGTGAAGCTTGGATGTTATCAAATGATTACAGTACCTTATTAGATTTATGGTTTTCAACTTCCAAGTGTTAAAGACCCAATTCTTGCAACTGTTTTTTGTCAACTGATGCTGGTGCCTTTGTCAGTGAGCACTGTGCTGTGGTAGTCTTAGGAAATGCAATTACATCTCGAATAGATTTCTCACCCACTAGAAGCATCACCAAACGATCCAGTCCATATGCAATGCCACCTGTAAAAGGAGAAATAGATTAAAAAGCTGGTTGTAAAAAGGGCTGAAATTTGCAATGCCATATAAAGAAGGGTGAAACACTAAAAAATGTATTAAAAATTCTTTATAATTCACCAATTGACTTCCTGAATCTAGAACAACCATGGGGAGGAGCACCAAGGTCAAGAGCTTCAAGAAGATAACCAAACTTGTCTTCTGCCTGCATAGAAAGATGCGTAATGATTAAGACATCAATAATAGGATAATCTTTTCCAACAGAACAATCCCATGGAGTAAACACTATACTGAGGCACCTGTTCCAAACTCAAGCCAATAGCTTCCAGTATCTTCTCCTGAATGTCCCGTCTATATATTCGCAAGCTTCCACCACCAATCTGTCCCGCATTATAGTGCAGAAATATCAGAGTAAAAGAATTTAACCCCATGTTATGATTGCACAAAGGCTATTGTTCGAGGCTAGTAATAAAGAACAGAACTAATATGTTACTGCCACAGAGAAATTCAATAAAAGTCACGCATTTTTTAGAACTTGCTTTATTCAGAATGTACTGGTCCAAAAAGCACTGAGCTGTTAGTTGTGGAAGAAACAGCTTTTTGTTTTAGACAGAAAAGATACTGAGAGCAGTCTGTTATAAACTTTGTTTGTTAACAGTTCTTATCACAGTATACACAATACAAAAATCTCAGCTCACACATCTTTGGACAATTTTGTGAAAGTCCAATGATTTTAGATTTTAATGTACTTTGAGGAACAAACATTACCATCAAATCTGAAATGAGCTGTGTGAAGTGGACAAGAAAAGTGGCCTTTGTCCCATCCACAAAAGACTACTTACCACACACTTAATCAAAACACTGGCTCATTACCCATGTTACAAACCCTCTGCAATCTGCAAGTATAGGTTTGAAAATTTGAAGCCTTGCTTTGCAACCCACAAAGTTTTTCAATTTATTCTGCAACAGAAGAGGTTTGAGCAAAGTATTTGAAAATCACAACTAATAAATGGAGTCATTCTCCACCCTTCTATTGAAATTGACATCTTGCATTTTGAGCCTCCTGTAGGAAACCTAAAATCCAGCTACACTAACAACAATTGAGTTTTGAGTTTAGCAATTTTTTGTAGCCCAACTAGTTGGAACATGGACCAGAACATGGATCAATCTACAAACCCTAGTGCACTTAAGCTGGGCATTGAACCAGTATTCATTTAAACTGGGTCGGCTGTTCGTTTAAGCTGAGGACATGGCATGCCTGATGCTTGTCTTCCACTTGACTTCTACTTGACGGACACTGACAATAGCGTACACACTTCAGTGCGTCAAGACAATTATAGCTCTGCCATAAACTGTAAAGTGATTGGACACAACAACGTTTCTATAATGCATCCTTTAAAAATTAAAGGTCTGCCAATCCAGTGCGCTAAATAATGGACTGTCAGATATTGGCATATACAAAATTACTCAGTGACAATGAGAATAATTAAGAGTTACTATTATCATTCTTCCTATAGTTCTATTAAGGGGTTACTTCATGCTCCACTCAGGCACATAGCTATTGAGCCTTTTCATATTGTTTATAGTCACAGGTTTCACCATCATTACTTATTTTCAGTTGTGTTGGTCTAAATCAAAGCCAACTCCTATTTGGTGATAATGAGCTATATGACTGGCTTGCACTATTACCTTGCATTCATGTCCTTAATGCTAGCTTGGACTATGTTTGCAAGTTCCAAGCCACTTTTTGATGCTACTACTTGGCCCTCTTGGTCTATCATGTTGGATTAGCACATATTTGTTTATCTTGTGCCATCTAATGCTCTATTGTGAAGGCACTCTTGGTCCATACGTCTAGCACAGTAAATCTTTGTATTCTATATTTCAGTTCATATTGTTTGCTTCCTGATGTGCTTCAAGTTCATGCCTTTATTTGGTGTTCTTGGTCCACTGACTAGCATGGTCTCCTTCGCATTTAGCAAAGTTCTCTTCATTCTTGCAGTCATCCATTTAATATTTGTGCCATTATCGAGCATTCTTGGACCATTAGTATCATGCAATTTCCAGTCGTTATATTGTCAAAAATCAAAGCAGCAACATCCATTTAAAACATTAGCTCAGACAAGGGAGAGAGAACACTCACAATGCTTGTAAAAGAGAACCTCCATATGATGAGTCACATGAAAATAAGGGGGAGACAACGACCCTATCCTAGTGTCCCTACACATTCGGTCCAATGGTTCCACATCCATCTAACCATAGTAGGGACTGGACCTGTTATGAAACGAATCACCAATTTTAGCATCAATGATGCATAATTTGATAACACATGAAGCAATCTAACAATCTCCCACGAAGAATGGCAAATAGCATCACATAGAATCAATCACAAAAGCCCTATAAACAATAGCAAAAGCAAGAATTCTCCCATGAAGAGCCCAAGCAATACCAAATCAGAAGCTGAAAAAATATGTACATAGGGCCTGATTATACCCAATGGAAACCCTCAAAATAGAAGCCTCTAGGTACTTGACCTAAGCTTATCTAACCTTGAATTATAGGAGGGAAAATAGTGCATCTTTCTAAAAGGTCTATGCCCTCCCAAGAGGACCACCACTCCAGGACTAAAATGGTAATAATTGGGCCCTTTGCCATGGACCCAGTAGTCCATAGTCTCCCCCACTGAAAAAAACTGCCCCCAATGTGGCCATAGAGAGGAACAAGAATATGATCAAGAGCAACTTGAGAAGAAGATAGTAGCAACAAGAGCACGCGCTTGATCAACAAGTAAAGGAATATGATAGAACACATCAATAGGCTGCCAAGTAGCCTCCTCAATAGGACAACCATCCAACTATACGAAAAATTGAGTTTGCCGCCTGTGGCAATATGTTGTAGCTAAACCTGTACTATCGCAATGGGTGGAGAAAGACACAGCTCTAGATTATCAGGAAAAACATCTCTAGGAGCATCATCCTCAATAGCAACATATTAAAGTCTAACATGAAATATATCATAAGCTCGAGTAGGAGGAAGCTCAAGGAGATATGTGTTACGAGCTCGTAACCAGTGCCGAACCCTAGAGAACACAGATAGGTCAGATACCACAGTCAGGGTCGTGTCCAGTGTACACGACCAACAGGGCAAGACAGTGTGAGTAGTGTGCCCCAGCACGGTCCATAGACATGGCGAGCCTAACACAGTCTAGGGACCCTGTCAGCAGGACAGGGCCCCAGTCGGGTTCCGACGTGCAGTCGGCCACGTCAGTGACACGTGGCCGACACTTGGCAGTTGCATGCTACCAGTCCTCACACTGGGCTAGGAGGGGCTTACTCTATATCAGGGAGTAGGCAAGGTTGGGTGGATCAGTTAGTGTTTGCCCTACTGTGGTGTTAGGATCTATTACACTGGTATCAGAGCCATCTCCATTTTTGGGAGCTTAGTAGCAGCAGTAGAGAAAGCTATCAGAGGATAGGAAAGATCTCTCAGTTTCTCAGAAAAGATTAGAGGAGGAGAATCGCTGTAGGTGTAGCCTTCAAACTTCTGATTTTCACTGAGAAATCACAGTAGTAAGGAGACAGATTCCATGTGTAGGTAGCTCGCTGGAAAAGCAGCTGGTCTTCACAAATTTCGAAGGGTTCTCTACAGATTTTCCAGCAGAATTAGAGTAGGATATAGCAAGTAGATCCATCGCTGTACATACAGGGATCTATCTCTGATTTCGAAGAGGAATTTCAGTAGATCTGAGCGGAGTTTAACCTGAATTTTCCCAACAGGGCCACTGCTGGACAGAGAAGAAGGTGATGTTTTGCCCTTCTTTTCTGAGATTTTTTGGGTGTTTGAGCATCAAACTCTCTTGCTACAGATCAGTGAGCAGGCTGCCATAAAGATCTCAAAATTTGCAAGTGGATTCGGGCTTCAAATCGGGTTTTTCAGAAGCAACCCAGCAGCTCTCAGATCAGCGAGGGGGGGATAGCAAAAAAATTTCAGATCTTGTGCCTCCTATTCGGATTTCTCAAAATCACAGGTCTGAAAGCAGTTGAAGAAGAGCTGAAAGGGCTTTTCTTGATTCTTTCTGTGGAAGTACAGTTCTCAGAAAGAGCTAAGTTTTCTTTCCTTCCCTTGTACAGTTGTAAATTAGTATTCTTGACTTTTTTTCATCAAAAGTTAAGGTACCTCTCTTTCGGTTCCGAAAATGACCACTCCTCAGGGACCTCCGGAGAGAGGCTTCGACGAACTTGAAACAGAAGCCTTGGCTTACAGTAAAGGGAAAGAACCAATGGCAATGGAAGAACATGAACAGTTCACCGAAGAACTCGACGAACTGGTTACCAAGGAGCAGTTTCTCCACTTGGTAACAGAAGTGGATGAACTGAAGTTGGCATTAGCCAATTTCAAGTCTAGTGTGGACGACTCGTTCGCTGAACTCAAAAGCTTGATTTTGAGTTCCGCGAAAGGAAGCCTTCCCTCCACTTCTCAGTTATCCCCTTCTCCACTTCCATCAGTTTCGGGTGAGACTTTACGATCTCACCCCAGTGTCTTTAAAGATTTAAAGGCTCCTACTTTTAATGGGGAAGAGAAGGATAGGAATGCAGATATTCTACAAACCTTCCTCAGAAAATGGAAGAACATTCATGCTCTTAAACAGACCTCTGACCATTTGCAAGCTATTGAGGCCAGTCTTTCCTTAGGGCCTATGGCCTATATATGGTGGTTAAATCTCCAGGAGACTGGGCAGACTCCCCGGTCATGGAAAGCTTTTAAAGACGCTTTCCTAAGAGAATTCCTACCAGAAAATGAACTTGATAGAGCCTGGGAAGCCTGGGAAAGAACAGTAATGGACAAGTCCCTCATCCAATATATCTCGCAGTATCGAGAAGCAATTTTAAAAATTAAAAATATGGATGATTATCGAAAAATCAGGGGATTTGTCCGTGGCCTCAAAGATGAATATAAAGTAGAGGTCCAGAGAAACTCGCCTACTACCCTTGAGCAAGCTCTCATATATGCTCAAATCTATGATGATTCAGTGGGTAGGAAGAGGGCAAGACAGCAGCCACTTTCTGAGCAGCCTCCTCAGAAAGACTTTCAATTTAAAAAGAAATTTTTAAAAAGAAAGAATTAAGATAAATTTAAAAGTGAAGCTCCTCATAAACGCCCTTCACTCATACAACCCTTAAAACCAAATGATTTTGAGAAAGCCAAACAAGAACGTTTGTGCTTTGTGTGTATGGGCAAGGGACACACAGTCAGACAGTGTCCCAAGGGGCCTATCACTAAAAAAGATAAGAAAGATAAGAAACAAGTTCATCTTGTTCAGACTATAAGTTTCCCCAGTGACTCGGCAGCTTCCGAGATCAAAGTGTATCATGAAGATCATGAACACTGTTGCCAGCTGACCTCTGCAATGCTAGCGAGACCCTTCAGCTTTGGGCCGCATGACCTAGTACGTATGCATGGGAAAGTTGGTAACCAGTCAGTAAGAGTTATGGTTGATGATGGGGCAACCCATAATTTCATCAACTACACCCTGGTTAAGAAGCTTAAACTACCAGAAGTACCTAGTCAGCATAGGTACATAGTTTCACTAGCTAAGGGTGAAGATAAAAAAAATATGGGAAACTATGTTAACTTAAATCTTGGTATTCAGGGGTACCAAGATGAAATAAACTTTCAGATAATGCACCTGGATCGCACAGACATAGTTCTCGGGAGAGATTGGCTCTACAGTTTAGGACCTTCTCTCCACAGAAATTATCAGGAGAACACCCTCAGCTTTCAGCATAAAGGCCGAGAGATCCAGTTGCATGGGGAGCATGATGTTCCCAGCAGTCCTATGGTCTGCAGTTCAGAGCTCTGTCAGCTAATCGGAGACGAAGACCATCAGGTATTCTTATGTGACTTTCAGTTTATTCCTGAAGTTTCTATTTCCAGTTCTATATAGCAAAAAATCAGTAAATTAGACATTTTATTGTCTAAATTTAAAGATGTTTTTCCTGAAGATTTGCCACATGGTTTACCACCTAGCAGAGAGGTAGATCATGTAATAAACCTAGTACCAAGTACAGCACCTGTTTCTAAACCTCCGTATCGGGTCAGCCGAACAGAGGATGAAGAAATAACTAGGCAGTTAACAAATTATCTTGGGAAAGGCCAAATTCAGACCAGTAGTTCACCATGGGCCTCACCAGTCCTATTGTTGAAAAAGAAAGAGGGGTCTATGCGTCTTTGCGTAGATTACAGAGCCCTCAATAAAGTCACAATTAAGAATAAGTACCCTATGCCTCGGGCAGACGAGTTGTTTGATCAACTCGACGGGGCTAAGTTTTTCAGTAAAATAGACCTCAGATCGGGATATCATCAAGTCCGTATAAAGTCGGAAGATGTCTCGAAAACAGCTTTTAGGACTCGTCACGGTCATTATGAGTTTAAGGTGATGCCATTTGGGCTCACAAATGCTCCAGCTACCTTTATGACCTTGATGAACAGTGTCCTCAGACCATACTTGGGTAAATTTGTAGTCGTATTTTTAGACGACATCCTCGTCTACAGCAAAACGAGGAAGGAGCATCTAAAACACCTCAGAAAGGTGTTTCGACTGCTCGAAAAGCATAAGCTTTATGCTAAACAATCCAAGTGCGAATTCTTCGTTGAAGAAGTAGCATATTTGGGTCACATTATCTCGTCAAATGGGATTAAGATGGACCCGAATAAGGTTAAAGCCATACTCAGTTGGCTGAGACCTCAGAATATTTTAGAACTTCAGATCTTTCTTGGTTTGGCGGACAAGTGCGGACTCCCAAATGAAGATTTGTCAAGGAGTTCATTTGGGAGTCCGCACAGCAGGAGAGCTTTGATGCTCTCAAAACAGCCTTAGCTACAGCACCAGTTCTAAAAGTCGTCGACCCCAATCAGCCATTTGTGGTCGAAACAAATGCTAGCGACTTTGCAGTTGGTGCTGTGCTAACTCAGAGTGGACGACCAGTTGCGTTCGAGAGTAAAAAACTCGAGCCAGCTCCTGACAGATCATGAGAGTCTCAGATACCTTTGCAATCAACCTGAGCTTAGAGGTCGGAAAGCTCGTTGAGCAGAGTTGATGCAAGAGTTTGATATGTCTATCAGATATAGACGGGGGAAATTCAATACAGTAGCAGATGCCCTTAGCAGAATGCCTATGATAAATGAGATGAGTTTTACTCAGATTCGTAATGAGTTACTCGAGTCCTTGAGAGGGAAGTGCCAGCATGATGCATTCTTCTCTACTATCTGGAACTCAGTCCAGAGCAGACAGTTACAGACTCCAGGACCAGTTCCCGGGGATGGTGCCAGTTCATCCAAGAATACGACAACTTCCGTTGAGGATGATGATGAATCCGAGTATACGTCGTCAGATGACGTTGAGGATTCTAAGCCTGTATTACCCAAGCAAACCCTAGTGGTTGAGGGTCCGTTGACTCAAGGATTCAAATGAAAACAGTATTCCATTCAGGATGAGTACTTGCTCTATAGAGATAGAGTATGTGTCCCCAATTCAGAGGATTATAGGCAGCAGGTCCTATATGAATGTCATGACAATCCTAGCGCGGGACACCCAGGCATACAGAAGACCTATGAGCTTCTTCGTAGGCAATTTTTCTGGCCCAGTATGAAAAAGGACGTCCACCAGTATGTAACCAATTGCCAGAAATGTCAAGTAAACAAAGCAGAGCGTTTAAAGGCAGGAGGGTTGTTGCAGCCCTTCGAAATACCAGCTGGTAAATGGGAGAGTATCTCTAGGGATTTTATAGTAAGCCTGCCTAAAACCCAAAAGGGTAATGACGCTATATGGGTCACAGTTGACCGTCTGACCAAAATGGCTCATTTCATTCCGACCGAAACAACCGTTAGAACTCCAGAGTTAGCAAGGTTGTTTGTAGACGGGCTATTTAAATTGTACGGTCTACCTTCCGGCATAGTCAGCGACCGGGACAGTAAGTTTAGTGGGAATTTTTGGAGGGCAGTATTCCATCATCTCCATACTAAACTTAATATGAGTACCACCGACCATCCACAGACGGACGGTCAAACAGAGAGGGTAAATCAGGTGCTGGAGGATATGCTTCGTGCATACATCAGCAAGAAGCAGACTAATTGGGAGGAGTATCTCTCGATATTAGAGTTTGCTTATAACAATACCAGGGATCTTGTCAGCAGGATAGGGCCCCACGTTGGGTCCCGACGTGCAGTCGGCCACGTCAGTGCCACGTGGCCGACACTTGGCAGTTGCATGCTACCAGTCCTCACACTGGGCTAGGAGGGGCTTACTCTATATCAAGGAGTAGGCAAGGTTGGGTGGATCAGTTAGTGTTTGCCCTCCTGTGGTGTTAGGATCTATTACAATATGCAACAGGACTGAGGCATCAACAATCCAGAAAGGCCCATAATAGGGAGGTGTGAAATTCTCAATGGAAGTTTTTTTTTGCACAAAGCGATGTCAAGCAAAACTGAGGCAGAGATGAGCATAATCTCCCAAATGGAACTCCACGTGTCGATGATGGCAGTCACCTGCAGATTTACACCCCTGTATATGTGACGTAGACAATAATTTCTTGAGCACTAGAATATAAAAAACGATAGTTATCGGTGCATTATCAGGAGAAGCACGAATACCTGGGAAAGCGAGCCTGTGGCCATGAGCAAGAAACACCCATGCTAGAACCGACAAAATTGTTATATTTGTAATCAACAAGACATGAATGCTAACCCAATCACATCCAATAGGACATGATGATGCAATTAATCCTCCATGACATAATTAATAACCTCAGACTACTGAGACGAAGAGCAAGGCCACGGAACATGTGCACCGCTTGGAGTTTCTTGGGATCAAGATTAACAATACCATTAGTAGCTAAGAAATCCCAAAACTTGATTTTGAATATGACAAAGAAACTTTTAGAGCATTTGTCATATAATTGGTGGTGAATCAAGAGCTGGAAAATAGATCGAAACGCGAGACATGCTCAGCAATAATGAGACTAAAAAAGGATATCCTAAAAATAGAAAAAGACACATTTGCCATTGCAGTCCAAGGTTGTTTGCCTCATGCACAGACTGCAATAGGGCTGAGTTTGTTATAACTTGGGCTTTCACAAAATTTGAAGGCAGATCCTTCGGCTCTAATCAAAACATGTCTATACCTCCACTCATTGTGCATTCTCACATAGATTTCTGCAAGTACGATGGACATTCTCTCGTTCGACTTCAATGTAGAGGCAAGTTGCTTGATCGAATCAGGCGGTGGGATGTCTAGCAAAAAATTATGTATTCTATTATTGATAATCCTTCACAAAAATCATTTAAAATAGGTAAATTGATAAGACATTCTACTTCTCTAATGCCGCAACTATCCAACTCTCTGCATGGAAATCAACTCCTCTCTATCCTCTGTACTAGATCATAGCAATGTTAGCCATCGCCCGCTCTCATACCGTGCTAAAACTTAGAGCATGCAACATTCATTCACAGCATGAGAGAAAAGGGAGAGTGAACACTCACAACGATTGCATCAGAGAATATGCTACAATGATTCATGAGAGAATGAGGGAGAGAGATGATCTCATAAACCACTCTTAGTGTCCCTATGTATCTGCTCCAATGGTTCCAAGTCCATTAAACACAGTAGAAGTAGGAACATATTATTTCATCATATGGCTCTTACACCCTCATAATCATTCATTGCTTGGACGTACATTGTGAGTACGTCTAGTAAATGACTAACTTAGAATACAATGCAATTCATTAACTCATGGCTAACTATTGCATTGCAGTAACTCCAATATATGCCAATGTGGGACCCTTTCAACTACTCCTGTCAAGTCTCAATCTCATCAATCATGGATGTGAAATTAATATTCCCAACATACACGTTGCAGTAACATTAACGCACCTTTCACATCCCAGCTCCATTCATATAGATCTGTGGTTTCCAAGTAGCATCAGTGTACTACTTCGAAAATACTGATGTTGTAGTTCTAACATCATCTGTTGCTCCAACTCAGTGTTACATCAATATCTTCAGTGGTCTTTTCATTATGGTTGTGTTATGTTGCTCTTCTTTCATCTTCACACAATTGGGAGAATTGTAAGAAGATTATGGATAGCTCTTTGAGCCTTGAGCCCATGTTGTTATTGATGGATCATGGTAGTGCGTACGACCTGGGCACTCAGTTATCCATAATGTCCCTCGGAGTTGATCTGCTATTCAATACCTTTCCTTTTCTTCCAGCTCTTTTCAAAATCTTGTCATTTGTTGGACTACCACAATATGTAGCATGACATAGAGGGTTCAAGTATAACTGACTTTTCTAAAAATGCTTAGAGTGAGTGAATATTCTTAAAACACTATATGCAATGATAATGGTGATAATGGGGATGCATGTAGAGAAACACACAAAAACTCAACCACTCTGAAGAACTTTTAACTCATAAACTTCATCATTCCTCTCCTTATTTGTATGCTATGCTATCCTCCTAGGCAGCATTGGCAGGGATATTGCAGCCTGTGTTGCACCCATAAGTTATAAATTGGGATAGAATGTCATCATTCTGAAAAAAGTAATGGTCACAGAATTAAGTAACTTGTCACGCCAATGTTTCCGAGAAACTCCTGAAGAGCTCCAGACGGTTAAAGAAGTTTACCTCAACACCATTATAAATCATATCATACGCAAGAGCTCGAGCCACATTGAGGTTTCCCATATCTTCAGGGTGTGGTGCTGTGAATGGGTGGTGCAAGGCCTGCAATTCAGGACACTATTGCTTTAAACAATTTGTAAGAGCTTGACAACTCTAACTGACTTTAGCTATTTGACTAAATAAATCAACTGCTCCTCTATCAAGCTAGTTTGACTGTAAACAGTACGATATCTCATTATAATATTTCAGCTTCCAAGATATGCACAATCTGATTACAAACAGCAAATTTCGAGCGAAAATTAAGCACAAGCTGAATCTACCTATGAATCTTAAAATCAGTCCTCTCTAGCTGTGCCAGAAAATTCTACAGAGAAATGATTCTAGCTGAAACTGAACAGAAAAAGAAGGCCTGATTATAAATATTTCTTTGGATTCTTATTAATTATGTTAAGATATGCATAAGTTTTGTTTGCCAAGGTGCCAAGGCTGCTTTGAAGTTCCATGGACCATTTAAAGTGGTCACGGTTGTGAATAATAGGAAGTAAATTGAAGCTGCCTCCAAATTGGAAAATTCAAAGCAAGTCACATCTAAGTCTGATTCTCACATCGCAAGGGCTAATTATAGATGAGAAACCACCAGAAATCGGGGACAATGAAGAGATTTTGGAACCAGATGCCATTCTTTTGGACAAGAAACACGAAGGTAGAAATGGGAAAGTTTCTGTGTTGTATCTGTTGAAGTTTACAAACTCTCCATCCACTGCTGAAATGGATTGTGTTCTTCTTCCCAAGGAGAGGACAAACCAATTATGACTAGACGATGGCCTCCATCACTTTATCACCGTGCCATCTCTTGCCATTATCATGCCATACCCCATCCATTACCATGCATCCAAGACCAAGGCTATAAAAAGGAGAGGATGATGTGGAGGGGAAGGATTGGCAAGATTGTAATTTTTGCTTAAATTCCTTCTTTTGAGTGAAAAAGCGAAGACTTTTGTGTGAGAGAGAGATTGTATTAAGATTATGCCAAAATGCTGCCTGGGCTTCTTTGTTAGGATGGAGAGATGAGAGGAATTAGAAATGGATCCCCAAAGAGAGAATTTACTGTTGTTTTGTTGATTTCAACTGGGCCTTGGATTCAGTTCCCTGACACCTTCTTATGTAGAGGCTGATAGATCTTCATTTTTCTCAGGGGACAATGCTAGCTATCATGGCATTGAATAAGAGAGTTCTTAGTTGCTTCAAGACAGAGGCTGAGATCTCAGATCCTGTTACTAGCTCTATTGGGGTAAGCAGGGGTATTCTCGTTCTCCTACACTTTTTGGACTTTATGTAGATGAGTTAGAGAAATTCATTTCTCAAGATGGCACTGGATGTAGATTAGCTGATATTATTATTTCTATCCTTTTATACACTGATGATGTTGCACTGCTTTCATGTTCCATGGAGGGGCTTCAAAGACATTTGGATACATTGACTTGATTTTGCAAGGCATGGGGTCTTGATCTTAAAATTCAGAAGACTAAAGTGATGATCTTCAATATTTGTAGATCCTTTATCCAATGTCAGTCGTTTCACCTTGACGGTCACCCCCTTGGAGATTGTTACTCATATACCTAATTCATGTTCTCTTTTCTGGCCCTATTTTCAATAATGAGACCTGCTGCCACTTGCCGACTAGGAAAAGGTAAAGCATCTCTAGTATGCCTCGGAGATCTGGCGTACAGGGCTTTCTACTTCACATTGGGGTAATCTTTCACATCTTAAAGTTGGTATGTTATCTAGGATGATCAGGGGTAAGCCCCCAGTACCACATGATATTGTGTTAGCGAAAAATGTCATTCGCCCTCAACAAGTAGAGGCCATTTTCAAGTTGGTACTTTATCTACAGCGGACTAGGGTTGATAGAGATATTGGATGATAGTAGATACCCATGTATTGCTATTAGATACCCACGTAAAACTCAAGGATGCTCTTTATAAACTCATCATTGTCTCATGTTTGTAGTGTGCAAGCACCGCAATCCCCACTTCGGGAACAGGATACAAAGTCGGGTGACAATGTCCAAGAGTTCAAAAGTGACTCAGCTGGATCTTCTTGGAATTTGGATTTTTTATACATATGCATTTATCATTTCACTTTCTATGACAAAATCTTTGTACAAACTATTGACATTATAAATATATTTTTGAACTTCGACAGACCACTTTTTTTTTACGTATTGATATATTGAAAACTTGTTTTTAGTCTTTCATACGTAATTTAATTGCACGGAATCTAACTTTAATTTTTTTGATTTTGAATCAATTGCAAGAACCAAATTTTTGCTCACCAACTTCATAAGAAGTGGTGACCAAACTCCTGGGGTTGGATGGAGTCCCGTAATAGGGCAGAATGGAGACAATATACTAGCTCCATTCTACCCTAAATTTTTTGTAAATTGTTGACATCTCAGAATAGGCCTTGGAATAAAGACAGATATGAACCTCGGAATTTTATGTTTATGATATTTCTTATAGCTTATTGTAGCTATGTAGAAAGACACAATTTGGATATTACTTTGTGTTGAAACTTTTAGTTGTAGATGGTTGCTATACACAATGTTAATTAGTTAATTTCTTTATTTTATCCAAGAGAGAGGTTTTATACACTCCCAATTGATGAGTTATGGACTCGGCTCATTACATTCGCCATGTCCATTTACATTTACTTTACTTTATGCATAGGCAGGCTTTGGGCCCTTTTTTATTCATTATTTGACATTTAGACTATATGGTTGGCCTTGGGCCCTATTATTGACATTTAGACCATATTATTGGCCTTGGGCCCTATGATTCACTATATTGGTTATTTGGTCATATTACTGAGAGTGGGGGCCTTCTTGGAGGGCGCACGATTTTCCCTCTCAGTTTGGCCCTAGCCACTGGAAGCTTCCTTTTAGGGCTTCCTCTTGGCTATAAGTAGGGATTCTGTGTCATTTGTTACTTGGCTTATGATATGATCTCCTTCTTTAGTCTCTTTAAGCTTTCTCTCTCCTGCTTTCTAGGGTTAAGTCTTGCTTATGTGATGCTTTCATAGACTAAATCTAGATCAGCCGTGGCTACGTTCATAACTTGGTATCAGAGCACTTTCCTGAGCACCTCCATTGAGCAGATTTTTCTCTCACAGGAGGGCGCCCATCTTCAGCTTGGATCTTCACCATTTTTCAGCCGGATCTTCAGCATTTCTCCACACTTGTCTTGCAGATTTTCACGACAGATCGGAGGAGGACAGGCGCCCACTTGCTGCCCATTTCTAACGCCCTCTTGCTGGCTGCCTACTGCTGCAGTTTCAGCCTTTTTCCTCCCCTATTTTGGGCGCCCTACTGCCTCCTATTTGCTGCCCTATTGGGCGCCCTCATGCTTGCTGACCAGCGCCCTACTGCTCCTTCCTTTGCTGAAAATTTCCGCTTTTTGCTGCCCCTATTCGCCACCTTCCATCAGCCACTCCTAGCGCCCTACCAACCCATCTTTTTGATCCAATTTTTTTTTTTTTTTGCCGTTTACTACCTCTCTTGGACGCCCACACTCCACCATAGCTGGCGCCCTACATCCGCCTCAATTTCAGCTCACCCTCCTACATTGCTATATGTGTTCGCAAGCCTACCCTGGACAATACAAACACGCCTAGATGCTTAGAAAGCCACTCCCACCCAACTTCATCACGCATCGGGATTGCTCCCTCTCCTTTCTGCTTACGTAATAAGTACTCCCATGCTAAGTCCGCTGGTTTGCTTCAGAGTTGGCCTATTCCTCACCGCCAATGGACTGATATTTCTATGGACTTCATCATTGGCCTTCCCCGCACCCGTCGTGGTCACGATTCATGTATGGTGGTAGTTGACAGGTTCTCGAAACAGGCAAATTTCATACCCGTCCGCAGTACTATCACAGCAGAGCAGTGTGCACGCTTGTTCCTTTCAAAGATATTTCGCCTACATGGGTTTCCTCGTACTATCCTTTCTGATCGGGATAGTAAGTTTACATCATTGTTCTGGACAGAGCTTATGCGTATATTGGATGTATAGCTTTTTATGGGGTCTGCTTATCATTCTACTTCTGATGGGCAGTCTGAGGTCCTTAACAGGATCCTTGAGGATTATTTGCGCCATTTTGTTACTCCTTCAGGGAAGGATTGGGATCAGCACTTATGTTTGGCAGAGTATAGCTATAACAGCTCTGTTAGTACCAGCACCGGCGTTGCACCATTTTTATTATCTCATGGTTATGCACCTCTTTTACCTGGTATTCCTCTTCCTCCCGAGGATACACCTGTGACACTGTCTTCATTTCTATCAGGTGCTCGCGAGCTTATTCTCCAGGCCAGTTCCCATTTGCAGTAGGTCCAGTAGCGTTATCAGGCTTCAGTTGATCGTCATCGACGTCATGTTGAGTTTCATGTTGGTGATATGGTATATCTACGCCTACGGTTTGCACGAAAGCATATCCAGATTTAGGTTTATTTTGTCAAAGACAAGACAAATTATTATGAAAATTTGTCTAGAAAATAAGTTGTGGAGTGAACATGTTTCCTATGTACCAAAGTCGATTCATAGATTTTCATCATCAGGCATGAAAACAATTTAAATATGACTTACATGCCACTCTCAAACAACCATCTATAGATGCCAAAGTAGGTATTTTTAGGCTAAGGTGAAGATTATTCCATTTTTGTTACAATTATTTTTGAAATTTGACCTCCAAATAAACAAATAAAAATTTGCTACCAAGGGTCTATGGTAGGCAAAAAAATCCATTGGAGGGAAGTCTATTTTGACAAGGCAAAATTTGGTGAACTATTCATTTATTTGTAAAAAGCACCCCAAAGATTTTTCATGTCAAGTTTCTACCTAAATCATATATATGCTTTGTTTACTATTGTAGAGGTTTAGAATATGCTAGCAATTGTATAAGAATTAAGTGGCTTAGAAAAAGGATGATTAAATTTGTTCCAGTACTAGTGAAGATGAATGATAGAAAGCTAGAGTCAAAAATACACTTCAAAGATTACTCAAATCAAAATAAATCAGCTAGTCTACTCTTGATTTTCACATCTAAAAGGGAAAATGAGTAATGTAAGTTTCAGGTGCTTTAGAAAGTCATAAAGAAAAGATGCATTACCTCAAGTCTTTGCTCAGAAGAATTCCATTCAAACATAGGAAATTCTGTAACCCACAACACTGCATCCAAAGACTTACCCAAGGTTTGAAATAAACCACATATTAGTGTCTATGTCAGGCAATCTAATAAAATTATATTGTAATAAGGGCCTTCACAACGCATCAATTTTTCACTATAAAAACCAAAAAAAAAAATGGATGGTCTTTCAATCACCTCCATGCAACACGAAAATATTCCTCAAAATCCTTAACTTGCAATGATAGTATGAGCTTGGTTGAACATGTATAATGTGCTACCTAATGCAAGAATATTATATGACCAACTAAGTATCAAAGGCTCACCTACTGCGCGCAAGTATTATAAAGCATGTTTTGGCCAAGTTGAAGTTTGCCACCCCAAAGTGCCAATGTACCAGCCCCCTATCTACACATGCTAGCCGGCAAGTAGTCGGGGTGACCAAGAGGGTCACAGGTCTTTGGCGGGGCACGGGGGTGGATGAGTCACTCAATATTCACAGGTCACAGGGGCCAGGCATGCCAAGTGGACTGATCACCCACAGGTGGATGCCATGTGCTAGTTGACGGGAATAACAGGTAGGACTCAAGGTGGGGGTGCCTATGGTTGGGAGGTTGATTCTACACACTGGCTTCTCGGATTCACGAGCTTGGAGAGACTGGGTATCAGAGCCTCGTTCTAGAGAGAGAAACGTCCGTTCTAGAGAGAGAAAGTGAGAAAAAGCTTGGTTTTTTCACCATAACTTGGTCTATAGTGCTCAGATTTGAGGGAGATCTGTCTCAGATTATTTCTAGTGGGCAGTCGTTGTAGATCAGCAGGGATTCACGTTGCAAATCTCAGATTTCAGAAAAATTTCAAAGTTTTGGAGGGCCAGCACATTTTTTCTGAAGGTTTTTTGCTCGTAACTCTCCGGAACCTTCTCAGATCCTGATCACATTTGGGAGCATGTTCCTAGCATCCGTAGCGATCCTATACGCCAGTTTTGGAGCAGATTTGAAAGATATTAAACCTACCCGTTTCGCAAGAAACACTCCCAAACGCAATATTGATATCGTAGATCAGTGGTTGCATAAGTGGGAAGAGTATTTTGATTTGAAGCGATCCCCAAATGATGAGGGTTGGCGGGTCCACAAAGCTGCTTACCATTTCACTGATTTTGCTGACAGGTGGTGGCGTGAATTGTTGAAGTCTAATCAGGCTCCATCCACCTGGCTTGAGTTTAAGCGAGCTTTCAGAGCTCAGTTTATTCCTCCACATGAGCATGTGCGTGCGACGGATGCTTGGCTTTTGCATCGTCAGAGGCAGTACATGGTGCAGGAATATGCTGATAGGTATCGTGAGACGCTTATCAAGATTCCAGAAGAGATTCCCGAGTGGCTAGTAGTTCACAAGTTCATATTTGGCCTTCGTGAAGAGTTGAGGCCTTCAGTGCTTAATGAAGGGTCCAAGACCTTAGAAGAGATAGTTGCTACAGCTCTCAACTTTGAAGGTAATGTGCGCACCAAGGCTGAATCTGGAGCGCCAAGCTAGCCTCAGAGGAAGAATTCGCAAAAGTTTGGCCAAGCTGGTCAGAAAGGCTTTTCGCAAAAGGATCCTATCCAGATGCAGCAGACTTTGAAGCGCAAGGCGGGATCTCCTATGGCTCGTCGTGCTTACGACAAGTCTCCCCTCAATCCTGAGAAAAAAGAAAAGGCCAAGAAAGACAGATTATGCTTTTTTTGTCTTGGCAAACATCTTTTCCAAGATTGTCCTCGACGTACGGGCAAGAAGCTCCATACTATGCAACATCAAGATGAGGGCAAGGATGAGGAAATTTTGGATGACTTGTTGGTAAGTGATGATGAGGACACTCGTCGTGTCATGACTATTTCGATGCGGAAGCTTGTTCCAGAGGCACCAGTTTGTTACTTGTCCACCAAGGCACGAGAAGCTTATCAGTTTCCAGATAGTGAACTGATACGCATGAGGGGAATAGCTAGAAGATCATGAGGTGCTCGTCTTGTTTGACACCGGTTCCTCGCATAATATTATCAATTCTCGCGTGGTGAGGAAGTTTCACTTAGCTACTGTTCCATCTGATTACCGGTATATTGTTGAGATGCCAGATGGTAAGGGAACAGAGGTTTGGGATGAAAGAATCTCTCGGGCGTCTTTGTCTATTCAGACGTATACCGAGAAGTTAGATTTTGAAATTACTAAACTAGCTAAGTTTGATATTGTACTTGGTAAGCGGTGGCATGTAAGTAAGCAGCCCGATGAGCCTAAAAGAGGAAGAGGAAGTTAGAAAGATGTTGGAGGAGTATCTCGAGTTGGGGTACATCCGTCCGAGTTATTCACCTTTCACCTCTCCTATTTTACTTGTTAAGAAAAAGGATGGTAGTTTCCGGATGTGTGTAGATTACAAGGGATTGAATAAGAGCACTGTAAAGCACAGGTATCCGATGCCCAAGATTGATCATCTATTGGATGCGTTGCAAGGTGCAACCATTTTCAGTAAGATAGATCTCAAAAGTGGATACCATCAACTACGGATTCGAGATGAAGACGTCCAAAAGACGGCCTTGCCCCAGCCGCGTTCATGATGCTCATGAACGATGTCTTGCGAGCCTATATGGGCAAGTTTGTTGTCAATTTTATTGACGATAAAAATTGACGATATATTGGTTTTTAGTAAAGCGGTCGAGGAGCATGAGGTTCATCTCAAGACCGTATTTGGCAAGTTACAAGCTTTTGTCTTGTATGACAATGCTCAGAAGACAGAGTTGTGTAAAACTCATGTCGAGTATTTGGGTCACGTAGTGACAGCTGAGGGTATTTCGGTTGACCCAGCCAAGGTGGTTATGGTTAAGAAGTGGCCAAGGCCTGCCGATATACGCCAATTACAATCTTTCTTAGGCTTTTGTAAGTTCTCCCGGCGGTTTGTTAGGAATTATTCTTGGATAGCTGCTCCTTTAACGGACCAGTTAAGGAAAAACAACATTGTGGTTCGATGGGATGCTGAAGCTCAGCAGCGTTTTGAGAACTTGAAGGAGTTTGTGGCCACGGCTCTAGTCCTCAAGATTGTGGATACCCAGAAACCTGTTGACCTAGAGACGGATTCAAGTGGCATTGCCGTAGGTGCAGTGTTGAGCCAAGAGGGTAGACCATTAGCCTTTGAGAGTAAGAAATTGACACCAGCTCAACAGAGATATCCTACACACGGGCAAGAGTTGTATGTGATTATACATGCGCTCAAGGTGTGGAGACATTACTTATATGGCGCCGAGAGAGTAAGAAGTTGACACCAGCTCAACAGAGATATCCTACACACGAGCAAGAGCTGTATGCGATTATACATGCACTCAAGGTGTGGAGACATTATTTATATGGCGCAAAGTCTTATGTGTACACAGATCATCATACTTTAGAGTATTTTTGCACTCAGCCAGATTTGAAAGGCCGCCAAGCTCGGTGGGCCGAGCTGATGCAGGAATTTCACTTGGAAATTCGCTTCTGAAGAGGGAAGGAAAATGTGGTCGCTGATGCACTATCTCGTATACTGTATCAAATGTTGCTGGATTTTTTGGGTGTTCAAAGTGGCAAGCTGCTAGTTTTTTTCTTGAAGATGGTGGACAGCAGATTCAGCCATGGTTTATTGATCATTTTCAGCCTATGTTACATCGTGAGCATCCTATTATGCATCGGGAACGGCCTGCGGAAGGTTTTTGGATAGCAAGGTCCACATTTGGAACACTTTGGACAGCAAAGTGTTGGTGATTTTGTGGCTGTTGGACAGCCTGCTACAGCCTCTTGTTGGCTGTCCGAGTCTTTGCGGGATAGTAAAGCATCTTTTTACCTTGGAGGAAACACACATGCCTCACCAAAATCAATACCTTATGCTGATTTTCCTGTTTTGATGCTTACTTCTTATGATGACGGTGTTGCCTTACCTAGTGTTGGTGAGCAGATCATTGATAGTAAGATTCGGGAGGATGTGAATAATAAATGATAATGTTAGTTTCCAATAGCTTACTTTGACCCAAAAGGTCGAGACTTGTGTAACCATGGGTTAGGTTTATTATTTAGACCATGTTAAGTTAGTTTTAGCTAAGTTGGACCCAATTTTGGTCTAGTAGTAACTCGTGGGTGACTTTAAGGGGTGCCCTATAATTAGTAGGTTCTAGAACTTAGGGTTTGGAAGAGTCTAGGCCCTTGGAAGGCCTATTTATATGTACTCATTGTTCATTTGTAACTACTACTTTCTCTCTCCTTGAGGGTGCCTAACCCTCTCCCTCTTCTTCTTCTTCTTCTTCTTCTTCTTCCCCCTCTTCTTCTTGTATATGGAGATTGAATGTTAGAGGGATCTTGGCACTTTGATCTCCTACAAGTCTCTTGTTGCTTAATTGACTACTTGAGGCCTTTTGACTCTTCTCCAAGTAACACACTTGATGTAGAGGTTGAGAAATTTTATTCGTTCACATGTGGCATTGCATAAGAAATATAGACGGCTTATCTATTTATCTATAACATTTTCATACTTCATAAGGTCCAACTTTTTTACTTGGGAAAAAACATTGGAACGTCTAATGATCTAGATTATGGGCCCAGAGGATAGAAATTGATTTGGTGATCCATAGATGTACAAATGGCAACTCGCTCTAATATTTTTAATCTTAGGTCCATAGAAAGATTTGATGACAAGGACTTCCAACAATGCAAGCTGCAAGATGATCCTAGAAAATAAGATTCTTTGCGAAATTTTTGCATGCCCGAAGACCAAATGCTTAGGCAATAATAAAAGCAACATAATCATTAGGTTGGCAATAAATTTTACAAAAAAAAATTGAATTGATGTATCATTTTGGTTCATTAGGTGCATCGTACACCTTTCCAAGTATGACAAATGTAGAGAAGGGGGAGCTAACTGCCCCCTAAGGGACTCACTGACTGCGGGACGGCTAATTCAAAAATATTCCCTCCATTAGTTACAAAAAGGGCAATATTTTCACTGGATCTAGAATATGACCGCCATCCCCAAATTCGAATCTGAAAAAATTGCAAAATGTTTACATATGCATTCCTTCCACGAGAATGGAAATATGAGCGCCAACTACCTATTGGAATGAAAAAATGAACAGCATTTCTAAATTTGAATCAAGCATACAAGCATGGAGATTGGATTGATCGTACATAGTATATAATATAATCAAAGATGAGTATTTTGTTTTGCTTCATAGAATCTGGTCATAGTACTTTGATGCAACTGATTACTCTATTACAAGCAATTGGAAATTATAGCAGATTGTAAAAAAAAATTGAATATGATGTGTTTCACATTACGTTAAAAGTGGATGTGCATTTAATTGTTGTGGATTCTTGTGATCAAATATTTTTGAAATATTAAGTTCTTGCATTCATACTTTATTTTAGAGTTTTTTGATGAAGGTAAGGTTCAAAGTAGGCAAGAATAGTAAATGCTAAAAACTTTATTAGATATTTAAAGACTTTATCTAACGGAGAGCTAGAAGGAAGAAGAGGAAATAGGTAGATAAATAGATGTATACATCAGGACGGGTCACGGGACATATTAGACCTAGTAAACCATCCTGGGTAATAGGGAGGGTATATTCTCTTGAAAAGCAAGTATAGAGCTATGCGCATGTGTGTGGATTACAAAAGCCTAAATAAGTGGACTAATAGGTTTTGGTCTTACCATTCGTTGATTGATGCTCTAACAACTTTCCAACAAATGATGCAAATTTAACTTTGCCCATATCTGAGGAAGTTTGTAGTGGTGTTCCAAGATAATTTTCTTGTCAACATTAAAACAATAGAGGAGCATATGTAGCATTTTAGGACAATCTTAATGATTGGGGTCTTCATATCAACCGATGGTATTGAGATTGATCATGATCATGATAAGATAAAGGTTGTGAATGGAATGGCCAATATCAAAACCCGTCAAGCAATTGCAAGCACTCTTATATTTCAGTATGCTTTTCAAAAGATTTATCAAGTATTATGCCAAGGTATCAACACCTTTGAATAATGCATTGAAGGGGTCGATCACTACGAAAGGGGGGCAGGCCTAGAACCCGATCTAGTAGAGACAAAATTTGAATTAGAGGTTTAAAGCCCTTAAGGTTTAATTCTTTCAACTTGCAAGTCACTAACTATGAAAAATCATAAATTTTTAAAATTTATGTGAGCAATTTTGTGATTGGGGCAGTATTGCTCTCAGATGGCAAGCCGGTTCCCTTTGAGGGTAAAAACTTAAGCGAGGCATAGTTAAAGTACGCCCTCACAAGAAGGAACATTTTGCAATCATTCATGCATTGAAAACCTGGAGACACCATCTCTATGTAAGTAAATTTGTGGTGTGTATTAATCATTGTTATCTTCGGTATTTCTGTAACTTGCTTGATTTTCATGGTTGGAAGGCTAGATGCTCTAAACTTATGCAGGAGTTCAACTATAAAATCTGTTATGTTAGTGGGTGGGTCTACAATCAAGTAGCACATGCTATTAGCATGATAGATGAGATGAATACACTCTACACCAAAATTTTTACTGACTTGTACATGTCCCTTACAGGGCTCTGCCAGATTGATGCATATTTCGATCAAAATATGGCAAGAAGTTCATGCAAGAAATTCACACCATAATCCAGGGCACATTTGATGGCGTTGGGTTACAAGATTCCCAAATGGAGTCATGGACCAACATAAAAGGCAAAGCGACAATAGTCTATCCAAAACAAAAAGTTCTGAGATGGAAAAGATGGAAAAACGTGTGCAAAAACTTGACATGATTAAGCACCAAATCATGTACAAATGTCATGAGTTTCCAAGTGCATGCCAAAGGTGGTGTAAACCATCAATGACAGCAGCTCACAAGCATGTCAAGAGTCATTTTTCTGGACTAGTGCAGTCTCTTGGGAGTTTTCTTCATCAAAAGGATTTGAGTATGCTTGGAAGTTTTAGCATTAAAGATCTCATGACAATAAAGCATTCAATTGAGTCTCCTTGTTTTATAAGTGCTTAGATATGATCATTGATCTTGTTTATTTGAACTATCGTGTTGAAGTTCACACATTGGCATTGAGGACTCTGATTGTTTGGTGATGTGTCCCATAGACTATCATCCCATCTAAGCTTATTTTCTAGCTTATTCGAGAGTTGTTAGAGATAATGATAACTTTTGCTTTGGCTCTATATGCATATAATCATTAGTCACTCCAAACCTATAAGTATTAAATCATTGCTCTTAAGATACTTACTCTTGATTTAACTCAGCAAGAAATTCTGCTTTCTATTAAAATTAGGAATGGGCATGAACTCTTTCATTCTTGGTTGGAACATTCATGTGCTAATCAAAGGTACAGAAGAATGTCACACCTTGTCAATCAGGCCCAAGTTGTCTGCAATATATAGTCGTAGATGACCTAAAACTCTATTTACTAGATGATGAGAACCAGCAACAAAAAGGATGAGATCATCCGCATCTGAAATTAATCTATTCAGCATGATTCCTTGTTTTTCAACACTTAAGCCCTCCTTCAAGACTACAGAACCATCAAGACTTCCTGCAAATTTGTTCAGTAGCATGATTTTAGTCAGACAGTTCGATAAAATCTCTAGATTTAACATGTCGTGCTTGAACTATATTGAATTAAATGCAGCGAATATTGTTTGCTTACAGCCCATATAAAAGCTAGGAAATAAGCTTAGTATTGATGTCAAGTGCAACAAGAAGCAAGCAAATACTAAGTATGTAACCTTTTTCAAACACTTCATAATGAGGGCAAGTGAAACGAAAGTTGCAACCCGGCACGTTTGTTAAAAGCCTATATATTAATGCCAACATGACCAAACAAAGAAGGTACAGAAGATTTAGTGAATAGAATCACCCACATCTTGGCAAAAATCCATCAATTAAGCAACATAGCTACCCATGCAATTAACTCCCAACAGTAAATGTGAGTGTGCCAATATATGACTAAATGGGCAACAACTACTTTTCAATACCTAAGAAAAAAGGATTGAGTTCCAAAAACTCTATTCATAGCAAGCTCGATCCCAAAAAAATCTCGCAAATGCATGGAATGTATGGATCGCTATGTCATTGAACCAAGGATTAACAACAAAATTCGTGGTAACTCAAATAAGTATTGTTCTATGTGTCTCACTTGAGAGTTTCAAGAAAATAATCTCCTAGAGAGCTCAAAGCCCCTAGATTTCAATCTTTCCAAAAAGAGTACTAAGGCTGCAGGCATGTTGAAGGAATTAGGCTAAGCTTTCAAACCTTTGAATGAGCTAATATGTCAATAATTCAAATCTAAGATGCTACATTGTGGTTGATCAAACACTAACAAGTAGAACTCATATGTGGCTTTTGGAGCTCAACTTGGTGACAAGCCCATTGACTTTCTACTATCATTCCAAGAAATCTAGGAATAGCAAAATGGGTTTTTCACAAAAGTTATTGGAACAATGAAAATTCCGGCATACCTATAAAAGAAACCCTAAAGCTCAAAAGTCATATTATTATGAACGAGATCAAAGAAAAAAATGAAGAAATATTTATTCGTCTTTGAAGTAATTAAGATTGTCAAGTGAATTGCTACTAATTAGTCCATCAAGATGTCTGATTAGACATGCCAGAACACAAAATGAAGATAAAAGTACTGGATCTTTGTAACTGATAATAAAATACGTACATGTATATGAAAAAGTCTGTACATGGCTAGTTTGTCCCAAAACTCATCCTTGTGTATCTATCTTAAGGGGTCGATGCAAATCCATGACCATAACTAGAAGTGTGTTGTAGATCGAGATACATGCTTGTGTGTATGTATGTGTGTGAGCCTTGATAAGACTTGTGGAACTTAAGGGCGTAGTTGATGACCAATGTTTCTCGCCATTTTATAATCAAGAGAATTGGCTTTTCACGCTGCTCAGATTTGGGCACTTTCAAAAATATCTAGGAATCAGATTTACAAATTAAAAAACATTCACTTATACATGAGTTACAGGAAGATCGGTTATAGGTAGAGACATTCAGTTGTTGATCTATATGAGCTGATAATGCTTAGGCTGGAAAAAAAACTTGCCTTTGCTATTGCTTGTAGGGCTTTAACCATTGATTCAAGTGATGCTATTCACCATTCTTTGTGGGAGATTGTTAGATTACCTCATGTATTGTCAAATTATGCTTCATTGATGCTTGAATTTGTGAGTATCACCACACTTTTTTGAGCAATTAAGATGACACTAGTTTCTATTTTTCTCTTCTTGTTTTCTCTCTAGCGAATCTCTTTCAAGTCAGAATTAAGATTTGTCAGCTTCATTGACTTTCTAATAGCAAGTTGCCCAAGGAACAATGATTTTTATTGTTGACCGTTTGTTGGAAACCCTGATTTTCAGCTTTTCTCATCTTTTTCATATTTTTTCATCACAATAGTTGAAAAATATCATATGTATGAGGATGCTAGGTTGATGCGAGTCTATTGATCCAAGTTTCACTGTCAAACAGAGCTCTACATCAAAAGTGTTGCAAGCCTAAATTTTTGGTGAAAAGAGCTGTTTTTTTTTTTTTTTGAGTTTGAGAGTATTTTCTTACATATATGATTGGATCTTCTTCTTTCCTAATGTTCCTTAATCCTTAAAATCCATTTTTTTATCTATTTTTCCCTTCTTGAAGTGAAATTCTTGCAAAGTCATAGTTTGGTCGAACTAGAACTTTCCATTTTCTGTTCCAAAAATTTTCTTTCAAATTCTCATATTGAAACTTTACATTCTTTTCCTTATTTCTGAACAAGTTCATTGCACTTTACAAGTCATCAATCGAGCGCCCCTTATCAAGGTATTGCAGTTCGAAGATGTTACATAAGAGAGGTTCGACACTAATTTTCGTTAGTGTTGTCACTTCTACCTTTTGTGTTCATTTTTTGGGATCTTTACATATCTATTCTTCCTACTGTTAGGAGCTTCTCATGCACTTTACACATTTTGATTTTGAGTTGGAAAAGTTTACTTAACTATCTTTGAAGTTTTATAAAAAAGAAATTAACTTCATCCTTTTGTGCTTTTGGCCCTTTTGGAGATAGTTTGAAGCACTTTTCCATGACTTGCTGATTTTTAACAGCAGAATTGGACAGCCTTCATGGGAAGTTGGCTCTAATTTTTTACGCCTTTTTCATCTCTTTTTGTTTGCTCTTTTGCCTATTTTACAGTTGATTTTCAACTTATTAATGTTTTATGTGGACCTAAAGTTTTGCTTGGGGCAACGACGAGAGTTCGTTCCCTTAATAGCTTCTTCCATACTTTTTCACTCCTCGTGCTTTGGTACTACTTACGCATTTTTTGATTTTCCCTTGCATTTCCCATGGAACATTCTCCAACTGTTTATCCTCTAATTTTATCCTCCAATGCTTACTAGGGACTTGGCGGAGGTATGTGCTGCTCCTCTTGTTCAAATGGTCGGTATACATGTTGATGACTTATCAGTTTTGCAGCTGTGCCTAGACTATGCTACTTTCTGTCATCGCAGTACTATTACATATGCTCTAGATTGCTATGATGTTTTACGTGGTGCAGTTATGCCCAAAATCCTGTTATCTTCTTTGATGTGTGGCGCCCTCCTGCAAAACGGAAAAGAGTCAAAAAACGGATCTTCACTCCAAAAAATCAGCAAAGGTGCTGAATTTTTGTGATCCCTAAGTGAAGACGATCTCTTTTGGTAGGGCGCCCTAAATCAAGCATAGAAGATCCATGGCTCTGATACCATGTAGGAAATCAAAGTGCCAAGATCCTTCTAACATTCAATCTCCATATACAAGAAGAAGAGGGAGAGGGTTAGGCGCCCTCAAGGAGAGAGAAAGTAGTAGCAATGCTTGAAAGAGAATGAATTACAAATGAACAAAGAGTACATATAAATAGGCCTTCCAAGGGCCTAGACTCTTCCAAACTCTAAGTTCTAGAACCTTCCAAGACCCACTACTAATTATAGGGCACTCCCAAAAGTTAAGATAGGGTCCCTTAACATAATTAAACTTTACTTGGACCCACGAATTACTACTGGACCAAAATTGGGTCCAACTCAACTAAAACTGACTTAACATGGTCTAAATAATAAACCTAACCCATGGTTACACAAGTCTCGACCTTTTGGGTGTAACCTATGGGAAACTAACATTATCATTTATGACTTCTAACAGATACACATCAACTCATACCTACCTCTACAAGATATTTTCTTTCAAATTCGGCAATTTGTTCCTCCATACTAAGAGGTTTCTTAAAAGCTATATTGACGACACTTCGCCCTAAAGTGTGCTCTTGTGATTGTGAGGGCCCTTGACTAGTGGTTGTTCGTGGAGCCCCACCGCCTTGCTCCTGGGATTCATATTATTGGAAGCTACCCCAACTCTTCTTCTTGCACTGGCCCTTCTTCTTCCTGTAAGATAAGGAGTCTTCCTGGGGACCATCAATGATTGGCATGTCGTCTTCCCCAAACATTGCTTTCTGGCCAAATTAGTCTCCCACCATCAGATATAGTCTCCTATCTCCTCCATGAGTTTCTTTCTCCCTCTAGCTAATGGAAAGAGCACTTGACAAAATTGCTATGTCACTAGGTGATGTCACTCTAAATATTGGTCCACTTGGGTCCCAAAAGGTAACTTAGCTTAACTTAAGTAAAGGGTATTTTGTGTTATATTCATGGACCATGGGTCCAAGTACAAAGTTACAACATGGGCCTTAACAGCATAAACAAATAGGCCTTTATCTTTTGGACATCCCGTTCTATAATCCAAATCTAATGATAGCCACTTTTAAGATCAATCTTGCTAATAACCATTTCTCCTTGCAACACATTCAATAAATCATCAATTAGCGGCTTGAAATACCTATGTTTTATCGTAATCTTGTTCAAACCACAAGAATCCACACAAATTCAAAATGAACCATCCTTTTTCTCGAGTAATAGGATGGATGACAAAAAGGGTGAGTAGCTGGGTCCAATGTATCCTAACTTAAGATACTCCTCTAGCATCTTCTTGACCTCCTCCTCTTCCTTCAAATTCATCATGTAGGGAGGTCTACACACAAGGCTTCCCCTAGAACGAGCTCTATCTTATGCTCAGCATTATAGCTTAAAGGGAGCCCAACTAGAATATCTTGGGTTAAAATCGAATGAAACTCTTGTCTAACTGATTCATTTGATGTATTTGGTTCACTAGAATATGGATGGAGCAAGTAATGCCATGACAACAAGTATCGTGTCTGTGGAAAAACCCGAGTCGTGAATTTTCTCTTTTTCTGAAATTACTAAAACATTATCACACTCTTGCAACTCAGTTATGTTTGTGAAATAAACTCATACCAAAGAAGAACTAAAGAGAAGATTAAAAAGTCTCCTCCCCTCAAACATATCATGATCCTTTATTCTTCACCCCCTTGCAACATGCTATTCGCCTTCTCTCACACCTATCAGTCTTCTCAATTGATAGCAATTCTACAGTAGCCCGATGCAGACAGCCTGCTGCACCCTACCACTTCTCAACAGCCTCAACAGGTGTTCGTCTCCACATCTGCTCGGTCAGGGAAGACTTTGGTCAGTTTGCCTGTGGGAGCGCAGAATGTTGCCGTTGCGTGCTGCCTGCTTCAAGAAGCCGTTGCAATCCCAGTTGTAGGAAACCATACTTTTTAAGACAGAGCAAACAGTGGTAGGAGCGACAAGAGGTATGCAGGAGATGTGGAGCATGAGAACAAGCATGGATGACTTGTAGATGAAGATGATGACATTCACTATCATACCAGGGCTAACAGATGGAGCATCATGAAGTGGATTTGCGACAAAAAGGTTTAGATGGAAAACAGACAGAGAGAGAGGCAACAGTGTGGAGAGTCGAGGAAAGGAAGGTGGCTTGCACAACTAAAGGACTATCATGAGCTGCCACGTAGGCAGTTACTTGTGTGGCAGCAAATCCATGAGAAGGATTGAAGCCGTTGTTATATGCCATGGGGGAAAGATGGCGCAACAGGAAGCAGCTAAGGTGCCATGGCAGCAGGAGCGCATGCATGAGAAAGCTTCATTAATGTCTTTTGATGCCAAAAAGCATAGTGGTATATCTCAAGTGTGTAGTAACATGGGAGCATAGTAACTCCACAAAACAGCTAAAAAAACATAATCTGAAATACATAATGTCTATCACTGGAAAACTACAACAAATGAAAACATGTCCAAAAGATAGAAGTGTATGTGAGATTAGCTGAGACTACTAAAGAAGTCTATGATACGAGGTCCAGAGGATGATGATACTGCAGTAGAGGATGGATGTCGATGTCGTCTGTGTTGTCGCTGTGGGCACTGACTCTGACTAGTATGGGACCTCTGGAGGCATACTCTCCTCGTACTCTTAGGCGCACCAGCTATGGCAGTACCTGGGGCCAAACATTGTCTCTGATCACGATGGGCTAGGTCAATATATATGTCATCATCTAACTCTGAATTTGCTCGTGTGGTGACTGGTGAAAAAGTCCGTAATCTGAGGCTGTATGTCACCATCCACTAAAGCCTAGACTGTATGTAATCTGAGGCTGTATGTCACCATCCACTAAAGCCTAGACTCTCTGCATCAAGGACATCTCATATGGCATAAGGGCAACACATCTAGGATCCACATAAGTGATGAAAGAGCGTAAAGTGGGTGCATCCTTGAAAAGACAATGATAGCGCCCACAAATCTCATAGTAGGCCGAACATCTAAAAAGGAAGTGCTCCTCCAATTCAATCTCCCCCAAGGAACACATCTAGCATAGTCTGTACCCTGATAATGACCAGTCTCTATAGCAAGCTGGTGGGAAGAAACCCAAAACTATCCAAGAGTAAACCGTAAACAGTGTGAGAGTCCATAATGAAGGTATTGTGCTTGCATAGGAAAACTTGATCCATCAAGCTCCAAAAAATATGTCCCATAGAAATCTGGCTTAACGCTCAATTGTCCCTACCAAGTGTGCTAGGAGCATGAGCTCCCCCTTAGCTTTCTTGCCATGGAGGGGAGGGGAGGGGAAGGAAGAGAAGAGGGGGGGGGGAGGGGGGGGGAGAGGGAGATCAAGCCATCGCTGGAAGAGAGAGGGACACACAGTATGGAGCACCATTGGGGTGAAACAGGGGTGCTCCCTTTCACCTATACTTTTTGGCTCATATATTGATGAGCTTGAGACAATTATCAGACATGACGGTGGAATCGGCTATAGTCTGGGTGACATAATTATTGCTATACTGCTATATGTTGATGATGTGGCTTTAGTCTCACCGACTAGAGAGGGAATCCGAAGACATTGGACAACTTACATCCGGACTTTTTGTATCCGGTGGGGATTGAGGGTGAACATATCGAAGACCAAACCTCCCATTTTAGTTGATGCCCTTTTTCGGCTCACTATAAATATCCAGAGAGTATTGACTCTCCCTTCTGACATATTCATACGTTGCAGTCACATCCTCGAGGTTACTATATGATCGTGGAGTTCATTTCTCATGGTATTCTCAAGTTGCACGCCTCTTGAACACTGTTGGTATTCTAGTTTTTGATCTCCAACAGACACTCATGAGTACATTAGACGGTCTATTTATTGGGCCTATATCCCCTCCCCCTCCCCTATCTTTCTGCCTACATATTGCACGGTCTAGCATAGATCCTATAACTACTACTACTCCATATACCATTTTGATCCCATCCACTGTCCTCTGTACTAGGAATTTCTCACCGCTTTACTTCAACATTTCCCTACGACACTACATTGGAGGCTCAAGCCACCTTCCTCACCACTTCTCTTCATATAGCCGCCACACTTGCTTTCCCTTCTCATCACCCTCTAACCAGCTCTTATTCACATAAAACCTGTGCTCCTAAACAACCTCGGTATGCCTCTGACTGCCTTTTCCTTCATCAACAAGTTATCCAGTGTCAATCACCCTATCTCCTCCACGATATCCTGCGCACATACCGACGGCTCCTTTACAACAAAAAGTGTATCTATAATACGAATAAAGGAAAGAGGCTTATTGGCCTTCTCTCCAATTCCTCTACAGGTCCTTTTTGGTGTGCCTCTATCCCAAGCTCTCCACCCCCCTCTTTGACTAATCTCTAGATTTGGACTGATTATGCCACCACTCTATATACCCTACCTACTGACACCCCCATTGTCATCTCTCCTCGTCCCTCTGAGTTTTTGTTCTTCACTGTTGACATGGTTCTTGCCGCCATTAAGAAGTTAAGAACCGGTCGCGCTTGTGACATTGAGACCTAGAATCTGAACTCGTCCATGCTCCTGACACACTTGCACCTGTGCTATCAACTCTCCTTAACCAGACAGTCATTCATGGGTTTCCTTCTTCCTGGTGCACTAATATCATCCACCTTATCCGTAAGAGTGGTGATCCCATGAAACCTGATAATTACCGTACTATCATGATCAGACATATCATTGCTAAGCTCTATGGCAATCAACAGTGAGTACAGAGGTGGAGCTTCGGAGACTTCATGCTTTGGGATAGGCTGACTTCCGGACACACTATTCTACCACAAACCACATCCTTACACTCCAATCCATCATTGAGCAGGGCAAACATAGACAAGATCGAGTTTATTGCTTCTTTGTGGACTTCAAGAAAGCTTTTGACTCAGTTCCACTCTATTTACTCATTCAAAGGCTTAGGAACAGTGATGGCATTATATGCGAGAGTTTTGGGTTGTTTCAGAGGTACGTCAGGCATTTCTGACTCACATCAGAAAGCATATTGATATTCAATTTGTTTATCCGAGTCAAGACTTTCCATTTTCATAAAATGCAAGACCATTCCTATCAGTATATGAAGCTCGATGTTTTCTCTTTTTCTGGAATTACTAAAACATGATCACTCTTGCAATAAAATATCTTTGTAAAGTGTTTTCAATGTTCTAAGTCTATCATATATGCATTAATCTTTATGAATGATGGAGATTCCTTCTCATTCCACATCAGAGACTCTTAAAATTGATGTTTCCTATTTCTAAGTAAATGTTATATGTAAATGAAAAAAAAATTAAGGAACATCAATATATTTCAGCTCTTACTTCCTTCCGTTACTTTGAGAAAAGGTAATGCTTTTGCTCCACACTTCAAAGCTTCTTGATAAATGTCCCCCTTTTTTAAACGTGAGGATGATATCTTGGTAGCCCCATCAGGAATACTTATTGCCTTCACCACTCCCCCTGTTCCAACTTCACTAGAAAAAGCCTTGAATGTTGAATCAAGAAACAGATCCGATACCTGTTTCCAAAATACAGTCAAAGATAGTAAAGTTAGATATACAAAAAAGTTTCACTGGATCTAGTCCCCTGATGAATGACACTTGCGAGACAAAGTATTCGTAAGTCAAAATACGAATGCTAACAAGCAAGAGCAGTATTCGACAACCACCTTTGTATGGCCTACAGCTGTTATAATTTTATATACAACAATACAATACAAGAATTTTTCAACTGCTTATCCAGCATAAATTTAATGCTATATTTAGGGCCATTGTAGTATTCTAGTGATATAAAACTTGAAACATCATAAGTGCTTAGAAAAACATTCATACAATGTTATAGCTTACATTTAAAAGACAACTTTTTTCCAGTTGCTTAACGCTTTTAAATGGGTTGGCTCATAACTTTTGCTTAAGTTATGAGCCAACCCGTCACATATGAATGAGAGATGATAGAGGAGAGACAGTAAGACAGCTTCAGTGATCAAAAGATCTTACAAAATCTTGAGAGAGTGATGATATTGAAGGCTCTCTCAATGAGAAGCTCTAACTCTAGATTGCTCTACTATATGATAATCTGAGATATTTGAGTTATAATACAAGAGCAAGTGTGTAACATCCAAAAAGCACATGATGCTAACACTGAAGGAACACACGTGCAAAATCATGATCCACAACTGCTACGAACAAACAGCAATTACTGCCATAGGATACTATTTTACAGCACTGGTATTATTTCACATAAAGCCCCTGGACCCATCTACTATTTCATATGGAATATTCATGTTTGACTTTTAAAAACTGAGATAAGGATGAGGAATCTTTCAGTAAGCCTCGTCAAAGATTCCCACAAGGAACTCCAAGCTAGGATATAAGCAATAGCTCACTGGAAACAGATATTCTTGTCGCTTTAGTCCTCTGTAGAAAGCTGTACTGCAGCTCTCTGTAGGAGATATACAACTTCTCCTGGCAGTGGGTGTCCATATGGTGTTCATTGTAGGAGATTGCTTTATGATCATCATTTAATGTCATTTTCTTCACATGTGATGCTTTTAGTGGATGTGTTCATAACTTATGTCAGCACAATTTTTCAGTCTCATTTCTTTTTCTCTCCTATGTCGTTGCCACCTTATTTGCTCTACAACCGTCTCTCTTTCACACCTTCTCTTTCCTGCTCCCCATCCAGTATGATTGCCCTTCTTTGTTGGTCTTTCATTTCTCTTTGAGTTTAGAAAGATCCGCTAGGGTCCACTATGTGTAAGATAAGGGCTGTAGACACTAACATCTTTTAAGCTTCAAAGCTTTGATTAAGTTCATCAGTCCAAACAAGAGGAGGACTGATTTTCGAACGCCTTCAGGCCTTCTTCTTATTACCCTTTTTAGTTTTCCGTTTGGCTTTCTTCACTCCCTTAAGAAGATTCGATAGAGGCAATGCAACTAAGGCATAGTCGTTAATGAATTATGGCAAAACCCCGTGAAGCCTAGAAAAGATTTTACTTCCCTAATGGTTTTCAGGATAGGCCAATCACGAACTTTCTGAACCTTATCGTAGTCGATCTCAAGACCTCAATCGGAAACGATATGTCCTAAATACTTGAGTCTTGTTTTCAAAAACTCACATTTAGACTCCTTAGCATAAAGCTTTGGCTGCCTTAGATTATCTAAGACTGTACGCAAATGCGCTTCGTGCTCCTCAAGAGTCTTACTGTAAATCAGTATGTCATCTAAAAATACCACGAGAAACTTCCCCAAATATAGACGAAGAATATCGTTCATCATCTGCTGGAAGGTTGCCGGGGCATTCGTTAGACCAAAGGGTAAAACTAAAAATTCGTAATGGCCATACCTAGAACGAAGACCAATTTTGGAAACATCCCCCTCGTGTATTCTAATTTGATGGTACCCCGACCTAAGGTCCAATTTGGTGAAATACTTAGCACCATTCAATCGGTCCATTAAGTCCTCCATCCAAGGTAAGGGATAACGGTTTTTAATTGTCATTTTATTAAGCTTTTTCTAATTGACACAGAGACGAATACCGCCGTCTTTCTTGCCGATGAGCAAAACAGGAGCTCCCCAAGGGGATTAGGCCGGATATGGCCCTTACGTAATAACTCCTTGAGTTGACTAGCAACTTCATCTTCTGCCTTCGGGCTCATCCTGTAGGGAAAAAGCGATACAGGAGAGCTGTCGGGAAGAAGATCTATGTGATGGTCTACTCCCCGTGAGGGGGGAAGACCCTCAGGCAATTGCTCAGGGAATATATCAATATATTCCTCCTTAAGTCTCTTAAAGATTTTGCCCTCAGGCGAAGATTCTAAATTATCATCAGAAAAAGACAAAACTTTAGGAAAAGATGATACATCAACATTGAAATTATGAATACTAAAAGCATCTATGTAAAATTCATCTTTCAGATAACATAAATACGAAAAATACTCGGAATTCAAAATACATTGATTCGCTTCATGAGCAGTTACAAAAGGTAGATCAGGCTCATCGCCTTTAAGACAAACCAACGAGTCATTATGCAAGAATGAGATACTATGAGATACATAATCTTTCTTTAAGGACTCATTCCTAGCATAAAACCACTCTTTACCTAGGATTAAATCCACCTTATCTAGATTCATGACATGAAAGGATAAACTATCTACAAAGTCTTGAATCTTCAACGGCATGTGAGGGACAAAGCGGTCCTAGACCTGCTACTCCCCACCAGCTGCCATCCTAACCACGTACTTGTGGTCACTTGGTGCGGTTGCCAATTGCAGCTTCTGCATCAACTTAGCATTAATAAAATTATGCGTAGAACCGTCATCAAAAAGAACATTCACAGGTTGGCTGCCTACGAACCCACTCATATGAATGAGGTCGTGAGGTCCAAACACTGCAGTGTTAAAAAAACAATTTCTACAAACTGTTTCATCTTTAAAAGATACATTAATGCAAGAAATAGAAGAATTATTTGGTGCTTTAAAGGAGCGGTGTAATAGATCCTAACACCACAGTAGGGCAAACACTAACTGATCCACCCAACCTTGCCTACTCCCTGATATAGAGTAAGCCCCTCCTAGCCCAGTGTGAGGACTGGTAGCATGCTACTGCCAAGTGTCGGCCACGTGGCACTGACGTGGCCGACTGCACATCGGGACCCAACTGGGGGCCCTATCCTGCTGACAGGGTCCCTAGGCTGTGTTAGGCCCGCCATGGCTATGGACCGTGCTGGGGCACATTACTCACATTGTCTTGCCCTGTTGGTCATGTACGCTGGACACGACCCTGACTGTGGTATCTGACCTATCTGTGTTCCCTAGGGTTCGGCACTGGTTACGAGCTTGTAACACTCCCTCCCCCTTAAGAACCGTCTTGGTCCTCTAAGACAAAGTCTGGAAAAATCTTGCGAAGGACGCTGCCTCTTTCCCAAGTGGCATTCTCAACAGGCTGATCATTCCACTTAACCAGATATTCTCGGTATAGAGTATGACGAGTCTGCGTCTCTCTGCTATCAAGAATCTCCTCTAGTTCATGTGGAGGTTGCTGAGGATCCAATGGGAGAACTAGAACACTGTCCCCTACCAGATTGTCTGATCTGGTTAAGGCTTTTCGTAACTGACTTACATGAAAGACTGGAAAAACCTTACTACTGTGTGGGAGTTCTAGTTCATAGGTGACCTCGCCTAGTCTCCTACTGATGGTAAAGGGACCACAATACCTTTGAGACAGCTTAGCACACACTCCTGATTTGAAGGCTTTAGAGTCAACTGGGACTCTCAAGTAGACTTTCTCACCAGTGGAGAACTGCACATCCCGTCTGTGTGGATCTGCATAATGCTTGGCTCGATCCTGGGATTGCCTAATGCTACGCTAAGCATGTTCTATCATCTGGTTTAGGTCCTCTAAAAAGTTTCTGGCTGCTTCACCTTTTCTTGTTTAAACCCTACAGCTGTGGGTGAGCGTGGCTGAAAACCGTACATCAGCATAAATGGGCTGTATCCTATAGCTGAATGTTTGGTACTGTTATAAGCAAACTCTAATATCGAGAGATACTCCTCCCAATTAGTCTGCTTCTTGCTGACGTATGCACGAAGCATATCCTCCAGCACTTGATTTACCCTATCTGTTTGACCGTCCGTCTGAGGATGGTCGGTGGTACTCATATTAAGTTTAGTATGGAGATGATGGAATACCGCCCTCCAAAAATTTCCAGTAAACTTACTGTCCCGGTCGCTGACTATGCCGGAAGGTAGACCGTACAATTTAAATAGATCTTCTACAAACAACCTCGCTAACTCTGGAGCTCTAACGGTTGTTTTGGTCGGCATGAAATGAGCCATTTTGGTCAGACGGTCAACTATGACCCATATAACGTCATTACCCTTTTGGGTTTTAGGCAGGCCTACTATAAAATCCATGGAGATACTCTCCCATTTACCAGCTGGTATTTCTAAGGGATCAAACAACCCTCCTGCCTTTAAACGCTCTGCTTTATTTACTAGACATTTCTGGCAACTGGTTACATACTGGTGGACGTCCTTTTTCATACTGGGCCAGAAAAATTGCCTACGAAGAAGCTCATAGGTCTTCTGTATGCCTGGGTGTCCCGCACTAGGATTGTCATGACATTCATATAGGACCTGCTGCCTATAATCCTCTGAATTGGGGACACATACTCTATCTCTATAGAGCAAGTACTCATCCTGAATGGAATATTGTTCCCATTTGAATCCTTGAGTCAACTGACCCTCAACCACTAGGGTTTGCTTGGGTAATACAGGCTCAGAATCCTCAACGTCATCTGACGACGTATACTCGAATTCATCATCATCCTCAACGGAAGCTGCCGTATCCTTGGATGAACTTGCACCAGCCCCAGGAACTGGTTCTGGAGTCTGTAACTGTCTGTTCTGGACTGAGTTCCAGATAGTAGAGAAGAATGCATCATGCTGGCATTTCCCTCTCAAGGACTCGAGTAACTCATTACGAATCTGAGCAAAACTTAGCTCGTTTATCATAGGCATTCTGCTAAGGGCATCTGCTACTGTATTGAATTTTCCACGTCAATATCTGATAGACATGTCAAACTCTTGCATCAACTCTGCCCAACGAGCTTTCCGACCTCTAAGCTCAGGTTGATTGCAAAGGTATCTGAGACTCTCATGGTCTGTCAGGACCTCAAAGTTGGCACCATACAAATAATGCCTCCAAGTCTTAAGGGCATGGACTATAGAAAAGAGTTCCTTTTCATAGGCACTGTACCTAGTCTGAGCTGGCTCGAGTTTTTTACTCTCGAACGCAACTGATCGTCCACCCTGAGTCAGCACAACACCTACTGCAAAGTCGCTAGCATCTGTTTCGACCACAAATGGCTGATTGGGGTCGGCGACTTTTAAAACTGGTGCTGTAGCTAAGGCTGTTTTGAGAGCATCAAAGCTCTCCTGTTGTGCGGACTCCCAAATGAACTCCTTTCCCTTCCTCTTAAGAAGATTTGTCATGGGAACTGCTATCTGAGCATATTCCTTGACAAATCGTCTGTAATATCCCGCCAAACCAAGAAAGATCTGAAGTTCCAAAATATTCTGAGGTCTCAGCCAACTGAGTATGGCTTTAACCTTTATACTTTCTGAGCAGTCGAAACACCTTTCTGAGGTGTTTTAGATGCTCCTTCCTCGTTTTGCTGTAGACGAGGATGTCATCTAAAAATACGACTACAAACTTACCCAAGTATGGTCTGAGGACACTGTTCATCAAGGTCATAAAGGTAGCTGGAGCATTTGTGAGCCCAAATGGCATCACCTTAAACTCATAATGACCGTGACGAGTCCTAAAAGCTGTTTTCGAGACATCTTCTGATTTTATACGGACTTGATGATATCCCTATCTGAGGTCTATTTTGCTGAAAAACTTAGCCCCGTCGAGTTGGTCAAACAACTCGTCTGCCCGAGGCATAGGGTATTTATTCTTAATTGTGACTTTATTGAGGGCTCTGTAATCTACGCAAAGACGCATAGACCCCTCTTTCTTTTTCACCAATAGGACTGGTGAGGCCCATGGTGAACTACTGGTCTGAATTTGGCCTTTCCCAAGATAATCTGTTAATTGCCTAGTTATTTCTTCATCCTCTGTTCGGCTAACCCGATACGGAGGTTTAGAAACAGGTGCTGTACTTGGTACTAAGTTTATTACATGATCTACCTCTCTGCTAGGTGGTAAACCATGTGGCAAATCTTCAGGAAAAACATCTTTAAATTTAGACAATAAAGTTTCTAATTTACTGATTTTCTGCTGAATAGAACTGGAAATAGAAACTTCAGGAATAAACTGAAAGTCACATAAGAATACCTGATGGTCTTCATCTCCGATTAACTGACAGAGCTCTGAACTGCAGACCATAGGGCTGTGGGAACATCATGCTCCCCATGCAACTGGATCTCTCGGCCTTTATGTTGAAAGCTGAGGGTGTTCTCCTGATAGTTTCTGTGGAGAGAAGGTCCTAAACTGTAGAGCCAATCTCTCCCGAGAACAATGTATGTTCGATCCAGGTGCATTATCTGAAAGTTTATTTCATCTTGGTACCCCTGAATACCAAGATTTAACTTACTTACCATAGTTTCCCATATTTTTTTACTTCATCCTTAGCTAATGAAACTATGTACCTATGCTGACTAGGTACTTCTGGTAGTTTCAGCTTTTTAACCAGGGTGTATTTGATGAAATTATGGGTTGCCCCATCATCAACCATAACTCTTACTGGCTGGTTACCAATGCATACGTACTAGGTCATGCGGCCCAAAGCTGAAGGGTCTCGCTAGCATTGCAGAGGTCAGCTGGCAACAGTGTTCATGATCTTCATGATACACTTTGATCTCGAAAGCTGCCGAGTCACTGGGGAAACATATAGTCTAAACAAGATGAACTTGTTTTTTCTCGTTCTTATCTTTTTTAGTGAAAGGCCCCTTGGGACACTGTCTGACTGTGTGTCCCTTGCCCATACACACAAAGCACAAACGTTCTTGTTTGGCTTTCTCAAAATCATTTGGTTTAAAGGGCTGTATGAGTGAAGGGCGTTCTGAGGAGCGTCACCTTTAAATTTATCTTGATTCTTTCATTTTAAAAATTTCTTTTTAAATTGAAAGTCTTTCTGAGGAGGCTGCTCAGAAAGTGGTTGTTGTCTCGCCCTCTTCCTACCCACTGAATCATCATAGATTTGAGCATATCTGAGAGCTTGCTCAAGGGTAGTAGGGGAGTTTCTCTGGACCTCTACTTTATATTCATCTTTGAGGCCACAAACAAATCCCCTGATTTTCTGATAGTCATCCATATTTTTAATCTTTAAAATTGCTTCTCGATACTGCGAGATATATTGGATGAGGGATTTATCCATTACTGTTCTTTCCCAGGCTCTATCATGTTCATTTTCTGGTAGAAATTCTCTTAGGAAAGCTTCTTCAAAAGCTTTCCATGACCGGGGAGTCTGCCCAGTCTCCTGGAGATTTAACCATCACTTATAGGCCATAGGCCCTAAGGAAAGACTGGCCTCAATTGCTTGCAAATGGTCAGGGGTCTGTTTAAGAGCATGAATGTTCTTCCATTTGCTGAGGAAGGTTTGTAGAATGTCTGCATTTCTATCCTTCTCTTCCCCATTAAAAGTAGGAGGCTTTAAATCTTCAAAAACACTGGGGTGAGACCGTAAAGTCTCACCCGAAACTGATGGAAATAAAGAAGGGGATAACTGAGAAGTGGAGGGAAGGCTTCCTTTCGCGGAACTCAAAATCAAGCTTTTGAGTTCAGCGAACGAGTCGTCCACACTGGACTTGAAATTGGCTAATGCCAACTCCAGTTCATCCACTTCTGTTACCAATTGGAGAAACTGCTCCTTGGTAACCAGTTCGTCGAGTTCTTCGGCGAACTGTTCCTGTTCTTCCAATTCCATTGGTTCCTTCCCTTTTCTGTAAGCCAAGGCTTCTGTTTCAAGTTCGTCGAAGCCTCTCTCCGGGGGTTGATCAGGTCCTTGAGGAGTGGTCATCTTCGGAACTGAAAGAGAGCTACCTTAACCTCTGAAGGAAAAAAAAAGTCTAAAAGACTAATTTACAACTGTACAAGGGAAAGGAAAGATGACTTAGCTGTTTTTGAGGACTGTACTTCCAATGAAAGAATGAAGAGGAACCCTCTCAGCTCTTTTACCCAAAATTTCAGACCTGCTGTCCCGGAAAATGCCAGTTTGAAGCTTCAAAACGGTGCCAAATTTCCCGGTTCTTGAGTTGAGTAGCTGACTGATCTGATTTCAGGTGTGGGGCTCCAACAAACCGAGTTAAAACCGGAAATTTACAAAAAAAATCCGGAATTTTTGTATCTCTGCCCTCGCTAGCTGGACAGCCACCTGTCTGGCCCAATTTTCTGAAATTCAAGGCCCAATACTCGCTTGAATCTCTGATTTGACTTCAAGTAGTAGGTCGCTGGTCTGTAGCAATCTAGTTTGAAGTTCAAACTACTGAAAAATCTCAGAAATCGGGGATGAAAATCCAATTTTTCAACTCCCTGTCCAGCGCTGACCCTGCCACTCTATTTCTGATTAGACTTGCTCTAATCTACTCGGAACTTGCTACAATTTTCAGATCTGAGGGCTAGCTCTACAGCGATGGATCTGCCCATCTGTTTCCCTTGAAATTCCGCTCAGAAGACTCAGAATTCCACTGAAATTGCCTTGTCAGATAGCTGTCTCTACAGCGATGGATCTGTCTCAGAAATCTAACTCATATTCCAACTGAAAGGAAGATGATTCAACGGAGATTTTCACAGTGGAAAGCTACTCCTCCAGCGCTGGATCTGTCTCTCCTATTTACCAAAGTTTTAAGAGATTCTAAGCACTCTCTCTACTTTCTCCCTGCTGCTACTTAACTCCCAAAGATGGAGATGGCTCTCATACCAGTGTAATAGATCCTAACACCACAGTAGGGCAAACACTAACTGATCCACCCAACCTTGCCTACTCCCTGATATAGAGTAAGCCCCTCCTAGCCCAGTGTGAGGACTGGTAGCATGCTACTGCCAAGTGTCGGCCACGTGGCACTGACGTGGCCGACTGCACATCAGGACCCAACTGGGGGCCCTATCCTGCTGACAGGGTCCCTAGGCTGTGTTAGGCCCGCCATGGCTATGGACCGTGCTGGGGCACACTACTCACACTGTCTTGCCCTGTTGGTCATGTACGCTGGACACGACCCTGACTGTGGTATCTGACCTATCTGTGTTCCCTAGGGTTCGGCACTAGTTACGAGCTCGTAACAAGCGGCCACCCTTCTTCCGTCTCTTCGGGCAGTCCGTGGAAAGGTGCCCCTTCTCCATGCAGGAGAAACACAGCCTGTCCCTTTTGGCCTTGTCGAAGTCCGCTCTCTCCAACCGAGGACCACTCGCTCCTTGCCCTTTTTGAAAGAAGGGCATGCAGAAGGTTTGTCTTTGGCGTCGGACTTTGGTTGTTCTTTGCGGGTTACAGTGTGCGTGTCGTCGAAAATCCGAGCGAAACGCACGGCATCCTCTTAGGACTGTGGCTGATTACGGCGGACCTCCAACTGATATTCTTTGGGCAAGCCCAAAATGAAATGGAGCTTAAGGAGTACGCCGTCTATGCGGTTAAAAAAACCGCAAAGCAGCCTTTTGGAAGTCTTGCAAGTAGACATCCAAGGGCTTCGTCCCCATTTGCAACGAAGCAAATCGACGATAATATTCAAAATCGTCCAGGACAGGCATAAAGGCAGCCTTGAAGGCTACCTGGAAGTCATCCCAAGTGGTTTGGACCGTAGCTCGGTCTTTAAGATCCTGCCACCATGAGTACGCCTTACCGCGTAAAAACAAGATGGTCGTCGAAAAACGTGAGCTATCTGGTAGATCGTGCATGGAGAAATGCGACGTCCATCGATCTAACCAGGCCAACACCACATCTTGGTGTCTGTCCTTTTTCTCTCTAGTAAAAAATTCCGGAGTAAACATCGGGTTAAGGAGAGCTTGACGAGACTGGGACATAGCCCGAATCTCGGCCTCCGCCCGTTCATGCTTAGAGCACATGTCCACAATTTGTTGTTGTAACAAATTAATGGCACGGTCATATTCTCCATATCAGTCCCGACGGGGCTTGGAACTCTTGTCTCATCCATAGGAGTGTCCATGGACAAAGGAGTAGCCAGCAAAAAACTTGAGGAAATACAGAGAGCTACGGTGTAAAAACCGTCAAAAGACAATAACTAGAGCAAAAGGCCTCAAGAAATAGCAAGCTTGAGAACTCACAAACTCTACAACAACTTTTGAGAATGAGGCAAAGGAAGTGAACGTACCTCCTTCACCCCCTCCCCAAAGCTCCTCTCCAACCTCGTGCACAAAGGACAGGTGGGGCCCAAGAAAGGCCCCATTTGTCCCTTCTTACCATGTGGGGCCACCAAACGGTGCCACATGGCCCATGGATCCCAAAGATTTATCAAATTAAACTAAAGCCCCTTCTCTCACCTCCAACTCCAACGTACCTCAACTCCTCTCGGTTTGGAGATCTACAGGTACAGAGGAGGAAGATGAGAGAAGTACGAACTGAGAAAGGAGAAAAAGTCCAAGCTCAAATTCGGTTTTGCTTCAATCTTTTAATAAGATTTAGTTCAACTTTGAAGTTAAAAAGTTTATAAGCTTCTTCATGATTGTTAACTTGCAGCGTATAACAAAGTTTTATTCAACTTTAAACTCACAAAGTTTTCCAACCACAAAAAAGAAGTAGAAAAGGGGCGAGTGGGGACGTGGGGAATCGCGCTGCCTCCCCATACCCTGCCTGTCACATCAGTTCCAAGGCGCCAGGAGGGCACATAACTCGCCCCCCCCCTTCCAAACACTCATGGAGAGAAGGCGCTGCCTGCGCAAAGGAGATAGGCCGAGATAGGCCACCCCCCTTCCCCCGCGTTTTTTTTAAAAAACCGAAGTGGCTGCAATCCTCATCACGGACTGAGCGCCGCCAGGAACTGTCCAATGCCTGCAGGTTCTTGAATGTTTCTGACAGTACTCACAGCTCTTTCTTAAACTTCAATCTATGTGATTAAATTTAACTTGCTTGAAAAGGGAAACAATATGCCCGTCTGTCCACAATGTCACCTCTACCTTACCTCAGGAAGGAAGGCGCCAACCATTGTACGGTCTGACAGAGAACAGGCAGGCCAGAAAATTGAAGGATCTCGAGCCCAGATCAGAGTAAGGAAAGTCTACGACCACAGGCCCGAGTTTCCTCCTTACCTATTCCCTTCTCAAGTTAAAGGTAAATAATCACGAGTTTCTTTTAAACCAACAGTTTTGAAGAAACTTAGCAAAACCAAATCCTTTTTATCAATAAACCCAAAAAAAAAACTTAATGTACTATAAGTTTTAAAGGTTGAGAGGGAAAGAGAAACGATTGTTAAGAAAATTACTAGTTAACAACCAACTACCTTTCAATCCCAACAACAAAATTTCCACCTTTTCAAAAAATAATTTTGAACTAAGCCTACTAAACACAACCAGCCACATATCTATTTAATTAGGTACACCTTTGAGTTTGTATAGCTAGAAAGAGAAAAAATTCAGATGTGGGAAGAACCCAAAAACATCACTCTTTTAGATCTACAAAATCCGAAACTTTAACAAGAACTCTACATGTGCAAACAAGACCAAGTGTAATACCTCAACAAGCTCCATGCCAAATCGTATATCTGGTTTGTCTGAGCCGTACCGTGACATGGCTTCAGCATATGTGATTCTCAAAAATGGATTTGGAAGTTCCACATTTTTTATCTCATGAAAAACCTATAACAACCAGCATACTAAGGATTTTAATATCTAAAACATGCTCTGGCTAACTCATAGTTCAGGAGTAGTATAGAAACTTTCAGGCTCCAAAAAGAAGAAGCAATGAGCTCCAAAAGCTCCTGCAAAACTTGCTGCCAGTAAGTCACGGGCAAGCAACTTTTCTGACAAGATTTAGAAAGTCCTTACAAGTCTGATCAAGTCCTCGTTAATCGACAGCATATCATCCAAGGGAGTAAATGATAATTCCATGTCCAATTGTGTAAATTCAGGTTGCCTATCTGCTCTCAAATCTTCATCTCTAAAACACCTGCAACAAGAAATAACTCAACATCCAACCTCATCAAAAAGTTACATTTGTGGTATGGTGGGTAAAAGCTCTATGTTGAAGATACTCAAAGTTTTCATTTGTATATCCTGCTCTCTTGTTTCCAGACGGGAAGGTATGGTTCATGAAACCTTAAAAAGAAAACGTTGAATGCTTCTTCAGGTTTTTGAAAGCTACCTTGCAAATTGATAGTATCTGTCAAATCCAGAAACCATGAGCATTTGCTTGAACAACTGCGGACTTTGAGGAAGTGCATAGAACTGCCCTGGCTGTGATAAAAATGATTTCTATGATTAGCATGACTTTTAAAAGAGGCTACACCCTTCTTTACCTCACAGACTAATTTAAGATATCTATTTACCTGCATGCGAGATGGTACAAGATAGTCACGAGCTCCTTCAGGTGTGGATCTTGACAAAATTGGAGTCTCAATCTGTTAAAAAGAAAAGCCTGACCACAGATGTAATCATGAAGAGACAAAGAAATGTTTAAGATCATTGAAATTTTGGTTCCAAAATATCATATTGTTTGTAAGAGGTCGTTTCTCCAAAATTCACTCCAGTTCAGCTTACCTCGACAAAGTCATGAACATCTTCTAAAAATCGTCTTATAATCTTCACGATTCTATGGCGAACTCTCAAATTTTTACTCATCTGATGTCGGCGCAAATCAAGATGTCGATACCTAAGTCACAACAATTACAGATCTCTAAGATGTTATAAGTCAGTTATGGGCCATGTAATGAACATATTGCCTACATCAAACTCGTACATCAAGTGTAGAATATACAGGGAAGAACATCAAAGGGGCATGATAGCCAACAGCTCAAATATAGAACTTCTCAAAACTCACCCAAGTTTGAGAGAGCAGGTATCCAGGATTGAAGGCTTACTAGCATAATCTGCCAGCTGAATGTGTATTCTAAAACTGTTCTTTATGCAATCGACCATTGTATTCAAAGAATGACTTACAAGCAAAGGAAGAGGTATGCATTGGCATGACTGCTCGGTGCCTGGCTGGGAGAGGGATTCGAAAAAACAGCCAGCTATCCCCAGACGAAAAAATGAACTGTTAGAAGCATAATGTCTTCTACCTGTGAATACCGACTTGCAAAGAGACCAACATGGAGCTTCTGTAGGTATTACAATTCCCAATAAGCCCCCTAGAGGTCCGAGGTCAATCTTGATAATGCAGAATACATCAATTTAACCCCACTCCCCCTCCCCCAATTTTCCCATTGTTGACAAGGATATTAGATATATTTAAGCAATCTTTTGATAAGGTAGATTACAATGAAGAAAGTAGAGATCAATGTCTAAGAAAGTAGAGATCAATAGAGACTATGCCACTTCATTTGGAGTCTCTGTTGTTTTTTGTTTTTCTAGTGAGTAGAGTTGTGATTGATTCCTTGTTTTGTACCATGTTTTTTCCGCCCATATGGAGTTGATTGCATGGCACTTGTTTAAGTCTCCCCCTTCTTGAATGCATCTATTGATCATTATGATCACTTGTCAAGCTATCATGCTTGTTGTTTTAATGCTGGCTGTTTTCTTGATTCAATGCTCTTGATCCTAGGAAAAGGATAGTGGTTACTCTGAAATCCAACAGGTTATGGGCCAACACACCCAAAATTGCCTGGCCTCTTGATGCATTAAACCTACTACCAGAACAAGTATTTGAATTAGGGTAGTGGGCATTTTCCTGATTTGAGCCAGCAAACTTCCCACCACAAATTGATTGTTTGTGTGCAAGTTAGTGCAATCTTTGGGTTGGAGAGACTGCTGTCTTTTGGCAATGAAGAAAAAGCCCTTCAATGGGATCTGATGGGCAACATGATTGTGCAAGCTGCAAAAGACATCAGCCTGGTGTGTATGGTATTGTGGATCATGGCACTCTGGATAATCTACTGAAAGACTGTCCAATCCAAAATAGTGGTAGCATGAGTATGACTAGACTTTTTTAATGCCTACTACCAACTACAGGCTTGACTAGAAATGAGCTTGGCTAATTTTAGCTTTTGGACATGAATGCCCTGGTAGCTCTAAAAATAGGTTTGTAGCCTGGCAACATGCGAACCCGTTAGGAGGTTAGTAGGCCTAGTACAACCTGTAATTTAATTATGATTATGAGGGGTTTGGGGCCATCATGGGTATATGGTCATAATTAATGGTTGGAGGCCTAAACTCAAGATGGTGGATTTATATGGGTCTATCAATGACTCATAGGAGAACTGGATGACGTGGCCCAGTTAGGCTGCAAATGTGTCCAGTGAGGTGTCACATTGCACTACTAGTGCTGCATGGAGGGTATAAGTATACCCATTGGGCTCTCACTAGTGTATGCTTGATTTTGATGTTAGTAGCTACATGTTGCTGGTGTGACTCCTCTAGATCCATTCGATCTAGATTTCGTTGGGTTGGCTTGTCCACCATCCGATTCCCTAGTGTTACTTTGTTGCAGCTTGTTTAGCTTTCGTATCCTTGGTGAGGGACTTTATAGGATTTTGTGCACCAACCAGAGGAATAGAATCATATCCATGTTTAATTTAATAGTTGCTTCACGAAAAAGAGCCAAACTGAAAGATACACGGATCCATGATGACCTTACTTACTTAGCGAAAAATGCGACACACTGGCCAAGTGGCCAGAATACCTTAGAAATCATTTCTGGCATTTCTTAGTTTTTCCCTTTTTGCTGACCGACTTTGCCAACTTATGAGTAACTCTAAAACAGCTGGACAAACAAATATCCCAAAGGCGGTTGGCGGTTACCAACTTTTGTACATATACAAAGACTGACATAAATAGCCTTAAAGGCTTGTAAGATATTTTTTTGACACTTGTAAATCTCTATATTAGCTGAATCAAGCTATGTATGTGACAGAACGTCGTCAAGACTTCCAAATTGCCAAGACATCAGGTCGACGTGTGATTTACTGAGAGGGTCAAGTTTGCTACCTTGATAGAGCTTTTGGCAACCCCCACCAATAGGGAGTTGGGGCCCCTGGGCATTGGTGTCCCATTCACAAAGCTACATATTGGAGTTTGGAATTGTAATGGTATATATTCATCATCTACTACTCGAGATCTTACATATTTTATTACAGGTCGAGATGTTCTATTCTTCCTTGCACAATGCACATGCACGAGGTATTCATAATTCTACTATTCCCTACTGAGTTTTAACTAAAGTTTTATATGCCAAACTGTCCCACACACACACATTAGGAGGGTTTTTTTTTTTGCTCTAATTTTAAAATTCGTTTCGAATGGTCCGTTTTAAACGAAGTTTTTGAAACAAAATTTCATTGAATGAAACGAGTTTTAGTGAAACATTGCCAGCCAGGGGTTCAGCCAGGGGTTCAACCCGACTATTATCGGACTCATCTTGGAGAGAGAAATAGTAGCGTTCCCAGTGCTACCACGTTATCTATCTTCAGGATTATCACATGGTTTGAGATTTTGTATTGGCTCAGTTTCAGGTTTCATCGCACCAGCTTGAGATTGAGATTGGACCCTTTCAGAGTACCCCACGGGAGGAGAGGATTTGTCAGATGTGTTCCCTATCCAAGGTGGAGACCGAGGAACATTTCCTATTCAGATGCCCAGTGTATTATGAAAGCAGAGGGAGATATCACTGCCTCTTCCGGGATGTACCTGTTACACTGAGATCCCCTATAGCATATGAGGATCCACAATGTGTTGCACTCATGGTCAAAGCGATGTTCCTATTGCGGCAGGATCTATTTCAGCTAGTCAACCGAGTCATTTTGTCATCCAGCGCCAGATTACGTCCTTCTCTTGCGGGAGATCACAGATCGATCCAGACCTAGATGACAGCGAGGATGATGATATCGACCGGCATGGAGACTATTAAGATCCAATCATGGATCCGGCACATTCCGATGAGAGCGGTAGCTCCAAAAGTCATAGGACCAATTTGAGACAGTCGATGACTCCCCATCAGAGGCACTTGAGGCCAGTTGTGTCTAGGTGTGTTGCGGTCGCAACCTAGTGTACTTGCACGTGATGTGCTGCATGGCGAGTTTTGTAGAGCCAACATACAACTGACCAGGTTACACGTAATTTGGTCGGCAGTGAGTAGGGTTAGCCAGCATGTGACCAATGTGGTCTTATAGCCACGTGTACAACGGGCATGGGGGTGGCATAGCATTAAGATATTGTAGGGGGTAGACTTGGTAGGCCAAGTGGACTGACCACCCACATGAGCACCAAGTGCCCCCGGAGTAGGATAGAAAGCAATGGGCTTAAAGGCTTGCCTATGGATGGGAGGAGATTCATTCTACACACCGGCTAGCTTGGGGAGAGGAGCTTGAAGCTCTTGTCTTGTAACATTTGGTATCAGAGGACTCAAAATCTAATGGACTCGATCTTGGTAGTTGTGGGCAGGTTCACTAAGATGGCTCATTTTATTGCCACCAAAAAGAAAGTGACAGCTCCACAAGTCGCAAAATTGTTCATTGATCATGTAGTGAGATTGCATGGACTTCCAAAGTCCATTGTCTCAGATATGGATCCTATTAGAGCCTAGTTACAGCTCTATCATGATCCCGACATGGCCGGTTACCAGAGGGCCTGAGGCCTAGTATTGGCAAGGGTCGGTGACCGACGAGGACATCTGTCCCAAGTTGGGACCGGTGCGTCACGAGCACTGACCCGGTGTGGCCGCCTGACAAGCTGTCAGAGACACGGTGTGTTTTGACCGTCGGGACGCTTTAGTCGACCAAGCGGAAGAGTCAGCCTCGCCTGTCACTTTCGTAGAGGCACACACCAGTACTTATTTGACATACACCACCGTGAAGGAAGGTATGTTGTTTAGAAACGAAAAAGTATTCGTGCCAAACGTGAAGGATCTTCACCGTAAGATACTTCATGAATGCCATGATAGTTCCTGCGTAGGGCATCTTGGTATTGATGAGACCAATGAGCTTTTAAGAAGACATTTTGTCTGGCCACGATTGCAGCGAGATGTAAGAGAGTACGTCCAGTGTTGCACGGCTTGTCAAGTGAACAAGGCTAAGAGAGTAAGTCCTCTGGGCTTGCTACATCCACTTGAGATACCTACAGGAAGCTGGGAAAGCATCTCTATGGATTTTATTGTTGGGCTACCCAAGATCCATAAGGGATTAAATTCCGTTATGGTAGTGGTAGACACGTTTTCCAACGACCAAGAAGGTCACAGCTCAGTTCATCGCAATGACCAAGAAGGTCACAGCTCCGCAAGTTGCTGAGTTGTTTATTGAGAATATTGTCAGATTGCATGGCCTTCCGAAGTCCATTGTGTCTGACAAGGATCCCAAGTTTACGGGAAGTTTCTGGATTGAGGTGTTCGCCAAGCTGGGAACACAGTTGTGGATGAGTAGCTCTGAGCATCCTCAGACGGATGGTCAAACAGAGCAAGTGAACCAGATCTTGGAAGATATGCTTAGGGCATATGTTAGTGGTACACAAACAGACTGGGTAAAGCATTTACCAATTACGGACTACAGGATACAGGCCTACTGGGCTACTCTGCATATATTCCGCAGGCCTCTTTACATTTATTGTTGGTTATGTATATTTCTGATTACGCATTTTATATTAGTCATGTACAGGTCCCAAAGCCTTTTTTATATGCTTATGACCCGCATTGGGTCCTTTTTTATGACATTGACTGGCCTTGGGCCCTTATTATATGGTTATATGTGGAGTGGGGGCCCGTAGGAGGGCGCACTATTTTCCCTCCACATTTTGCCTCCCTTTACTTTTGAATTCCTATTTTAGGGTTCATTGGTAGGGTATTTATAGGGGCATTTGTACACTCATTTTTCAGATTATTGATTCGTATTGCTTGGGCTCTTCATGGGAGAACCTATTGTCTTGTCTATTGCTTGTAGGGCTTTAGTCTATTGCTGTCTTTTATGCTTCATTGATTCAACACCTGAGATTTTGATCATAACTTGGTATTAGAGCACTTTCCTGATTGCTGAATTAGTGCCCATTTTCCTTGCTGATTTTTCTCTCTTTGCTTCAGCAACATTCAACACAGTTTGGAGGAAGACCAACTCCCATCAGAGCATTTTCCTTGGCGGAGCTTTAGCAGATAGTTAGCGGAAGTACTTCCACTAAATTTGGCGGCCGGAAAAACTAAAAAAAAAAAATTTGGGCAAATTATTTCTGGTGCCCAAGTTCCAAATCCTTTTCCCTCTTTTTTTTGCATCTTCCATTTGATTCAGGGAGAGAATTCCCAGCCATCTTTTCAGCATTGATTGGAGGCTGTCCAACGTCCTACTTCATCACATTTTTCAGCCATTGTTCTAGCAGAGTTTCAGCCAAATTTCAGTTTTGATTGGAGGCTGTCCATCGCCCTATTTCATCATGTTTTCCACAGATTTCCAGCCATATTTTCAGCATGGATTGGAGGCTGTCCAGCGCCCACTTTCATTCTCCTTGTGGTCACATTTTCCAGCCAGCTCTTCGCACACGCTTGGAGCTCTATCGAGAGGTATCTTGGCTGGTTTTTCCTTGCTTTCCACACCTTTTCTTGACAATTGTCATTTCCTTTCTTGCTCTTAGTGTCGTTTGTGTACCTAAAGCGTATTTGGGGTGACGACAAAAGTCCGCTCCCTCCGATATTAAGCTTTTCTTACACTCTCTTCACTTCCTGCATTCCTTACTTCCCCTACATCTTCTGAGCCTCGCATACCGTCTTCCACTTACCTTGACGAAGTACGGCATGAATTCCGAGATCATCTTAGGGAAGCCATGAGTGATGTACGCACTGATTCACGCCAGGAGTTACGAGAGACGTTCACTGCTCTTTCTGCCCAGATTGCTACACTATCATTACAGTCCAGTGTTTCTCCACTATCTCTACCTGTTCCCCCACAACGTACATTTCCACCACCTGAGACTCCTTCATCTTCTGGTCCTTTGCTACGAGACTTTAAGGATAAGGTTCAGCCTACTGTGTATTCTGGGTCATCCGATAGGAATGAACTCGAGAATTGGTATTCTAAACTTGAGACCTACTTCCTTATGTTTTCTAAGATTGACATTCAGCGGATACATTTGGCTGCTTTACATTTGGAGGGCCGTGCTGCTACTTGGTGGCGCATGTTTCGCCAGACGGCTTCACACCCTGGCCTTGCTAGTTGGACAGAGTTTATGATAGCACTCCGCCTAGCGATGATTGATCCTCAGTGGCTTATTCAACAACGCGACATCTTTCGCAGTTTATCTCACACTGGTGACTTGGCTGCTTATACGACACGGTTTACAAAGCTTTCCTATCTATTCCTAGATATTTCTACATTGGAGCTCATCTCTCGCTACATTGCTGGTCTACGAGGCGCACTCAGGTATGATGTTTCTTCTTTTTTTCCAATACTCTTTCTCACGCCATCTCCCTTGCTACCGCACTGCAGCACAAGTACTCTCCCATCTCTTCCTCTGTTTCTCGTCCTTCACGTCCTTTCACACGTCCTATTATTTCCTCTCCATCCTCTGCTAGTCCCACATCTGTCAGTTCACCTTCGTCCACTCTTCCTTCTGCACCACGTCCTCCTTTTTCTCCTCGTCCTGTTTTTGTTCGTCGCTACTCACAGCCTAAGATGTCTAAGATCCGTGAGAAGCGCTTATGTTTCAACTGTAAGAGTCCTGATCATATCGCCCGTGATTGCCGACAGCCTGCTACTGCTACTGCCGTCTATTTCCATGATGCTGACACACCTGATGATAGTCCTGATTCTGCCATATGCCTTCATATTCTTGATGATGACCCACCTGTTGATCAATTTGCCACACCCACTGAGCCTGTTCCTGATCCCCCTGATCTAGCTGTATGCCATGCTCAGCTTGCTTATGCTACTTGGGCCGGTAAGTCGGGTCCACGCCATATCCGTCTTCGCGTACGTATCATTGGTCGTGAGTTTATTGCCCTTGTTGACACGGGTAGCACTCACTCGTTTCTCAGCAGTCATATTACTACACGCATTCGTGCTATGCCAGTCACTACGCCTCATCCCCTGCATGTTGAGGTTGCCAGCGCACACTCTTTTCCTAGCACGCAGATGTATCAGCAGCTTTCATATCGGATTGGAGACTTCCTTGGTCAGGCAGATTTTCATATTATTCCACTTACACGGTACGATCTTATCCTCGGTGTTGATTGGTTTGCATCCCTTGGTGCGGTTACAGTAGACCTCCAGCAGCAAACATTGACATTCTCTCATGATGGTACTCGGCATATATTTTCCGGTACTGATTCTCGGCAGGACTATCAGCTTATTTCCGGGAAGCAGTTCATACGGAGCCTCCCGAAGGCCTACTGTGCGGCTATTCTTTCTGTTTAGCCAGTTCAGCCTATTGCGGATGCACCACCTTTGCCACAGGTATTTTATGAACTGTTGCGTGAATTTGAGCATGCTTTTAGAGAGCCGACCCAGTTACCACCTTTACGAGATGTCAACCACCATATAGACCTTGTTTCCTCTGCATCACCTCCTTCTCGTCCTCCTTTTCGTATGTCTATTGTTGAGCGCGAGGAAGTCCAGCGTCAGGTGTTTGATTTATTACGTCAAGGCCTTATTGTTCCTAGCCACAGTCCTTTTGGTGCTCCTGTTTTACTTGTTGATAAGAAGGATGGTACTAAACGTCTATGTATTGATTATCGTGCTTTAAATAAACTTACTATCCGTAATCAGTACCCTATCCCTCATATGGATGACCTGTTTGACCAGTTAGGCCAAGCCAAGATCTTTTCTAAACTTGACCTCCGCTCCGGTTATCACCAGATTTGTATGCATCCTCTTGATGAGCACGAGACAGCTTTCTGGACCCACTTTGGTCTATACGAGTTTCGTGGCCTTCCTTTTGGTGTTACCAATAACCCGCCCACTTTTCAGAATGTCATGAATAACATCTTTCGTCCTCTGCTTGGAAAGTGTGTCATTGTTTATTTTGACGATATCCTCATTTATAGCACCACTCTCTCTCTTCATGTTCAGCACGTTCGTTCTGTTTTTGTTTTGTTAGTTACTCATCATCTGTATGCTAAACGTTCTAAATGTTCTTTTGTTGTTGTACAAATCGAGTTTTTGGGCTTCTTTGTTACTAATGGTATTGTTCGTCTCGACCCTCGTAAGGTCCGTTCTATTCTTTCATGGCCTGTGCCTGCTGATGTTCATGATGTTCGTATGTTTCTTGGTCTTGCTATCCATCTTCGTAAACCAATTGCTCATTTTGCCACTCTTGCATCTCCTTTGCATGCTCTGTTGAAAAAGGAAACTTCGTTTGCTTGGACTCCCGCATGTCAGTCAGTTTTTGATAATTTGAAGGTTAAGCTTACCACTGCCCCTGTTTTATGTCTTCCAGATTTTTCCCAGCGTTTTGCTGTTGAGACTGATGCTAGTTCCACAGAATTAGGTGCTTTGTTACGTCAGCGTCAGTGTGTTATTGCATATGAATCCCGTCGTCTTCGTTCGTATGAGCAGCGCTATTCCACTCATGAAAAAGAGTTGCTTGCTATCATTTTTGCTTTAAAGAAGTGGCGTCATTATCTGTATCGTGTTCCGTTTGATGTTTTTACTAATCACCAGTCACTTCGTTATTTGTATACACAAAAGGATCTTAGTGATCGTCAGTACCGTTGGCTTCAGTTTTTACAGCCCTTTCATTTTGATATTCATTATAAGCCTGGTAAAAGTAACGTTGCTACTGATGCTTCGTCTCGTTTACCTGCTCTTACTTACAGTCTTGTTACGTCTCCCCACTCTTGGTATGATGATCTTCCTCAGGCTTATGCCACATGTCCAGACTTTCGTGATGTTATGTCGTCTGCCTCTCGTCCTTCCTCTCACCCTCACCAGGTTTATTCCATTTTTAATCATCGTTTGTTTCACTATGGTTCGTTATGTATTCCCAGCACTCTCGACATACGTCCACAGCTCCTTCTTGATGCCCATTCCTCTCCTGTTGGTTTTCAGAAGTCCTTGCTCCGTTTGAAAGAACATTTTTATTGGCCTTCCATGAAGCGTGAGCTTTCCCACCTTAAAAAACTTGTGATTTTTGCCTTCGTAACAAGAATTCCCGTGAAAAACCTGGCGGTCTCCTTCAAAGTTGGCCTATTCCTTCCCGCCAGTGGACTGATATATCTATGGACTTCATTTTAGGTCTTCCCCGTACTCAGCGTGGTCATGCTCTTGTTTGGTGGTAGTTGATAGGTTTTCTAAACAAGCTCATTTCATACCAGTCAAACGTACTATTACAGCAGAGCAGTGTGGTCGTATATTTATTTCTGAGATTTTCCGCTTACATGGTCTCCCACGATCTATACTTACTGATCGGGATACCAAGTTTACATCAGGTTTTTGGACAGAGCTTATGCGTATCTTGGATGTTAGGATACTTATGGGCACTGCTTATCATTCTTCTGTGGATGGTCAGTCTGAAGTTATTAACCGGGTATTGGAGGATTATTTACAACATTATGTTTCTCCTTCTGGTCGTGATTGGGATCAGCATTTATGTTTGGCTGAGTATAATTATAACAGTTCTGTTAGTTCCAGCACAGGTGTTTCTCCTTTCCTGCTTGCTCATGGATACTCACCAGTTCTACCCGGTATACCTGCTCCTCCAGATGATGCACCTGTTACTATTTCATCTTATCTTTCGAGTGCTCGGGAGATTATTACTAGAGCTGCTACTCATTTACAGCATATTCAGCAACGGTACAGGACCATTGTTGATTGTCATCAGCACCATGTTGAGTTTGCAGAGGGAGATACTGTTTTTCTCCGGTTACGCTTTGCTCGCCATCGTTTTGTAAAGGGTCTTGCTTCTACTGAGAAGCTTGCGCCGCGCTATTATGGGCCTTTTCAGATTCTTGAGCGCCTCAGTCCAGTTACATATCGTCTTGAGTTACCTGCTGCTACTCGGGCTTGTGATATCTTTCATGTCAGTTTATTACATGCTGCTATTGAGGATGATGCTCCTCGAGATTCCTCATTTCCTACAGATCCAGAGCTTTTTCCATTCCTGCAGGCTGCTATTTTACAGGTGCGCTTATTGCATAGTCGTCGCCATCGGCAGGTTCAGTTTTTGGTCCAGTGGGATGGTGGTCCTATTGAGGAAGCTACTTGGGAGCCCATTGATGTTTTTTATCATACCCCTATCCTGGCTGATCAGGCTCGATCACTTGCAGCTACCATTGCTTCTCGGGATGCTCCGGCTTCTCTTGATGTTCCTTTCTCAGATGGGATATCTTGATGCAGGTATTGTGGACCATGGTTGATTATTAAGAAGGTGAGCCAAGTAGCTTATAAGCTACAGGTACCTGTGGGATGCAAGGTGCATCCAGTATTTCATGTTAGCAAACTGAAGAAATGTTTGCATGATGGCGATAGCCTGGTGGAAGGTCTAGTGTCTCTAGAGGAGAAATGGGCAAAAACAGCGCGAGGAGAAAAAGTAGGAGGAAAACTGACAAGGGTAGGACTAACAGAAGAGGTAGAAGAAAGAACAAGACGAAGATGACAAGGGAAAATACTTATGCTGCAAAGCGGTGGAGAAGGAGATGGCATGAGAGAGAGTGAGTGGAAAAAATAGAAAAAAGGTCATACCTGAGCGCTCCTCGTAAGCCTGCAACATAGTGGGAAATGAGCTTCAATGTAGAAATATCTGGAAACGGGTAGGAGAGCTCTGTAAAACGTGTTGTATAAGTAGCCAAATCACTAATCTGGATGAGGCTATGAAAAATGTCATGCTGCTGAATAAGCCATTGAGGATCAATCATAGCAAGATGGAGGATTGTCATAAACTCTATCCAACTAGAACGGCTAGGATGTGAAGTCGTATGCCGAAACATACGCCACTAAGTAGCGGCACGGCCCTCCAGATGTGGAGCAGCTAAGTGGATGCGCTGAACGTCAGTCTTGGGAAACATAAGGAAATAGGGTTCAAGCTTAGAATACCAATTCTCGAGTTCATTCCCATCGAATGACACAGAATATACAATAAGAACCTTACCCTTAAATTCCCGAAGAAGAAAAGTACAACCACAACCAAAAAGAGGAGCTGGTGGTGTAGAAGATGCAAGGGAAAAAGGTGGCACAGGTGGCGTGGAAGTTCTTGGTGGGGGAAATGCCATAGGTGGAATAGGTGATAGTGGAGCGAAACTACACTGTAAGGAAAGCGAAGCAATCTGGGTGGAGAGAGCGGTGAGTGTTTCTCGTAACTCAAGGCATAAATCATTGCACACATCACTCATGGCTTCACGAAGGTGATCTCGAAACTCATGGCGCACCTCATCAAGGTAAGTAGAGGAAGGGAGATGAGCCTTGAAAGATGAGGGAGAGGGAGAAGCTTCCATGAAAAGATGCAAAAAGTAATGAAAATGTACAAAAAGCTTAAAATTGGAGGGAGCGGACTTTTGTCGTCACCCCAAATATGCTTAAGGTACACAATCAACACTGAAAGCAACAAAGGAAAGATATAAATCGTCGCATATGAAAAGAGTAATGAAAAAAAATGTGAAACCAGCAAATACCTTTGAAAATGGTAATGGAGATGGGTGCTGGGCAGCTTCGAACTGGAGCTGAAAATGGACTGCAAATAGGTTGCAAATGCAACAGAAAAAATGGTGGAGATGAGTGCTGGACAGCCTCCAAACACATCTAAAAAGTAGGCTGCAAATAGACTAAAAATGACAATGGAAGTGGGCGTTAGACAGCTATGAAAATATGCTGAGATATCACCAAAAAGATGATGTCGATGGGGACAGCCACCAATCAAATATGCAAATGGGCCACAAAAAACGCTGAATGCTGAGAGAGGCTACAGCTACCAAATAGGATGAGGCAGTCTATGGGACCGCAAAATACTAAAAGCTCAATCTGGTTAATTGGAACTACAATGGTTTTCCATTGGATAAAGGTATTGGCTCAAGGCAAGTGGCAAAAAAGTCCAATATCTATTTCTTAACAGAATATGAATTTGTATAGTGAAGATTAGTTCGATAAATCAGCCTTGACACAGCCAAATTCAAGGATTTTATTGTTAGGAAAATTTGATGGAAGGATATTGAATGCTCAAAAGCTTTTTACAAGAGGAGTGATGATCCTCTTTGGTTAGAGGAAACACCTTTAAAAGATTCAAATATTAACAGGCAACCTATGGATGCCGCCAACATCATTACTCATTTTGGTAAGGAGCTACTCGGACCTTCATGGCATACATGAGCTTGTCATAGATGGCCAGCCTCAAGTGGGTTTACTTGTTCCTCTATAAAAGATGATAGCATTGCTGACTATGCCATGGCCTCTCTTAGCACAGATGGCAGGACTGGGGAGAGATGAAGGTTGCTCCTCGATCACCAGAAACAGATCATCACCCAACTCTTTTAGAGCTATATTTGACTTATGAAATTTATGTGTTAGAGAATTTGAGAATTTCTACAAAATAATGCTTACACAGATCAACATTTGACTTAATAGATAAAAATTGACTTACAAGCTAAAACTTTGCTATAGTCATAGAATTCGCATCAAAACTTACAGTCTCTTCTTTATTCAAATGACAAAATCATGACTGTAGCTTATTGAAAAGGTTTATCTAAGAGCTTTGAAATCAACACCTAGTGAAACTTGAAAACAAACTCCTTGTCTCTTGGAAATGTCTGGGCGTCCAATTGAAATCCAAGAATATACAAAACATATGCAAAAGAGATAATGCACATAGGTGACATGTTGTAAGGATATGCATCTTTGAATAAAAAAAAGCCCTCTAATAAAACAACACTAGGTCGTATTTCATGTCACAAATATGTTCATGTCACCCGTGTAAACATCAACAAGCTAGACAGATTCCTTAGTGTAGGATCACGCCAAAGTGGACATTGTACATCAATACATTATAAAAATGCAATTTTTGAAAAAACTGCTACTTTTTGAACTCGTCACACTAAGAGACTACCACAAGCAAATATGAGAGCTTCAAGAAACATGCAAAAGCATGTGATCAAATTCAACATGCTAGCAGACGAAACAAAACACCTAGTCGTCTCTGTTTTGGCTCAAACACCGAAGGAAAAGTGGCAATAATCATTTTCATTGGTACAAGCGTAAGCTAAAGCTAGAACAATCATTAACAAATACAACATACAAGAGCATGAAACACACAATAACTTCAATGTGGAAAACTTTGTCTTGTCCAACTTTAGTGATACTTTCTTTGAAGGACAATTAAAGTTCAATGTGTATACACCACTATATATAAATGTTCAAATGCAAGAGCATTCAACAAACAGCTAGTATTATCCATCCATTATAATAGAACAATAGTTGAGTGATTATTAGGTTGTCGTCTAAGAAATGCAATGCAGGAGATCTATTTTTAGCAACTATCCTAAAAAAAACACCAAACATGGACATTCTGGCATATTGCAGTAACTAATTGTCTTTTGAACCTCAAATTTTGGTCACGTACCTTAGACGAACCTCTTCAGATGTAGCATCTTTTAGATCGTCTGGTACAGTGACTAGGAAAGGCAATGTTGCCCTTACTGGATTCAACAACTTGATGTTTTCTGCCGTTATCTATCATTCACAATTGCATCCAAATGAATCTCCATCTCTTCTAAAAACCTCTACTCAACTATTGTCCATAATTCTCTTTCTAACAATCGATCAAATCTTCTCATTTGTTGATATTATTAAGCACATTTCATCACAGATTGCATCCTTTCAGAAGAAAATTAAAAGCGTTTTAAAGGCCAATTGTGCTTTAGAACTTATTTTTTAGTTAAGTCGGGTCCACTAGGAGCAATAATTTACATAGTCCATCCAACATTGGGCAATGTCTATTTTTTTAATGCCTTAAGGCTGAATTGGGTCTAGTAGAAAGGCACAAGTAACTAGCCCAAGTTTTGATGTTGCCCCTTGCAAGGAATCATTCCTCATACGGTTCTTGAGGTTTTGATGCATTCCTTGTGTGTTTTTTTGGAGAGCCATTTTTTTGCTTTGTGACAGGTTTTCGAAGAATGAATATATTAGCTATCCTTGCTATGTTTGTCAAAATTTTCTTGAGATGGCTGCTGGAATTTTTTGTTTTTAAACAATTTGGAAGTCTAAATCCAGCCTTTATGTAAGGTGAAAATCAGCTTGCAAGAATCGGTGCCATAGTTGATGATGAAGATGCGATGGCAATGTTTACTTATTTCTATGACTTCTGAGCATGCTCATGTCATTTTTACACTTGACAATCTCCCTAACCAAACTCTTGAGAGTTTGATTTTGCTTTACTTAAAGAAGAGCGTAGGATGCATGAGGTTTATCAAGGTTCTATTCCCCCTGATGTTGCTTTGTTTGAAAATCACAACAATGTAACATTGATAACGAGAGTTCTGAGGGAAAGTCAAGAGGAAATAAGCCACTATTGTGGAAAGCTTGGACATTATGTTGATATATCTGGATTCATCTTTCTGGATAGGGTATTGAATTGGATAGGGACATCTATGTGGCATCATGTTATTTCCGTCCTAAGCAATCTTCCTTTGTCGAGGGTGTCGATTCCCCAAGGCCCATACACAAATTTACCAGCCAACATCACTAGATACTCTAAGTGGGACCATATATTATTCATTGCGAACTTTGATGTCAAGAGTGCTCCATAACAGGCTAAGTTCCATGCAGTGGCCAACCAATTATGTATAGATGTTCTTAATTGTGATGATATGGGAGTCTCCAAGACATCAACTGACAAGGTGGGACCTATTACTGCTTATGTTGAGCATCCATTATACCTAGGTGAAGCCCATGAGTTAGCCATTTATAATGGTTTAGCTTGTTGGCCAAACTAAGGAAGTTACATGTGCCACCCACATAGTGGCGATCACAATGTCCTATCTCTCTCTCTCTCTCTCTCTCTCTCTCTCTCTCTCTCTCTCTCTCTCTCTCTCTCTCTCTCTCTCTCTCTCTCTCTTGTGAACCGTCGTCTTGTGAACCTCCTCCTCAGCTCCTCCTCTGGTGCTTTTAGCGTGAGTTTATCCCTCGTGCCCCTCCCCGTCTTCTCGACGATTTACATATTTGGACCGACTATGCTACTCAGCTTTACACAATACCCACTGATACGCCCATCTCCATCTCTCCTCGACCTTCAGACTTCACCTTCTTCACCCTTGACTTGGTTCGGGCAGCAATCAAAAAGCTGAAAACCCGCACCAGAGATATTGAAGACCTTGAGTCTGAGCTACTGATTCAGGCCCCCCGATACTCTTGCCCCTACATTATCCACTCTCCTTAACCATGTTGTTGTTGAGGGCTTCCCATCCTCTTGGTGCACCAACATCATACATCCTATCCATAAAAACGGTGACCCCATGGTACCTGGTAATTACCGCACTATTATGATTGGACATGTCCTCGCACGCGAAGTTATATGGCGTCATCCTCCAGCCTGCAGTTAGCTCAGAGGCAAAGTCCAGGAGATTACATGCTTTGGGTCAGGCAGGGTTCCGCGCTCATTATTCCACTACAGATCACATATTCACACTCCGAGCCATCATTGAGGAAGCTAGACACAGGAAAGAAAAGGTTTACTGCTGTTTTGTGAACTTCAAGAAAGCCTTTGATTCTTATCCAGAGACTCCGAGACCTAGGTTTCCCTACAGATATTATTCTAGCCGTCATGGCTCTCTATGAGAGGGTTTTGGGTTGCTTTCGTCATGGTAGTGGCATTTCTGAACAGATCTGGAGTACTATTGGGATTAAGCAGGGATGCTCTCTCTCACCAGTTCTCTTTGGATTATATATTGACGAGCTAGAGCAGGTCACCTCTCAGTGTGGTGGGGACGGTTGTCGGCTGGGAGACATTTTGATTGCCATCCTTCTCTATGCGGATGATGTGGTACTAGTCTCCCGTACCAGAGAGGGATTACAGAGATAGTTGGACTGTGTACACACTTTTTGTACTCAGTGGGGTTTAGGGGTGAACCTCTCGAAGACCAAAGTTATGGTCTTCAATACCTCTCGGGGCTTCATGCAGCGCCAGGCTTACCTTTGATGGACAGTCCCTAGAGGTGGTTTCTCCATACACTTACCTAGGCGTGCTCTTCTCTGGTCCTACCTTCAGTATGAGACAGGCGGCTACTTCTAGACTTGGGAAGGGCCACTCTTCCCTAGTCCAGCTGGAGAGATTCTGCTTCCGTAAGTCTATTTGGGATGCCCCGAGTAAGTGCAGACTATTTGACACCATCGTCACCCCTTCAGCCTTGTATGCCGCAGAGATATGGTGTACAGGACTATCATCTTCACACTGGTCCAGCATTTCACGCTTACAGACCACCATGTTGGCTCGCATGATCTAAGCGAAGCCCTCGGTTCCCCATGAGATCATCCTTGCGGAGTTTGCCACCCCCCCTATTCAGATTAAGGCAGCCTTCCAGCTTATCACGTACATCTAGAGAGCTCAGGCACTTCCTGATACCGAGCAGAGATATACGCGGATTGCACTCATGTCCTCTCATCACCTTCAGACTCAGGGATACCGGCTATCATGGTTCTCTCAGGCATCACACTTCCTCATGGAAGCATTTGGTATCACTATCACTGATCTCCCTTTGGGTACACACCATTACATTAGACATGTTTTTTATACAGAGCATATCTCGACCGTACTTGGCGTCACCAGCTGGGGGTTAAGCCTGACTACTACCGGACTCACTTTCTAGAGCAAGATGCCACTGGTCTTCCAGTTTTACCTCGCTATTTGTCCTCTGGACTATCACACGGTCTCCATTTCACTTTGGGACAGTTCAGAGTCTCCTCACATCAGTTGGCTATTGAGACAGGCAGATTCCAGGGTACACCACGAGAAGAGAGACTATGCCTACTGTGTCCCCTACATGAGATAGAGTCCAAGGAGCATTTCATCTTCAGATGTCCCATATATTATGCGATTAGAGGGAGATATCACTGTTTATTCCGTAACATGCCTACTACACTCAGAGCACTGATGGGATATGAGGACTCTCGCTGTGTCGCACTTATGCTACGAGAGATGGTCTTGCTGCGCCAGGATATGTACCAGTCAGCTCACCAGCCACATCCTAGCTCTCAGACTCAGATTACATCTTTCTTCACCGGAAGACGGGCACGACCTGACGACGATGATGATGACGATGACATACCACCTCACCGATGTCAGAGACAGTATATCACTCATAGTCATGCAGCAATTCACACTTCTCGCCTTGTTACAAGAGCACACAGTTTTCACCCTCCTAGACGACGTCAACGACGGTCCATACCTCCTGATACAGCTTGTATTACGTCTTTTTACAGCAGCAGCAGTATCTGACACTATCTGATACTACTCTACTCCTGGCTATTCTTGCTCCCACCTATGGACAGTTGGCAGTTTGTAGTTTACAGTTATATTACTCATTTCTCTTTTATGCATAGTTTTTCTTGAAGACGTTCATATACGCTCCCATGGTTTTCACATACTTGACATGTACTCCTTTTGGACGTATATGCCTTTTGGCATGGAAAAGACATTAATAAAGAGCTCTCTCTCTCTCTCTCTCTCTCTCTCTCTCTCTCTCTCTCTCTCTCTCTCTCTCTCTCTCTCTCTCTCTCTCTCTCTCTCTCTCTCTCTCTCTCTCTCTCTCTCTCTCTCTCTCTCTCTCTCTCTCTCTCTCTCTCTCTCTCTCTCTCTCTCTCTCTCTCTCTCTCTCCTCTCTCTCTCTCTCTCTCTCTCTCTCTCTCTCTCTCTCTCTCTCTCTCTCTCTCTCTCTCTCTCTCTCTCTCTCTCTCTCTCTCTCTCTCTCTCTCTCTCTCTCTCTCTCTCTCTCTCTCTCTCTCTCTCTCTCTCTCTCTCTCTCTCTCCTAGTTCTTTATTACTACGGAGAGATTTATACGGGACACCCCGGCATTTTACCTCACAGCCACTAATTACTTCATTCTTCACTAGGCTGAGATCGTGTGATTTAGTGCCCGAGGATGATGATTATGACGACGACGAGGATGATAGCCGCTCACATGCTCATAGAGATCAGAGACAGTGTACCCCCCTGTTAGAGGTCTCAACACCACAGTAGGGCAAACACTCCCTGATCCACCCAACCTTGCCTACTCCCTGATATGAAGTAAGCCCCTCCTAGCCCAGTGTGAGAACTGGTAGCATGCAAACTGCCAAGTGTCGGCCACGTGGCACTGACGTGGCCGACTACACGTCGGGACCCAACGTGGGGCCCTATCCTGCTGACAAGGTCCCTGGGCTGTGTTAGGCCCGTCATGTCTATGGACCGTGTCGGGGCACACTACTCACACTGTCTTGCCCTGTTGGACGTGTACACTAGACACGCCCCTGACTGTGGTATTTGACCTCCTGTGTTCTCTAGGGTTTGGCACTGGTTACATGCTCGTAACACTCCCTCCCCCCTTAAGAACCGTCTTGGTCCTCTAAGACAAAGTCTGGAAAAATCTTGCGAAGGACGCTACCTCTTTCCCAAGTGGCATTCTCAACAGGCTGATCATTCCACTTGACTAGATATTCTTGGTATAGAGTATGACGGGTCTGCGTCTCTCTACTATCAAGAATCTCCTGTGGTTCATGTGGAGGTTACTGAGAATCCAATGGGAGAACTAGAACACTGTACCCTACCAGATTTTCTGATCTAGCTAAAGCTTTTCGTAACTGACTTACATGAAAGACTGGAAAGACCTTGCTGCTGTGTAGGAGTTCTAGTTCATAGGTGACCTCGCCTAGTCTCCTACTGATGGTAAAAGGACCACAATACGTGTAATAGATCCTCACACCACAGTAGGGCAAACACTAACTGATCCACCCAACCTTGCCTACTCCCTGATATAGAGTAAGCCCCTCCTAGCCCAGTGTGAGGACTGGTAGCATGCTACTGCCAAGTGTCGGCCACATGGCACTGACGTGGCCGACTGCACGTCGGGACCCAACTGGGGGCCCTATCCTGCTGACAGGGTCCCTAGGCTGTGTTAGGCCCGCCATGGCTATGGACCACGCTGGGGCACACTACTCACACTGTCTTGCCCTGTTGGTCATGTACGCTGGACACGACCCTGACTGTGGTATCTGACCTATCTGTGTTCTCTAGGGTTCGGCACTGGTTACGAGCTCGTAACACTCCCTCCCCCTTAAGAACCGTCTTGGTCCTCTAAGACAAAGTCTGGAAAAATCTTGCGAAGGACGCTGCCTCTTTCCCAAGTGGCATTCTCAACAGGCTGATCATTCCACTTAACCAGATATTCTCGGTATAGAGTATGACGAGTCTGCGTCTCTCTACTATCAAGAATCTCCTCTGGTTCATGTGGAGGTTGTTGAGGATCCAATGGGAGAACTAGAACACTGTCCCCTACCAGATTATCTGATCTGGTTAAGGCTTTTCGTAACTGACTTACATGAAAAACTAGAAAAACCTTACTACTGTGTGGGAGTTCTAGTTCATAGGTGACCTCGCCTAGTCTCCTACTGATGGTAAAGGGACCACAATACCTTGGAGACAACTTAGCACTCACTCCTGATTTGAGGGGTTTAGAGTCAACTGGGACTCTCAAGTAGACTCTCTCACCAGTGGAGAACTGCACATCCCGTCTGTGTGGATCTGCATAATGCCTGGCTCGATCCTGGGATTGTCTAATGCTACGCTTAGCATGTTCTATCATCTGGTTTAGGTCTTCTAAAAAGTTTCTGGCTGCTTCAACTTTTTCTTGTTTAAACCCTACAGTTGTGGGTGAGCGTGGCTGAAAACCGTACATCAGCATAAATGGGCTGTATCCCGTAGAAGAATGTTTGGTACTGTTGTAAGCAAACTCTAATATCGAGAGATACTCCTCCCAATTAGTCTGCCTCTTGCTGACGTATGCACGAAGCATATCCTCCAGCACTTGATTTACCCTTTCTGTTTGACCGTCCGTCTGTGGATGGTCGGTGGTAGTCATATTAAGTTTAGTATGGAGATGATGGAATACTGCCTTCCAAAAATTTCCAGTAAACTTACTGTCCCGGTCGCTGACTATGCCGGAAGGTAGACCGTACAATTTAAATAGCCCGTCTACAAACAACCTCGCTAACTCTGGAGCTCTAACGGTTGTTTTGGTCGGAATAAAATGAGCCATTTTGGTCAGACGGTCAACTGTGACCCATATAGCGTCATTACCCTTTTGGGTTTTAGGCAGGCCTACTATAAAATCCATGGAGATACTCTCCCATTTACCAGCTGGTATTTCTAAGGGATGCAACAACCCTCCTGCCTTTAAACGCTCTGCTTTATTTACTTGACATTTCTGGCAACTGGTTACATACTGGTGGACGTCCTTTTTCATACTGGGCCAGAAAAATTGCCTACGAAGAAGCTCATAGGTCTTCTGTATGCCTGGGTGTCCCGCGCTAGGATTGTCATGACATTCATATAGGACCTGCTGCCTATAATCCTCTGAATTGGGGACACATACTCTATCTCTATAGAGCAAGTACTCATCCTGAATGGAATACTGTTTTCATTTGAATCCTTGAGTCAACTGACCCTCAACCACTGGGGTTTGCTTGGGTAATACAGGCTCAGAATCCTCAACGTCATCTGATGACGTATACTCGGACTCATCATCATCCTCAACGGAAGCTGCCGTATTCTTGGATGAACTGGCACCAGCCCCGGGAACTGGTTCTGGAGTCTGTAACTGTCTGTTCTGGACTGAGTTCCAGATAATAGAGAAGAATGCATCATGCTGGCATTTCCCTCTCAAGGACTCGAGTAACTCATTACGAATCTGAGTAAAACTCAGCTCGTTTATCATAGGCATTTTGCTAAGGGCATCTGCTACTGTATTGAATTTTCCACGCCTATATCTGATAGACATGTCAAACTCTTGCATCAACTCTGCCCAACGAGCTTTCCGACCTCTAAGCTCAGGTTGATTGCAAAGGTATCTGAGACTCTCATGGTCTGTCAGGACCTCAAAGTTGGCACCATACAAATAATGCCTCCAAGTCTTAAGGGCATGGACTATAGAAAAGAGTTCCTTTTCATAGGCACTATACCTAGTCTGTGCTGGCTCGAGTTTTTTACTCTCGAACGCAACTGGTCGTCCACCCTGAGTTAGCACAGCACCTACTGCAAAGTCGCTAGCATCTGTTTCGACCACAAATGGCTGATTGGGGTCGACGACCTTTAAAACTGGTGCTGTAGCTAAGGCTGTTTTGAGAGCATCAAAGCTCTCCTGTTGTGCGGACTCCCAAATGAACTCCTTTCCCTTCCCCTTAAGGAGATTTGTCATAGGGACTGCTATTTGAGCATATTCCTTGACAAATCGTCTCTAATATCCCGCCAGACCAAGAAAGATTTGAAGTTCCAAAATATTCTGAGGTCTCAGCCAACTGAGTATGGCTTTAACCTTATTTGGGTCCATCTTAATCCCATCTGAAGAGATAATGTGACCCAAATATGCTACTTCTTCAACGAAGAATTCACACTTGGATTGTTTAGCATAAAGCTTATGCTTTCTGAGCAGTCGAAACACCTTTCTGAGGTGTTTTAGATGCTCCTTCCTCGTTTTGCTGTAGATGAGGATGTCATCTAAAAATACGACTACAAACTTACCCAAGTATGGTCTGAGGACACTGTTCATCAAGGTCATAAAGGTAGCTGGAGCATTTGTGAGCCCAAATGGCATCACCTTAAACTCATAATGACCGTGACGAGTCCTAAAAGCTGTTTTCGAGACATCTTCCGATTTTATACGGACTTGATGATATCCCGTTCTGAGGTCTATTTTGCTGAAAAACTTAGCCCCGTCGAGTTGATCAAACAACTCGTCTGCCCGAGGCATAGGGTATTTATTCTTAATTGTGACTTTATTGAGGGCTCTGTAATCTACGCAAAGACGCATAGACCCCTCCTTTTTCACCAATAGGATTGGTGAGGCCCATGGTGAACTACTGGTCTGAATTTGGCCTTTCCCAAGATAGTCTGTTAACTGCCTAGTTATTTCTTCATCCTCTGTTCGGCTGACCCGATACGGAGGTTTAGAAACAGGTGCTGTACCTGGTACTAGGTTTATTACATGATCTACCTCTCTGCTAGGTGGTAAACCATGTGGCAAATCTTCAGGAAAAACATCTTTAAATTTAGACAATAAAGTTTCTAATTTACTGATTTTCTGCTGAATAGAACTGGAAATAGAAACTTCAGGAATAAACTGAAAGTCACATAAGAATACCTGATGGTCTTCGTCTCCGATTAGCTGACAGAGCTCTGAACTGCAGACCATAGGGCTGTTGGGAACATCATGCTCCCCATGCAACTGGATCTCTCGGCCTTTATACTGAAAGCTGAGGGTGTTCTCCTGATAGTTTCTGTGGAGAGAAGGTCCTAAACTGTAGAGCCAATCTCTCCCGAGAACAATGTCTGTTCGATCCAGGTGCATTATCTGAAAGTTTATTTGATCTTGGTACCCCTGAATACCAAGATTTAACTTACTTACCATAGTTTCCCATATTTTTTTATCTTCACCCTTAGCTAATGAAACTATGTACCTATGCTGACTAGGTACTTCTGGTAGTTTAAGCTTTTTAACCAGGGTGTGGTTGATGAAATTATGGGTTGCCCCATCATCAACCATGACTCTTACTGACTGGTTACCAACTTTCCCATGCATACGTACTAGGTCATGCGGCCCAAAGCTGAAGGGTCTCGCTAGCATTGCAGAGGTCAGCTGGCAACAGTGTTCATGATCTTCATGATACACTTTGATCTCGGAAGCTGCCGAGTCACTGGGGAAACATACAGTCTGAACAAGATGAACTTGTTTTTTATCTTTTTTAGTGAAAGGCCCCTTGGGACACTGTCTGACTGTGTGTCCCTTGCCCATACACACAAAGCACAAACGTTCTTGTTTGGCTTTCTCAAAATCATCTGGTTTTAAGGGCTGTATGAGTGAAGGGCGTTTCTGAGGAGCTTCACCTTTAAATTTATCTTCTTTCTTTCTTTTTAAAAATTTCTTTTTAAATTGAAAGTCTTTCTGAGGAAGCTGCTCAGAAAGTGGTTGCTGTCTCGCTCTCTTCCTACCCACTGAATCATCATAGATTTGAGCATATCTGAGAGCTTGCTCAAGGGTAGTAGGCGAGTTTCTCTGGACCTCTACTTTATATTCATCTTTGAGGCCACGGACAAATCCCCTGATTTTTTGATAGTCATCCATATTTTTAATCTTTAAAATTGCCTCTCGATACTGCGAGATATATTGGATGAGGGACTTGTCCATTACTGTTCTTTCCCAGGCTTCCCAGGCTCTATCAAGTTCATTCTCTGGTAGAAATTCTCTTAGGAAAGCTTCTTCAAAAGCTTTCCATGACCGGGGAGTCTGCCCAGTCTCCTGGAGATTTAACCACCACTTATAGGCCATAGGCCCTAAAGAAAGACTGGCCTCAATTGCTTGCAAATGGTCAGGGGTCTGTTTAAGAGCATGAATGTTCTTCCATTTGCTGAGGAAGGTTTGTAGAATATCTGCATTTCTATCCTTCTCTTCCCCATTAAAAGTAGGAGGCTTTAAATCTTTAAAAACACTGGGGTGAGACCGTAAAGTCTCACCCGAAACTGATGGAAGTGGAGAAGGGGATAACTGAGAAGTGGAGGGAAGGCTTCCTTTCGCGGAACTCAAAATCAAGTTTTTGAGTTCAGCGAACGAGTCGTCCACACTGGACTTGAAATTGGCTAATGCCAACTTCAGTTCATCCACTTCTGTTACCAATTGGAGGAACTGCTCCTTGGTAACCAGTTCGTCGAGTTCTTCGGCGAACTGTTCCTGTTCTTCCACTTCCATGGGTTCCTTCCCTTTTTTATAAGCCAAGGCTTCTGTTTCAAGTTCGTCGAAGCCTCTCTCCGGGGGTTGATCAGGTCCCTGAGGAGTGGTCATCTTCGGAACTGAAAGAGAGCTACCTTAACTTCTGAAGGAAAAAAAGTCTAAAAGACTAATGTACAACTGTACAAGGAGGGAAAGAAAACTTAGCTCTTTCTGAGAACTGTACTTCCACAGAGAGAATCAAGAAAAACCCTTTCAGCTCTTCCTCCACTGCTTTCAGATCTGCTGTCCGGAAAAATCAGAGATCAAGGTACCAAGAAAAAGAAACAAACTTTTGATCGTCTTGGCCCCTTCCCTCGCTGTCTAAGGTGTATACTTTTTGCTCCAAAATTCTCGTTTTAGGACCCAAAACAGTTGCAAACTTGTGGTTCCTGCCAAAGACCTTCAGCGCTGGACCTGCACCCACGATTCTGTCTCAGATCCGCTCCAAATTCCAGAAAATTTCACTCCAAATTCGAAGTTTCCACCCAATTTGGCAGCGCTGGACCTGCTCCACGTTTTCTATTTAAAATGTGCTCAAAAATCCACAACTGATACATAAAAATCAAGGGTAAATCCCTGATTTTTCAGCGCTGAGCTTCTACAAGGGATTGTGCCTCAAACAACTGTAAATTCCCAGCAAATTTCAAGGATTTGAAAGCTGTTCCTACAGCGATTTTCCTCCTCAATTCTTTTCTGAGAATCTGAGAAATCTTTCCTATCTTCTGATAGCTTTCTCTACTGCTGTCCTGAACTCCCTAGGATGGAGATGGCTCTGATACCAGTGTAATAGATCCTAACACCACAGTAGGGCAAACACTAACTGATCCACCCAACCTTGCCTACTCCCTGATATAGAGTAAGCCCCTCCTAGCCCAGTGTGAGGACTGGTAGCATGCTACTGCCAAGTGTCGGCCACATGGCACTGACGTGGCCGACTGCACGTCGGGACCCAACTGGGGGCCCTATCCTGCTGACAGGGTCCCTAGGCTGTGTTAGGCCCGCCATGGCTATGGACCACGCTGGGGCACACTACTCACACTGTCTTGCCCTGTTGGTCATGTACGCTGGACACGACCCTGACTGTGGTATCTGACCTATCTGTGTTCTCTAGGGTTCGGCACTGGTTACGAGCTCGTAACAATACCTAGGAGACAACTTAGCACACACTCCTGATTTGAGGGTTTTAGAGTCAACTGGGACTCTAAAGTAGACTCTCTCACCAGCGGAGAACTGCACATCCCGTCTGTGTGGATCTGCATAATGCCTGGATCGATCTTGGGATTGCCTAATGCTACGCTTAGCATGTTCTATCATCTGGTTTAGGACTTCTAAAAAGTTTCTGGCTGCTTCAACTTTTTCTTGTTTAAACCCTACAGCTGTGGGTGAGCGTGGCTGGAAACCGTACATCAGCATAAATGGGCTGTATCCCCTAGCTGAATGTTTGGTACTATTATAAGCAAACTCTAATATCGATACTCCTCCCAATTAGTCTGCTTTTTGTTGACGTATGCACAAAGCATATCCTCCAACACCTGATTTACTCTTTCTGTTTGACCGTTCGTCTGTGGATGGTCAGTAGTACTCATATTAAGTTTAGTATGGAGATGATGGAATATTGCCCTCCAAAAATTTCCATTAAACTTGTTATCCCGATCGCTGACTATGCCGGAAGGTAGACCGTACAATTTAAATAGCCCATCTACAAACAACCTCGCTAACTCTGGAGCTCTAACGATTGTTTTGGTCAGAATAAAGTAAGCCATTTTGGTTAGACGGTCAACTGTGACCCATATAGCGTCATTACCCTTTTGGGTTTTAGGCAGGCCTACTATAAAATCCATGGAGATACTCCCATTTACCAGTTGGTATATCTAAGGGCTGTAACAACCGTCCTGCCTTTAAACGCTCTGCTTTATTTACCTAACATTTATGGCAACTAGTTACATATTGCTGGACGTCCTTTTTCATACTGGGCCAGAAAAATTGCCTACAAAGAAGCTCATAGGTCTTTTGAATGCCTGGGTGCCCCACACTATCTGTGCGATCCAGGTGCATTATCTGAAAGTTTATTTTATCTTGATACCCCTGAATACCAAGATTTAAATTACTTACCATAGTTTCTCAAATTTTCTTGTCTTCACCCTTAGCTAAAGAAAGTATGTACCTATGCTGACTAGGTACTTCTGGAAGTCTGAGTTTTTTAACTAGGGTGTAGTTGATGCAATTATTGATTGCCCCATCATCAACCATGACTCTGACTAACTGGTTGCCAATTTTTCCATGCATACGTACTAGGTCATGTGGCCCAAAACTGAAGGGTCTCGCTAGCATTGCAGAAGTTAGTTGGCAACAGTGTTCATGGTCTTCATGAAACACTTTTATCTCGGAAGCTGCCGAGTCACTTGGGAAACTTACTGTCTGAACAAGATGAATTTGTTTTTTATCTTTCTTATCTTTTTTAGTGAATGGCCCCTTAAGCCACTATCTGACTGTGTGTCCCTTGCCCATGCACACAAACCACAAACATTCTTGTTTGGCTTTCTCAAAATCTTCTGGTTTTAAGGGCTGTATGAGCGATGGGCGTTTCTGAGGAGCTTCACTCTTAACTTTATCTTCTTTTTTTCTTTTTAAATTGAAAGTCTTTTTGAGGAGGCTGCTCAGAAAGAGGCTGTTGTCTCGCCTTCTTCCTACCCATTGAATCATCATAAATTTGAGCATATCTGAGAGCTTGCTCTAGGGTAGTAGTCTGGACCTCTACTTTATATTCATCTTTATAGCCACGGACAAATCCTCTGACTTTCTGATAGTCATCCATATTTTTAATCTTTAAAATTGTCTCTCGATACTGCAAGATATATTGGATTAAAAATTTGTCCATTACTATTTTTTCCCAGGCTTCCCAGGCTCTATCAAGTTCATTTTCTGGTAGAAACTCTCTTAGGAACGCTTCTTCAAAAGCCTTCCATGACCGAGGAGTCTACCCAGTCTCCTGGAGGTTTAACCACCACTTATAGGCCATGGGCCCTAGGGAAAGATTGGCCTCAATAGCTTGCAAATGGTCCGAGGTCTGTTTAAGAGCATGTATGTTCTTCCATTTGTTGAGGAAGGTATGTAGAATATCTATGTTTCTATCCTTCTCTTCCCCAATAAAAGTAGGAGACTTTAAGTCTTTAAAGACACTAGGATGAGCCCGAGTAGGCTCACCCGAAACTGATAAGAGTGGAGAAGGTGATGGCTGAGAAGTGGATGGGAGGCTTCCTTCGCGGCGTTCAAAATTAAACTTTTGAGCTCGGCGAATGAGCCGTCCATACTGGATTTGAAATTGGCGAAAGCCAGCTTCAATTCATCCACTTTTGTTACCAAGTGGAGATACTGCTCCTTGGTAACTAATTCGTCGAGTTCTGTGGCAAACCACTTCCATAGATTCTTTTCCCTTACTAAACCTCAGAGATTCCGTTTCTAATTCATCAATGCCTCTTGTCGGGGGTTGATCAAGTCCCGGAAAAGTGGTCATTTTCTAAGATAGAAAAAGAGTGTCTGACGTTCCTTCTTAGAAAAAAGTCGAAAAGATTAATTAGAACTGTACAAAGGAGGGAAAAGAAACTTAGCCCTTTCTAAAGATTGTAGCCACCTTGAACTTCCACACTGATTTGTGCCATCAAGTCTGCTTGATTCACCCAACAAACTCTCTCCAAGACTAGCCATGCTAAACTCTTTGCTCAAACAGAAGCTAAACTAAAAAGAATCAGAAAAGAAACAACTTCCAGCAACATGACATCTATGTTATCACCTCTTATGACGAATTCATCAAGAATGTGTCCTGACATTGGTGTCAAATTATAAATACATATGCAAACTTCCCAACTAGCCATCTTCCTACCGATTAAGAGATTCAAACACCTCCATCATAAAACAATTGTCCTGAATCTTCTTCCAACACATCCTTACACTGAAATCATCCATGATGATAAACAAAAGTAGAGATCAAAGATCCTAGATACTCCCTCGCCTTGAAGGAACCTGCTTCACTTAAGAAGACTTCACATTGATTTTCTAAGGATAATCAATAACTTGTCGATTCATAGAAATAAACCCCGTTGTTTTTCATGAGACTAAAAAACAACCTGCGATTCAATAAAGAATCATGTTGTTTTTATGAGGCTAAACAACAACTTGTTGATTTTCAAAGGCTAATCAACAACCTGAATTGATTAGAAACAACTGAATCTACCACATGACAAAACATGATCTTGGATAGATTCAAAAACCTGAAGAAACGACTTTTCTCCAACTCACTTGATACCGCCACTTGAACAGACAACTATGACATGGATGGTATTTAGAACTTTACTTGGCAACAACAACAAAAAATCACTTTGAGTAATCATAAATCTCAAGTGATTTTAGTTCAAACAGAAATAACCCTTTCTTCCTAAATCGAATTTTCCACATAACTTGTCACACCTGCCACTCGTAACAATGAAGTTATCATTTGCCACCATGATAAGAAACTGTGAAACAGTGAAACATCCTCTTGATTTGAATATAGATTTACTTACATATAAACCCATAGTCTATATTTCCCATACAACTCCCTCTTGGAACTTGCATCGTAGTCAATGCCCATACAACTCCCTCTTGGAACTTGCATCATAGTCAATGTAAGCCTTGGCACAACTTTGTTCAATTTCAGCCTTCTGAACTTGATCCTCCACTTATAGCAAATTTGCTATCTCCTGTGATTGCTGAACCCTTGACTCTTTGATCCACCTAAATACATATCACCAACTTTGATGGTTTTGATAAATCTTCTCCGGTTCTTCTTCTTTGTAAAAGATAAACCCGGAACTTCTTGAGGAAACCTGAATTCTTACTAGTTCCACTCAATATGGATCCTTCTTTGACTTCAAATCCACTTGCATGTAGGTGACTCCCTCTTGCATGTGATTGACTTCCTCTTATATGTGACTAAATTCTACTTGCTCCCGCTTGCATGCAAACACTACATGCAATCTTCAGCTCTTCCTTACTTGACTTTGATGAAGATTCGATGTACAACAGCAGTAGAACTTGCAATGATGATCAAACTCAATCCTTGTCACAACTTGTGAATAGGCAATTTGATTTCCAAGGAGCGGTTCTTCTTCAAACAATTAGCTATCTGCCTTATCCGATTGATAATCCAACAGACAAACTGCAGTTTTGCAGTTTTTCCAGCAAACAGTATAGTAGTTAAAAAACAGCGACCAACCTTCAAAAACTTGTGACAAATCCCTGCAAACTCCTTGCAGTAGACAACTACCAATCTGGCTTAGTAACCAGAGAACGATTTCCAGCAAACTAGTGAGCAGTCCTAGCTCACTTGCAGCAGTCAACTCTATGAATTTCCTTGCAGCCCTGTTTTCCAGCCAGCAGTACAACGTTTTGATCTGTAGATCAGTGATCCACTATCCTCAAAATCAACAACTACTCTTCCTTCAGTTCTCCGGCAAACAACAAGTCGCACAATCGTGTCCAGAATAGTGATTGTTCTCCACAAATTTCAGCAAAGAGTTGCTTTAGAAGACAGCGATCTTGCACTTCAAAAAAGCATGCAGCACAGCTCAATTCCTTGTAGAACCGAATCTCCTTCCACAAAGTTGCCACCCTTGTACATGAAAATCGAAATTGCCAGCTAGCTAGGGACACCACCTCCACACCTTGAAGATGGTCGAATCAACCTGCATATGATAATTGACTCCGTTCATTGAGTACCTCCTTGTTCTCTCAGATCTTTAACCTATGCTCTGATACCATGTTAGAAAACCAACTTGCTCATACAAGTTACCCAATACAAGATTCTGTTGAAAATTCTAGCATTCACATGTGTGGGGAATGTCCACAAGAGTGACTGATCTTCATTAAGCTTTGTGATTGGCACAGTACCCTGATTCTAGATTGTTCAACAAAATCTAGTTCAGAAGATATGGCTAATTCACAATCTAGCATGCTAATCAATAGACTATGATAGCAATGAATCAAAGAATGATTAAAAGTACAAGATTACAATGCATAAGCATTAGCCTCAACACAAGTTAGAGAGAGAGAGCTAGAGAGATAACAAGAAAAAACAGTTTAGATCCAACCAAGCATGAGATAGATACAAAACTTTGGTTCTTCATTACTTTGTGAATGAGAATGATATGTACATATATAGGAGAGCCGAAATTCGTGGTACTCCTTGCATTCAATGCACATCCTACACCTATTCTAGTGCAAACAACTATTAACTTGACACCTAACTGCTAGCATGCATAGGTTGCACCTAACTTCTACCTACTTTCTCCAAATGGCAATTTCTCAACTAGCCATGTACAAATTTACATGCATGTGTCCATTAGAGTGATTGCATGCTTTGCATGTCACTATGGAAACTTAGGACATTATGCATTTATTGTGGCTCGAGTTTCTACAAGGTCATAATTGACCAATTCCATGTGAATCTCTATATGCATGTCAAACTAGACATTGTCAACATTATTGCATATCATACTAGACCAACTAGACTTTATGCATGTCACTGGAATTTGATCTACCTAACCCAAACTCGCCCTATTCTACAAGGATATGTGCTCAATTCACATACCTTGGATATGTACAAAATATTTACATGGGTAGGATCCCCCAAACATTAACAACAGATGATAGATATGTTTTACAATTTTTAACAGATTCCTATTGTTGTTAAACAACAGTCATACACATGAAAGAGAACACAAACAACAATGATAAGATGTAATGATGAGATGTACTCCAACTATGTCCCATTGCAAAAGAACTATGTCCCAGGGCAAGTTCAAACAAAAGCAAAACAAAAACAATCTAACGCAACCTTGTAGCAACCTAAAGCAATTGCCTAATTCATGTCTCTATATAAGGTAAAAGCATCCAACACCTATCTATAGCAAAACTTGCGCTCCGAATCAAGCACTAGAATCGCGAACTTGAGGGTAACTAAAGTCTAATTTGACTTTACTAAATATACACGCAGGCATGGCCCAACAAATGACAACATTAAGGGTAACAATGTGAACATTAACTCTAACACTCCCATGCCCACCTACACATAGAGGTAAGAGGGAGAGATATGTTAGGAGGGATGGTATGGATAGAACGCACTCTAGTCATCATAGATGAGTGCGACCTACTCTCTTGGCCATGCGGTTAATATCGACAAACAATACCATCATCTACCCAAGATGGTCAAAGTCTTCAACCATTTGGAAGTTGTCAATGAGATAAATAGTATATTTGTAAATTTGTGTGATGAGTTCTTCAAAAGGATCTTGCATCATTTCCTAATAATATTTCTTTGTTCTCAAGTTTGAGCCTCCCCCTTGGAAACCAAGAAGCATTTCCTAATAATAATGCTATATTAGATGGAAATACCAATTAATAGCTACTTTGTTCTGCTAACAAGTGAAGCAAACACCAGCTCACATTTACCAGTTCAAGCCACATCTTCATGAGTTTTTGGATCCAAATTGCTTGGACAAACAAATTGGGACACTATTCATAAGACTTGCGTCAGTAGCCATACAAGATTATTTCAGTTCAACAAGATGAATGACAAGCATATCTCTCATCACTTGTTTATAGCTACAGGGATTGTCAATTCAGCATACCTACATAGAAGACACAAATTCAAAGTAGCATAAAGAGTATAAAGATTGTTGTTGAAGTGAATTTGTGGACATGATTAAAATGCAATATTGAGTTCTAACCTGAGCATAGTCAAGTTTCACCCAGTAGAGCAAAAAATACATACCTCAATTGTTCCAGTGGATATTTTTGAATTGATGGCGTCCTGAGGTCGAAACTGCACAGTGCCTTCAACTGTCACTACATACTCAAGGCGCAAGTGATCTGCCACCAGGCGAATTTGTGGACTACTCTCTGGTCCTGTTTTTACCTGACAGATGTCATTTCGTTAACCACATTTGACTGTCCTCTCAAAGTATGCTTTAAATCCCAGACCATAAAACTTCAACTGTACAATTGAGATGGAAATACAAAATCATGGGGGGCATTTGACCAAATGAATCTAGTTTATCCCCACAATCACTTCAGTGCTTAGTTTATGTAATTACAAATAGGCCAAGATGAGAAAAGCAACCAATTCTCAAGCTACTGAACCGATTGAAGATTAATTTGTCCATATATAATAAGTTTTGAAATGCTCCACAAGCTGAATATGTTTCCATAATCTGGGCGTAACTGGCGGGAAACCAAGCCGATTTCAAAGTATATTTTTCTTTAAAACTGAATTTTTTTGTGTCGACAGGCTTGGGGCTTTTTTTTCTGTTTTGTGTGCAACAATTTTTGACATGCGAATTCCTGATTTTGCATTTCTTTGATGTCAACCCAATGGGTGTTTGGCACATCGGCACAGACGGTTATGGACATAACTGCCAGTAGAATGGAAAAGGTTCTGAAAATAATTGTCCATTGCTAATGTGTCAAGCAGCCATTAGTTGAAAATAAAAATTATAAGAATTTTGTCATGGATTTTTCATCGAGCTTGTTTCTCTTTCCTTTGGAATGTGCTTGTATGCTGCACATCCAAACACTCGTACGTATGACAGATCAGGCTTTCTGTCTGTCCACATTTCGTATGGTGTTTTGTTCTCCATCGCTGTCGTTGTAGATCTGTTCTGCAGGTGTACAACTGCAGCTATTGCCTCGGCCCAGAATTGAATTGGCAATGAGCCTGTGCCATCATGCATCTGGCTCCTTCGACTAGCGTTTTGTTTTTTCTTTCTGCCACACTATTGTATTTTGGTGTGTATGCAGGAGTGAACTGGTGTTCAATCCCCTGTTCTTCGTAGGATCTTGAGAATTCTGTGCTTTTGTATTCACCTCCATTGTCAGATTTGTTAAGCACGTCACAGGGCTTTGTCAGTTGGCGATTCTTAACTTTCAATAAGATGGGCATTGCAATATTAGCAGAATTGCAGTTAGACGGGAGGCAATTCCCTGAACACAAAGTGATAAGACAGCTAGAGGGGAACATGCTGCTAAGAACACAATGCGATCCTGTTCACGGTTAACACAACAATAAATAGCAGTTGGGTTGCCATTGAAATGAAGTGATGATACCTGGATAATGCCAGTATGATCACGGATGTTCAAGAATGTGACAGCACCGTGGCTGCGATGCTGTGCAACCCATCCGCAGACGCGTACTTTCTGGCCTACATGATCCTCGCTCAGCACTCCGCAACCATGACTTCTACTTGTCCACTGCAACGATTCTGAAAAAGGCAGCGAGCTTGAGAGTTGCTGCTTGGGGAGCGTCGAAACCTCGGCAGAGCAAAGAGTCAGGCAGCCAAGACGCGAACCCAGATGCGAGCGCAAAGGACATGAAGGTACGCGCAGCCATGGAAGGCGAGGAGGGCGAGGAAGTAAAGCATGATAGCGACGCAGAGGAGCAAGGAGGCCAAGGCTAGACGCCCGCGGTACAAGCTTGGTCGCCATGCCCAAAAGGCTTTGCTTCTGCAAAACGTATGCCACCAACAGAACACGCATTTCTCAGCTACAAAATTCAGATTCAGATAATGCCCGGCCCAGCAAGAAACTTCTGCTAAATAATGCCCTAGAAACATGACTGCAAAAAATCCGGACAGGTCTTTACAAGCAAATGCGCTAAACAGATGAAATGAAAAACTTCTTAGTGTTTTGTTTTTCTTGCTCCCATCTTTCTGTCTCACTCAAAGACTTTACACTTTACCAATCACCATTGCCCTCTGGTGTCAAGCGATCAAGATGACTGTCTCCTAAATGCAGGTAGCAGTTTTTGAAATTGCAACTACTATACAGAAAAGCTACCTGCACTAAGCAGAAAAACGAATTGAATTCAAGTCCATACTCTGAATGAGCTGGTTCTTCTCAGCAGAATGCTACCCCTGCTCTAAAGCAGAAGCAGATTTTACCACAAAATTCCAGCCACCAGGAAAACCAGCCAATTACCCATCAAACACAGCCACTCCTTGGTCTGAGTATCCAGCATCCCAATTCTAAGAGTAATGGATCTTCCGAATAGGAAAGGTGTCAACACCACTGCCCATTTTTTCGTTCCTTTTTCTTTTCTCTCCTATCTCATCTCTTGTTATGCTAGGACATTCTATATAATAAGGATTAGGTGCTGTTCCCAAGTGCCCATTATCCATACTTAGTATGCCATCCTTAGCTTATTTGAGAGAGGAAGGGCGCCCACTAGTGGTTATAGTTAGCTCTTGCCATTTAGACAACCCAAGTGGCACATGGTGGGTGTAGTGCAATATGACTACCGAGCCTCCGAAGGTCACTTAGGTCACTTAGGTTAACGGGAGTGCACATCAAACTGTGGACAATGGCAGCATAGCAAGGCACACGTAGCTCTGTGGACAACAGTTTTGGATGCAAAGGTGAGAAGATTAACAAAGAACACTTCAAAAATTAAGAAAGTTGGAACAAAAGTCACTTCACTTAGAGAAATTTCTTTGTGATTCCATAAAAAATTAACTTCTATTAGTAGTTTTTGGTTGGAATCTAGTGAGAGTTTAACTTCATCCGATTATTCCTTATGGAAATGAAAAAAATGGACTCAATTTTTTTACTCCAAGATTTTATAATCCAATATTGGATAATGAGGAGGAGCCTCTTAATCCACTAGAGTAATCCAAGCATTGAAAGAGGTCTTGAATTGTTTTACATTGCTTGAACATGAATGTCTCCAGTAGAATTGTTGAAGGAGGTGGGGGCGCTTGTACCTTGGTCCAAGAGGCTTGGGAAACGATGCAACCCATCTATGAGTCCAAAAATACTTTAAGATCTTTGACTTTAAGAATCCAAGCCATCTATGGGTCCAAAAATACTTTAAAATCTTTGACTTTAAGAATCCAAGTCTTTCAATTATCTCAAATGAGAGTAGAGAGTGCACAATCATTTGTACTAGGACTTAAGGACTTGAATATAGAGCTTCTTGTATACGACGTGGCTTAAAGGAGGAGATATTTTTTTAACTATTATGAATGGCTTAGAAACTTAGTATACTAACCTAGTGCAATTCCATGCCATCATGGGCCATTGAAAATGTGTAGGGAGTCTTGGTGGCAGAACGGCTCCACATAATTGTAGCACCCTGGCACGTTAGGGTGCGCCAGCCAGGGGCTGGCCAAAAAGGCGCAGGCGGGCGCCGTGGCCGGCAGCGCCCAGGTGGCGCCGGACAGGGGCACCGGCGCCAGGTGGGTGGCGCCGAGCAGGCAGGTGGGTGGCACTGGGCAGCCCAGGTGGTGCTAGGCAGGGGCACCGGCGCCAGGTGGGTGGCTCCGGGCAGGCCCAGGTGGCACCGGGAACCGGGCAGGTGGCACTGGGCAGCTTCACACCCACCTGCACACATGTGAGTAAGAAGGTGGGTTCAGTTATATATAGGTACTGGTTTATCTCAGAGATTTGCTTATGGGATAAACCCTGGTGCCCGACACGTGGCACCAGGGCAAGTAGTTTAAAAAAAAAAAAAAAAAACCTCCCTACCTGGCCCACCCTGACGCATGCGCAGGGTGCTAAAAATAAGAGGAGCCGTGGCAGAACATTGTAGGAAAGATTTCATGTTTCACATACTTGGAACTATGTTGATACATGATGATGGAGACAAAGATATGTGTTGAAATTGAAAAATAATCCATCTTGACTTTAGGCTTGCTACAAACATTGTACCATGCAAGTATGTTGTTCCATAAATGCAAATGCCAAGTTTGGCCTAGATAGAACTCGAGCTATATGAATTTATCATATCTAGTTTGATGATTACAACTTGCATATAGATTGTAGACTCAGAAATAGCAAAAATATGCTTGTAGAAACTCGTGGCATATCACATGCATTTATTGTAAGTGATCCACAGTGACATGCAAGGCATGCACAAAGTGAAATGGACACATGCATGATGATTTGTACAATTCTAGTTAGAACTAGGACTATAAAAAAAGTAGGTAGAGATACATGCATGAGATGTGACATATATCACTTAGACTCTAGTTTTCACTTTAGATGTCATTGAAAGGTGGATGGATGTGGTTCTACCTCAAGCTACCTCAAACTCCATAAATATGTGTAGCCATTCTCATAATTGATGATCTCATGTCATTTTGGATCCACACCATTTTTGCTTGATATCTCTCTATCTTTCTCTCTCTAACTCGTGTTGAGACTAATGCTAATATACTAATTTCTTGTACTTTTACTCATTTATGATTCATTGCTATCATTCTCTGATGCTTAGCATGCTAGATTGTAGTTAAGCCATAACTTCTGTACTGCTATTCAATCTAGAATCGGGTTATTGTGCTAATCATAAAGCTTAATTGAAATTGAAGTGCTTTTTGTAGCAAGAAAGGCCACTTTGCATATGCACCATTCAAGAAGACAAGACCGAATGAAAGTGGAGATTCAACCTCCTCCAGTTCATCTTCAATCAAAGGAAAGAGCAAGAGAGGCAAGACTAAAATGAAGTGATTTTATTGTAGCAAGAAAGGCCACTTTGCATATGAATGATTGACGAAGAATAATGCACAATCAATCCAAGCCAATGTTGTTGATCATGAGGCCAAGGAGCGTGGAGAATCCATAATGATTTGTTCATTCTCATCATCAAGTTAAGAGGTGAATATCCATTGTGAATAGACATTGGGGCCACTACTCACAAGACTAGCCATAGAGAGTATTTTTTTCATCTTGTTCCTTTTGATGGAACTAGTAGATCTATCTCTACTACAAATGATAACAAATGTAAAGTCGAAGGAGTTGGATCTATTCTCATTTGCCTTGATTCTTCTAAAAAAAGTATACTTGGTTGAGTTCTCTATGTACCGTCTATTACAAAAAATTTGTTGTGTGTTGGTTGAATGCTTGACAATGGTTTTGTGGTCTACTTTGATGCAAAATCTTGTAACATCAAGAAGGATGGCACGGATGTGGTTGATGACATCGGATTTGAAGACTCCTTAAGTTAGAAGTAAGTGTTGAATCTAACAACCCTGTGATGAGTGTCAAGGAGGAAGTATTGAGTGAAGATATGGCGCAAGAGGCTTGGCCATGTCAACTTCAAGTCACTCAAAATCATGGCAAAGGACGTTGTTGCTCTCAACCTGCCAAGAAGTTTGGCAAATGTGAGAATGGCATGCAAGTTACGTGCCTTGGCTAAGGCACATAAACTTCCTTTTCATAAATCTCAAGCTAAGAAATCTTCTCCTTTGAAATTGATTTATATTTGTGTACTTTTTTCTAGCACAAATAGTATTGGTGGAGCTACTATGTTCTTGAGTTTCATTGATGATCATAGTAGATATAGATGGATTTATCTTCTTATAGCAAAGGCAAAGGTATTTGAAATTTCTATTTTTTTCAAATATTTAGTTGAGATCACAAAATAAAGATCATTAGACCAAACAATGGGAGAGAGTTTTTGTCAAATAATTTCAAAGAATTTTGTAAAGCAATGGCATTAGAAATGAGCTCACATGTCCCTACTCTCTCAACTAAATAGAGTGGCTAAGAGAAAAATTATAACATTTTGTGAATGTGTCAAGGCTATAAGACTACATGCACATTTAGCTAGAAAGTTTTGGGGAGAAGCCTTTGTATGTTCCAATTATTTGTACAATGGGCTTCTAGCTAGTGCTATTTGTCAGGGAATCTACACGATACACAAGATTCGGTAGAAGAAGGATCGGTGATCATGTTTCCCTCAGTGTCATATACTATGCCACTCTGATCACGCAAGCATGCACAAAAATATGATAGAGTTGCGGAATTGGGAAAGCAGACAGTCAAACAAATCAATTAGAAAGCCAGATAGAAAACGGAAGTAGTGAAGAATACAATGATGACAAAATCTAAATGCAATAGCAAGACAATAATTGATTCAGATTGATGTATGTAAAAATACAAGTCAGATGAATGCTCTGAGCACAAGACAATTACAGATGAAATCGCGTGCTCAAGAAGCTAACTGTATTTTGTAAATGTTATGAGCTTATTTCTGGCAATCAGTCTGATAGAAAAAAATTGATGCGTGAAAACATCTATAGTGTGTCTGTCATGGCATCTATCGCTTGTTGGTTTATCTCCTGCAATTGCATGTTTTATATTTTACATTAGTGTAGATGTAAGTACAAGAAGGAGGCGTGGAGCTGTTGCACCGTCTGAGGTAGATCATGGAGGCTATTGTCATTGTCCAGGTAGTTGCACAATACAAGAGCAATTATGAGAGAAGAGTGTAAAGCTATTGAGCATGAAGACTGTTGGCGCCGCTCTTTTTACGTAGGCATGAAAGCCGCTACAAGTCGCAAGTGACGTTCTTGCGGGACTTTGTGGGGCCTCAGAACCATCGCTAAAGGCCGCAAGAAGGGCTCTTGCAGGACCTTGTGATCCTTTTACGGTAGAGTCGGACTTCTCGATAGTTCCACCTCCACTCTAATGCATGTCTTCGATAAAGGAATATTTATGTGGATTGTGCGACAATGCATGTAAAACTGCAGCAAAGTGAATGGAACTAGATTAACATGAGATTTAGGAGAGTAGAGGAATAAATCCAACACCCCCCCTTAATTTGGATCCTTAAATGCCTTGATCTTCATACTGAGCGATGCACAAACTTTGTTGTGTGCATCAATGTTCGGTGCCTTGGTAAACACATATGCCCTCATGTCTTGCGTTTGATAGTATGTCAAGCTTATCTCTCTATTGAGAACTTTACTCCTGACATAGTGATATAAAATATCAATGTGCTTACTCCCAAAGTAAAATCTAGGATTGGCCGATAAGACAATAGCCCTCTGATTATCACAAAACATGATTGTCTAAGTAAACTGATTAAGATTAATATCTTATAGTAAATTTCTCAACCAAATTGTTTCTTTTATAGCTTGAGAAGCAACAACATACTCTTCTTCTGTGGAGGAAAGAGCAATAGCGGTTTGCTTGTGACTGTTCCAAGAGATAGGACCGTCATTGAAGAAGAATGTAAATTCGGATGTGGATTTACGAGTATCTACATCTCCTCCCTAGCTCGCATATGAATGTCCACTGAGCCGATGGATATTGTCATTGTCGACTTCCCCATAGCAGATGCATAGGTCCATTGAAGCTCGAATGTATCTCATGACTTGAATAAGAGCCTTCCAATGGGTGATGCCAGGATTAGCCATGAACTGGCTTAGTGTGCTAACTTCAAAAGCGATGTCAGGTCCTGTACAGACCATTGCATACATGAGAGATCCAAGCATCGATTGATATGGATACTCTCTCATTTGCTCCTTTTCATGCTTGGTCTGAGGACATTACTCCTTTGACAATTGTAGGCCTGGATCCATTGGTGAGTGAGCTTCTTCACAATTGATCAGATTATATTTGATAAGGGTATTATGAAAATACCCTTGTAGAGTGATGTAAATCAGTCGTCTCGTTGTGTCTCGATGGATTTGAATTTCTAGATAGTAGTGAGCCTCACCCAAATTGGTCATGTCAAATTCGGAAGACAGCATATGTTTAGCATCTTTCACTTAATCGATACTATTGCTGAAAAGCAATTTGTCGTCAACATACAAGGTGATGATAATGAAGGAATGTTGCACTGACTTGAAATAGACATTTGAATCGGCAGCGCTTGGTTGAAAACCATGTTGGATGAGAAATGTATTAATCCTCTGAAACTAGGCTCTCATTGATTGCTTCAAGTCATAAAGTGCCTTATGGAGTTGTAGACGTGATTCTCCTTACCGTCGAGAACGTATCCCTCGAGCTACATCGTGTGGATGTCTTCTTCGATGACTCCATTTAAATAAGTTGTCTGCACATTGAGCTGATGTAGATGTCGACTGTAGAAAAAGATGATAGAAGTAGTCGAATTGAAGAATGTTTGACTACTGGACTGAAAGTCTCGTTGTAGTCGATGTTTGGGATATGAGAAAATCCTCTCGCCACTAGTCGAGCCTTTCTTCAATCGATACTTCCGTTAGCCTTGTACTTGATCTTAAAGACCCACTTACAGTCGATAAGATTGATGCCCGAAGATAATTTGACTAATGACCATGTCTAGTTCTTGATCAGAGAGGAATACTCTTTGTTCGTCATCTCTATCCAAAGATCGGAGTCCGATTGGATAAGTGTCTCTTCGACCGTAGTCGGCTCTTGAATTTTAAAAAATGGAAGCTAATAAAGATTTCTCACAAGGATCTAATTGGCCAACATTGTAATTGATCCAATAGAAGTGAGATTTCCCAAGACTAGCTAATTTTCTGGTTTTCTACTTCTCGAGATATTAGAATCTTATTGGAAGGAGGAAAGATTCTATACCCTTTCCTTAATTCACCATAGCCAATGATCATGTCACTTAATGAGTGAGAATCGTCTTTGCTTCTAGTTTTCAAAGACAATGTACGTAAGATAAACATCCAAATTTGTTTTCATTAAAAGTTTGGATATATTCCTCTACTCTCCTAAATCCCATGTTAATCTAGTTCCATTCACTTTGCTGTAGTTTTACATGCATTGTCGCACAGTCTACAAAAGTACTCTATTATCGAAGACAGACATTAGAGTGGAGGTCAAACTATCGAGAATGTCAACTCTATCGACTATAGGTAGCTTCAAAGTCTTGCAACCAAAAAAGGATCCCAAGGTCCCGCAAGAGCCCTTCTTGCTGCCTGTAGCGATGGTTTTGAGGCCCTGCAAAAAGGGGGATCACAAGGTTCCACAAGAACATCACTTGCGGCCTGTAGCGGCCTTCATGCCTATGTAAAAAGAGTGGCACCAACATGCTCCTTTGCTTCACGCTCTTCTCTCACGACTACTCCTGTATTGTACAACTACCTGGACAATGACAACAACCGCCACAATCTACCTCAGATGGTGCAACAGCTCCACACCTCATTCTTGTACTTACATCTACAGTAATGGAAAAATATAAGACACGCAATTGCAAAAGAGAAAAGAACAAGCTATAGATGTGGAGACGAACACACTACAGATGTTTTCACGCATCGATTTCTTTCTATCAGAATAATTGTCAGCTTTTATAGAACACAGTTAGCCTCATGAGCACGAGGTTTCATCTGTAATTGTCTTGTGCTCAGAGCAATCATCTGACTTGTATTTTTACATACATCAATCTGAATAAATTATTGTTTTGCTATTGCGTTCAAATATTGTCAACATTGCATGCTTCATGACTTCCTTTTTTTGTCTAGATTTCTAATTGATTTGTCTGACTATCTTCTTCTCCAAATATGCAACTCTATCATATTTTTGTGCATGCCTACATGATTAGAGTGGCGCGGTGTATGACGTTGAGGGAAACAAGATCACCGATCCTCCTTCTACCGAATCATGTGTATCGTGTAGATTCCCTGACATGGTATCAGAGCAGATTTCTTTACCTGATTCACTGACATGGTATCAGAGCGATAAGCCTCCCACAACACCAAATTCTATCATCTGATAGAATAATCATTTTCTAGTCTTGTAAATAGCACTATATTTTCCTTCTTAAGTCACTGATAGTTATTATTATCACCTAGACTAACTTCCACATGGATTCCCAAAGCAAGACTAGTCCCATCGTGGACAAGCTCGATGGATCCAATTAAACAGTGCTAATGGCTAAGAAAAATAACAAGTGACATGTAGCTTCTAGAAACCTTGTCCAATGTGGAGGGGGATCCACGTTTCAGGTTAGAAAAAGTTGCCTCACGGTTGCCACATGGCATAAAGCTGGAATTTACATATTTTGACATGTGCTTTGTGTAAAAGTTGGATGCCCCTTTTGTAAGATGAGGCATACACTTGACTTAGACTTGAGGCCTATAATGAAACTTGACATTTTCATAATCTTTCACAATCATCAACCTAAATATTTTTTTATTTTTCACATGTAGGAAAATTGTGAGCATGCTCTTTATGGAAAATTGCTCATGCGCAATTTCTCATGAAAGGGCATTATGGCCATGACGTTTGACCCAAACATTATTGACATAAACTAAGACTCAAGAAAATTAGGCTTCATGCTCATTTGGGTAGGGCTCCTCAAAGGTGTAAAGGCGTCTTGAATTGACTTTATTCGATATGTAAAAATGTGGTGAGATTTCTATAGTTCACTTTTTATTGCTTGTTGGGTAGAATTGCCCAACCTTTTGTATTAAGACTGAACTATGCTTGTCCATGAGTTTTATGTGTTTTGTGGATAAAGTCTATGAGCTTTTTCAAATATGGTGACATTGTTTACTACAAATAACTATTCTGGTTAATATCTTAAATTGAATAAAGCTCAAAAAATATATTACAACAGTAAAAAAAATTATTAGAAATGTGTGAAACTAAACCTCCAACATCAATGGTCCTATTACCACTTGGTGATCAGATATCATAATGATAAGATAATCTTTTGATTTGATGCTAGAAAGTTCTTGAGGATCATTAAGATCTATAGCGGATCTTGGGACCTATATTGATACTTGATAGAGAAATTACATGTTTTGATTAGGTGTGAAAGAACCCTTAGGAAGAAATGGTTGGTTGTGCAACTTTGATAAAGCTATGTAGTGAATTCCCAAGAAGGACAAGGATGACGAGGATGAGGGAGAGTCATCGTCAAAGCCTAAGAAGAAAAAGGGGAAGTGCTACTGTTGTCAGTGGGTTAGGGATTAATCGGTCGATCTCTATGGATTTGAATTTCGATACAATATTGGGATGGACCCAAATCTGTCATCTCATATTCATGTGATAACATATACTTGACCTCCTCCAAATATTCAGATTATTATTAAATAGTAGTGTATCATCTACATTCAAAGTGATGATAATGAAGGGAGTAGAAACAAATTTGAAGTAAGCATTTAAATCTACCAAGCTAAGAATAAAATTATTTTGAATGAAAAATTAGTTGATCTTCTAGAGCCAAGCTCTCGAGGACTACTTTAGTCCATAGAGAGCCTCGTGCAATTTACATACAAGATGTTTTTGACCTTTGATGTCATATCCTTCAAGTTGTGACATATAAATGTCTTCTTCACTAATTCCATTTAGGAATGTTGTTTTGAACGTCCATTTGATCAACTTCATGGTCAATTGCAGCTGCAAATGAAAGATGGAACACAAACTTCATGCAGCTTTATGGGCTTTCAGAACCACTTTCAAAGTGAGCACTGGACAAACTCCATTTCAAATGGTGTAAGGACAAGAAGCTATAATGCCTACTGAATTTGTCGTTCCAAGTTTGAGAGTTGCCATCACCGAACGACTTAGTACAAAGGAATCTACCAAGGTGAGACTTGACAACCTTCTCTAGCTTCACAAAACCCTATATATGAAAATCTCACCTTGTATAGATTTCCACCACCCATGTACAAAATCCCGACCTGCCCCACTCTTTTCTCCTTTTCCTTGTAAAAATACTCCAGAAACTTTTTGAAGAACCTGAAAAGAGCCGTATTGTTATTTTTAGCAGTTTTTGCCCTTGCCATTATTGTCCTTTGGTGTAATTGTATGCATGGTCAAGTATGTATAGAAAAATTTCAGCCTGGCTACGAGTTAGACTCGATTTTTGACAAAACTGCCAGTTTTAGTAAACAATGGGAGTTTCTGATTAGAAATCTCGTAAATCTAGTAGCCAATCGGGAAACGGACTGTGCACAGTGCAAACACTAATGATTTGGCATGGATTGGACCAACTTCTAAAAATGATTTGGCATGGCTTGGACCAACTTCTAAAAATAATAATAGGCGAGTCAAACTGACTACTAAATATAGGCGTGAGTTATATGAAATTTCATCTTTTGACTCACGCTCTTTTGACCTGCCATTTTTTACTCATTGTTTATGACTCTCACTCTTTTGACTCGCCATACCTTCAGACTCGCACCATCTTTTTGAATCGCCCATTTCGACTCAGGCCATCATCATTTGACTCGCCACTTTTTGACTCACCCATTTTGACTTGCCATTCTGACTCGCCTTCAGAGCCCTAATTCACCTATAGCCTCTACACTTTATTGACCCTCATACCTCCATATCACTGCTTGATTACCCCCATGACACCGAAACATCGTCTTTCAGACGTCGCTACTCCCTCCGGCCAACGAGTTCGACTCACTAGGAGCACCGCCACACCATCCAGTCCCAACTGTTCCTCCAACCCCACGACATCTTTCCGAACCACCACCTTGCCATCTGTGTCTCAGTGGATCGGATCCCCATCTTCTTCCCCAACTACATCCACTTCGCCTAGCCGAGAGGAGGGAAAGACTTCTCCTTGATCTACTCGTGCTCCTCGTGCACCTTCGCAGTATACCATCCTGCCTTTGCTCATAGAGAGCAAGAGCTCGCAGCTCTTCCCACTGATGGCTACCTAGCAGTTTTGACTATCGTAGGTCTAGATGCCATAGAAGTACTCCTCTTTCAGGACCTTTATCTAGTCGAGAAGGCCTTTTCCACCTTCGACACTGATCATTTCACCGTAACCTACAAGGGAAGGACCATATAGGCAGCCTTCCGCATTCCTCCCACCTACCAATCTCCCGAGCCCTTGGCAAATTCGACGTATCCATCTTTCTCCTTCTAGATCAGGGTGATGTCAAGACAAAAACCAACGACGGATACTTGATCTTACAAATCAAAAATTCAACTCTCCATGGTGTGATAGACTTTCTCTCAGCCACCATCATCGTGAACTCCCATCGCCCCCTCCACAAGTCCAAACAAGTCATAGTCATGACGACCATGATGAAAGGATCGGACATTGTCTATGATTGGGCCACACTTCTCGTTAAGGAGTTGTAGGCCGCTTTCAAGACCCCTTCCGGATCACCTGTGGTGTCCTGATTACCGTCATCGACTTCTCCCACCTAGAAAACCTAGGTCTCCGAACACCTCACCCCCCCTCCCAACCACTAGCTCGTCTCCCGAAGACACACTCACCCTCCTTCACCGCATCGCCTACTCCATCTCCTACCCACACACATTCCAGCCCTCCACATACCAGCTCTACCCCCTCTTCTCCCCTCCTTCAGATCACATCTCTTGCCCATGCACATTCCAGCCCTCCACATACCAACCCTACCTACTCTTCTTCCCTCCTTCAGATCACATCTCTTGCCCATAGCCCCATCCGTCCAATTGCCGCTTCTCCTCTCTCCTCCACTATCGCCACGTCCATATCCTCCCCATCACTACTCTCGGCATCTCCAAGTCATCCCCCGTCACTATCACTTTTCCACTAATATCATCTCCTATTCGTCCCATCGTCACCTCTATAACCACCCCCATCATAACTTCCATCACCACTACCACAATTCCTCCCATCATAACTTCCCTCTCTCACTGTCACTTTTGCACTAACATCCTCTCCTATTTGCCCCATCGTCATTCCCACCATCACCGCTATAACCACCCCCATCGTCACCCCCATCATAACTTCCATCACTACTCCACAATTCCTCCCACCACCACCATCTCTATCACTGTGCCACTTCCACCACCCACCCTAACCATGCCACTTTCAACAAGCTAGAATCCTCAAGCGTTGGGTTGTTGGACTGTCTTAACGGGCCTCCAACAACAGCTTCACCAGCTGCTCAATGAACGAGCTATTGAGCAATCTCGTTACCAATTGGTGGTAGGAGAAATGTTGCAACAGGCCTGGACTGATCAAGTCGCACAACTGAAAAATGAGAGAGAAAGAGAGAGAGTTGAGAGCCAAGCCCAGGTCCAACAATTGAAGGTTTAGCTCCAAAAAGCGGATCAAGCAGCCCAGCAACACACTCAGACCTTTGACCCTATGACCAGAATCAGTGATTCTACTTATAGAAAGTAGATTTTTGGTAAGGTTTGAAATGTGTAAAACATTGGACAACAACTTGATAGCACCTCTCTAAAATTCAACCCTAAGTGTTCCTTCATCTTCAATGGAGTGAATTGAGTTATCTCCAAGTTGCACAACTTTAGAATGGGTGAAAGGCTTGTAGTTTTGGAACCAGTCCCAATGATGGGTCATGTGCTAAGTTGCTCCAGAGTCCAGGTACCAGGAATTGATATCGGTCATAAAGGCAGCTTCATTCTCCTCTTCATGCTGGATCGAGTGATTGATTGAGCTAGCATTTGCTTGTTGTTGGAACAACTTCTTCTTTTCATTGTTGGTTCTACAGTCCTTCATGAGATGACCATTCCTCTTACAATATTTGAAGAAGAGTTTCTACATAGGTTGGGATGATGAAGGATTTGACCCTGGGCCAGAATATGACCATGAGCCAAAATTCCACCCTGAGCCAAAATTCAATTATGGCTGCATGTTGCTCTTTTCCCCTGAATAATAATATTTTGTGGATTTTTTTGACTTGAACTTTTGATTTCTCTTTGTGTAAAGAGCCTGACGATCAGATCCTGAGCCTGAGGAGGAAGCATTTCTTCTAATCTCCTCTTGTAACAACATTGAGATGACTTTAGACAAAGTTAGTTGCTACTGGGTCGAAATAGCCATGACTCATGTTTCATAGGCATCAGGGAGACTTGTTAAAAGAGTCATCACTACGTCTGAATCTTCAATGTTCGATCTTGTTGTAGTCATTTGCTCCATAAGATTTTTGAAGGTGTTTGTGAAAAAAATTTACATTTGGTGTGTGTGGTCGGGTTAGGGTTGAACCTAGGACCTCCCCCATTCCAGTGGGGTGCTCTACCATTGAGCTACCCGTCCATTTGTGTTCCTAGAGTGTTGTGCAAGGGCTATAGCCTTGACACTATCTAACACTCCCCCTCAAGGCATAGCCCTTCTTAGCTACACCCGCCTAGACCACACCCACAACCATGGCTCTGATACCATGTGAAATTTTTTTACATTTGGTGTGTTTTGTTGGGCTAGCGATTGAAACTAGGAGCTCCTCCATTCCGATGGGTTGCTCTACCACTGAGTACCCGTCCATTTGTGTTCCTAGAGTGTTATGCAAGGGCTATAGCCTTGACACTTTCTAATAGTATTAAGATGGCTGAAAATAGTGTTTGCATCAAACATCCTCGATGTGAAGAACTTCTTCCTCAGATGGAGGTTGGATGTGACATCTCTGATGTCATAAAGTATTGCTAGGATGTCCTAGGCATGTTTGGATGTCCATTTGGTGATGCTAGTTGCATCAGCCTCTGGCTTGATTTCAGTACCATCGACAATGTCCCACAGTTCCTTGGCTAAAAGAACAACTCTCATCTTGAACTTCCAGAGATGGTAGTTCTCTCCATTGAGCTTGTCAATCAAAGAAGAACTAGAAGTAGATTCCATTCTGGTATAGTTTGGATATTGTTGGTAGATCTGGATATAGCAGATTACTGTTGGCTGTGCACTTGCTGATATGAGGTCTCGGTAGAAACGAGACTGAATTCACAATGGATATTGAAAATTATTGAGTCACCCACTCTGATACCATGTAGGAAATCAGATAAAATCGATATTTGTTGACAATCTGTTCACCCAAAAGGGGATCTTTCATCCAAGTGGGAGCTTTGCTCAGCCTTTTGGAGAAATACAAAATCACTCAAAGAGTATTTGTCATCCACTTAAGGAGAAGGTTCATCCACTTAAGGAGAGTGTTCATCCACAGAAGTGGAGATTGTCAACAATACACTGAACAGAACATTGTTAGTATTGAATATGCACAAGCCTCACAATCAATAAATGATTAGGTGTTATGATTTGATCCAAAATAGCTTCTTCTTAGTCTCTGATCTTCAATAGACCTGAAAAATGCTTTTGATCCACAAGTTCAACTCACAAAACAAAGGATAGTAAGATTTGATCAACAGTGCAATGCATAATCATGCTAGAACTTGATCCAACATCCAAATATCACCATAAATGGAAACCCTACTAAAAATAGCATCCAACTAGCTCTGATACCATGTGAAAAAAGTGGATCTTGAATGGATCCAAACTCCCAAAATACTTGGCTAAGATCTTTGCACAACAAGCTACAAAAGCTAGAAATGGCAAAGCATCCTAATGCTACCTTTGATACACATGAACTTGACAAAGCATTCAAGAGACAAAAGACACTAATAAAAGGTACTGATGGCAGCCAAAAACAACAGCATACCAGCCCTACAATAGCAGCCTACCACTTTTGGAAACCTCTTTAGATCATACACAAAAGCTTGAAGACAATACACAAAGCAATGCTCTCAATGGAGGAAGAAACTGTGACAATGATCTATTGATCTCTCTCAACAATACAATAAGTTTCTCCAACCTGTTCTCCACGAATTTCAGCCTAATATAGGTGAGAGAGATGACTCTCTCTCCTCTCTCTAGAACTTAGGACCCAAATTTAGGACACCAGTAGCCTAAAATAGCCAATTTTGGCCTATATGTCCAAATAACATGATTTTGGTGTCATTTTGAAGGTCCTGAAGTTTGAGACTCCTTCAACATGAAATATATACTAAAATAAAAGTATCTAGACCTCTTTCACACGTGTGAAATGTTAGATCCAAAACTATATGCAAAAATTGCCAATTTAGGCCTCAAACTAGCTAGGAAATGTTGACAATTTTCACACTCCCTCTTCAACTTAACTTGCTAGTTTTACAACACTACTTTGCTCCAACCTAAGAATGATCTCCATCATGATAATAGATCTCTTCTCAAGTGTTCTAATATGTACAATATGAAGTACAACATAATTGATATAGATAATAGTGTCCATATAGGATGCTTCACTATTTCATCAATTTTACATAGAATGGTGAACATGATACATGTAAAAGAACATAGAATCATAATGAAAGGATTCCTCCATGTATCCACCTTTGAATTCTCTGTAAAACAACAGCAAACAAGTTGTAAGTGAAAGTAACCGACAAGTGTTTGCATGCCTCCTCCACATTCCACTATGCCCATAGTGAATGCACCATGTATCTCCATGAATGAACCTCCATCACCACCTTGCCTTTGTAGATCTCCAATCCATAAAAGCCCTTGAGTGAATGAATGCCAAAATGATGTTTTCTCTGCTCCATTTGAATGAGAAAAACCTGAACTTAAAATATTTGAAGTATCTCCACAAGATTTTCATACAATCCTTGATCCTACATTGTCAACAATTTGCCAATTTGCCAGCACTAGGATGCTAGATCTTGAACTTTGCTCAAAAGTAAACATATTGAACACTTAAATATCTTTCAAGATTTGAATGAATGCATGTACCTGATCATAAGAACCAGCAATGATAGCTATTCCATCTCCAAGATCCAAAGGATGCAAAACTATGGAACTAGTTTCATTGAATTTTGACAATTCCAACACATTGACATGACAATGTTCATACATGAGATTAAACAAATAAGGTAGAGTAAAAGGACACTTCCTTGCTGCTCCAAGAACCTTAGTTGAACCTTCAAGAACCTGTAAAAATAGATCCAAAATGCTTTGCCCATGTGGCTCCCCATTGATGCTTTTGACTAGCTTCCAATTGTTACTTGCCTCTTGGTGTTGATTAAGCAATTCAAGATCAACATCTTGATCTTCCAATAAAACATCAAGGACTTTGCATTTATAAACATCTTCAGATATGAACCATTGAAGATACTCCCTCTCAAACACATGATTAACATCCCACAAGATCTCATCATTGCTTGATTTCAACCTTTCACTATAGTTAGTGAAAACAATGTCACCATCATAAACCAAAAGATAGATTTCTACAATTCTATCCAACATGAAGTAGAGTAGATGAAGTTGAGTATCAAACCTAAACAAACCAGACCATTTGAGCTCAAACCAAACCTCAATGAGCTCACCAATGAAACCTTCCTTGCCTTGGAGAAATTGCCACTTGAGTAGTTCCTTCAACATAAGAATGATTGAAGTACTTTTTCTTGCTAAACCTGGAATTCTAATCAACGATATAGGTAATGAAAATGAACCCTCACTATCATTCACAGAAGCATCATTCAAAGTACATCCTACTTTGAACACTTCACATTCATCTCTCCCTTTTGACTTGAGATCTTCCTCACCAAGTCTCACGATATAACCTTTTGATCTACTTTCTTTATGAATACATGTGACACCACTTGTTTCACAAATGACTTTTTTGGACTCATCACATAAAGATACAAAAGAAACTTTTTCTTCAATCATTCTCAAAGCACCATCTCTTTCCAAATGAGTAAATAAGTCATTAGCAACAACCACTTCGAAAGAAGAGTTCATCACCTCCATCGATGAAGTTAGCTCTCTTCTTACCTTTTTCATTTTTGCACTCTCCATGTAGTTCCATTGAAGAGCCACCAAGACTTGGAAATCTATGAGTAGAAGAGTTCAAACATGATACTAATTTAGCACCACATGACTCCATTTGACTAGTAGGTAGCACTAGTCCATCTTCAAGATCCAATGGATCCAAAACATTGATCATAGATTCACCAAAAGTTGCCAAGTTAGCACAATAATAACTATCTCCAAGAAGCTCATTAAATCTCAATCTAGATCTAGCATAAGGAGTTCCCGAGATGAAGATTATATGTTCACGAGGACGTTTCACATTTGAGGAGGGGGATATGTGATGCCATGTATATGCTAAATAATGTATATCTACTCCAATATGGCAATATATACCTGAAAATGAAGATAGGCATTGGACAATTATATATTATGAAGAGGCCTATATCATTTTTTGGGATAAAGACTTGTCTTGTATTAAAGGACAAGACCTCCAGAACTGAAACAATACCTAAAATAGCCTTAATCCAATCACCCACACAAAACGACTAGATTCATATCGCCAGTTTAATAACAAGTGAAGGTCATATATTCAACAACTGAATATATTCTGAAATAACAAATGAAGGTCATATATTCAACAACTGAAGAAATATCTATACATTTGACCTAACGAATATTCAAATTCTTCAATGACACAAAAGTATTTTTTTCTAATGAATGAACAATTCTCGAGACGAAGATCTTATGTTCACGAGGACGTTTCACATTTGAGGAGGGAGATATGTGATGCAGTGTATTTGCTAAATAATGTATATCTACTCCAATATGGCAATATATACTTGAAAATGAAGATATGTGCTGGACAATTATATATTATGAAGAGGCCTATATCATTTTTCGTGATATAACTGCTAAAGACTTGTCTTGTATTAAAGGACAAGACCTCCAGAACTGAAACGATGCTTGGAACAATCTTAATCCAGTCATCCACATGAAACGACTAGATTCATATCGCCATTTTAAACTAGAGTAGTTTACACTCTCAGTTAAATGTACCTTTAATAGTACAATCTACATGTACTTGTAACTCATCTATTAATTAACGCTTCATTCTCACACCAGAGAGAGAGAGAGAGAGAGAGAGAGAGAGAGAGAGAGAGAGAGAGAGAGAGAGAGAGAGAGAGAGAGAGAGAGAGAGAGAGAGAGAGAGAGAGAGAGAGAGAGAGAGAGAGAGAGAGAGAGAGAGAGAGAGAGAGAGAGAGAGAGAGAGAGAGAGAGAGAGACTTCATGTATTTGTGAGAGATTGAAGAAGTGAATAGAGAAACGGTGATTATCTTTTCTGATCTATGTTCTCCGCACGGTCAAGTGTGAGTGATCGTGAGTCTACTAGCAATCTCTTCTACATTACTTAAATCACTCTTTGGTCAGATAGTTGCCATAGTTCATTACAGACACTTGTTGTGTTTTCGTAAAGCTGATCTAAAGAACCGTCTTTAAACTAACTTATTCGTCTGCGCGAATACTTTGTATTTGCCACCCAAGTAACATATCACTTTGGTACAATCTTCCACAGTCATTGAAGAACAGTATGTATACATTTGAAGTGGTAGTCCCTATCTGAGGAATTGAGTTATTGATCTGTATTTGTGTTGTAACGAAGATATATGTTTCTAACATATTCGCGAACTATTTGAGTTCTTTAACCATGACTGGACTTTAGTGGTTGAGGACTTCTGTCTAGAACACAACAGTTCAAGAATAAGATTAACGATTTGTCTATCCATACACGTTTGCATCGAACATAACACAAATCCTTGCTGACAACTTAATCAGCCAGAGTGTAGTTCATTCGTGCTACTCTGATAACATTTCACTTGTTTCACTTGTAGAACGCTTTCATTCGGTTCGATAGAAGAAGATTGTCGTTCTGAATTTGTCATCATCACAGACCCACAACAAAGGCAATACTAGTTACTTATTAAATGTCTGTTTGACAACCAGATTAACACACATCTCCATTTCATTCGAACTAAGTCAGGACCATACCAATATAGCAACTTTTAAGTGCTATCTCCTTGGGGAACGACATATATACTACACAAATCTAACAATTCTATGAGGTTAAGTGCAAATCTTCCTAAACCATTTTGGGATCAAGCTGTCGTAATATACCAACACAATGTCCTATTCTTCTTCAAAGCTTCCCAAGCCTCATGAGATGAATTGCACTTACCAATCTCCTTGAGTAGCTCATTGGTAATATTCATCTTGATCATGTGTAGAGCTTTCTTTGCTCTCTTGTCATACCTCACTTGATCTTGTTGAACCAAGGGTCTAACCCTACAACAATGTCCATCAACTCATGCATTTCAAGAAGTAATTCCATTCTCACCTTCCATGTAGAGTAGTTGGATGAGGTAAGCCTATCATTGCCTTCCAGCATGAATCCACTTGATGTAGCCATGTTGCAATGATCTAACCTTTCTCTTTCAACTTGTTCTAATGCACAAAGCACTCTTTGGAATAACAACAAATGTTTCCAAAAAAAACTTACAAAGATATGGAACCTCTCAATTCTCTTCTAGCACTTATAACTAGCAAATCAACACATAGAATGAAGAAATATTGATCAACCTATGATCTACCAACAATCTAATGAATCTTGTCACTTCCTAAGATTGAAACACACTTTATTGAAGTCCATCAACCTCAAAAAATAGAGATCTAATAAAAAATAGGGTTTTGACAAAATCACAAAAAAATTGAATCCTCCAATTTTTACATACAATTGCAACAAACTTGATATAGAATCTTGTAGCCTCTAATGAAGCCTTTCTTGTCACGAAAGCGAAACTGTCTTGTTCATTTTCGTTTTCATATTTGTGAATGATTTTGTGTCTTTGAATTTTCTTTTGTGCGGAAGCTTCACAGGAACCTAGACACGGGATTGCACATCACAGAACACATTCCATTCTAGCATTTAAGACAGATGGGACAAGACAAGGAGATGCACAAAAATAGAGCAACTGTATTCTGAGTTTGATTTTTAGAGCGAGATCGCCAATGTCTCGCTCGTTGGCGGATGACGATCTGCTCTTTTGCTGTGTTCTGCTCGTTGGCAGACTTTCATGCACAACTCTTTAGTTTCTAGTATTTTTTTCTTTTGCTCTACTCGCTACGTCTCTCACTCTGTTTCAATATTACAGAAGTCTGATATTCAAAGATCTTTCTTTTGATCCAGAAAGGATAGTTTTTATATCTCCACTGCGTGGAGTTTACAAGATAGCTAAATGCAGAATCACAAGACCAGTTAAGGCTAATCAACTAATCAGTTACTCTTCGTCGTTGCCACTTGTTTTAGCTAGGCGTGAAGTCTACGACTCCAAGCCCATTGAGCTGCCAGCTGGCAGCGTGAAAGATTCCCCTTCGTTTGTTTCATTTCCTTCATTTGCTTTCGTTCTTTTCGTTTTGTGTCGCTTTGTGGTTTTGCGCTCCTGGAGGTATGTTTATGATTCATGAATGATTCGCAATTTGTCCTTCGAGTCAAGGGACGTTGACTTTCGCAAATTGTTCTCGTTTGACCTTTGCTTTATGTTCGTGTTGTGGCAAAGTTGCAGGAGTTCACCAATTCTGATATTCCTAATTGGCCAAATCTAGTAAGGCATGTGTGAAATTGGCCTATTTCAAGTTCATAACTGAAATTGAGTTTTGACCTACAAAAGATCAATTCTACATATGCAAAATGCTTAATTTTTGATTAGAAATCAATCTAGCACACTCTAAAATTGGTAACTCCACCAAATCTTTGATAGATGTGGCTGATCCTTTCATAACCTACAACACAAGCTCTGATACCATGTGAAGATTTTGTGAATCACTAAGATCCAAAATCAACTATGATCTTTGGTTTAGAAAGACAACACAATTTACACCATTTGCATTATAGAAAATCAACATCTACTTAATGAAAGAGATGAAAACTCAACAAGATATTGATCAAACATAAAGCTTATGATAAAATGAAGTTGTTGTTTATACAAAAACATTAAGGTAATGTATTTCACATGTGTGGATCCGAATATCAACAAAACAATGCATTCTACACACAAGATTGCAAGATATCATCAATATAGTGCACCAATGGATAGATGAACCCAAGAGAACTCATGTATAAGCATGAAATGAGATGAGAAAGAGAAGAATCATTTCTCACATGAGTATACATCTATTTATAACAGGCCCATGCCTCATCAATGAGCTTGGATTCTCTCCATAGAATGTAGAACAATTGATTAGACAAATCTCGATTCTACTAACAAAGTGCGTAGTTTACTTGACAAAGGATGAGAAACAAATGAAGTAGAACTCGAAAGATTCGCGAATGATTCTTGAAGGATTCGCAAAATTTATCTTGCTTAAAACTTGAAAGATTCGCAAAAGATTCACGTCATGAAATTTATCTTTCAGCCAACTCGAAAGATTCTTGAAAGATTCACGAAAGATTTGCAAAACAGTTTCTTGTAGAAGCTCGTGGCTTTCTTGTTGAAGCTCGAAAAATTCGCGAACACAATCTTGTCGCAAAATATTCTGTTCAAATATCAGATGTCACGAAATTGTCACGAACAATTCGCAAAATATTCCGAATTTCTTCTTCAAGCTAAAAGTTGTCATCTGTCACGAACAATTCGCGAAAGATGAAAATGTCGCGAAGAGACGAATGTCGCGAATAATTCGCGAAACATAAAGCTGTAACAAAGAGATGGACTATCGTGAATAATTCGCGAGAAAACAAAGCGTCGATTTGAATATCAACCATCATATACAGTTAGATATCAACTGTTACAGAATTAAAAGGCCAGAAGACCTGTCTAGTAGCAATATAAATACATGTGCACTACTCGTTGTAACTAACTCAATCAAAGACACAACAACGAGATAAGACATCAAGAGATGTATATTGATGATTCAGATTCAGAGTTATAAAAATTTACTTTTTTTAATCAATAGTTTCTTATTTGTCTAAAATTGTCTAAAGTTGTCTCTTAATTTTGCACGTTTATTCAATCAAGGCAAAAATTGTTCTATTAGTATATAGATCAGAATTAGACCCGATTGAAGACACTGATATTAGTTTAATTTATTTAAACTTTCATTGTGTTCTCTAAGGAAAAATTGTTATCATTTTTCCTACAGTGGTATCAGAGCCATACAAATCAAAATCGATACAGTGGTATCTTCACATCCCTCTCAACATTCTTCATACATCCATCAACAAGCCACATCTGGAGTTATTAGAAAATAGAAGATGTCATCGATCAGCAATATTCAGGCTAAGATCACTACGATCTTGGATCCAGAAGGTTGAAACTACTTGATATGGAAATTAAAGACTTCACTCTTATTGAAGGGCGAAGGTCTATGGCAATGGGTAGAACCAGTAGAGGAGAAGCCAATAACTACTCCTAGCAAGGAACTTCAAGAATGGAGTCTGAGAAATGACAAAGCTATAACAATTATTGCGTCTTCAGTGCATGACAATATAATGCTAGATTTTACATCAATTTTGAATGCAAAAGATTTATGGGATGAATTGCAAACCAAGAATGAGACTCGATCTCGTAATCAGATCATGTTCTTGGAAGACCAATTAACTTACCTACAATGGGACGACAAAGACCTGAACACATTCGTGCAAAAGATTAAATATCTGTTTATTTCCTTGCAAAATTTTGGCACAAAACATACAATTTCTAAGGAAAAACAACTTAGTTATTTTCTTCGAGCCCTACCCAGGTCATTCCACACAACTCGAACCTTATTGGTGAAAGATGCGACTATGACACTTCAAAAGGCAATAGACGGAGTTAAAGAGGAAGTAGAAGCTCGTGAATGCTATGATGACAATGGTGATTCCGAAAACGCTTTATTTACTCAGAAGAATAAATCTTCTAAGAAGTCTAAGTTTAAGAGAGAGTCGTCTGAAAGGAATGAGTGTATGACTAATGAACAACAATCTGGAAAACAACAGAAAAACTCTGGTGATAAAAACATCTACAACGGATCCAAAAGATAAGGTCACACAGAAGAAAAGTGCTGGTTAAATCCGAAGATTGAATGCATTCACTGTCATAAACGAGGTCATGCAGCAGTAGACTGTTATCAGAATCCCAAAAACAAAAAGGAGCAGAATCAAAACGAACCTTCAGATTCAAACTTTGTCGAAGACAAAGCAGAATGCTCCAGAGCAGCAGAAGACAGGGCAACAAGGAACTCAACAGCTTATGTTAGTACTGATCTATGCTGTTCATCTAATTCAATTCGAGAAGTAGTACTTGATTCAGAAGCCACCTCACATTTTGTTTTCTCAAAACAACTTTTTCTTCGAGTACAAGAAGATGAACTATTCGAGATTCATTATACTTGGAGACGGTTCTAAACACGTGGTTGATGGAACTGGTGTATTATGGCTAGACATGAATCAGGGTGACAAGAAACTGGAGGAAGTTCTCTATGTCCCTACTATTGACAAAGATCTTCTATCCATAGCTAAGATAGGTGATACAAGCATGTCAATAACCTTCACAAAGAACTCTTGTAAACTGTTCGAGGAAGATTTTGATAACCTAGTTGCTGAAGACAACAGAGAAGGAAATTTGTATCACCTAAACATTCGAACAAGAATCGAACAAGCCAATCAAACTCAAGAATCAACAGATATATTGTGGCACAAGAGGCTATGTCACATGACCATGGAAGCCTTGTACCAAGCCAACAAAAGTTAGAGAATTCAAGGAGTCGAAATTAAAAGAAGAGATATTTGAACTACCTGCGAATCCTGTCTTAAAGGCAAGATGACTAGAACACCTTTCAGTAAGGATGTTTATAAAGCAACTAAGATAGTTGAAATTGTGCATTCAGATATTTGTGGACCATTCGGAGTATTGTCGTTGGGTGATGCAAAATACTTCATTATGTTGAGAAGCAGACATGCAATAAGTTGAAACAAATCCGCACAAATAGTGGAGGTGAGTACATTTCCAACGAATTCAAGGCTTACAATACTGATCGAGGTATTATGCACACGAAGACTACATCTTACACACCTCAGCACATGGAATAGCTGAACGAAGGAATCGTACACTTATGGAAGCTGCAAGGTGTATGATGGCTCATGTGAAAGCACCAAAACAGTTGTGGGCAGAAGCAGTGGCTACATCGAATTATCTTCAGAATCATATTATGAAATCTCAAATACCAGATAAAACTCCTCGTGAGATATGGTGGAAGTCAAAGCCAATTCTTGCACTTGTTTGGACATATGGATGCGTAGTGTATATGAACATACCAGATAAGCTGAGAAAGAAACTCGATGAAAAGACAGAACAAGGTTTTCTGGTAGGATTCGAGTTACATTCGTCATATTATTGTGTCTATGTACCAAAAACTGGCAAGATAAAAGTCGTTCGAGATATCAAATTGGATGAGTCGAAATTCATAGTAGAGAGCGATCTAGTCGGCTATGGAATTCTCAAAAACTATAATGAGCTACCAATGATGATAGAAGTAAAACAAGCAGAAGATGAAGGAGAATTACTGGATTCGGAGGGAGATCAAGATCGAGTACCTGACAGACTCGAATCACCAGCTCGAATTCCAGCAGAAAAGGTCGAATCGAACTCAAAACCTACAGAATCGGACTCAAAACCACTTGTGAGAAGATCTAACAGACAACGTAAACCACCAGAAAGATATGGTCATGATGTTTTTAATACAACCATCAAATTTTGTGGTTTCTCTGACGAACCTCAAACATTCGAGGAAGCTGTTGATGGACAGATAAAGATCGCTGGATTCAAGCAATGGAAGACGAAATGTCATCCATGTATAAGAACAAGGTATGGACACCTATTCCTGATGGAAGCAAACTAGTCAAATGCAAGTGGATCTACAAGATCAAAACAAGTCCTAATGGAGAGAACATCAGATATAAAGCAAGGTTGGCTGCTAAAGTATTTTTATAGAAATATGGGATCGACTACATTGATACTTTCTCACCGGTAGTCAAACATACATCAATTTGCTTGTTATTTGCATATGCAGTGGCTCATGATTTGAAAATCCATATTGTGGATGAGAAGACTGCATTCTTGCATGCAAAATTGGAAGAAGACTTATTTATGGACCAACCACTTGGTTTTGTAAACCAAAAATATCTAGAATACGGATGTCACATGAATAAAAACATTTATCATCTAAAACAAGCAACAAGACAATGGTATAGAAAAAAGGACGAAACACTACGTTCCTTAGGCTTCAAACCTCTATTTGCTGAATCAAATGTCTATATCAAACATGTCCATAATGAAATAATCATTTTAGCTGTCTATGTTGATGACACACTCATCTTCTCAAGAAAAGATAAGTTAATTTCAGATGTCAAAAGAGACATTTTTGAAATATTCGAGATCGATGACCTAGGAGAAGCTAAAATCTATCTAGGCTTGCAAATTGTGAGAGACTTTGAAGGTGGTAAGTTGTATCTTCACCAACAAAAGTACACTCAAAAGATCATTGAAGACTTCAACATGCTCGAATGCAAAGGTGTGCATACTCCCATGATACCTGAAACAATACTAAGCAAGGCAGATTGTCCGCAGACTCTCAAGGAAGATAAACGAATGGCCAAAACACCCTATCGTAGGCTGATTGGATCATTGTTATATCTACCAGACAATACTAGACTAGATATAGCGTTTGCAGTATACAAGCTGAGCCAATATAGTCAGAACTCAGGATCATTGCATTGGAAGTTAGCAAAAAGAGTACTACAATATCTCTAAAAAAACAAAACACTATGGATTGTGTTATTCGAAGAAAGTTGGATTTCACATCGAATCTTACAGTGACGCAAACTGGGCATCCATGAAGGATGATAACAAAAGTATTTCAGGAGGTTGTACTCTAGTATCTGGCGCAACCATACTCTGGATAAGCAAGAAGCAAACAACAGTAGCTCAATCTTCCTGTGGAGCAGAATATGTAGCAGCAGCCAAGATGACAAACGAGCTGATCTGGATCAAACAGATGTTGGAAGGATTTGATGAATCTATTTCTGAACCTTATGTCTTGCTAATGGATAACACTTCAGCAATCTATCTTACGAAAAATCCTGTATTTCATTAAAAAACGAAGCACATAGCTATCAAATATCATGTAATTCGGAACTTAGTCGAGAAGAAGATACTGAAGACAATCTTCATACCCACCGAGACAATGACTGATGATATCTCTACAAAGCCACTCAGTAAAGCTTCGTTCAAGAAGCAGTGAAAAAGATTAGAATTAATCCAACTGCCCACTTTGAGAGGGAGCTGTAGAACAACTGATCAGACAGATCTCGATTCTACTAACAAAGTGCGCAGTTTACTTGACAAAGGATGAAAAACAAATGAACTAGAACTCGAAAGATTTGCAAAAGATTCTCGAAGGATTCACGAAATTTATCTGGCTTAAAACTTGAAAGATTCGCGAAAGATTCTCGAAATATTTGCGAAATTTATCTTTCAGCCAACTCGAAAGATTCGTGAAACAGTTTCTTGTAAAAGCTCGTGGCTTTTTTGTTGAAGCTCGAAAAATTTGCGAACACAATCTTGTCGCTGCGAACACAATCTTGTCGCAAAATATTATGTTCAAATATCAGATGTCGCGAAATTGTCACAAACAATTCGCGAAATATTCTAAATTTCTTCTTCAAGCTAAAAGTTGTCACCTGTCACAAACAATTCGCGAAAGATGAAAATGTTGCGAAGCGAGATAAGGCAGCAAGAGATGTATATCGATGATTCAGATTCAGAGTTATAAAAATTCGTTTTTTTAAATCAATAGTTTTTTATTTGTCTAAAATTGTCTAAAGTTGTCTCTTAATTCCGCACGTTTATTCAATCAAGGCAAAAACTGTTCTATTAGTATATAGATCAGAAACAGAGTCGATTAAAGACACTAATATTAGTTTAATTTATTTAAACTTTCATCGTGTTCTCTGAGGAAGAATTGTTATCATTTTTCCTACATAGAAACTTCTAGAATAAAAACCCTCTTACAATATGAACTAGATTCAATGTATCTAACATTCAAATTTGAATGTGTCCAAAATCGACCTTATATTTTCCCTCACTTTCTAAAAGTGGTAATTTCAAATGTACTTAGGCTAAAAATAAGTTCATAATGTTTATCTCTAAGTATGAAATGCATATTGGCCTCAATTGCCAAATAATCAACATAGACCAAAATAGATCAAACTAGTTGACAATTTCTCACACTACACAAGTGACAACTAATGTCCAATTCCATTGTTTATTCCAGGGCAACAATTATAATAAAAGTATTGAGGTAAAGACTCATGTAAACCCATTAGTTCCTTCTCATTTTTTTCAAAGAAGGCTCAGTAGTTGCCTCAGAATTCCTCCCAAATGTTGTAGTGTTAGCTTCCATCGAGAGGGCAAGACAAGACTCGATTGAAGTAGTATGCTTGATTAAAAAGCACTTTTTGACATTGGCTCTCACCATCCAGTTGCGTCTCATCGGACATATGGTGAATGAGTTGGCTATTGCAAATATCTAATTCATCATTGATCCATTTTTTGTGATGCAAATTTGATATAAAATTAGCTTATCCCATTCATATTATCATTGTAGGTATTGTTTATGATTAATGGATTTTTTTTTTGGAACAATTTATAGAAACTTTGAAATGATTTGTAAGACAAAGAGCAAGGCTTGTGGTCTATACCTCTTGATCTATCTTTCTATCCATATTGATCTACTAAGTCATGATCACACATCAATATGTTCTCATATCAATATCTAAGGTTCAACACTTAGGTCCATATTTTAATTGATTCAATATATATATAATGCATATTAGTGTATCAACAATCCTTGGTATCATCGCCTACTTTCGACGGTCACCATATTCGAAATAGCCTTGGTCATTGTAAAAACTAATGTGAAAAATACCAATGTCAATAGGTGCCACATTTATTGACATTCACATTGGTTTTCACAAGTGCGGGAGAAATTTTGGCTATCTTTTAAAAAACTGTTGGAAAACAATCATGGGTTGTGTGTTCATGGATTTGTTAGACTAAGCACTACATTTGCTCCCATTCAAAATGCAATCTATGATTGGGCTTTTTTATATCTTAAAAGTCTATTCAATCACCCGAATGCCATTCCATATGGGGTTGGCTCAGTTGGTTAGCTTGACATCCAAAGTTTCTTTGGTCTCAGGTTCGAGCCTCCCCTTGGAAACCAAGAAGCATTCCATATCATTAACTAATTTCAAATAAAAAATCACCTTTTTTTTTTGAATCTAAGAACCAATTTGAATGATCCACCAAGATCATGAATATTGTTGGTGAACGATCTTGAAGGTGGTAAAAAAGGACGCTTCTAGTTCGAGCACAAAAGTCAAGTTTCTCAATGAGAGAGACAACTACAATCCAAGTGAAGCCCTTGATTTTAGAAAAGGCAATTAGCAAAGACAAAGAGTGTGTAAGGATAAAGGGAGGGTAGCATATATAGGTGGAGCAGTTAGGAAGGATACGATTTAGCCTAGACCCACATGGCAGCTGAATCCTCCATCCACCTCCATCTACATAGCGTGACATAAGCCACAAGAATAAGGTTCTAGGAGCTATGCACATTACACTATATAGCGAGATACGAAAACTGGTTGGTGGTTCTTGTCAGTCACTCACGCTGTAAATGTACGTGGTCTGCGTCTAGCAGCTTTAAGTCACCTGATCAAATTATTCACCACCGAGGATCCTGATTTCAAATCAACTATATCTATGATCTGAGTTCAAAGTTGAGAAGAAATGTCCTTTGAAGTATGGTATGGGCTGAATTACGAATTGTACCGTTCTGTCAGCTGAGCTGCCCACAAGCGGTGCATGAATAAACTACAGCCTACAGGTACCAGTCAGTTACACCGTAGCCTTCGCTTAAGGATCTCTAATGTCCAGTCAAGCTTTGATGCTTTTTAAATTTCTCTCAGCTTGTAATATATATAGATGCTCCTCGTTTCCTCATGATCATCTCCGTTGAATGTGGAAGAAGTTCTTATTTCTATTGATTTCACGCTAGCTGTGAATATTTGCGTCTTGCAAACTTTTGTTCTGTTTGGAGCTTACTAACTAGCAGGCATGGTTGCTTTCTTACGAGTGTCTGTTTTTCATACATCCCGTACATTAGCGTGCCTTTCAGTTTAGTTATGGTTTTTCTTTTGTTTCACACAATTTGCTCTCAGATCTCTGACACAGTTACTTGTGCTACATCTTTGCAGGATCGACGATGAGGACTTTGGCCATTGCTATTTCTGGGCTAAGCATCTTCTTTATGTTGATGAGCATGAGAGAGGTCCAAGCCGACGTCTGCAGCGACACACTTTCTTCTCTGAGGCCATGTATGGTCTCTGCAATAGGTTCAAATCCACCACCACCGTCCGCCGCATGCTGTAAGAACATAAAGAGCGCTTCTCCACAAACATTGTGCAAATGCCTTGCTGGTGTTGGTTCTCAGGTTGGATCAGGAATAAACCAAGACGCTGCGAAAAAGATTCCAGAAAAATGTGGAGCAGAAAGCTTTAAATGCTGAAGGCACTCGTCTTACCTCTTTATCTTTTACTCGCCTAGTATAATAATTCTCATGGTTGTGCGCGGTTGTGATTCTATCAGATTGTTCCAGCTACAGCATGCTGGATTAATGCATCTCCAGGGACACTTTTGGAAACGAATACCCTAAATATGTGCTTTCGAAGCCATCTATATGGTTTTTTTTTATCGTTCTACGTTTTAAGCTATAAGCATTTTCTATCTTGTAGACCAGTCTCAGCTTATTAACAAGATGTACGCTTACAGTTTGTGCTGCACAAGCTGTGACAGTTCGATAATATAGTATCAAGCAGCGACAATCTGCTTATCTCTTTGGAAAGCATTTTGTTATGTATTCTCTTTTACTCAATATGAACAAAATAATGGTTTTCTTATACATTGCCTTATTGGGTTGGTATGTTATCCCACTGTGGCCTATATTCTTATTTCCTGTTACCATTGATGTCATCTGGATGTACAGTCGAACACAAACAAAATCTCTCTATCCTAGTCGTTGACATGATGGACTGATGAAGACGGTTGTTGCTTCTCAATAGCGATCAGATCTGCTTGTCAAATGATATTGGGAAGATATGAATATGAAAGCATTAACTTTATGTGCTTGTGGCATTGCATTGCAAAAGTATGTGTTTAAGTTGGTTAATGGAGTTTATGCAAAAGTCAATATTAAAGTATATCTTTAAGTGATAACTTAATGCGCGCACAAGAAGATTTGTCGCATTGTTCAAAACTTTATATTGCCAGAATTTAGTTCTTGATCCACCTCTATATGCAAGTAGTACATAACAAAAAATTCATGTCCCTTTCTGTTTAGATCCACCTCTATGTGCAAGTCATAACTAGTGAAAACTTTGTTTCCCTCTCTTTCTGTTGCATGCATCCCCAGGCTTTCAAACCTACATCAACATCATCACCAATAACAATAATCCAATCAAATCTATTTGCATTTACAAAAACACTTCACTTGATATGTTTAAACAACTTGTGCACACTCTTTGAATTAGAATTCATTGATTGAGGTAAGAAAAAAAAAATGCTATTCATGAATGAAGTCAACAACGATTTGAAAATAGTTGATAACCTTGCCAACTAATCTTAGACAATCACCTACTTTAGTCAAAGAATTTGTGGCAATGCCTTTGTGGTGTACCACAACATTCTTGTTTTTTCTTTGTTTTTTGAGGCATTTCACAAAATAGAATATTCATGTAATTTTTAATTTTTGTTTTGTGACTTTCGTAGCATTGCAAATTTCATATGGACAATCAATTGAAAATTGATAGCAAACTAAAATTTTGGCAAAATGTGCAAGTAGATGGCCAATAATGCTTACCACATTCCACGTGCACATTTCAACAAAATTTGCACCCACCCATTGGCTATCCACACATGCTAGAAAAAAAAAACAAAAATTGCAAAAAATCTTGAAGACAAATAGTTTGTAATTGTTTGTTATGATCTCAAAAAATTAAAAAAAAATCATAAAAATATAAAACCAAAAGCGAATTTTTTTATTAGACATTGTAGGAAAATTTTTTTTTCCACTTAGTTATTATGTAGAGTGTGAATGTGTGCAAATTGTCAAGATATGGACAAACTAGCTACATTGTCTTGCAATATCTTATTGTTAGAGTTGTACTAGCATTCTTGGCTGGTTTTGCTGATGGAAATGAAGCTATTGGAGGTTCATTATGTCACTCATTCATGGCCAAGTCATCAAGTGTTGATGATATCTTGTGGCAAGATGGAGATGGAGACTCATTCATGGAGTTTTATGGTGAATACATATCAAGAAAGGACAAAGTTGGAGGAGACAAGCAAGCAAATGGTCATCACTCACATTTATTGTTTGGTTGCTGTAATTTTCCAGAGTTCAAAGTTTGAAACATGGAGAAATCATGTCATTCACATTCTATTTGGTTCTTCATGTTCTAGTTATATTTTGATGTGCAAAATTGATGTAAGAAATAGTGAAGCATCCAATTTGGACACTATTCTCTATATCAATTATGAAAGATACTTTAGAACCTTAGAAAGAAGATCTATAATTAGGATGGAAATCATTCTAAAGTTGGATCAAAGTTCTATTGTCAAAACTATGCCAAAACTAGTTGAAGAGGGAGTGTGAGAGATTTCAACTAGTTTAGTCTAGTTTAGTCACATTTTGGTAAATTGTCAATAAGAGGCCAAAACTCATTTTAGACTTAGAGATAAACTTTTTGAAGTTATATTAGTTTAAAATACATTCAATAAACACTTTTGAAAAGTGTGGGAAAGTTGGTAGTCGAGTTTGAGAGAGATTCAAATTTGAACTTTGGGTACATTGAATCTAGACCCAAAGATAGTAGGGTTTACATTTTGGAGAGAAAGCCAAGTGGCCAAATGGGGTTTGAAAACTCTATAAAAGGATGTAACTCGTGGAGAGACACATTTTCTCTCTTCTATCTCTCATTTCATCATTATACATGGTTCTCTTTGGGTTCTACTACTCATTGGTGCACTATCTTGGTGTTATCTTGCAATTCTATGTGTAGAATGATCATTTATTGCTATTTTCGGTTCCACACGTGTGAAATACAGTAGGGTACTGTAATTGTACGGACAGCAAACATATTTTATGTTTTGATTCATGTTTGATCAATATCTCTTAGAGTTTGCATCTCATTTTGTATGTAGATGTTGATTTTTCTACATTGGCAGGATTGTTGGTTTGCTCCTTATTGTAACCAAAGATTTGGGACATGGATTGGATCTTGAATGATCTGAAATCCTTCACATCTATGAAGGGTTTTATTGTTGGCTTAAAGAAGTTTCTTCGCACCAAATTTAGTGTTCTATATGTACTTGGGTAACCAGCACAACGTGTGTTATGCCATTCAAATAATGTTTTATTTCAAATAACATTATTTGATATGCACAATTCTAAATCATGAAATAACACAATCCATTATGGATGGAAAATTTATCTTTTCTCAATTTATCTTTCTTTTGTATTTGAAAACCTTGCAACTCAAATCCAATCGTATTATGTAACCCAACTAGTAACTTCTACCAAATTGACCAAAATGCAAATCTTCCTCACAAAGATTTTTCAACAAAAAATTAAAGTCCATAGATATAGTTATGGACTTGGCTCATTACATTCGCCGCATCCATTTACATTTACTTTACTTTATGCATAAGCAGGCCTTGAGCCTTTTTTATTCATTAGTGACACTTAGACTATATGGTTGGCCTTTGGCCTTGTTATTCATTATTAGGTCATCTGGACATATTACTGGAGAGTAAGGGCCTTCTTGGAGGGTGCACTATTATCCCTCCCAGTTGGGTCGTAGCCACCGGAGGCTTCCTCTTGGCTATAAGTAGGAAAACTGTGTCATTTGTTATTCAGCTGATGATATTGATCTCTCTCTTTAGTCTCCTTAATCTCTCTCTTTCCTGCTTTCTAGGGTTAAGTCTTGCTTATGTGATGCTTTCATAGCTTAAGTCTTGCTTATGTGATGCTTTCATAGCTTAGCTTCAGATTAGTTGTGGCTCTATTCGTAACTTGGTATCACAGCACTTTCCTGAGCATAATCTTGGAAATTTTTTTTTTTGTTGCCTTGCCTTGCTCCTACAGCTGCATTGTTGCCTTGACAGCCCTGCTCCATCGTTGCCCCTTATACTCCTTACTGCCCAATGCTCCCCCTGCTTTGCTCCCTCTCTTCCTTGCTGCCCAGCGCTCCTCCTCCTTCCTTTCCATCGATGTCCCTGCCTTCCAACCTGTTCCTTTCATCCAACATTTTCCTAGTTTGCAGCCATCTTCCATAATTATTTCCCAGTCTACTGTTCGGCGCCCATCCTCACCCAAAAATCACTCAATTCCGTCATCGTTTGCCATTCCGAATTGCCAAAATCCTTCAGCCTGTTCATCGTTGCCCCAGCCCTTCCGACTTGTCACTTTCACCTATTATTTTTTCAATTTCCAGCCATATTTCACAGTTTATCAAAGATCTTCCCTCTCCTTGAATGCTAGAAAGCCTTCTCTATGAAATCACCTCCAAAACTCGCTTAGAAATCAATGCTTGGAGCAAGCAAAACTTGCTATCTTGGTAATGTGAATTGAATTCAACTTTGCCTCTGGTTTTAGACACCTAAACACCTGCAAATGAAGTCACACAACACCAATCTCCAATGTATTTGACTCACTTTGAGTTCTAGAATCAATACTAGATGCTAAGATCCAATCTACACAAGATTTAGATCAAAAATTGTGATAAAATTGAATGCAAACCAAGGATTTAGCTCATTTCAGCCTTTAGGCTCTGATACCATGTAAAAATTACAGCAAATAAGGATCCTAAAACACTTGAAATGATGAGGAAAACAATAGATTATGATTTCATAAGATTAGCACAAGTTGAACCATCAAAATCCATCAAAAACCTATGCTTGAACCTCACTAAATGGCCCAAATCCTTGAAGAAGGCTTCACACGTGTGAAAGTACGGCCTCCCACAGTCTGAGTACTGTACACCAGACCTACATTCAATCCTATAATCACTAGTAATCACAAGTACTCAAACAATTATGAACATAGAGAGCAATTGCACCATTATGAGAGAAAAAACATGAAATTGCTTGATTGATTTTGGTGAGATATCATCACCTATATATACATGATCCACCACGGTTTTGGGCAGGTATGAGTAGCCCTAAACCTATCCCTAATGCTAATTTTGGTGGATCTTTCATCCCTACCAAGTTAGGGTTGGAATCTTGGAGATCCCTCAACAATGCAAAAATTACCAAAAATAGCTCCTATTTTTTCTCCCTTGTATCTAAGCATAATTTGGACTCATTCCAAAGGTTCTAACACTTAGGTCTACTTGAGAACATCCTTATGAATGGAATCCTATGCTATTTGGCACGTGTGACAAGCCACATCATGACCATTTAACTATTTACAAGTCATATGACCAAAACTAGTCAAGCTAGAATTGTGAATTTTTAACATGGAGGCTGCAAAAAAAATTTTAATTGAAATTTTCTTTTTAGGATATTTTTAACTATGTACCAAACAATATTCTTAATAATAAACATTGAAGTAGTGGCATAAAAAGGGTAGCACACCATGTGCTATCTTTTTGTTGAATCATAACAAGAAAAAAAACTCGCAAGAAATTTACTCGCAAAATGCCAAGGCCCCTCTGCATGTAGAGAAAATATATGTACATTCTTTAGTGGAATCGGCAAAACATGCTTCCGTTTGGATCAAGATTCTCTCCTGTAATACATGTGCTTCTTGTAACATCTTTCGTCGTCTTCATGCAATTTATACAAGGATGCTTAGATGTAGCTCCATGAGACACATTGTACATGCATTTTAATGTTTTCAAATCACCTACCAAATGTCATTTTACATTGAATCTCTTTTTCCGGGTACATTGGGCTTTACACCATCCATATGTTCTTTGATGATCCAAGGATAAGATGTTCTACAAAATATCCATGATAGAATATTATAATTCTTTCAGAACCTATCAACAGACATGTACCATAAATAGTTAGTCTATTAAAGAAAACAATGTTAAATAGTATAATAAAAAATTCTATACATGTTTCATTAATGGATGAGTAAGAATACCTGGAAAGCTGCCAACCACCAAATATCGTTCTCTGACTAAACATTGGGGTTAAAATCTCCTTGATCGGTGTGGGGAAGCAAATAAACAATTTTTTGTTCTTAATTAGACTTTTTTTCTCATCCTATGTGGCATTTCTTATAGGGTCTATTTTTAGTTTTAAACTCCTCTAATGGATCCTTAAATCCACCCAATGTCCAACATTAAATTCACAAGGAATTAGTTTCAAGTTGGCATAATTTGGCTCATTCTTGAGCACTCAAAATATTTTTGTGTGCAAGCAACAACATTTCATGCATATCGCATAGGAAATCAACTACTTGTTTACTATGAACAAATCTGAATTCAACATTGACAAGTGAATGCATAAACATAAATAGACTATACATAGTCATCGAAAATTTTCTACTATTATTGGCAAATTCAATCAATGGATGGTTTTCCACTAAGATTGCTAAAGCAAGACATATGCTCTTAACATATCCTCCATCGTGTGATTAATCCTTTTTGTTTAACCATTTGAATCCAGATCATTAGAAGAACTAAAGCTAACGAAAGCCTCAAGTTCATGAAATATGGCCAACTAGAAATGTCTAGTGAATATGGAGTCACAATCATTAACAATATCAAAAGGCAAACCATAAAAAGCCTAAGAAAATGTTCTACAAAGATGTAGTCTAACTCAAAACTTTTACAATCGCTTTTATGTAACCAACTTGGTGACGCAATCAACTATTATTTAAATAGTCGCATTACCTTTCACAATCTTGGAAACATTGCTATGAAATCCATCGAAATACTGTCCCACCTTTTATACGAAATTTCCAATGGCAATAGTAGCCCTCCGGCTTTTAAGCGATCGGCTTTAGCCATTTGGCACTATTTATACTCGACAACATAACAGTCTATTGTGAGAGATTTCAACTAGTTTAGTCTAGTTTAGTCACATTTTGGTAAATTGTCAATAAGAGGCCAAAACTCATTTTAGACTTAGAGATAAACTTTTTGAAGTTATATTAGTTTAAAATACATTCAATAAATTTTGGAAAGTGTGGGAAAGTTGGTAGTCAAGTTTTGAGAGAGATTCGAATTTGAACTTTGGGTACATTGAATCTAGACCTAGAAATAGTAGGGTTTACATTTTGGAGAGAAAGCCAAGTGGCCAAATAGGGTTTGAAAACTCTATAAAAGGATGTAACTCGTGGAGAGACACATCTTCTCTCTTCTATCTCTCATTTCATCATTATACATGGTTCTCTTTGGGTTCTACTACTCATTGGTGCACTATCTTGGTGTTATCTTGCAATTCTATGTGTAGAATGATCATTTATTGCTATTTTCGGTTCCACACGTGTGAAATACAATAGGGTACTATAATTGTACGGACAACAAACATATTTTATGTTTTGATTCATATTTGATCAATATCTCTTAGAGTTTGCATCTCATTTTGTATGTAGATGCTGATTTTTCTACATTGGCAGGATTGTTGGTTTGCTCCTTATTGTAACCAAAGATTTGGGACATGGATTGGATCTTGAATGATCTGAAATCCTTCACATGGTATCAGAGCTCTTGTGTTTCAGGTTATGAAAGGATCATCCATCTTTAGCAAGGATTTGGAGGAGTTACCAATGCTAGAGCATGCTAGATTGATCTCTACTCAAAAATCAGCATTTTTGCATGTGTAGAATTGATCTTTTGTAGGTCAAAACTCAATATAGGGTTATATACTTGATTAATTCCGATTTCACACTTGTTTTACTGGATTTAGATGATATTTGGTGCATTAGGAAGGTCTCATTGGAGTCTACAAGAAGATATACCAAGTTTCTAGAAATTGCATGTAGAATTGGAGATATTCAATTTTTTGTTATTTTGTCAAAACCCTAATTTTGATTGGATCTCTAGTTTGTGAGGTTACTGAACTTCATTTGAGTGTGTTTCAATCTTAGAAAGTGGCAAGAATCATTAGATTGAGGATAGATCATAGGTTGATCAAGATTTCACTATTCTATGTGTTGATTTTCTAGTTAGAAGTGCTAGAAGAGATTTGAGAGGTTCCATATCTTTGTGATTTCTTCTTGAGTTCATTTGTTGACATTCAAGAGAGTGCTTTGTGCATTGGAACATGTTGAAAGAAGAAGATCAGGTCAGACATCTCTTTTATATAATCAACATTTTCTATTTTTTATTATTATTTTGTGATTAAACATCTGCTCCACAACTTGGGCCACCTAACCATGGCTTCGACACCATGAATTGTTATGTCTAACTTGGCTCTGATAACATATCAAGTTCCACACATGTCCCATGTTCAGTACATGTGTTTGAGATCTGCTAAGGTATGTAGATGCACTGAGATCAAGCCCAGATTGAGATTCAAGATCTATCTTTGAATCTATGGCAAATCTACACTTCTACATGCATTCAATCACTTCCAAAGCTAACATATGAGGTTTGTTATGGACTCAAGAGGGCTGGATTTATTAGGTTTGATACTCATCTTCACCTACTCTACTTCATGTTGGATGGAAAGTTTGGAATCTATCTTTTGATTTATGATGGTGACATTGGTGACATTGTTTTCACTAACCTTTGTGGAAATTCGAGATCAAGCATTGATGAGTTCTTGTTGGATATTGATCATATGTTTGAGAGGGAGTATTTCCAGAGGTTCAGGTCTGAAGATATTCATATCTTTGATATCTTTGATGATCAAGAGAAAGGTAAGCAAGTGGAAGCGACTCACTTTGCTTTACTCACATGTTTGGAGAATTTTCTTGTGTAGATGATGCTATGCAAGTGGATATTGGTTCTCATGGTTTCAATACTGGAAAAGAAAGTAATGGATCTAAAAAACAAAGTTTGTTCAATGACTTTGATGGTCAAGAAGAAGATCAAGAGGTTGGTCTCAAAGGGCTTCAACAACACAAAAGGAAAGGTGGCAATTTGGAGCTAGTCAAGAGCATCAAAGGAGAGGTAATTGGCAAAAATATTATGGATCTGTTTTTGCAGCTTATTGAAGACTCAAGTAAGGTCAAAGGAGCAGCAAGGAAGTGTTGTTCAAGTTTACTTTACTTTTTCTATCTCATGAAGGTCCCCGGGGGCTTTCACCATGTTCGGGCATTGCCCTCGAGCATATGCCCTCAAACATGACCCTTCGTTTATTAATAGTATAGTCATGCAACATTGCACAACTTTGTTTATTTTGTTCAATGTGTGCAAAATATATACAGACATAGATGCTCTACCTATGAATTTGGGAACTTGTAGAACTTAAGCCCCCAAACTGTAGGAAATAAGTTATCGGTAACTCTTATTTGTTAGCTAGGTTGTACCAACTAGGCTTGTCTAACTAGTTGCCTGATAATTTTTGAATTTACTCCTATAGTAGTAGAAGAGGCTACATGAATGTCCATGTGGCCATCATGATATTATGCTTGATGCATGTTTATGCAACACTCCCCCTTTGAGCTTCATGTCATAATGGATGATTTGTGAATTTGTGGATGTGCAAAGCATCTTTGTGATGAGCAAAAGTTGCAAAAAGTAAGGCATTTGTCAAAGGACACCTATGATTCCTTGTGACGACAAGCAATCAATAACCATATGCGATAGGAGCGGTATTGCAAAATAGAAAGCTTGTGGCTTTTGAAAGTAAGAAATTGATTGATGCACAAGCAAAATGTTCTATTCATGAAAAGCAGCTTTTTGTTGTGTGCAAAATGATTTGATGTTGGGGAGGAAGGCTCATTGGATTGAATTCATGCAAGTATTTGATCAGGAAAATAAATTTGTTATATTTAAAGAGCTAAGAATCAAATTGCAAATGCTCTAATAAGTTGTATTGTGAAATTAATGAGCTTTCCCTCACAAGAATATCAGTTACGAATAGAGCCACATCTGATCTAGAGCTAAGCTATGAAAGCATCACATAGGCAAGACTTAAGCTATAAAAGCAACACATAAGCAAGACTTAGCCCTAGAAAGCAGGAAAGAGAGAGATTAAGGAGACTAAAGAGAGAGATCAATATCATCAGCTGAATAACAAATGACACAGTTTCCCTACTTATAGCCAAGAGGAAGCCCTAAAAGGAAGCTTCTAGTGGCTAGGGCCCAACTGGGAGGGATAATAGTGCACCTTCCAAGAAGGCCCCCACTCTCCAGTAATATGTCCAAATGGCCTAATAATGAATAATAAGGCCAAAGGCCCCAACCATATAGTCTAAGTGTCACTAATGAATAAAAAGGGCCCAAGGCCTGCTTATGCATAAAGTAAAGTAAATGTAAATGGACGCAGCGAATGTAATGAGCCAAATCCATAACTCTCCCCGACAAAAAAAACAACCCAACTACCGAAAAGAAACTGGATCAAACAGCAGCAAGCCCTGGTGCGTCAACAACTAGAACAACATCTGATGTAGAGGAATCAACAAGTGCAGCAAGAGCAAAAGCCTGATCCGCAAGTGATGGTGTATGATAAAAGACATCAATAGGCTCCCATGTGGCCTTCTCAATAGGACGACCATCCCACTGGACCAAAAACTAAATTTGCCGGCGGCGTCGACTTGGTATAGACAAACTTGTAATATAGTAGCAGGTAAAAATGAAAACAACTCGAGAGCAATAGGAAACTCATCATCACAAGGAGCGTCATCCTCAATAGCAGCACATAATAAATTGACATGGAATACATCACAGGCTTGTGTAGAAGCAGGAAGCTGTAAGCGATATGTAACTGGACTAAGAACCTCCAAAATGCGATAAGGCCCATAATAACATGGTGCAAGCTTCTCAGTAGAAGCATGGCCCCGAACAAAATGATGGCATGCAAACCATAAGCATAGATAAACCATATCTCCAAGCTGAAACTCAACATGGCGGCGGTGACGATCAACTGAGGTCTGATACCGCTGTTGAACATGTTGTAAATGAGAACTGGACCCGGGGGTAATAAGCTCTCGAGCCCCTGATAATAAGGATGCAAGTGTGACAGGTGTATCCTCAGGAGGGAGAGGAATGCCAGGTAAAAGAGGTGCATAGCCGTGAGATAATAAAAATGGTGAGACACCTGTGCTGGTACTAACAGAGCTATTATAGTATGCTAAACATAAATGTTGATCCCAATTCTTCCCAGAAGGAGTAACAAAATGGCGTAAATAATCCTCAAGGATCCTGTTAAGGACCTCAGACTACCCATCAGAAGTAGAGTGATAAGCAGAATTCATAAAAAGCTGTACATCCAAGATACACATAAGCTTTGTCCATAATATGGATGCAAACTTACTATCCCGATCAAAAAGGATAGTACGAGAAAATTCATGTAGGCGAAAAATCTCTGATAGGAACAAATGTGCAGACTACTCTGCTGTGATGGTACTGCGAACTGGTATAAAATGTGTCTGTTTTGAGAACCTGTCAACTACCACCATACATGAATCGTGACCACATTGGATATGGGGAAGGCCAAGGATAAAGTCCATAGATATATCAGTCCACTGGTGATGAGGAATAGGCCAATTCTGGAGCAAACCAGTAGACTTAGCATGGGAGTACTTATTACGAAGATAGAAGGGGCAGGTACGAATAAGTACAGCAAGCTCAAATTGAAGAGAGGGCCAATAGAAATGGTCTTTGAGATGAGCATAAGACTTCTAAAAACCAATGTGACCCCCAACAGGGGAGGAATGAGCATCCGACAACAATTGGGAATGGGTACCCAAGGAACTAGGAACACGATAAAGACGGTTGTCAACAATGGAGTAAACCTGATGAGAACGAGACGAAACAAGTGGGGTAGAACTATAAACATCACGAAAATCAGAACATGTAAGGTATGCGGCAGGTAGATCATCAAACCATGTAGGAATAGTAGAAACGAGTGTATTCAACAAAGCTGGAAGATGAGATAATGCATCAGCAGCAGTGTTAGCACAACCAAGACGATACAATATAGAATAATTAAAAGACTGTAAAAACTACAACCAATGAAACTAACGATCACTAAGGTCACGTTGAAACAGATAACGTAAAGACTGGTGATCAATAATAATGTCAAATGGAACTCGATAAAGATAATGGCGCCACTTCTTAAGAGCATAGATAATAGCAAGAAGCTCTTTCTCATGCATAGAATAACGTTGCTCATATGAGCGAAGACGACGTGACTCATAAGCAATAATGCAGTGTGACTGGCGAAGCAAAGCACCCAAACCAACATTACTAGCATCAGTCTCAACAAGAAACTTCTGATCAAACTGAGGTAAACACATAATGACAACATCAACAACAACACGACGAAGAGTATCAAACGCTGACTGACAATCAAAAGTCCAAAGAAAAGTACTAGACTTCTTCAAAAGTGCATGAAGAGGAGCTATAATAGTGGCAAAATGAGAAACTGGACGACGAAGGTGAGTGGCTCTTCCAAGGAACATATGAACATGATGAATATCAGTTGCTATAGGCCAATCCTGGATAGCCTGAACCTTATGAGGGTCCAGACAAATGTGTCCACTACAAGCAAGAAAACCAAGAAACTCGATCTCGGCAATAGCAAAAGAACATTTAGACAACTTAGCAAATAACTGGTGATGTACAAGTAACTGAAATATAGAGGAAAGATGGGAAACATGCTCAGCAAGAGACCAGCTAAAAATTAGAATATCATCAAAATAAACCAAGACACAATGACCAAGAAGCGGACGCATGACGTTATTCATCACATTCTGGAATGTAGGAGGGCCATTAGCAACACCAAAAGGAAGCACATGAAATTTATATAAACCAAGATGAGTATGAAAAGCAGTCTTATGTTCGTCAGAAGGGAGCATCCTGATTTGGTAATATCTAGAATGAAGGTCTATCTTGAAAAAGATTTTAGAGGTACCAAGCTGGTCAAAGAGGTCATCCATGTGCAAAATAGGGTATTGATTACGAATAGTCAACTCATTTAAAGCACGGTAATCAATACAAAGACGTTTGGTACCATCCTTCTTACTAACAAGGAGAATAGGGGCACCGAAAGGGCTGTGACTAGGAACAATGAGACCCTGATCTAACAAGGCAGTAATATGGAGCTCAAGCTCATCACGCTCAGATCGAGACATACGATAAGGGGGATGGGAAGGAGGAGCAGAACCAGGACGCAAGTCAATATGATGGTTCACGTCACGTAATGGTGGTAGCATCGTAGGTTCTGAAAAGACAAAAGCATACTGATGTAATAAGTCAGAGATCACCTGAGGAATAGTTGCTGAAGTAGAAATTGGAGGAATTGGTACTGCCCGCTGAGTACAAAATAAGACTGCACAATGAGCCTTCGGCAGGCTGCGAATAAACTGCTTCCTAGTAATCAACTAGAAGTCTCCCAAAGAATCAATGCCAACAAGTGAGTGTGTAACTGCATCATGTACAAATGTCAATGTGTGCTATGTCAAGTCCAGTGTAAGGGCTCCAAGAGATGCAAACCAATCAGCACCAAGGATAAGATCATAACGCTCCATAGGAATAATGTAAAGAAATCTCCAATGCGGTATGGTAAACGCTGAAACATCTGATAGGAAAAGAATGGGAACTGGCAACCTCAACTGTGAGAGGCTGTGAAGCAGGAACAAGTGAAGCACGAATCTAACTAGTGATATAACTGCTGATAAAAGAACGAGTGCTACCAGTATCAACTAAAGCAATATACTCATGACCTGTAATGCGTACACATAACCGAATGGAGCGAGGACCAGCACACCCTATCCAAGTAGCATAGGCAAGCTGAGCATGGCAAGTAGCAGGAAGTAAATCAGTGGAAGGCTCAGAGGATAGGTCAGGCTCATCAGAAATATGAATGAAGATATCAGAATCATCTGGAGTAGTGCCTTCATGGTAAAAAACAGTAGTAGTAGTAGGGAGAGGCTGACATCAATCACAGGCAAAATGGTTAGAACTCTTACAACGAAAGCAAAGATGCTTATGCTGAAGGTCAGCGAACTCTACAGACGTGTAACATCAGACAAAAGCAGGTCGAAGAGTCTGAGGATGAGGAGACAAAGGGACAATAGAAAGAGTTGGAACAGAAGGGGCCGGTGTAGGGGTGGACGTAGCAGAAAAAGATGAAACAGAAGGACGGGGTCGGGAGAAGCGGGAAGGAAGGGTGTCAGAGTACTTATGTTGTAAAGTACTGGTAAGAGACATCGCCTCAACAAGTGTGGGAGGATGGAAGGAAAAAACATTATAACATAAGGCACCACGAAGCCCAGCAATGTAACGAGAAATAAGCTCAGTGGGCTGCAAATTTGCAAAAAGATAAGAAAGCTCCATAAACTAATCTGTATAAGAAGCAAGGTCACTGGTCTGAGTGAGACTACGGAATATATCACGTTGGCAGTCGAGCCACTAAGGATCAATCATAGCATGACAGAGGTCACGGTGAAAGGTATGCCATAAATGGAGCCCTTCCCGATCAGGATCAACTCGATAACTCGCCACCACGTGGCGACGTGTCCATCTAAATGTAAAGTAGCCAACTGGATCTTCTAAGGATCAGTGTTAGAGTAGATCTGAAAATATGTGTCAAGCTTAGCAAACCAATTCTCTAATAATTTCTCGTCAGAGGAACCGGAATAGGTAGCAAGTTGTGCCATATCACGAACGTCTTGAGCAAAGTGTGGCTCAGGAAGTGGGAGACGTGAAAAGAAACCAGGAGGTGGATTAGGTGGAATGAACGGTCCACCACCAGGCTGACTAGCAGAAGAAGATGGAAATCCAAATGAGGGGGAGTCCCAAATAAAGAAAAAACAGGAGCTTTACCAGGACCATGAGGCTATAAAGAATCAATCTGCGACTGCATAGTAGCAAAGTCGGTCGTAACTGTATCGAAGCGTAGAACGAGGCCAGAAAGGGTATAATCCATGCAACGAAACTGATCGGATAAGTTTTCATGAGTAGTCTCACTCGGGGTGGGTGAATGTGCCATAATGATAGTGGAAGGAATAGATGAAAACTTGAGAGAGCGGACTCTTGTCGTCACCCCAAATTAGTCTATTAAAACAAATATTATCACAACTAAGAAAGCCCAGCAATCAACAGATGGAAAGAGTGAAGATGAAGGCTGTAAAAATGCACTAGATAGCCAGGAGAGAAATGTCAAATTGGAATATCAAATGGAGTTAGAATTCCATGAAATGTGGTTGAGGATGGAATTAGATCAATTTTTCATCAATTTTGATCATTTTTTGCTTGTGATTGGGTAGTAGATTGTGTTGCATCCTCATTAAGTTCCATTTAGATCTTTTACAAGTGATTTTGGAAGTATATTAGGTTGCTGAAATTCACTCTTTATCAGATCATTTGGAAGCTTTAATGTTCTTTATAGAAAGAGGAGCAATTCTACTAGTATTGTCTACTTCAATCAAGCAAGTGCATTGTTTCTAGTATTCTATGATTTGATTTTGTTAGAGATCATTCTTAGATCTTTATAGGAAGTCTATTACTGATCTTTTCAGGTCCCTAAGAAGTGGGATAAGGTAGACCTTCAATCAAATCAATAGAAGTAACCTTCATTTGTGTCAAGTCCTTGATTAGGAGACTAGATGGCATCTATAAATGCATATCTTTTGGATACTAATGAAAGGCTCAACAAAACTAACTATTCCATATGGAAAGTTAGAATGGAATCTATCATGATCATGCAAGATCTGATGGAAATTGTAAATGGTAAGGAGGGTGAACCTATTCATCCTCAAGAAAAAGCCAAATACATCAAGAGGTGCAATGTTGCACTACATTGCATAAAAATGAATGTTGCAAATGAACTCTTAAGAGAGGTAGGATATTGCACTTCAGCTCAAGATGCTTGGGAGACTTTGCAAAAGGTCTATGAATCCAAGAACCAAACTAGAATGTTAGCTTTGAAGAATCAAATCTATAGAAGCTATCAAAAGAAAGGAGAGAGTGCACATACTTTTGTCCTAAGAGTAAAGGAATTGAACAAAGAGCTAGCCTTTATAGGTGACCCTATCAAGGATGAAGAGCTTGTTCAACTCATATTGAATGGACTAAGCTTTGAATTTGACAATTTGGTTCAGGGATATGCAATTATGGGTAAGCTACCCATACTTGAAGAACTCCAAGGCACACTCATGGCCGAGGAATCAAGAAGGAGCCAAATGCAAGAGAGGATGGATAGGCTTTCCATCCAAGGTGGAGATGACCAAGTTCTCTTCACCAAAGGCAAAGGCAAGTCCAAAGGCAAAGGATCAACATTCAAGAAGTCTACAAAGCTTGAGGATCAAGAAGGACCCCCAAAGGCATCTCCATCAACCACCAAAGTCAAGAAGGACAAATCAAAGGTGAAGTGCTACTATTGTAGCAAGATGGGGCATTATGCCTCGGAATGCTTCAAGAGGAAGCAAGATCAAAGCCAAGCCAACATGAGCAAAGAGGAGGAGGAGGAGAGTTCACATGAGGACTCTCTCATGATGTCCATATTTTCTTCAACAAGCTTCAAAGGAGAAGATCCTTGGTGGATTGACTCGGGTGCTAGTTCACACATGACTAGTAAAAGGGAGTTTTTCTCTTCTCTCTTATCTTATGATGGACCTATAAAGTCTATCTATACATAAAATGATGAAGCTTGTAAGATTGAAGGAGTTGGTAGCATTCCCCTTTGCTTAGGATCTTCCAAAAAGATCAACATAGAAGGTGTTTTGTACATTCCTACAATAACAAAGAATCTACTAAGTGTTGGCCAAATGGTAGACAATGGTTTCAATGTTGACTTTGCTTCAAATGAATGTTTCATCAAGAAGAAGGGTAAGATAGTGGCTAAGGGCACTAGACTTGGCAAACTTTATAAGCTGGATGCATTTGTGGATACTAATGTTGTCATGTTAGCCGAGGAGCAAGATCTTGGTTTTGAGGAGGAGCTCATGGAGGAGCAAGCACCAAACCCACCTATCACACCAAGGAGATCTTCAAGGGCAAAAGTGGAGCCATCAAGGCTCACATATCAAGGCAAAGGATAGCAAGTTGAGGGTATCTCATCCACTTCTTATGCTTTATCTAGTTTTGAAGAACCGTCTAATGTTGAAGATGCATTGAACTCCAAAGAATGGTATAAAGCTATGTTGGATGAGTATGATGTCTTGATTGAGAATGAAACTTGGTTTCTTGTTGAGAGACCTCAAAGGAATGTAATAGGATGCAAGTGGGTCTTCAAGCTTAAGTTGAATGCAAATGGGAGTGTTAACAAACATAAAGCAATATTAGTTGCAAAAGGTTATGCTCAAGAGAGAGGGATAGATTATGAGGAAACTTTTGCACCCGTGGCCAAGATGGTCACAATAAGGCTAATCATTGCACTTGCATCACATTTTGGATGGATTCTATGTCAAATGGATGTCTCTAATGATTTCTTGAATGGTTTTTTGGAAGAGGATATCTATATGGAGCAGCCACAAGGGTTCATCAAGCATGGAATGGAGAACAAAGTATGCCATCTCCAAAGAAGCATCTATGGCTTGAAGCAAGTCTCGAGATCTTGGAATTCAAGACTACATTGCTATCTTATTTCACTTTCTTTTGTTCAAAGTGAATATGATCCCACTCTTTACATTAAGTTTGATGATGTTGGTATTGTACTTTTACTCATTTATGTAGATGACATCATCATTAGTGGAAATAGTGTTGATGGTATTGAAAAAATCAAGATAGATCTATCCTTAGAGTTCAAGATGGTAGATCTAGGGTTTCTTCACTTCATCTTAGGCATAGAAGTACTTAGAGGGTCTGATTTTATCTTTATAAGTCAAGTAAACTATGCTCAAAGTCTTTTGAAGAAGTTTAAGATGGAAGTATGCAAAAGTGTTGACACACCAATGGAGCAAGATGTAAAAGTGCCAAATGAAGATGATGAAAGATCCTTCATGGACATCACTTTGTTTAGGCAACTTATAGGTTCCTTAATGTGGATCACTATAACTAGACCAGATCTTAGCTTTAGTGTATGTAGGTTGAGCCAATCCATGCAAAAGCCATTGAATATCCATTGGAAAAAGGCTAAGAGGATTCTAAGATACATCTTGGGTACATTGGATTTTGGGATTCTATATAGAGGAGATGTGATTAACCTTCATGCATTTAGTGATTCAGATTTTGCAGGGGACAAGAGGGATAGGAAATCAACAAGTGCCTATTCAACTTTCATAGGAGAAGGTGTGGTTTCATGGCTTTCAAAAAAGCAAGAAACTATATCTCTATCTTCAACTGAGGCCGAGTACAAAGCTTTGACAACCACTACAAAGGAGGTACTTTGGATCAAGAGATTATTAGTGGAACTAAAGATCATGGATTCAGAGGAGGCACCAATCATCTACAATGACAATATATCAGCCCAACACCTTGCATCTAACCCAATCTTCCATGCAAGATCTAAGCACATTGAGATATGCCATCACTTTGTGAGAGAAATGGTGCAAGCCAAGGAGATTGCTTTGGAGCATGTTCCAAGCAATGAATGTGTAGCTGATCTACTTACTAAACCACTTCAAAGGACACCTTTTATGAAGTTCAGATCATCACTTGGAGTGATTAGTAAAGCAATGATTGAACCAAGCTAGATAGTGAGGAGGAGTGTTAAAAATTCACAATTCTAGCTTGACTAGTTTTGGTCATATGACTTGTAAATAGTTAAATGGTCATGATGTGGCTTGTCACACGTGCCAAATAGCATAGGATTCCATTCATAAGGATGTTCTCAAGTAGACCTAAGTGTTAGAACCTTTGGAATGAGTCCAAATTATGCTTAGATACAAGGGAGAAAAAATAGGAGCTATTTTTGGTAATTTTTGCATTGTTGAGGGATCTCCAAGATTCCAACCCTAACTTGGTAGGGATGAAAGATCCACCAAAATTAGCATTAGGGATAGGTTTAGGGCTACTCATACCTGCCCAAAACCGTGATGGATCATGTATATATAGGTGATGATATCTCACCAAAATCAATCAAGCAATTTCATGTTTTTTCTCTCATAATGGTGCAATTGCTCTCTATGTTCATAATTGTTTGAGTACTTGTGATTACTAGTGATTATAGGATTGAATGTAGGTCTGGTGTACAGTACTCAGACTGTGGGAGGCCGTACTTTCACACGTGTGAAGCCTTCTTCAAGGATTTGGGCCATTTAGTGAGGTTCAAGCATAGGTTTTTGATGGATTTTGATGGTTCAACTTGTGCTAATCTTATGAAATCATAATCTATTGTTTTCCTCATCATTTCAAGTGTTTTAGGATCCTTATTTGCTGTAATTTTTACACTCCAAACATAGCATGCAGGCGTGCAAGGCCTGGCCACCTGGGGAAAAAAGAATCTTTTGGACGGTCTCACCTTGCACGTTGACGTGCTATGTTTGGAGGTTGCAATTTTTTTTCTCATTTTATATAGCACATCGGCGTGCTATCTTTAAAATTTTTTTTATAGCTATTTTAGCACGTCTACTTATTATGTTTGGAGATTAAAGCAAATATTATGAAATAATGTTTTTACTCAAAATTTGGTTATCAAATGTGTCAAAATAGGTTTTCTCACCATGTGCTACCATTTTGTTGGACCATGGGTAGCTGAAACTCGCAAAAAATTTACTTGTAGAATGTCAAAAACCCATGCAAAGGTAAGAATAATAGAAAAGCTCGTTTATCTTCACATACTATTTGCTTGGAATACCAAACCGACATCATCCTCAAGGCAAGGTATCTGTTGTAAAGCTGACTCAAGTGCACCCAACGTGCCCTGTAAGACTCTAAGGGGTTACGCTCCCTAAGGTCCCAGAGCAAGTTAGAATGTCAAGGACTGAGCCTCTGATCAGTGGTGAGCCAGACAAGTAGTCACAAGTCATGAGTTAGCTTTGGAGCTCGAGTCATGGCCTAGTTAGGAAGCAAGTTGATTCTGCCGTCGGAACAGCTCCCGGGACCCAGGTCCAGGAGCCAGACTAATTTTGCCAGGCTTGCCAGGCTTAATCAGCAAAATAAAAACTAAGTCCTAAAAAGCATGCTTTATCAGAAAGCACTATGTTTCAGGACAGAGGGGGTCCGCCGAATCACACCAGAACTATAGGGGGAGTCCGGCAGACAGAAACTTGGGCAGCTCAACCAGTGCTAGGAATCTAGTCGCCAGGTCTCAACTCCCTCTACCAGCACGAGCTAGGCACAATGCCCAACAGGTGTTGGTGGCCCCGAGACCGGTCAGTCTATGTATGAATGTAACCTCTTCCAGATCTAATAAAGTTGATCCTTGGGGATGATTACCATTTCGCCTCCGGGACTGATCCAAGTGGAAGGATCCTTACTACAACCTTTTTGCGTCGCCGGTGCCTAAGGGTCCACATCACCGACGTGTGGCTTGCCGCTATGCCAATTGGTCAATTTGGCGAGCACTATGCCTTGGGTTTCATGTGTGACTTGTCTTTACCTTTGGTTACCTTTTGGGGACGGATTCTGAGTTGGCTTTCGGGTTGGTTGGGATTCCAGTTTTCTTAAGTCTGAATGGTTAAGCTTGTTACATTTTTGAGTTGGCTTTTACGTAAGTGCATGATGGATGAATGTTAGACTTAAGCGCGTGTTGGGGAAACCGCTCAAGTCCCAGCGCCCTTTGAGGCGCCGGCGCAATATGTGGTATCAGAGCCGACTAGCCGGTCAGTACGCAAGTCTCACAGGGATGGCCACATTTTGGGATTGGTTAGGACAACCGTTGAGCAAAGTGCTACCCACAGTGTAAGCATGGGTGCGTCCACGGTCGGCAGAACGGGGGACTTGATGAGGCAAGGTGCTGCCCTTGAGGTGTAAGCACGGTTAGTTCCCGTGGTTCGGGCCTGGCGCCGTCTGCACGTAGGACAGATGAGGCAATGTGCTGCCATTAGGTTGGTGAAAGCACAGTCTGTGCCTTGTGGGATGCGGGGTGACATATTCGAACTGTACGGGTTAACCATTGATACAGAGATGCTACTCGAATTCGGGTGTAAAGCACGGTGGTTAGCTGCCGGTGCGGGATAGTTGCCGATTGTTTAGCTATAAGGGCTATCGACCAAAAAGTGGTGGGGCGTGACTGAGGCAATGTGCTGCTTAATGGTGAAAGCACAGATGGTTGGATGGATGTTTTCCCGTGAGCTAATTCTGTGATAGATTTGAGTGGATGCGGCTAGACAAAGGTCCTACGTCCGGTCTCAAGGGGAATGTGGCTTGAGAGGGATCCTCTGTGTTTGCTTTGGTTGGTATGTTCGTTTGTGGTGTGCTTGTTTGGACCTGAATAACCCATGGTTGCTTAACTTCTTCTAGGTGATTTGATCTAGTTGGGAGTTGAAGGAGGAGTTTACATTTGTGGGTGGACGACATACAAGTATGGAAAGGATCTTCCATGGGGCAACCCCCAAGATTGGTTCAAGATTATTCTTCCTATCTGGAAAGATCGCGGGGAGGAAGTCAGATTTCATGATCGACTCCGGAGCTTCACATAACTATATTTCAAGGAGCATAGTGGAACAGTTCAGTTTACTGACTAGAAATGTAACATCAATGTTCAAGGTAGAAACAACAAAGGGAGCACTGGACGCAGACAAAGCAACATTGAACATCTCGGTGCAAATTGGGAGATGGAAGGCTAAACTTAGCTTTTTGATTTTAGAGATGGATGCCTTCGATGTAATTTTGGTCCTTCCCTGGCTAAATGAACGTTGTATTGCAGTTTTGGGTAGGAGCTCAAACTTGGTTCTCTTGGATTACAAGGGATAGATCTGTATGACAAAAGCTCTGCCTGGAGGGAACTCTAAGGGTACCGATATTGAACAAAATTTGGTTGTTGCATCTGTGATTAAAAGCATGGCGAAAGGAAAAAGGTCAAAGTGCTTTCTTTGTATCTGTAGAGAGGTTCCAAAAGGGAAAAACGCACAACAGAAAAACTTGCCAAAGGAGGTGGCAGATTTGCTAGAGGAATTTAGCGATATGTTTTCGGAAGAACTCCCAGCTAAGTTACCTCCTCGAAGACCAGTGGACCATAAGATTGAGTTGGTACCAGGAACAGAACCAACTTCACGAGCACCCTATAGGATGTCCCAAGAAGAGTTGGTGGAACTGAAATGACAACTTGGTGAATTGATAGAAAAAAGATTCATTAGACCCAGTGCTTCGCCTTTTGGAGCCCTAGTGTTATTCGTGGAAAAGACGGACAAGACACTGCGGATGTGTGTGGATTACCGCATGCTCAACAAAGGTACCATCAAGAACAAGTATCTCATGCCTAGAATTGATGACCTGTTTGACCAGCTCAAACATGCCAGATATTTTAGCCGAATAGATCTCAGATCTGGATATCACCAAATTCGAATAGCTAAAGGTGATGAGCACAAAACGGCTTTTCGAACATATATGGGAGCCATGAATTCAGGGTGATGCCGTTCGGTCTAACAAACGCACCAGCCACTTCTTGCACGTTGATGAACAACATTTTTCAAGACTGCTTAGATGAATTTGTCATTGTGTACATTGACAACATCTTGGTGTTTAGTCGTAGCCTCAAAGATCACATTAAACATTTAAGGATGGTCTTCCAACGACTGAGGAAGAACAGCTTGTTTGAGAAAAGAGAAAAATGTGAATTTGTGGTAGAGGAAGTTGATTTCCTTGGACATGTTATAGGCTACGGACGTATTCGGATGGATCCTAAGAAGATCAAGACTATCTTGGATTGGCTGGCTCCTAAAACTGTTCACGGCATCAAATCCTTTGTGGGACTATGTAACTTTTACAAGAGATTTATTGAGGCATTTAGCAAAATTGTGGCACCACTCTTGGAGCAGACCAAGACTTATCTGAAGATGACATGGACACCGGAATGTGAAGCAGCGTTCCAAGAACTAAAACGACGGATCACTCAAGAACCCATCCTTGCCTTGCTGGACTTTAGCAAACCTTTCGAAATACATACAGACGCGTCGAACTTTGCTATTGGGGCCGTGTTGATACAAGACGGAAAACCTGTTGCATATTTTTCAAAGAAATTGAGTGACGTAGAGCGACGATGGCCAACTCATGAAAAAGAAATGGTCGCAGTAGTTCAAGCAGTAGAGCATTGGAGACATTATGTGGCAAGAAAACCCTTTAAGGCGTTCACTGATAATGTATCATTCAAGTACTTCTCATCCCAAGGTATACTCACGCCAAAGCAAATGCGATGGCAAAACTTTCTCTCAAAATTCAATATAGACATTGTACACACGGCGAGAAAGAACAATGTGGTGGCGGACGTACTAAGTAGACAGGAACACTTGATGGCAATGGTGACAACTCAGGTGACTGGCCTACTCCAAGAAATCAGAGAGAATTATGGTGCAAATGTGTTGGCGAAGGACTTAATGATCGAATTCCAACTGGGAAAGCCTCATAAACATTTCACTTGGAAAGATCAAATGGTTGTTTATAAACAACGCAGAGTATATGTCCCAGACAACATCAACCTGAGGAAGAAAGTCTTGCAAGAACATCATGACGTACTAGCTATCGGACATCCAGGGTGAATTGCATGTATGAACTTCTCAAAAGAGGCTTCTATTGGCTAGGTATGTGGGCAGACGTTGAATCTTATGTGCAAACATGCCCGACATGTCAACAAGTGAAGGTGGAACCGCTAGCTCCAGCAGGACTACTCCAACTATTACCGGTACCAGCATACCCATGGGATTCGGTGAGCATGGATTTTATTGTTCAACTACCACGGTGCCAAGGCTTCGACTCAATTTATGTGGTGGTTGACCGCTTTTCAAAGCAATTTCATTTGGTACCAACTAAAAGTTCAGTGACAGCTGAAGAAGTGGCAAGGTTATTTTTCAAATGTGTCTTCAAATACCACGACCTACCTAGAACAATTATTTCTGACCAAGACACCAAGTTCGTCGGAAAGTTTTGGACTTGTCAATTTCACCTCGTGGGAACTGGACTGAATTTCAGCACTGCATATGACCCTCAGACAGATGGGCAAACGGAACGAGTCAATCGACAGATTGAACAATATTTACGAAATTATGTCGCTTGGGACCAATCTGATTGAGTCAACTATTTGGATATTCTCGAGTTTGCACATAACAACCAAGTGAACAGATCTATTGGAAGGGCACCCTTCGAGATAAGCAATGGTCGGCTACCGATTGTTCCAAGCTCTTTTGTTGCAGGCGTGCAAGAAACTCCAGTACCCACTGTGGAGGAATTCATCAATGAGTGGCACACAAAGCTGACAGAGGTGAAGTCATTTTTAGAGCTGTCCCAAAGAAGTATGGCAGCTGACGTAAATCCACATCAACGAGAACTGGAATTTGAGGAAGGTGATCAAGTGTGGCTGAACACAAAGAACATTGCGTTACCAAAAGTTTCTCTCATAAGTTCGTTCGACCTTATGCGGGGCCATATTATGTCACCAAGAAGATCAACCCAGTGGCTTACCGATTGGTGCTGCCATCCAGCTTGGATATACACAATGTGTTTCATATCTCATTACTCAAACGGTACAAACCAGGTGAGCGATTTGATCGACAACACGAACTCCGTCACCCACCAACGACACTTGATGATACGAAGAGGCAGCTTGTACCGGAACAAATATTGACACATAGAAAGCGAACTGGCATTCAACGTGAATATCTAGTGAAGTGGCTACAGGCTCCACTCATTGAGGCTTCTTGGAGTACGAAGACAAACTTAAGGAGGGAGCTCCTGAAGTACTGGCAGATTATCTGCAGATGAATCAACACAATAACCGTTTTCCCAGATTGGCACACAAAGCACTACCTAGCGGCATGCCTTCTGTATGAATACTCATGGCTATTCTGAAGTTCAAGGAACTTCCACTTTACACAGGTTTTACATAAGTGAACTTTATCTACACTTTTTCTGTGTTACTGCCAATGTATTTTTTATTCAAAGTTGTTAAGGCCAGTGAATTAAGCCCGTGCCATGCATCCTAGGTCTAGTTTGGCCCTGATGAGGACATCAACTTTTTCAAATGATGGGAGGATGTTGTAAAGCTGACTTAGGTGCACCCAACGTGCCCTGTAAGACTCTAAGGGGTGACGCTCCCTAAGGTCCCAGAGCAAGTTAGAACGTCAAGGACTGAGCCTCCGATCTGTGGTGAGCCAGTCAAGTAGTCACAAGTCATGAGCTAGCTCTGGAGCTCAAGTCATGGCCTAGTTAGAAAGCAAGTTGATTTTGTCGCCGGAACGGCTCCCGGGACTCAGGTCCGAGAGCCAGACTGATTCTGCCAGGCTTGCCAGGCTTAATCAGCAAAATAAAAACTAAGTCCTAAAAAGCGTGCTTTACCAGAAAGCACTATGTTTCAGGACAGAGGGGGTGCGCCGAATCACACCAGAACTATAGGGGGAGTCCAACAGACAGAAACTTGGGCAGCTCAACCAGCGTCAAGAATCCAGTCGCCAGGTCTCAGCTCCCTCTACTAGCACGAGCCAAGCACAATTCCCAGCACGTGTTGGTGGCCCCGAGACCGATCAGTCTATGTATGAATGTAACCTCTTCCATATCTAATAAAGTTGATCCTTGGGGATGATTACCATTTTGGTTTTGCCTCCGGGACTGGTCCAAGTGGAAGGACCCTTACTACAACCTTTTTGCGTCGCCGGCGCCTAAGGGTCCACGTCACCGACGTGTGGCTTGTCGCTATGCCAATTGGTCAATTTGGCGACCACTATGCCTTGGGTTTCATGTGTGGCTTGTCTTTGCCTTTGGTTACCTTTTGGGGACGGATTCTGAGTTGGCTTTCGGGTTGGTTGGGATTCCAGTTTTCTTAAGTCTGAATGGTTAAGCTTGTTATGTTTCTAAGTTGGCTTTTACGTAAGTGCATGATGGATGAATGTCAGACATAAGCGCGTGTTGGGAAAACCGCTCAAGTCCCAGCGGCCTTTGAGGCGTCGACGCAACAGTATCTCTAGATTAGAAGGTGTCCTATCGAAAGAAGGACTCCACAAAGGACATGTAAAAATACAAAAGGATGAAAAGTTTTTTGGAAAAACAAGAAATTTGTCATCTAAACCAAGCATAGGAAGAGCTAAGACAGTCGATTTTTGTCAAATCATTCAAATAAGCCATCAACTATTCAACATTATGTTTGGAAGCATATCATTGCTGCAACTCATGATTTTGAGGTGAGAGGAACAACTAGATTACAGAAGATTGAGGTGTGGAACAAATTAGATAGCATGATTCAAATCTTAAGAAAAAATTCATTTGCAGATATAGATAGGTGTCATCCAACAATCTTGTGTGCAGTTTGTTGATGCTATATCAAAAGCATGGTCCGGATCACATCACACACTAGATGGTTAGTTTATGAAATGAGCACTAAGATATCATTCAACGCCTACTTAGATACCATTTCTCTAAAGTTGTGTTATTCTATTGTGCACAACACATACTCAGAGATCATACAACATTTTATTGCCAATACATATGGAAGCATGAGCACCTGGTCATCACAAGGAATGGAGAAATCACATTGGCAAACACAAGCATCATTTTATAGGAACACTCAACATGGAGGAACCAACGAGAAAAATAATTCAATTGTTTCAATGGTTCTACAGAAGAATTCAAATTTCGACAGATCACCAAACCCTTAGATTATGACTAGTTTAGAAAAGCTTGCAAATTCATTGAGCAACAGAGAGGATAGAGTGTACAAATGCAAGTCCATTGTGCAACAGAGAAGCTAGAAATGTAAAGTGTATAAATAATTTTCAATATATAATATACAAGTGAAATAAGTATGTTTCATTCGATGAAATCAGATTTTTCATCTTCTCCAATTGCAGTGCTATCATGTAGAAACTTTCTACTTGCATGTTTACAGATCCCCTGCTCTAGAGGATTTGCTGGCTATTTCTCTTGTTCTTTCTTCTTGTTTCAGAATAGTTTCTGCCTGTTACCAGGCTTGTTGGGCATTTATTAGACGTTTTCTTGTTATTACAATGCCCAGAACAGGCAAAAAGATGATTCAAACATTGTAGTATTGTCCTGCCTGTCAGAGGACACTCAAGGGAGGTCACTCTTGCACTGAAGCACATGCATAAACGACCACAATCAGTCAATCATGCATGCCAAAACGTTCAACCATCAAATGAGCATGCAAAACCATTGAACAATGACTGAAATCCTACTCTACTACTGCAGAACGAGTAATATCAGATCCTAACATTCTACACTTGCATAAATCCACCAAACAAGAAACAAGAAACTACTCTACAACATTTTAGAAGTCCAAGAATCAAGAAGCCAACCAGTCTTTTGATTCTTGGACATCCCAAGAACATCAAGAACTAGAATGTTGGAGGATATGCAAGATTTATGCCACATTTCTAGCCTATTTAATTTACCAGAATGCTAATTACTACATCAATCCACAAACAAGAAGCAAGAAATGAAATCTAATCCACTATAGGAAAGCTGAAAATCTAATCCACTCTACAATCCACAACCACACACAAAGGAGGGAAGGGCAAGATAATGAATGCATTCACTCAAGAAACAAGCATGATCAAGGAGCTCAATGGATGCACCAAAACTCATGGAGACTCTTCTCATTTCAGCATGGAGTTGGTACATTTCACAAAAAGCTCATCTTCTCAAAGAGGGAGTCTCTTAAATAAGCAAGAGAGCTCCTTAGGTGGCATCCTAGTGGCATTTCCACATTGTACCGTTTGGTGTGAACTGTGTAGGTAACAGTCGTGAAGTGTTGTAGTTATTGCATAGTGAACGGTGACGTAGTCTGTATTGGGTAGAGCACAGGGAGAGCTTCCTATTGAGTGGTGATAGTGGACAGACGTCGAGGGTGTCGAATGAGTCGAGTTGACAATTTGTCCTTGAGTCAATGTCGCTGGAGTTGGAGTCGGGTATGTTGGAGTCGATCCTGCTCTGCTTCAAAAGTCGATGTATATACAGACTGTTCAACTTATGCGAGTAAGGCTGCATGTTGTTGTAGAGAGAGAATATTTACATAGTATAGGAATAAGCAAGAGATGAATTCAGGTGAGTAGGAGTAAAGATTAAACTCCAACATGGAAGACTAAGGAGGACAATAGATCTCATTGGTACATCAAGGGACATTATGGAGCTTAGGCTGCCCTTATGAATCTCATGAATCCAAGGATGTCCTAGAAAGAATATTGACCACTAAAGAGTGAATAATAACATGGGGTAGTAGTACATTCAAAAGATCTTATAAATCTTGGATCCTCAAAAATCTTAGAATGTCATAAAAAATCAATGGGAGAAGCAGTGAGCCTATGATTGAACTTAAGCTCAAGCATAAAACTTGCTATCAATCCTTATGAAGTGCATGGGAGCATTATGGATGCTTATGCTAGAACTCAAGTTTGAGCATAAAGACCTTGCAGTACTTCTTGGGAACAACAAGGAAGCCCTATGAAACCCTATGAAAGGCCACGAGATGTCCTTATAGACCACATGGAATTAAAAGAGACTTCAAACATTGTAGAGCATATGGAACTAGGTGGCAATATGGAACAATCAAGTATGAGGAAGGAGAAGTTAGTTATCCTAAAGTTCAAAAAGAAAAGGCTCAGTAAAAGAAGGACAATATGTTGAAAGTTATTTTATACTCATTTCATTTTTATTGTTTCTATGCATTAATTAATTTCGATTCAAATATGTTTAAGATGCTAGACATGGAAAGTTGATCGTATATAAAATTACATGGGAATTAGAGGATATGTTTGGGGGTCTTTTTCCCAATGGACCAATGGTGGGTCTCCATTTTGAGTAGTGGAGTTGGTCCCTCATAGTCAAGTTGGATAAGAGTATCAACTATGATAATAATGGCTCTTGCTCGACTTCCAATCTATCCATGGACACCACATCTATTATGTAGTTTTCAACTTTCCCCTTGTAAACATTGTTCACACTTCTAGTTGATAGTTTTTGGCCGTGTGCCAGACAACAAGAAAAATAATGGACTTTCCAAGCACCCAATTATGAAACCACCCTTACATTTATCAAGTTGGAAAGTTGCCACATAAGCATAGAAGGGCCCACCAACTATTAAAAGATCAAATCCTATGTATTTCTTATCTTTTGGATTCTCCAAATTCTTTCCTTTTTGATTGAGAGAGAGAGAGAGAGAGAGAGAGAGAGAGAGAGAGAGAGAGAGAGAGAGAGAGAGAGAGAGAGAGAGAGAGAGAGAGAGAGAGAGAGAGAGAGAGAGAGAGAGAGATTGGTTGATTGTTTTCAATCATGCTCTTGCTTTTACTTGTTTGCATTAAGTTTTTTTGTGTGGATGTAAATAGACTTCTTTATCTTCCATGGTTTTTTCAAGCTACTAGGAAGTAGTAGAATGTTGTGTATAGATGTTCTTTTTGAAGTTTCCATTAATGTGATAGCTTATTTTGTGTTTCATGCTTACAAATAATCTTTATGTCATTGTAAGCGTGGAATTCTCCTTTCTACATTTGGAAGAAGATTGTAGATGTCATCAACTATTAGAAGGGCAAGGAAGTGGAGTGGAAATTGAAGTTTCCATCCTCTCGAATCCCTTCATCTCTCGTCCTCCTACTTTGTACTCCAAATAGTTTTAGATGGCCCTTGGATTGAGGTAGAACAAGTTCATGTTGTTGTTAGATCCTTTTTAATTGATCTCTTTTTGCCATTAATAATGCTAGAATGAGGCAAAAAGTGTCTTGGTCCTCATGTAGAAGAGGAGTGACACTCCTTTTGCACACCTAATCTCATGAACTTCTTTTGTAACAAATTGTTTAATACTACAATCTATACTCTCATGCAAGGTCCCTCTAATTGTTTCTTATGCCTAAGTTTTTTCAACAAGGCTCAACTTCGAAGCAAGAATATCCGAATACCCTTGGCCCCTTATGAAGGGAGGACACCAAAACCCTAGCACTATCAAAACATTATGTTTCCAGTCATAATTGAAATTTAAAACATGGAATAGTAAAAACAAGGTAATAAATATATCACTGAAAATCTTTGCCTTGAACATGGCATTCAAATTGTTGGAAAATAGATGAACAAAGATCGCATTTTCATAGAAATAAAAAACTGAAAAAAATTCATTCTAATGCTCGAACTCACCTATGAGTTCAACCTTAGCTTTTAGCAAATAGTCACAATAAGTTACTACTATCACAACAAAGCTAAAAAGACACATGTGGCTAAAGAGAAAATTTTCCTATATCTTAGAGATGCTATAGCTGGGAGAAATGTCCTTACATGCTTGAACACGGAGGTATTTGTGGATTTACTAGTGATCAATCCAAGGAATACAATGGCTAAAAGCATGCAATCATATTTGGATGTGAGGAAAATTTCTTACATTGCTGGGTCTTCACCCAAAAGGATGAGCAACAGAAATTATTTGCTATAGCAAGTAGCATGAAAAAAAGGAAATGCATCTTCACTAGAAATATAAAAGGTCGACTACTCCAAAATCCTCTATAGAAGCAGATAATAGGAACCGAGCAGCTGTTATCTCTTCTGAGCTGTAGAGCAGCAATTCAACGAACAATTGAACAAACAGGAGTAGATTCACCTTTGGAGTCAATAATTGCCAATTGCAAGCAAACAAAACTTGGCATAATTCTGCAAGCACTTTCTTGAGACAAAAGACTTGCCAGCTGATTCAATTGCTAACAATATATAGCTACAGCATACCCCAGGTAGGTATTGATGAATGATTTTATCTTCCCCTCGTCAACGCCTTCTCTGCATCATTTATTTCCTCTAGTATGCGCTGTTGTCTCTTTGCAGGTATGGGCGAGGAAGGACCAAAACTTATGTAATGCCCAGAGATGGCATTCAGCACCGAGTACATGTTGCTAAAGGAAGGCTTCCCGGCCACCTTCTTCTCTCTTCTGTACTTTGCAACCCAATCATTGGATGCTTGCCGTAGTAAAGCCACAGCTTCTGGCTTGGAGGGATCCGTCTTTTCTAGGACTAAGGTGTTCTTCACTTGCTGAATTACTTGCTGCGTCTCTTTTTTGTAATCATCATCAATATCTGCCCAGGCAGCACCAGAGAACGCCAGAGCTAAACTCCCCGTCCCAAATGCTAATGCCGCCTCTCTTCTTGACAAACCCATGTGACGAGCTTCCGAGGAGGCCCCTGCAGCAGAGCTGGAAGCAGGAGAGGCTACAAAGGTGCAGCATTGATCTGCGGCACCATCAGCAGCAACACAACAGGCAAAGGATTTGGAAAAGCTTTCAGAAAAAGAGGGATAGGAGGAGGCTGAGATGCGGGGACGGAAAGGCAGAAGGAAAGCATTAGAGAAGGACGAGGAGGCGGCCATAGCCATAGCCATTGCCATCGCCACCACCATCGCTGATAGTTGAGAGTTTGCAGCAGCCCGTTTCTGATCCATACCTGCCACCTTGCCTTATCCAACCACATACCTTATGGGAATCTACTGGGGTTGTATGACGTGTCACCTTCTCATTGGATCTTAAATGGCCAAAGGCCATTGGAGCTTTGACACCTCATTGGATCATTAAGGGCCAAGGCATACACAACATGCCCTTAACGCTTAGAGAGCGCAAGAAAGATAGCATTCAAAAGGCACTAGTTATTTGGTCACTTAGCCACAGTGTTCTCTTGTGTCATTAGTGATTATACGTGTTTAGTGAACCAGGTTGGCTCACTTGGTTAGTTTGATATCCAAGGTTTCTTTGGTCCGAGGCTCAAAACTCAACCTACCAACTGAAGATAGCAATCATAGATATCAAATTTATCTAGCTTCCGGTGTAGGGAATGTTAAAGTGCAGAATCTCCTAGTGCAGATCCAAGACCATAGAAAATTAGTTAGTTTATATATTTTAAACCTAGCCCATACAGATTTAATTTTTGGATATGACTGGCTATTAGTCTCCAACTTTCAAGGAGGGTGATAGGATAGTTACTTTATTTGGCAACAACTTTGTACATCCATTGGATGGAATTTCCACAATTGATATAATGGAAGCATTCCAATGTTTGCTATTTCTATTGTGGATGTTTCTTAAGTGTATCTAAATGGTTGTGAATTTTCAATAATTTTTAGCTTAGTAAATTTACGAACAAGTGATGAAAAATCAGATCATAGGTCAATTTAAAGATGTATTTCTATCAGCATTATCTCATGGTTCACCACCGCCTAGATCAGTAGACCACAAGATAGAGCTAATTTCAAGAAGTCAACCTATCTCTAGGCAACCTTATAGGTTCTCTCAAAAGGAGGAGACAAAGATTTCAAATCCAATAAAAAACTATTTGAGGATGAGACATATCCAACCTAGTAAGTCACCATGGGGTGCTCCGGTTCTTTTGAAAGCGAAGAAGGATGGAGGTTTCCGAATGTGTGTGGATTACACTGAGGGGTTGAACAAAATGACTATTAAGAATAAATATCCATTACCCATGATGGATGACCTTGTAGATCTCTTAGGTGGGGCTAAATACTTCACTAAAATTGATCTCAGAACAAGGTACCATCAGATAAAAATTAAGTTTGAGGATGTCCAAAAGACTAGCTTTTGTACTAGATTTGGCCATCATGATTTCTTAGTGTTGCCTTGTGAGTTAATGAACGCTCCAACAACATTCTAGCAAATTATGAACGATTTGTTTTGTCCATATTTGGGAAAGTTTGTAGTAGTGTTTCTAGATGATATTCTCGTCTACAGTAAGACCTTCTAGAAACACATAGAACATATCAGAATGTCTTGATGAAACTCCGACATGAGTTACTCTATGCTAAGAAATCCAAGTGTGAATAAGTTTAAGCATGAGCTGGTTTATCTCGGTCATAAGATCATTGCTCATGGGATCAAGATTGACGAGGATAAAATCAAGATAGTGGTTGATTGGCCGGATTCTACAAACTGTCAAGCAATTTAAATCATTGTTAGGATTTACAGTTTTCTTTAGATTTATTGAGGCTTACTCCAAACTGGTGGCACCGCTCAATAATCTGACAAAAGAGATTGTTGACAAAAAGCAAAAGATGAATCATGTCTGTTGTATGGAATGAGAAACTAAATAGTTTTGAGAACTTAAGACCTTGATTATTTCAGCTCTCGTTTTATAGATTGCAGAACCATATCTACCTTACCTCGTGAGAACTAACACAAGTGATATTGCAATTGGAGCAATTCTATTACATAACGATAGGCCATCGACGTTTGAAAGCAAAACTTTCACTAGTCCTTAGTTGCGTTATACTACAATCCTCATTAGCTTCAAGCAGAGCACGAGGTGGTGTCCTTGGTTGAGGTGTTGCCCTGGCCAATATGTTGAGGATGATCTCTTGTCTAAACATGTACACGTCACTTGTTGTGTAACCACGGAGGGCAAACTGCAAGAAGAAATATTAGATATTAGATGAACATTTATGAGAAATAATTATAATATAAGAAAGGAAACTGAATAACTCGCCTTCAAAATATCAACGTCCTCCTGACCATTGTACCACTCAAAAAATAGCTTCGCATTATAGAGAGTACACCATCCATAGTTAAACGAGTCATTTTGCTAGGGGGTCTACAATACGTTCAACAGATTAATAATAGAATGATGAAACTAACACTAAATAGAGCTGTTAAACAAAAATATGCAAAGTGTTCAATAATTACCTCAATGCTAACAATTTTGCAAGCCCCTGCTATGGCATTCTCTACTGGAAAGTATTTACAAATTGTCAGCAACAGCGAGTCAATGTCTTTATGTTTATTACTCGCGGAATTCATCTTTACACAAAAAAGATTTATTACATTATTTACAGTTCTCTTAACAGAGATTATATTCAAGCTCTAGTGATCACTGTAAAATTAAAGAAGCATTAGATATACAATAAAATAATTAGATATAACCTTAAACATACAAATAGCAAGAGGTAAATAAATGAACATACTTGGTATGATATGACACCATGAGAAACTTGACAATTGGAGAGCATCCACCAAGAAGACATTGTGATAAGGTGTCGTTGTTATCCTTGATGGACTGCATAAAAGATTGTTGAGAAGACAAACTTATCTTCTTGAATCCCTTGCAATATCAAATTGTAGGAGAGGGAGACCCAACTCTATCACTGAACCACTGATAGAAGTCCTCATGTCCTTCAACTGAATACAGTCAGGGATCCTAAAATCAAGGCGAAAGCCAATTTCTTCTATTTTGAAAAGAAATGGCATGCCGATATTATCTACATCATCAAATATATCTTTCTCAAATTTTAAATAACCTTCAGAATCCAAATATATTACAGGAGTAAGAGAAAGAGTAGGTTTGGTATTACTAGTATTTACAACAATATTATCTATTTGAGAATCAGAGGCATTATTGATATTTATAGCAAGATTATCCAAAATTGTTGTGGTTGTGTCGACAATAGTATCTAGGGCAGTGGTATCTACAATGGGATCACCTCCAAAAGAGGAGGGTTAAAGGTTCATGCATCGTACTTTTTTAGGAGCCTGAGCTAAGGGTTTCAGACTCCGTTTAGGGGCCTTTTGCTTGCGAGGCCTCTTTGTGGGAAGGTTAATCCAATCAATGGGCTCATCCCTAGGAGCAAAGGGATCACCCTTGTGAAGTCTACGATACCTATCTCTAAGTTTGTACAAAATTGGAAATCCTTGGCCATTATGGTGAACTGCTTGGCATGAACGGAAATAAAAAAAAATCTTCAAAAAACAGGCTCATATAGCCCTCTGCAGACTCCTACATGCACTGTAGTGCTTCAGGTGTGAACCTCATAAAGCAAGCCAGATCATCCCTCGTGATTAGGCGGACATTTCTGTAAAAATGGGCCTTTGGTATCAGGAGTTCGGTGGATCTCTCATATTTTTTAATCTCAGAGAGCCATATGCTCCTGTTACGCCTAGATGTTTATCGTGGTGGATTCATAGCAGGCACCCTCGTAGAGACAATGCCAAGAGAGAAAAAATCCCTCCTTTTTTGTTTGATACTATCCATGTGGGAGGTGGCTGATATCGGTTCTATGCGCAGAAGTATTGTGATGGATAAGAGACTATTGTCTAGGCGCGCGGAGGAGTGATATGTACAGAAGCGGACGACGATATCAATTTTGTGCGCAAGTAGAAGAAGGAGGTGGTAAGGAATATAAAAGAGAACGCAGAGAAGCGATATGTACGGACACAATGTCAATTCTATGCATGCATAGAAAGAGGCGGAGGTAAGGGAGCTAAAAGACGTCGCACGGAAGCGATATTGAGCAAAAATCTAATTAAAAAAAGGTGAAAATGGCCTCGTGATTTGCCATCTTATACCCTTGGACCTCGCACGTGTGAGAATCAGTACGGACAAATCAACGATCGACATGTGTCCACACCGTACTCTCGCATGCGTGAGATTCCTCCAGCCAATGGCAAATCGACATGTGGCAGGTACAGACGAACTATCTCTCGACATGTGGCATTTGTACAGGTCCGCACGTGTGGTTATACTTTAAATCAATCAAGTATTGACATGTGGCACATTGACCATTGACTCGCACATGTGAAAAAAACTATACAAGGTACAACCCCCGAACATTTTTTCTCAATTTTCATGAATATCGCTTCTGTACGTGCCTAAGGTTTTCCATTTAAGACCCAAAACACTACACGCGCACAAAAAGCGATATCAACCTTTGGACTCCGTACATATCAATTATGTGCATTGATAGAACAGCTGCTTTCTAAGAAATAGGCTCCCCTTGCACAAAACCAATATCAACCAATGGCCTCCACGTCTGATACTGGTCATGAGACCTCGTTGTCCATACTTCACATAGATTTTGGTATAGTGAAGCATACTGAATACTTCAAATCTCTCTTTCGTCCTTTCTTGCATGTGTTTAATACATCACAACAGAGTCTGAATGTTTTTTATGACCATTATGTTAGATTTAGGGATATAATCAATATCCCTATAATCTCTTTAAGTGATTTTTCCTTCATGCATTTTAGTAACCTTGTGCATTACTTCCCATAGTATAAGCCACGACTAGATAGGATGAACACCAGGCTTTTTGACCAATTTAAGAATTCCACTCAATGTAATATATCGAATACCAAACCGAAATTGTATTTTTTTTTGGTTAGTTCAGATCTCAGAAGAGTCAGATACCTCGATCCTTGAAACTCAGATTCCTTCATCATCTACTCAAATATCAGTCACTTTCCAATGGATAATAGAGATACAAACTATCTGAATGTTGATACGAACAAGCTGAGGGATGCCTTCGTTGGCTCAAGTGCCCACTACTGAGGAAACGAGTGCTGATGTACGGTCCAAATGCTTTTTTGATTTGCCTAAATAATATATAAACGACGATGTATATATTACTAAGACAGATCTATGTAATTTCTTTGATTATCGGGAGGACAAGGTTCTTTGTTTATTGTCCAATACCATTTCTGAGTTCTCTGGCATTGTTGATTTTGAAACCGAAGACTTGGTGCAAGGCATTGACTATGATGATAATGAAGAACTTCTTACTTGTTAGGAATGTTTGTTGATGGCTTTGACAAATGTTCGAGATCATGGATGACTTTTGCCATCCAAAGAGAAATTTATTTTCTTTCAGGCCCAGTTGGATTTTCCTTCGTCCATCGGTTATGCAATTTCAGATGACTCTTCTTCAATAGGGGTTCACAATATAGATCACCTTGATCTTGCTACAGTGGATGATGAAAAATGCATAAGTCTCGTACTATGTAATGACATTAATTTTTAATGTGTTCTTTTAAATTTGATAGACTGTTAATTCCAATGACTTTGCTGCACGTCGAGGGGGTTTCAGACAACATTCTTCATCATTCCACAGGGATAGTGAAAGTCTTATCTTATTATCTAGGTGTGTTAGATTTCTTATGCTCAGGCTTAAACAAACCGTTCAAGTAATGAGCATCCTGAAAACCAAAGGCTAAACTACATGTGTTTTCGGACCTTCACATTTTTCCCTTTTTTAAAAGTTTCTTCATTTTTTCTTAACCATTCTTTAGGCACCTTCGCCTTTTTTTTTTTTTTTTTTTTTGCACTTCGTGAAAATGCGACACACTAGCCAAGTGGCCAGAATGCGACATAGTGGCCAAAGTCAGCAGAATGTCTTAGAAACCATTTCTAAAAGCACCTTCGGCTTTAGCCGCTTACGACTTTCGCCACCTTCGACTTTTTGCTGTCTTCTTCGTCTTTTTTATAGTGTGGCCGAAGTCACGCCTTAGAAACCATTTCTAAAGCACCTTCGACTTTCGCCTTTTTTGGCTTCTACCGCCTTTCGGCTTCAGCCACCTTCGGCTTTTTTTGCCTTCGATATTTTTCCCTTCAGCATTTCGGCTTTTTTACTATCTTTTAACTAAGGGCACCTTTAGGAGTTGCATACCTTCAGTCTAAAGGCACCTTCGGGTTTTTCGACTTTTTCGCATTTTCTACATTGGCAAACCGACGTTGCCAAACGTATTAGCAACCCTAAAAATAGCTGGACAACCAAATATCCCAAAGGCGGTGAAGCGGTTACCAACTTTGTACATATGAAAAGACTGGCGTAAATAGCCTTAAAGGCTTGTTGGATATTTTCTCTCGACACATGTAAATCTATGTAGTAGCTGAATCAAGCTATGTAAGTGTTAATTGAATTTCTCTTTTGATTAAGAGTTATCTGTAGCCAGCATTATCACACTCAGCAAGCTGAAGTTATTACTTCAAGCCATTGTACTCATTGTTCAGATTTTTATGAGAGTGCAATTTTTGTCTCACTACTACGTCGTTCATTTGTGCAATCTGTATGAATTCTTCTACTTGAATGCTTCTACTGCTAAATGTTGCGTTTTCGTTCCTACACGCCTACGCTTTGAGCAACCGAGCTTTCGCTGTGCTCACACGACCACCGTTTTACGACATGGTATCAGAGCAGACATTTCAGTAATCTACATTTCTTCTGTGGATTATCTGTCTTGTTTCTATCAAGACGTCCTTCTAGCAAACACGCAACCAACAATATTTTGACCAAGGTTGTTTCTACCAACGATCTTGTTCAACCAGAATGGATCCATCATCTAGTTCATCTCTCATTTACAAACTCGATGGAGATAACTACCATCTTTGGAAGTTCAAGATGAAGGTTATACTTCTAGGCAAAGAACTGTGGGACATCGTTGATGGCACAGGGCTCAAACCAGAAGGTGATACAGCCATCATCACCAAGTGGAGACTGAGAGATGGCAAAGCAGTTGCCATGGTCACCCTCAACATCAAGGATTCTCAGATCAGCCACATACGTGCTGCTCAGACAGCTAAAGATGCATGGGACATCCTAGCAACTCTCTATGACATTAGAGACGTTACATCCAAGCTCCATCTGAGGAAGAAATTCTTCACCTTCAGAATGTCTGAAGTATATAGTGTTTCGAGTCACCTCAAAACTTTCAAAAATCTTATGGAGCAGGTGACTGCAACTGGCTCGGTTATAGAAGATTCTGATGCACTCATTACTCTATTATCGAGTCTACCTAAAGCCTACAAAAATTGGGTAATGGCAATTTCCATCCAGGAGCACCTCACTCTATCAAGAGTAATTTCACTGCTCCTACAAGAGGAGATCAGAAGATTAGCATCCTCCTCAGGCTCAAGATCGGATCCTCAAGTTCTGTATTCAAAAAATCAAAAGTTTAGATCCAAGAGATCTACAAAGTCAGGCTATACTGACAAGAAGAGAAACATGCAATTTGGACCAAATTCTGGTCCAGGATCGAATTCAAGCTCTTCATCATTCCAACCAGTGCAGAAACTATTCTGCAGATACTATAAGAGGACTGGCCACGAAATGAAGGACTGTCGAACTTTGAAGTACAAGAACAAAAAGAAGAAACAGTTCCAACAACAAGCACATAGTGCTACAGCCAGTCACTCAAATCAGCAACAACAAGAAGAAGAAGAAGCAGCTTTCATGACCAAAGTTGGAGAACAACTAGATACCGACTCTTGATATCTACATTCGGGAGCAACTCAACACGACTTACCATCACGACTGGTTCAAAGACTACAAATCATTCACCCACTCTCGAGTTGTGAAACTTGGAGACAACTCATCACATTCAATCAAAGGTGAAGAAATAGTCATAGTTGAATTCAAGAGAGGTGAGGTCAAGTTGCTGTCCAACGTTCTCCATGTTCAAAATCTGACCAAGAATTTGCTCTCAGCTATCTAAATCATCGATTCAGGTCGAAGGGTCGAATTCGATACAGAAGGCTGCACAATCCTTAACAAATCCCGGAAGGTTCTAGCCTACGAAAGAAGAAACGGTTATCTTTACAAGCTCAGCCATTGCTATTCTTCTAACAGTCAAGCTCTTCACACAGCCACTTCTGAATCAACTGATATGCTGTGGCATTTCAGACTTGGACATCTTAACTACAACAATATTCAGCAAATGTTAGCTCAAAGTCTAGTACAAAACCTGCCTTCAATCAACAAGCCAACTTCTCCATTCGAAAGCTGTATTATCAGCAAGCATGCTAGAAGTCCCTTCAATTCAGACTCAGTTCATACATCCAAGGGCTTGCTTGACCTTGTACATAGCGACATTTGTGGCCCGATGTAGACTGCTTTCATAGGGGGAGCTCTCTATTTTCTGACCTTCATCGACGACTTCTCTCGAAGGACTGCAACCTACTATATGAAGAACAAATCCAAAATCAAGTTCTTCAAGCAGTTCAAGGCGTCTGCTGAAAACCAGACCCAAAAGAAGATCAAGGCTCTATGCACAGATGAAGGAGAAGAGTACATCTCCACAGAATTGAAGGAGTTCTGCAAGGCCAACGAGATACATCAACAATATACAACCAACTACTCACCTCAGTCCAATGGTGTAGTTGAGCAGAATCAAAAGTGCCAAGAGCATGATGCCCCATGCCTCTCTTCCAAAGAAATTTTGGACGGAAGCTGTTACTACAGCTACCTATTTACAGAATTGATCCATCACTAAAGCCCTGAACGGCAAGACACCTTATGACGTGTGGATAGGATCAAAACCATCACTCAAACATATTCGAGTGTTTGGATGCATCGCTTTCGCTCAGATCCCTGAGGATCTAAGAAGAAAGCTAGATGACAAGAGCAGAAAAACGATCTTCATTGGCTATTCCCCAGACCACAAGACATACAAGCTCTACAATTTGGATACCGAGAAGGCATTCACCAGTAAAGACGTCATTTTTGTGGAAGACCAGTTCATCGACCACAAAGGAAAAGCTATTGATAAATCTGACTCTGGGAACGAGCCAATGTTCAGCCCAGAAGGTCGAACAGGTCCAAACAGCCTCCATCCGGATTGATGGATGATCTGGCCTGCTACTTTGTGTAGGAACCAAACGCCATTTCTGAGATGATGTCTACTCCTAATGCTGATCAGTGGAAAGCAACGATGGACACCAAATTTGATTCTCTTATGGAGAATCAAACATGGACACTCACTAAGTTGCCAAAGGATCGTAACCGAATTCCATGCAAATGGATATTCAAGGCAAAGTACGACGTTGAAGGAAGGCTAAATTGTTACAAGGCCAGGCTAGTCGCCAAAGGCTTTTCCCAGATTCCAGATCTGGATTATTCAGAAACCTTTGGTCCAGTTGTCAAACATGCTTCGATCCGCCTACTCCTCTCCTTTGCAGTCGCAGTAGATCTCGAAGTCCACCAGATGGATGTCCAGACCCCTTTCCTCAATGGAACCATCGAAGAGAAAATCTATATGACATAGCCAGAAGGATACGAACTCAACGACAAGCAACAACACCTTGTATGCAGAATTCACAAGGCGCTCTATGGGCTGAAACAATCATCCAAAGCCTGGTTTCAGAAGATTAACGCATTTCTAATAAATAATGGTTCTATTCCAAACTCAGCAGACTCGAATGTTTACTTCAAGTCTGTATCAAAATACTTCATCATCATCACTCTCTATGTTGATGATACACTCTTATTCTGTAATAATCTGAATTTGATGAAGGATACAAAATGCATGCTGGCCCAGGAATACAAGATGACTGACCCACTATTACGGAATCCAAATTCAACGAGATCGACCCAGTAGACTGATCTTTATCAGTCAACAAGGATATCTCAACAACGTGCTAAAAAAATATGGAATGGCTAACTGCAAACCCAGTCACTTTCCACTCGACCCTGGACTAAAGCTATCAAAGGAATAGTCTCCTCAAACTGAGGCAAAAAAGGAGGAAATGAAGCGCTACCCGGTTTTATCCATCATCGGCTCACTAATGTACGCAATGATCTGCACGTCACCAGACCTTGCATATTCGATCAGTACACTTAGCTAGTTCCTGTCAAATCCAAGCATAGTTCATTGGAAAGCACTAACAAAGGTCATGAAGTACATCCAAACAACGAAAACTCTTAGCATCTGCTATGGAGGCAACCAAACTGCCAACATCCTTGAAGCCTACACATAAGGGCAGGAGATGTCGACACCAGAAAATCAACTTCTGGATTTGTATTTTTATACAACCAATGCCCAATCTCATGGAACAGCCGGAAGTAGACCTCAGTTGCATTATCATCAACAGAATCCGAATGCATAGTTGTCACAAATACAACCAAAGAGGCGATCTGGCTAAGGCAACTTCTTGCAGACCTCAATCTTACACAAAAACTTTCTAAAATAATCTATTGTGACAATCAAAGCACAATACCACTTTCTCTCAATCCGAGATTTCACTCTTGAAGCAAACATATAGAAATCAAGTATCATTACCTTAGAGAGAAAGTGCACAACAAGGAAGTAGAGTTAATTTTTTGTAGAACAAACTACATGGCAGCAGATTACTTCATAAAAGCTCTATCAAATGAGCAATATCTCAGATTTAATGATATGTTAAAACTGAAGATCAAAGTTTTCCAGGATCCACATTAAGGGGGAGTATTAGATTTCTTATGCTCAGTCTTAAGCAAATTGTTCAAGTAATGAGCATCTTGAAAATTGAAGGCCGACTACATGTGTTTTCGGACCTTCACATTTTTTCTTTTTTTTAAAAGATTCTTCATTTTCCCTTAACCATTTCTAAAAGCACCTTTGGCTAAAGCCAAAGGTGAAGGTCCGAAAACACATGTAGTCGGCCTTCAATTTTCTTTGCCTTTTTCTTTTCGCACTTCGCGAAAATACAACACACTAGCCAAGTGGCCAGAATGCGACATAGCTGCCAAGTGGCCAAAGTCAGTAGAATGCCTTAGAAACCATTTCTAAAAGCACCTTTGGCTTTAGCCGCCTTCGAATTTAGCTGTCTTCGGCTTTCGCCACCTTCGGCTTTAGCCGCCTTCGGCTTTCGCCACCTTCGGCTTTTTGTCGCCTTCTTCGCCTTTTTTACAGAGTGGCTGAAGTCACCAGAATGCCTTAGAAACCATTTCTAAAGCACCTTCGGCTTTTGTCCCCTTCAGCTTTTGCCTTTTTCAGCTTCAGCCGCCTTCGTCTTTTTTTGCCTACAGTTTTTTTCCCTTCAGCCTTTCAGCTTTCTTGCTACCTTTAAACTAAGGGCACCTTCAGGAGTTGCATACCTTCAGTCTAAAGGCACCTTCGGGTTTTTCGCATTTTCTACATTGGCAAATTGACGTCGCCAAACGTATCAGCAATCCTAAAAATAGCTGGACAACTAAATATCACAAAGGCAGTGAAGCGGTTACCAACTTTGTACATATGCAAAGACTGGCATAAATAGCCTTAAAGGCTTGTAAGATATTTTCTCTCGACACTTGTAAATCTATGTATTAGCTGAATCAAGCTATGTAAGTGTCAATTGAATTTCTCTTTTGATTAAGAGTTATCTGTAGCCAGTGTTATCACGCTCAGCAAGCTGAAGTTATTACTTCAAGCCATTGTACTCACTGTTCAAATTTTTATCAGAGCGCAACTTTTGTCTCACTACTGCGTCGTTCATTTGTGTAATCTGTATGAATTCTTCTACTTGAATAAATCTACTGCTAACTGTTGCGTTTCCGTTCCTACATGCCTACACTCTGAGCAACCGAGCTTCCGCTGCGCTCACGACCACCGTTTTATGACAAGTTGGACATAAATTTGCTAGAGCAAATAAAATACTTTTTTTGGAAACATCATATGTTTTGAACATCTTAGAATTTGCAAATGGGAATGTTCCATTAAGGAGTTTCCATTGTTCATTGTATGCAACATATACAAAATTGAGTGGTAACAAAGACAATGCCCATCTTTTGGATGCTTATGCACTATTGGCTGATTCTGACGAATCCCCAAGATACTTGACCAGAGCTACCCAAGAGCACCTCTCACCTTAGACCGAGGAGGTCTATGGGAAAATGAGACAAACGAAGACTGAGAGCTGAGTATGAGAGCCGATAAATACTAGTTAGTAATGACAAGCAAGAACTGTGTAAGCCTCATGGTGAATCCCAAAAGATGGAATGACCATGTAGGAACTAGTATTTCTAGGCAAAATAATAAATGTAAGTAGACCCCTCTTAAAGAAAGTAGAGTTGGCCACCTTTTGATGGTGACCTCTAGTGGAGAGCATTATTCCACTTGTAATTTGTGTAATGTGGAAATACCACTAGGATGCCACCTAAGGAGCTCTCTTGCTTATTTAAGAGACTCCCTCTTTGACAAGACAAGCTTTTTGTGAAATGTACCAACTCCATGCTGAAATGAGAAGAGCCTCCACGAGTTTTGGTGCATCCATTGAGCTCCTTGATCATGCTTGTTTCTTGAGTGAATGCATTCATGATCTTGCCCTTCCCTCCTTTGTGTGTGGTTGTGGACCGTAGAGTTCTGCTTTCCTAGAGTGGATTAGATTTCATTTATTGCTTCTTGTTTGTGGATTAATGTAGGTTTTAGCATTCAGGTAAACTAAATAGGCTAGAAATGTGGCATAAATCTTGCATATCCTCCAACATTCTAGTTCTTGATGTTCTTGGGATGTCCAAGAATCAAAAGACTGGTTGGTTTCTTGATTCTTGGACTTCTAAAATGCTATAGAATAGTTTTTTGTTTCTTGTTCAGTAGATTTATGCAAGTGTAGAATGTTAGGATCTGATATTACTTGTTTTGCAGCAGTAGAGTACGATTTCAGTCATTGTTCAACGGATTTGCATGCTCATTTGATGGTTGAACGTTTTGGCATGCATGATTGACTGATTGTGGTCGTTTATGCATGTGCTTCAGTGCAAGAGTGACCTTCCTTGAGTGTCCTCTGACAGGCCGGACAATATTACAATGCCTGAGACATCTTTCTGCCTAATCAGGGCATTGTAATAATAAGAAAATATCTAATAAATGTTCGATGAGCCTGGTAACAGGCAGAAACTATTCTGAAACAAGAAGAAAGAACAAGAGAAATAGCCAGCAAATTTTTTGGAGCAGGGGATCTGTAAACATTTGGCCCATTGCCACTTGCCCACTCATATTTTGAAATGATCAATGCTGTAACTCTACCCCTTATCAAATCCATCCAAGAAACGTGGCACATTCCAAGATCTGTTCAAAGCTCAGAACGACCTGCAACCACCCTCCACACGTCCTATATACAACCTCAAATCCTTCTACATCCTCCTCTACCCACAGTTTATCCATCGTCTGCACATCCCTCCATCACCATCTCAGCCGACAGCTTCATTCCCATACCAGCCAAGTCACCTTCCGTTACCACCTCGACCGACGCAGGTGCCTAATACAATTTTTTTTTTTTTGAAATTTTGACCAAGTTACGAGATCAACCTCGACCAAACATTTCTCTCAGAACTCGACTGAGGGAGATATTCAGATCTTGACCGAAGGCTTTCACTCAGATCTCGACCGAAGGCTTTCACTCATATCTCGATCGAAGGCTTTCAATCAGCTCTCGACCGAAGGCTTTCACTCAGATCTCAACCGACGACTTTCACTCAGATCTTGACCGATGGCTTTCACTCAGATCTCGACCTACTGCTATTCCATCAAAACTCGATCGAATCGCATTTTCAAATCTCAACCGACGGGTTTACTTACAATCTCGACTGAAGTATTCGCTTGCAATCTCAACCGGCATGTTTGTTTGAAATCTAGACTGACGGGTTTGCTTGCAATCTCAACCGATGCGTTCGCTTGAAATCTCAACCGAATCGTCTCACGTAAAATCTCGACCGGATAAGAGTCATCACATCATGACCAGCTTCAAACTTCATAAAATCTCAACTGGATAACCTTGTGAAGTCTCGATCGACTCAATCATTTAGTTCTCATTCAAGTCGTTACCTTGCCATCTCGACCGAGTCGGAAAGCTCTCAATTCTTGCCCACGGTCGCACCTCCAATCTCGAATGGGACATTCTCTTCAACTCTCAGTCACGCCACTCCATTACGCTTTCGACCGAGGCTGAGTATTTCATCAGGTTTCATTACCATCTCGACTGACTGTTATTCATTCCAAATCTCCAACGGGTCTCCATTGCATCTTGACAAAGCCAGCAGTTACTCAGACTTCAACCTCCCCAACACGCGCTCAGATTTTGATCGGGTTCTGCACTGAGTAACTTGACCGAGTCTTACCTCCATCAAATCTCAACCGATGCCCTCTGTCACCATCTCAACCGACGCCCTCCATCACAATCTCAACCGACACCCTCCGTCACCATCTCAATTGACGCCCTTCGTTACCATCTCAACCGACGCCCTCCGTTACCATCTCAATCGACTTCATTTTTTCAATTCTCAGCAAGACCATCACTTTTTTTTTTTTTTTTTTTTGCATTATGCGTCAAAACCTTTGGGTTATTCGCCCACACCTTCGGGTTTTTTCTCTAGTGCCTTTCATGTTTTTGCATATTTTTTCATCACCCTCGCAATTTTCGCTTTTCTCCACCACCCGAGGCCTTCGCTTTCTTCGCTTTTTCAACCGCCCTAGACTGTCGCAATTTTTGTTTGGTGAAAACCTTCGCATTTCTTGCCTTTTCAAAACCTTCACATTTTTTTATCTTTTCAAAACTTTTGCATTTTTCGCCTTTGTTCCATAGCCGTCAAACCTTTGTTTTTTCATGTTTTAGCGTTACCTGAGCTCGACCTTCACATTTTTCTTTTTTTTTACCTTTGAATTTTTTGATTTTCTTAGACATTCGGGTTTTTCGGTTTTTTACCTTCGCATTTTGTTCACAGTTATCCTACAATCGTCGCGTTCTACTCTTTTCGTCATAACCCTAATCTGTTGCATGTCACGTTGTTCGCTTTTTCATTTTTACCATTAGCCTAACTTATATTTACCTTTGGGTTTTATCGTTACCCTCAATCTTCGTATTTTTCATTTTCTTACAATTTCGAGCTTTTCGTGTGCGTACACTTTCGTTTTTCGGTTTTTGCTTTTCTGCAGACTTGTCACATTAGTTGTTTTTCCCAACCAACCTCATTTTTCACATTTTTCACCTTAACCCTTGACCTTGCATTTTTCTGTTTGTTTTAGACCTTCGGGTTTTCGGTTTAAACCTCTTTTTTTACATTCACATTTTTTGCTTTTTAATGTTTATAGAATTTCGTTTTTCGGTTTTTCGCTTTTTGCAGACCTTCGGATTTTTCGTTTTTGCAGACCTTCGCATTTTTCAGTTTATTTCCATAAACCCTAAAATCGTCGCATTTTTCGCTTTCTTACCATAGCATTTAAGTGTCGTATTTTTCCTTTTTTCCAACCACACTCATTTTTCGACTTTTGTCCTCTTTTACCGTTTCACTCGACTATCGCATTTTTTGCATTGCTGGGTTTTCACCCTAAGCTAAATTGACGTAATTTTCATTTTTTACCGTAACCCTACACATTTCGGTTTTTTTCCTAACCCTAAATTGTCATATTTTTTATTTTTTACCCTAACCATACACTGTCGCACTTTTCGTTTCTTACCGTAACCCTACATTGACATTTTTCGTTTCTTCAGAACTGATAAATAATTATTCTCTAAAGCATGTACCACCCTAGCAAGTGGTATCAGAGCTAACAAGCAAACTATCAGAACCCAACAAGTGGTATCAGAGCTCGGTCCAAATTGTTATAGTATTCACGACTAAGTAACTATTTTTTAGATTGTTCTCTATGGAAGGTACATTTTCAGATATTTGATTGATCAATAAGTTCAACGGAGATGATTTCCACATGTGAAAATTCAAAATGAGGATGATACTCATTGAAAAAGAAACTTTGGGAATACGTCAATGGTTCAATAGCCAAACTGGCTGAACCTGGCATGCTGATCACTTGGGAAGCTAAGGATGGCAAAGCACTTGCTATTGTATCTCTGAATCTTAAAGATTCACAAATAGCTCATGTAGCAAATTGTTCTAGTTCTAAAAAAGCATGAGACATTCTTTCTGGTTTATACAAAACGATAGATGTTTCGACTAGTCTCTTCTTGAGAAAGAAGTTCTTGTCGCTCAAGATGAGTGAAGGAACCTCAATCACTGATCATCTGAACGAATTCAAACAACTGTTCAACCAGCTAGTTGTAGTAGGTTCATCAGTATCAGACAAAGTTGCTAACATGTCTCTTTAATCTAGTCTTCCTCACTCTTACAACAATTTAGTATTGTTTTTGAGCAATGCTCCTGATCTGTCTCTACAAATGTTGACAGTAGTTTATTGTAGGAAGAAGTAAGAAGGAAAAGCCTATCAACGTCGAATAGGAAGATAGTCGGCCTCTATTCGAATAAGCAACGGTTCTAGAAGAAGAGAAATTCAAATGAGAAGAAGACTAAATCTGAGTTCACTGATTCAAGCCTACAACTACAGCAACATGATTGACAACATCAAAAGCCGAAAACCAAGCTCTTCTGAAAGTACTACAAGAGAACCAATCATGACATCAAGGACTATCGAGTTTTCAAGCACAATGAAGTAAAGGAAGATGCAACAATATGATGGAGGATCTAACTCTGCCAAAACCTCTCATAAAGATCAACAAAGTAGAGATGCTTCAATTCCGGTGCTTGTCAGCACATGATCCACCAAGAAATCAGTATTCTACACATAGAAAACCAAGATATCAAGAGAGAAACACATAAGATGGACATAGATACTATATAAATTCCCATTCAAAGAACTCACACTAGTAGATTCAAAGTATATTTACTTCGGTGACTCAAGTACACTTCAGATTGAAGGCCAAGGATCCATACGCCTTCATCTTCCAAATGGTAACTTGACTTTGCTTAATGATGTATTTTAGGTACACAAACTGACAAAGAATTTATTGTCTATCAACAAGATCATAGATCAAGGCTATAGACAAAGCAATGTACCATTTTGGATAAAGATAGTAATCAAATCCTCCCTGCAACCAGAGAAGATAATTTGTACATTCTGAGTCATGAGTATGCACTTTCTACCAATGTGAGTACTTCAAATGCTCAGTTATGATATCAAAGATTAGGATATTTAAACATGAGATAGATCTTGTATATGCATTACAATAGCATGGTTAAGGATTTAAACATTAATGCTATCTCCATTGAAATCGTTGCATCGCTACTACAACCGATGTTCAGCTCAAGGATGTGCCTTACTCACCATCCTCGTTGTCCTCATCTTCTCATGATGAGTCATTAGCACCCTGTTAGACAAAGTAGATATTCTAGTTTAGTTCATCCTTGTTTAGAAACTAGGTAGCCGTAGATTAGGGTAAACGATAGCATATGATCATTAGTCGTTAATGATAATTTAGGACTAGAAACTAGATGTCAGATCTTAGGTGACCCAGTAGTTCTAACATAGATGATCGTTAGGACAAGATAATTAAGCTAGATTAGATTAACCTTGTTAGGATTAGCCATAGGCTAGATAGGTCTATCTAGTAGTTAGCCGATAGCCTTAGTTCAAATGGATTGATTGGGTAGATAATAGGATCAAGTTAGATAGAGTAGATTCTGAGTAGATCAATAGCATTCAATTAGATGACCCAGACCCTAGAAGACAGATTGATTTAAATTAGGCAGTTTAGACCTAGGCAATTAGTCAGGTAGATCTTAAGGTAGCTAGACCAATTAGATCAACTAGGATAGACCTAGGGTTAGTTTAGCCTTAGGGTAATCGACTGCAATCCGTGGAGTAGCGTATCTAGGATTAGAATACTTCTTAGAAATAGATCGTTTGGACATATTAGGTTAGATAGGTCTAGGTTAAGTAGCCTTAGCCTTAAATAGTCTAGATCCATGGTACCGTTAGATCTAGATAGATAGATTAAAAATTTGATCAGATTAGATTAAAGCCCATAGTGTAGCCTAGCCTAAGTATTCTTTAGATCAACCCGTGTTAATCCAAGTAGGAATTAGGTTAGATCAAGTTCAATAGATTAGATGTGCGCCGTCAGATTTTTGTTCTTTGTAAAAATGTCTCCGAAACACTCTGAGCGGTCCAAAAAGAGCACTACTGATATTTTTTGTTGTCTCTGTTCCTGTCAATAAGTGTCTACTAACTTATGGGACTAATCTGTTCCTAGCCTTTCTAGAACTTCTAACTTAGGATTTAGAACTTCAATTTTCTTAACTTAGGACAACTTAAGATAAAATATTTCTAATCTTAAGTTTCCTAAGTCTAAGTTCTAAATCTAAGTTTAAGCTATTTTATTATTATTTAAGCTTCTACTCATGGACTTACAAACACATGCCATGGCTTGAAGTTTACTGACAGATACTCATACGTGGTCTTACAAAACACATGCCACGGAGTTTTATTATTATTTTATTTTCTCAGTGTTAGCACAGTTGTTAACATTATCCCCCTCCTTATTGGATTGGTGGTCCCACACCAATCGACGCCTTTTCGTCCTGGATTTTTTGTGCTTCTTGGAGGTGAGACTGTTGTTGTCGGGAGTGGTACTATGGTCGTCCCGATGCCCTCCATCATTTGCCACCATAATTTGTTCAGGAAGGGCATGGGTTTGTAATAATGGAGCATACCCTTTGAGAAAGTTATGGGTTTTCCATAGCTCCACCATATCAACGTGCAGGGCGGAAGTAAGTGCAGCACGATAATAGAGCCTTGCAAGGTTGATATGGTCGTCTTGCGTGCGCAAGGGTTTATTGATGTCAAGGGCAATTAGGAGTAACCCTCAATCCCAAAAACTTTTGAGTTCTGCCAGAAATGCCACCAGGCCGCAATTATCTGCAAAATATCTGACATCGCGATCAGGATTGCCATGATGCTTCTAGTAGAAGACTCAACGGTTGGTGACCATGTCTTTGGCTAAGTTGCCGGTATCGACTCCTGTGAGCTTAGGCCAAAAAATTCTGGTCTTGACCTTGGTGGTAGGAAACGGTTCTTGCCTCGCTACTGGATAGTAATAAGGATTGGTGCGCATGTAGGAGGGAGCTTCAAGATACTGTGCCATTGATGTCTTACTTTGTAGGAAGAGTTGATGGCACTAGAGAGATTGTGGATCCAGGAGTTTGACTGCTGCTTTATGTGTTTGACACTAGTCCAAATCTGACAGTATGTAGTCACCTCGCTCTTTCGTTGTTGGGTACATCTTTGCAAACTCCTGAGAGACGCGCAACTCCTTGCTTGGTTCTGTGGGCGTGATTCTGTGCCAGATGGTGGGGGCTTCAGAGGCAATCTCGTGTTCGGTTTGTGGATCGAGATCAGGAGATAGAGGAGGCGAGGGGTTAGCTTCTACAATTCGTTGTGATTCAGGGGAAAATTGTCATGGAATGAAGGTGGAGTTAGTGGTGTCGAGGGGGTTAGAAGCGGGAAAAGAGAAAAGAAAATGTTGGGAGCTGGTACCCCCAGAGCCCGATGGATTGGTTGGTGTTTGAGCTCCTTGCCCCCGGGGTTGGCCTTGAAATGAAGAGCCTTGAGTTGCAGGAGGCTGTTGAAATCCTGCGCCATCTCCACCATCGGGTCCATCAAAGTGGTGTCCCAAATCATGAAATTGGGCGTGCTCTGCATGAACCGACGATGTTGACTGGGCAGCCACCTTTAAGCATTCTTCCAGGGTGGCTATGTGCTGGTTTAGGGACTCGACGGAAGCAATGTATGATTGTTCCAATTTTGAGTGTTACTCCGTCGTAGCTTTCAGCTTTTGGGCCAACGTTTGATAGGCCACCACTGAAATGGCAGTTCCCTCAGGGATAGCTGGAGGTGCAAAGTCGTTGAAGCCACCATTTTCAACTGTTCCTTCATAGCGGAACGTGCTGTTTGTGAATCTGCTACAGCCTCATCCTTCTCGACTTTGAGAGTATCGATGGTTTGCTGCATGTTGGATACCTTTAGTTGGAGCTGGTTCTGGAGATGGAGTAGCATCTGTTGCTGTTGTTGATTGTCATTCGTGAGGTTCCGGATCTGCAGCTGTTGTTGTTTGGTTTCCTCCTCCAGCCTTGCTTTTTCTTTCTAAAGGTCCGCCATAGCACCATCGCCGAATTGCCGCATAGTGTGTTGTCGTCCTGCCGAATATATTGTATTGGAACTCATTCACCAATAATACCGCTTTTTGGGATGTAAGGGGTAGCTACTCTCAAGGACCAATGTCAGGGAGGTTGCATGTGTAGTTAGGATACAGCATGGGGTTAAATGGTAGAAAATCAGGAGCAGGGCTAGACGGAGGTGTAGGAAAGACAGGGAGGAGTGATTGTGGACTGAGGGGTGGGGAGAGACTACGTGGCGGAGATTGTTGCATTGAGTTAGTGGTGACAGTGGTTGATGGGAGTGCAGTTAGTAACTGTAAGGCAAAATCATCTACGTTGACTATGGAGTCAAGTAGGGTGGAGATTTGTACAGGCAAGGGCTTTTGTGGAAGTGTGAAAGTGAAGCCCGTGTTGAGAGTTAGTGAGGGTGTGGAGGTGACAGTAAATGGTGGGGGTGGTGTTGGGATTGTGGGAGCAAGTGATGGAGAGGAGATTGCCTGTGTGGATGGAATCACACCCATAGGATCAGAGCTAGAAGTGCTTGTCGTTCCGGAGCTGCCTGCTGCTGCTACTACTACTTGTCGGCGTTGTTGGGCCTGGTAAAATAAGGCCGCCTGCTGTCCTAGGACCTCCTTTGCGACCTGAGATGGTTTAAGACTCCCTTCGGATTCAGCATATTCTACCCCGATGTCGCTGGATAGAATGCCATGTGGGACATTTGCTTCTGTGCTGACTACCTTCCCTTTCTGCTTCTTAGTAGGTGGGGATGGTGAGACTGGTTCTACTATCGGTTGGGGGGTGGCTCGCTTTTTTGTGCTTGGATAAACAGCATCCAGCTCCTTGATGGCAGCAGCCGCCTTAGCCCCCAATTGCTTGGTGACCAACATGTGGAGGAGATACCCACATTTGGTAGTTGATTTGCGGGCTTTCAGGGCTCCGCACAGCTTCTCCGCTACCTTCTCAGCCCACTTATAATTTTGAGTAGGGTCGTCCATGGTGAGGGTCAGAGAGAAGAGATCGCTCGGTGGGATGCGATCCATCTTGGTGGTATGTACTACGACCATGGTGACGAGGATCTCTGAGGCGGCCCCTAGATGGGGATCCGTGATGAGTCGGATAGCGATCCCATCATTGGTTTGGGCAATGGTTTTGCCGTCATTTGTCAAAAACTTGGTGAAGTACTGGGAATCATAGCTGGTGCCCTTGCCATGGATTGTCTCTCCGAGATCAGGAAAGCCGACACTCTGAATAACTGCTACTCTTGGATGTAATCCGGAATGTTTGGAACTCATCCAAATAGGTTGAGTAGGCTGCTCGGATGAGGCTCTCACTCTGCTGGTCCCGAAAAAGTGTTAGATCAAAGCCAAGGTTGGTGAGAATATCCTTGGCCAGTGTGAGCTGCTCGGTGTAATTCTTAAGAGAGATTATGATTATATCCCCTGAATACGGACGAGGGGGTTTACTGCGATGCAAGCTCAGTGAGAAATCACGGGGAGCCATGGCAGCAGTGATTTTAGATTGCTCTGAGAATTTTGAAAATTTTAAATTTTTTTTGGCATGAACTCGAGAGCAACAATCTAAAATGAACTCGTGGAGAGAGGGTGGAGACCTATATATAGATTTTTTTGGGCAGGATTTCGCAACTTCACCCAGAAATCATCCTTAGTGTCCACGATTTGGTAATGTGTCAGAGGCCACCAAATGTTCTAGGATCGAAAAATTTGTGTAATGGCCCGACCAATCGATCATAAGTAATTAATGTTTGCTATTTTTTTTTCTTGTGCTATCTCTGTGTTGCGATGTCTCTCACGCTGAGAGCACCTCTCTCGCATGGTCTTTCTCTCATCCTTGTCTTTCTCTATGTGTGTGTATATTCTCTCTATTTTCCATTCTCTCTTGCAGAATCTCTCTACCTCTCTCCATCTCTGTAAATCTATCTCTCTCTCTCTCTCTCTCTCTCTCTCTCTCACATAATCTCTCTCTTGTGCGCACATCACATAGTAGAATCTCAACCTCTCTCTCTTGTGCGCTCAGCGAAGAGGAGCGAGCCGGGAGCCGCGCAAAGAGCAAAAATCCTCTATTTGATGCAGCAGAGAGCATAATCTTTCTATCTCCATCCCCCCGAGTCCCAAGACTCCCAACTGCCGCCAATGGGATTTGTTCTTGGCATGCCACAACTAGACTCTAGATTTTACAGCAAGCACTACAACTTGCAAGCATCGTCTTCTGGGTCTGGGCAAAGCATCATCGTAGCCTGTAGCAAGGCATATGTTTATATATATAGATACATCATACATATATATATATCTATATATATAAAGATATTTTAGAGAGAGATGTTAACTAATTCTAGAAGCCTATGTCACACCTAGAGCCTACTATTTGGCTAATAATACATATACTTATGCACACACATTACCTCTCTCTTCGCACGTCCTCCCTGTTGGCCCCTCACTATTTTTAATTTTTTCTTTCCCCCCTTTTCTCATCATCGTCTTATCTCTCACGATTCTTCATGTAGTAGCTATGCCAAGATCCCAGTTATCTTATGTCAAAATTATGCATTTGGCGTGTCACGGTGTAGATGATGGCATGGATGGAAGAAAAGCTCGAAGAGATGAAAAAATTTCGCTTTCCAAAGTCGAAAAGGTGAAAACCAGGGAAATTTTGCTGCACCTCGTCCTCCATCCTCCTTCGTCCATCGATGTTGCACCCCGCCCTCCATCCTCCATCGCCCTTCTGCCACAGACCATGTTCGGTGGTCGAGAGTCGCGACAAACCAACGACCACAATGTCTAGCCATTGCTGGTGTAAATAAAAACCATTACATGACAGTTAGCATGCAACTCCAGTCAGTCCACAATGGGAAGAAAGCAACGCGTGAGGCATGCATCAGCTTAACGCTAATCCGTCAGTGATCCGAAGAAAAACGTGACATCGTGCAACTATTCAAGCCAAGTTAAAAGCACGCAAACAATCCATATTACTTTGTTTTGTTTGCTATGAGCCAACCATGCAACTAATTCGGTGGGAAGAAGCTGTCTTTCAACTCTCAGCTCAATAGCCACGCACCAAGGAAACAACATGCCTACCCCCACAGATCCACCTGTCCACCCAAGATCGCACTCCTCCAGAATCGATGATTAGCAATAAATGTTTATCAACCCTCTCAGGATCTCAAATCTCAGAACCCACAATCAGGGAACATGATGCCAGAAGTTCTCCTGCTACAAATCTACCGTGAAGAAGTACCACTATAACGTTTTCGCTCCTTTGCAAGCAAACGTCTAGCCAATCAAGGTCGCACTCACTCGGTGAACGAGCTTCAGAATGCAAGATTTGTTGCGCCCAATATCCCTTCATGCTGTCTGACAGCCTCTGACCCAGGTGCTGCATATCTGATAGGAATCTGTTTCACAAAAACATTGTAATTTGTCGCCTACTAGCCTGCTGAAACCAATTAGCCAATCCTTGCCTCAAAAGTTTGCAGATAAGAGGTGTGCAGCAACGTGAGAATTTCCAATTTCTCACGAGAGGCCTATGTTCTAGCAGAATTTCCAATTTCTCATGAGAGGCCTATGTTCTAGCAGCCTCTGTCAGCAGCCAACAACACGTTAGGCCTTTGTTGCAAGCCAGGTAGATTTTATTATATGAAATTAGTTAGTCGAAATTGTACTCTTTAAGAAATAAATAGAGGTAAATGTATTCTATGTAAGTATATGCAAATAACAATGGCCCTTACAAAATGTTGTTATGTTAGAATGAATAACATATGAGCAAAAAAAACAAAATTTTTTGCCAATAGTGGTATCTTGTTGTGGTGATTTGTTAAAAGCTTAAGTGTGGGTAGTGGAATTTTTTATGCATGGGGTATGTTGCATGTGTCATGTCTGCATCCACCCCCCCCCCCCCCCCCCCCCCCCCTCTCTCTCTCTCTCTCTCTCTCTCTCTCTCTCTCTCTAGAATGTAGAATGGCTGAACTCCAGTCAGGAGCAGTTGTAAAGAATGTTAGGTGGTTTAGTTACTGATCAGGTTTACAGGTGATTCATAGAAAAAACATGCACATGCTGCCAGAGAATGATCTTCAGCTTCTGAAGCAGTTAGTTGATGAGTATAAAGTTTCAGCCAGTCTTTGTTTTTTGCTTCTGACCAGAATCTGTTTTGCAAGAGCATTCCCTTTCTTACCTATTCGAAGAGAATACATATCTGCATGAGAAAACGAAAGGATCATGGTGGATTAAGGTGCTTTGACTAGGTTGCGCTGTGAATCAAAGCCCTGAATAGTGTAGCCCTGCTATTGCAAATACTGCTGCCCTATGATCTGCTTGCAGCCATTTCATGCCCTGTTGTGGACTATGCCAACTCATCTTTGCGGATTCTTGTGGACCATTGCTGGTTTTTTACCTCGCTCACTGATAAATCCGACCTACAATGAAGATTGTGGGCTGCAAATCATCTATTTTCTGCCTACATTCCGAAGTTAGAAAAGGCGTAGCGAGTCCAATTACGACCTTAACAAAAACATGAAGTTTTTTCCTTCTTCTTGAAAGAGCACGCTGGATCTTGAAAACGTACGTTGGAAACCAAACGAATTTAGCTTGCGAAATTTGCTTCAACCCTACAGCAGCAGGACTGTAGGAAAAGAATTTACAAAGGGTGTTGCAGGCTTAAATGTCAAATTGTTTAAATCATAGTTTTTTGGCTCTTGCTTGCATATGGGGGGATTTATTTGCAAAATACAAAGAGCCTTTTTCTATTTCGAAATAGAGAAAGTTTTTGGGCGTTCAAATGTTGTGGCATCAAAGCACTGCAAGCGTTGGTACAGTTCGAAGTACTATCAGGCGGTTGCGAGAACAGATTTAAAACTAATCAGCTCACGTGAAGTTAATTGTCATTCATTTAGCTCTTATTTTTGACGATGCCAATACTTTATTGCCCTTTAAGGGTGGCATAGCATGAGGTCTTTAATGAAAAAATTTGATACAAATTTGAAGTAGACATTCGAATCTGCTGAGTTTGGAATAGAACCATTCTCAATAAGGAATGCATTGATTTTCTGGAACTAGACTCTAGGTGACTGTTTAAACCCATAGAGTGCCTTGTGAATTTTGCACACAAGGTATTGCTTACCCCTCAATTCATATCCTTTTGGTTGTGACATAAAGATTTCCTCTTCAATGGTCCCATTGAGGAAAGCGGTCTGGACATCCATTTGATGGACTTCGAGATCTGCTGCAGCTGCAAAGGAGAGTAATACTCGGATCAAAGCATGCTTGACTATTGGGCTGAAGGTCCAGATCTGGAATTTGGGAACAGCCTTTGGCAACCAACCTGGCTTTGTATCGATTTAGCCTTCCTTCAGCATCATACTTCGCCTTGAATATCCATTTGCATGGAATCGGATTTCTGTCCTTTGGCAGCTCAGTGACTGTCCATGTTTGATTCTCGACCCTTGGGTCAGAAATTTTTGCAGCTTTTCCCTTGTCAAAAAATTTGTCCTCCAGAAAAATGACATCTCTGCTCATGAATGTCTTTTCTGTGTCCAGATTGTAGAGTTTGTATGTCTTGTGATCTGGAGAGTAGCCAATAAAAATTGATTTTCTGCTTGTGGTGTCCAGTTCCTAAGATATCCAGAGATCTGTGCATAAGCATTGCATCCAAACACTCTAATATTTTTAAGTGACGATTTCGATCATGTCGACACCTCATAAGGTGTCTTGCCATTCAGGGCTTTGGTGATGGATCGATTTTGCAAATAGACTGCTATAGTAATAGCTTCTACCCATAACTTCTTTGGAAGAGAGACATGGGCCATCATGCTCTTGGCACTTTCAATGAGTGTCTAATTCTTTTTTTCAGCTATACCATTGGACTGAGGTAAGTAGCTTGTTGTGAATTGTTGTTGTATTTCGTTGGCCTTGTAGAATTTTCAAATTCTGTGGAGATAAATTCTCCCCCTTCATCTGAACGTAGAGCTTTGATTTTTCTCTGGGTCGAATTTTCTGCTGATGCCTGGAACTGTTTGAAGAACTTGAATGTTTCTGATATGTTCTTCTAAAAATGGTTGCAGTCCTCCAAGAGAAGTCGTTGATGAAGGTTAGAAAATAAAGAGCTCCCCCTGTGGAAGAAGTCTGCATCGGGCTACAAATGTCACTATGTACAAGATACAACAAGCCTTTGGAAGTATGAACTGAGTCAGAAATAAAAGGACTTCTAGCATGCTTGTTGATTATATAGCTTTCACATGGAGAAGTTGGCTTGCTTACCAAGAATCGATATCATGTTGTTCTCCGACCTTGGTCATAAAAGCTGCTCCATCATCCTCTTGCTCTAGGGTCGAAAAACTGGTTGAAGCAGAATCTGCTTGTTGTTGGAACTGCTTCTTCTTCTCTTTGTTAAATTTTAAAGTTCTGCAGTCTATGATTTCATGTCCAGTTCTCTTGCAGTATATGTAGAATAATTTCTACTTTGGTTGGAAGGATGAAGAGTTGGAATTCAACCCTGAGCCAAAATTCGACCCCGACTGCACATTGCTCTTCTTTTTGGATCCGAACTTCTGATTTTTTGAATAGAGAGCTTGAGGATCTGACCCTGAGCTTGAGGAGGATGCGGATTTTGTAATTTCCTCTTTGAAGTGCTTTTGATAGAGTAATTTGCTCCTGGGTCGAAATTATCATCACCCAATTTTCATAGGCTTTAGGAAGACTCAATAATAGAGTCATAACAATATCAAAATCTTCAATGACTGAGCCAATTGCAGCCATTTGCTCCATAAGATTTTTGAAAGTGTTGATGTGACTTGTAACACTTTCTGCTTCAAACATCTTCAAGTTGAAGAATTTCTTCCTCAAGTATAACTTGGAAGTAACATCCCTAATATCATATAGGGTTGCTAGGATGTCTCATGCTTCCTTGGTTGTCTGAGCATTTCGTATGTGAATTATCTGTGTATCCTTGATATTAAGAGTAATCATGGCAAATGCCTTTCCATCTCTCGATATCCATTTGGGAATAATGGCTACATCACCTTTTGGCTTGACTTCTATGCCATCAATAACGTCCCACAGTTCCTTGGCCAATAGCATGATTTTCATTTTGAACTTCCATAGATGATAATTCCCTCCATCAAGTCACTCGATTAGAGAAGACGGATCCATTCTAAGTGAGCGAGATCGTTGGTAGTAACAAAGATTTCAGAATACTGTTGGTTGTGCGCTTGCTAGAACATTGTCTTGATAGAAACAAGACTAATAATCTGCAATAAGGAGTAGATCTCTAAGAAGCCCGCTTTGATACCATGTTTGAAATCAGTGGGTATGAGCGAAAGCTGGGAGCGATCTAGACGCGTGGATCGGAAGAGCCACAGTTAGCAGCAAAATAATTCAAACAAAGGATTCATACAAATACACAATAGAACAATAACAATAGTAGGACAAATTGCACTCTGATTATTATCAATAATAAGTACAATGGCATGAAGTTATAACTTCAGCTTGTTGAGCATGATAACGCTAATACTGATTAACAATTGATTACTTGAGATATCCGAAGAAGTATTCTGATGAAAATTCTAAGTTTGATATACTAAAAATATCTACAACTAAATTTTCTACATTTATTGCAACCGCCTTTATGCCATAAATGCATGTACAAAGTTGGCGGACATCAGTGTAAAGTCGTTGGGTCGGATTTCTAATCGACGGTATCGAAAAATTACTTAGGGTCGGATTTTGTACAAAGGGACGAGAATATACACTGGGTCAAAAATATGCTGAGGGTCGAATTTTCCAGGGTCGAAAAAATTAGCCTTGATCCAATACAATTCAGGGTAGAACACGCCCAGATATTTTAGTGAAGGGTCGAAAAAAAATTCGAACCGATCTGACCCAAAAATCTCTTTTCCAACGTTATGTCTTAACAACTAACGCTTGTGATAGTACAATAGGAGCAGTTCTATTTTAGAATGAGAGTTTGATAATGTTTAAAAGCAGAAAATGTACAAGATCCAATCATTTTACAACTAAGGAAAACAAATTACTTGCTATAATTTATGTACTTAAAACTTGGAGACACTCTTTATATGGTTAGTAAGTTCAAAATGCATATGAATCACCAACCTTTTATGTAACTTTGTAATCAACATGAGTTCATAGGTCAAAAAGTTTGATGGGCTAAGTTGATGCAAGAGTGTGAAATAAATCTAATATATTAAAGGCAATTCTAACCAAGTTGTAGATGTTCTTAGTCAGTTCTATTGAGCTTTCATTTGCCCAAATGTCTACATATCTTTCATTTAGAGGATTATATGAAAAATATTATTTAGTTTGGTCAAATATGGGCCATTGCTCAAACATGATTAGATGAGAACGAATTGAGAAAAGCTCATATGGATCTCAAGTAGGTAAGAAAGATAAAAAGATTGTAGAACTTCGTGTACTTAGGGATGATGCCTTGAAGAAGAAGATGGCTTTGTCATAACACACCTGGTATACACACGATTTTAAACTTGGTTAGGAAAGAGTTTTATTGGTTAAAACTCAAGCCATTTGGTGAGTCATATGTAATAAAGTGTAAATCCTATCAATCTTCAAAATTGGCATTTGTAGAGATTGAATTGAAAGCTTTGGAAACATCCACTTGCAAAACAGTCCAATCATGATAAATGTCCAATACTGGTTGCAAAGAATGAATCATTGTCACACATCCACTTGATGTAGCACATCTCGATTTGATGTGGATTGAAATGAGCTTGAAAATTATTTCAAAGTTGGAAACATATTGTGCGGACAACTAAGCTACATAGAACCTCTCCCATAGCAATCAAACGCATGACTCTAGCAAGCTTATTGAGATTCAGGCAACAAGGATGGCGACAACAAAATAAAAAAGTTGCCCACAAGCTATCGAAGAGCAAAATTGGAAAAAAAAATTAAGATTTTGTAAGTGCTCAAAAGCCATTTCCAATGGACTGTTGGAGGAGATATGGGAACTACATGAAAAAAACTCTTATGAAATCAGACTCCAGAAGTTCGAATTCATAATCAAGCACATAATCTTTGACATATAAAAGAAGAGAGTCCATAGTTGTGGATGAAGTTCTTTGAATGTATGAATTGTAGCCGAAGATGGAATGTTGCAAGATTCTTCCCAGTCTCAGATGCTCTGCCAAGCAGCCTAACCTCTGAGCCTAAGAAGAACGTAAACTGGCCTTTCCTACATTTCTGTTCTGCACATAGGATCACGATGGCCAGTTTTGCAGTTGTTCATTGTAATGTATTCACCCTGCTTGTCTGAGGATAACTTCAAGGCTTCGAGCACTTTTTAGTTTATGAATTAGCACTTTCCAATGGAACAATTAACTTCGTTACGAGACAAGCCATGGTGAACAAATTCAGATTTGCAATGCAACACAATTGCACAATTTTCAAGATCCTAAGGGCTGTAACCAAATTTAAGGAAGCTAATCTACTTGCAAAATCAGAAACTACTCTAAATATGATTGAAAAAACAGAGTCAAGAAACAAGAAACCAAACTAAACAGCATTTTAGAAGTCCAAGAATCAAGAAACCAACCAATCTTTTGATTCTTGGACATCCCAAGAACATCAAGAACTAGAATGTTGGAGGATATGCAAGATTTATACCACATTTCTAGCCTATTTAGTTTACCTGAATATTAAATTCCTACGTTAATTCACAAACAAGAAATGAAAAATAATCCACTCTAGAAAAACAAGAAATCTAATCCACTCTACGATCCACAACCACACACAAAGGAGGGAAGGGCAAGATCATGAATGCATCACTCAAGAAACAAGCATGATCAAGGAGCTCAATGGATGCACCTAACTCGTGGAGGCTCTTCTCATTTCAGCATGGAGTTGATACAATACACAAAAAGCTCCTCTTCACAAAGAGGGAGTCTCTTAAATAAGCAAGAGAGCTCCTTAGGTGGCATCCTAGTGGCATTTCCACATTACACAAATTACAAGTGGAATTATGCTCTCCACTAGAGGTCACCATCAAAAGGTGGCTCACTCTACTTTCTTTAAGAGGGGTCTACTTGCATTTATTACGTTGCCTAGAAATACTAGTTCCTACATGGTCATTCCATCTTTCGGGATTCACCATGAGGCTTACACAGTTCTTGCTTGTCATTACCACTAGTATTCCTCGGCTCTCATACTTGGCTCTCAGTCTTCGTTCTTCTCGTCTTCTCAGAGACCTCCTCGGTCTAAGAGGAGAGATGCTCTTGGGTAGCTCTAGTCGAGTATCTTGGGGATTCGTTAGAATCAGAACATCATCCCACCCCTAATGTGTTGCAGGACCCACTGCAACTCATATTGAATGATGTCATTATGCTTTGCATTGACATTTTCAATTGTCACTTGGAAAAGCGTAGATCCTCGTTCGTTTGCATAAAACCAAGTGTTTATTGTTGCTGGTCTTTATCAAAAATTGTTTCCGCAATTTGTCGCAATGTAATCAGAATGTCTTATTGCTGCAAGTGGTTGACATTCTCAAAATTGGAGAGCTCCTAGCAGCTTCATAACTTGCATGTCTGGGTGCTTCTTGCGTGTCTTCGTCTTATTTCTTTCGTTGCATCTGCCATGGATGATTTTACTTATAGTTTCTGGACAAATTCGAACTTCTAGGAGGTCTGTATCCTCCATATTGCTTCTGGACATTTTCGCAATTCTTAATGCTCTTTCCTGATAGGTAGCACAAATCTTGGTTATCAGTCTTCAAGGGAATGGACTCATCCACACATTGGTGGTAGAAAATGATTGGACGAATGGTTTGGTGACGACAAGGAAACATGATGAAGGCTTGGTGGAAGGGTGAAGGAACTAATAGTTCTACAGTTGCAACCTTGGACCCTTGCAATGTCGAGCTTCGACCACCACTTGTTGGGTGAGGAGATCGCTTTATTTTGCAGGTTCACGGTTGTCTTCATCTTTCTTTTTTCTGCAGCTCTTTCTTTTGATCCATTACTTTTGGATCTCTTTGGGCTTCATAAGAGGGGATTCAACTATCATTGCTCCAGAGAGTCTCTTTTGATCAAGATCGATTTGACTCATCTGATGCTTAAGTTTTGTCCTTTCCTCCTCAACTTCTAGTTTTTGCGCATCAACAATGTATCTTCTAACACATATGTTATTGCAATTACCTTCCCTACACACTTGAAATTTGTCCTGATTTGGATTTAGCATGATGTTTAACACATGCTCATTCATGGTGCTCAAAATGACCTATGTTTTAGACAATAAACTATCTTCGGATACGATGTTTTGGAATGCTCGCAATCTGCCTCAAACTTATCTACAAAGGATTCAACACATCTTTTACTTTTTTTGTCCACTAACAATATTGAATTGTTGTTTGAAGAATTATCAAAAGCTATGTTAAAAATGCTATATCTAAATTCTATGCTTCATAGACCATTGCTCCATATAGTGTTGAGAGATATCTATTTAAACTATCTGAATATACCACAATCAAGTAATGGCTATTATGCTAAGGGCCTATTCCCACCAACCCATTAGCAATACTTAAGTATTGCATGTGTAACTGAGACTCTGTTAACCTTAACTGACACATGTGGCCCTACCTGTCTTTTGCATGTTCCCTAATGGATTACAGTTAAGTATCATGGGCCTCACTCACTAGACTTCATTAGCTATGCTACTGTCCATTATTCTTTGACATTCTACAATAGTTGAAAATGTGCACTCTTGTAGCTTTCCGTTAAGTGACCTCTTGGGGTCTCACTATCTTGGCACTGCTAGTGCACTACACCCGTTATCTTTTAATGGTTGGCTAATCGAAAAGTTAACAGCCGGTGGGGCCTCAATTATCTTAATTAAGCTAATGGGCAACATACTTAAGCATTGCTAATGGGTTAGTGGAAATAGGCTGACGCCTTCTGCCTTTATGCTAGTCCAATGTTTAAGGTAGGGTATTTTATTACATTTCATACAATATAAATGTTTTCATCCATATTCTTTGCAAAAAAAAGCTATATCCAAGATTAGTAACTTTTGTTTTTTTGGTGTGGGGGGGGGGCATTGTTGAGACAAAGAGAATGAACTCTTGCGATTTGATTTGCTCACTTAAGTATTTAGGATTTTTGATGGCATCAAGGATGGTTGGATTGTTGTGTGACATTGTGACTTGAGCAATAGTTACATATGCAAACAACCAAGCAGTCTAGCAATGCTCATGTAGTTTTATGTGCCTTAGTTTCGAGACAAAATTAGGTGTTTAGAACTTGGTCATAAACCCTAAGGGTTAGATTCTAAGAACCAAAGGGGAATGTGTGGGGATGGATGATTGGCCAATTGGGCGTATGGATTGTGATTTTGTCCATAGCCAATCCCAAATCCTTCCATTTGTTCCTTCCTGGCATCGGTACATAATAGGGATCTGCCCGTAATTGGCGAGGGCTGGCCACATAACTCCTGATAAATTTCGGAGTTTTCTCAAAAATGGTAACCCTCCATGCCGGTTGCTCTCCCAATGCAGGTATTTTGTCCAACTCTTTGTCGGCCTCTATCTCGGAGGTCTTCAACTTAAGGACTCATCCACCACACAAGGACTCATGAGGATGTTGCGCTAGAAAACTCTGGATCTGGTTCTCGACGCTGATGGGCCTTCTGAATAACGGTGTGGTCCTTGATGAGGATGGACCCACTGTGTGTGTGTGTGTGTGAGAGAGAGAGAGAGAGAGAGAGAGAGAGAGAGAGAGAGAGAGAGAGTCCCAATTAAACCACTATAGAGAGACTTGAGGGCTTAGTCAAATGAATGAGAGAGAGAGAGAGAGAGAGAGAGAGAGATAGAGAGATGAGGGTTTAGCTAGAATCCCAAGTAAACCACTAAAGAGAGATTTGTGGGTTTAGTGAAAATCCCAATTAAATCACTCATCCCCATTAAGACCAAGTGTCATGTGATCCACCCATGACATGTGGCTTATTCCTTTTTAAAAAATCATGTGTTTCAAAGATTCAAAAACTGATGTGTTTCAAAACCCTGGACTGGCGATGGGCTGGCTGGCTGGCCTTACAAAGAAGAAGACGAAGTTCTTTGGGGGAATCAACAAGATTCCATGCTTTTTGCCACCTGGTTACAACGAATATCACAAAAAAAGAAGGGGGAAGGGGGAAGGGGGAAGGGAGCGTGATGAAGACTCCAAGAGTTTAAACGCTGGACAGCTTGCAACAACAGAAAGTAACCCACCCGTCCCTTCTTTGACAGACCATTGCCAGCCTGGGATGGATGCAAATCTGGATTCTGCTCCCATCCCATCCGATCATCCATCCATCCATGCACGCGCAGTCCAGCCCATCTGCTCCCATCCGACGATCCGATCCTCAATCCATCCATTCATGCACGCGCAGTCCAGCCCATCTGCTCTCATCCCTTGATGCGATCCTCAATCCATCCATTCATGCACGCGCAGTCCAGCATTCGAGAACAAATTGAACGTTACTTCGAACTCTCCTATGTTTCATCCTCTTCTCTTCTTCTTCTTTCCATTCTATTTGGGGGAGGGGATTGCTTCGGAACAGCTGGCTGGGCTCTGGGCTGGGCCTGGCCTGCTCGACGGTTTCGGCTTTCCTATTTGCTTCTACCATCTCAATTAGATTCGCCTGCCTTCTTTCCCTCAGGAGTCATAGCTGTACATGTATGTCTGGCTGGTGTCGCTGTCTCTGGAGTCTAGTATATAAGCGCCTTAGCACCAGCAGCGCCTCAGTAGTAGTATACCCAGCTGCGGTGGCACCTCAAGGCTCAATAGCTCACTCTCCAGGAGTCTAGGCCATTCTTCTTCCTTTGATTCTACTCTGCAAGCGTTTCTTTGAGCAGATCATCGGCTAACACTTCAGAGTTTTGATTACTGTTATGTTAGTCTGTCTTCCGTTCAGTTCAGTCCTTGTTTCTATCTTTTCTAGCACGTAAGATTTTGATATCTAAGAGTTTTTGGGCTACTGTTTGATCATCCAGCTTCTTGCCTTTCTCGCTCCTAGATTTCCAAAGTCTTGAGTTTTGGGTGTTACTGTTTTATCACTTAGCTTCTTGCATTTCTTGCTCGTGAGGTTCCAATCTCTGGAGTCTTTTTGCTAGTTTTTTATCACCCAGCTTCTTGCTTTCTTGCTCCTAGTTTAAATCTCTAGAGTGCTTTTGTATCAAGGTGTGATTAAAATGGGTTGTTTCTATCTATCAGCTGTCTCAGTCCTCGTTATGTGTTGCATTGCTCTGTCTAGCTCTTCTCGGCTTGTCCAATTTTCCCACAACCGAAAGCTTTCTTCTCTGGTTCCCGAACCTCCACTCGTTCTAGAATATCATAATGGACCTCTTCTGTCTGGAGATGGCGTGCTGAATGTGCACTTGTTGTGGTATGGCAACTTCAGCGCTTCCCAGCGGTCTGCAGTCGTGGACTTCTTGGCATCCTTTCAGTCCGAAGGGGAGCAGCAACCTTCCGTTGCCAGCTGGTGGAAGATTACTTCAGACTACAAGGATTCCACCGGATCCCCTGTTATGGCTTTAGTGCAGCCAGGAGTGCAGCTCATGGACGAAGCCTATTCACTGGGAAAAAGTTTGAAAAGACCCGATATTCAAACATTGGTATCGAAAGCAATTAGTTCTGCCTCTTTCCCACTGGACTTCAAGTCTGTATATCTTGTTCTCACTGCAGATGATGTCGAAGTTGATGGCTTTTGCATGAGCTCATGTGCGTCACACAGTTCCGAAAATTCAACTACAGACGTGAATGGACAGCAGAAACCAATTTCGGTAGCGTGGGTAGGAAATTCTGCCTCCAGATGCGCTGGAAAATGTGCTTGGCCTTATGCTAATCCGAAGGATTTTGGCGGACCTGATACTCCAGCTTTGGTGGCACCCAATGGAGATGCAGGCACCGATGGTATTATTATCAATCTCTCAATAGTACTAGCGGGTGCAGCGACTAACCCTTTCGATACAGGATTCTATCAAGGTCCCGCCGATGCTCCACTCGAGGCAGCCACAGCTTGCACTGGCATTTTTGGAAGAGGCGCTTATCCAGGATACGCAGGCAACCTATTGGTTGATAAATCCACTGGAGCAAGCTTCAATGTACATGGTGTCAACAATCGTGGCTTTCTTGTTCCTGCTCTCTGGAATCCAGCAACATTAGCTTGTGATACTCCTGTGTAAATCTGAATAGGAAACTGGCCACAATTCAGGGTTTATGTACAGATACTGTTATTAAATCAAAATTAGATTCTAACCTCTGGCAGTTTTACTAGAGTAGAAGCCAGCAGAGGGACAGAAATAGATCATCAAGTTATGAAACCCAGTTCAAGAGTTCTTACCATTAAAAAAGTAGTCGATTCTTTATTAATTTTGCCGGTACCAGTGGAAATAGATTGAGCTACACTCGGAGACTTCATCGATACGAGCGATGTAAAAGCTAAGCCTTGGAAGTTGTAATTATCTCCATTATCATAACTTGTCTCGGAATGCTGCTGTTTGAAGTGATTGTATACCAACTTTTCTACTTAATCTACTTAACAAAATTTCAGCTGAATGCCTTAATGTAAGTTAGGGACCGGGTCCCTACTAGGGTTGAACTGTAAATTAAAATTGTTAAAGGGAAGCTTGATTATGAAGTCTGCTAAGCTTGCCAAGAAAGTTCCGGTTTGTAGGCTGTGTGCACTTACTACTACTTAGAGGGACATTTTGAGTTATGGAACTGTTTATTTTTCTGAGACTTTATTTTAAAACTTGCTCCAACTACCTAGAAATGCTCTTTCGAGCTTCCAATAGTTTGCATCTGTTACCAACGGATGTCCAATCGTTTGCATCTGTTACCAACGGCTGTTTCAAGGAATAATAAGAGGGAAATTTTGAGGTAAGAAGCTGTTTATTTTTCTGAGACCTTTTGAAAGTTGGTCCACACCTGCCTAGAAATGTTTTTTGGAGCTACCAATCGTTTGCATTTGTTACCAACGAGGTGTTTCAATTATTCCTTGAACCCTTGAACATGAAGTTTATTGCCCCCAACTGCCCAGAAATGCTTTTTTGAGCTCCCAGTTGTATCCAGCAATCACCAAGCATCTCTTCTTTGCTTCTTTAGAATTGATCTGGTCATTTCAAGGTTATAGCCGAAGTAGCGATATTGATTGAGTTGCCGTCAACATCAACGAATATATTCGAAACAGTACAAGAGATTTTTTTTTTTTCTCTATAATTGCTGAGTATATATTCAAATCAGTATGAAGATAATGTTAAGCATTCAAAGCGTAGCTAGCCGCAGTCAGTCATTAACCCAATATTCAACGAGACACAATTTCACACAAGCATCGAATGAAATCATTACAATGTACCTCACCCAGTACACAAGCGATGAAAAAGCCGATTTTGTCTGTACACACGATCTTATGCCATTATTTTGTGCTTGTCACACACTATAAGAACTGAGAAGGGTGGTGCCCACTGCCAAGAAAGCAGCAAATTGGACGAAGAAACAAGAATAAAATAAAACTGGGGATGATTTTGCTGGCCACAAGGGGCCTCCTTCAGTCCTAAACTAGAATGCTCGTGTGGAGACCTGCTTCACTGAAAATTCCTTCTATTTTATTAGATTCAGTGTGATAGAGGTAAGGTGGTGATGATTTTGCTAAAAGCAAGTTATCACTTTTGAGGTGATTTTGAGCACAAAATCTTGTTTTTATTTTTATTCTGGATTCTTTTACATTGCCATCATTTTCTATTTTTATTTTTTAACTTGTTTGAATGTATCTTGAGTTGTCATGCAAAGGCTTCTTCTGATATTTCAGACTACCTCGTTTGTGTAGGCCTTCAAGAGACTCTTTAATTCTATTGGGTTGTTAGATGGTTGCCATTAAATTAAGGATGTTTTTACATAGGAGGGGTTAAGTCAAGAGGTAACTACTCTCGTATTTTAACAGACAAGGGAAAAATGGGGGGAGTAAATAAATGGAAGGGCACAGTAGAGGAGATGGGGCATTGATGGAGGGAGGAGAAAGAATAGTTGGTAGTGATGGAGGGAAAGCAAAGAATAGGTTGTGGATGAAGATAGAATGCAGTTGAAGAGAGAGAGAAATGTATGGGAGAGATGAGAGAAGGGATAAGATGAGTAACAACCAACTATTAGTTAGATACAATTGAGAGAGAGAGAGAGAGAGAGAGAGAGAGAAGTTGGTAGTGATGGTGGCAAAGAATAGGTCGTGGATAGAATGTAGTTGAAGAGAGAAAAAGAAATGTATGGGTGAGATGAGAGAAGGGATAAGATGAGCAACAACCAACTATGAGAGAGAGAGAGAGAGAGAGAGAGAGAGAGAGAGAGAGATTATTTATAATTGTCAATCCCTATCTACATGTAAAAAGAATGTTGGTGAGCTACTGCCCTACACTTAGACAATAAAACCAAGCTTCCAATGTTTCCAACAAGGGAGTGTAGCAAGCCACTTGGCCTTGCCTTAAGTCATTATTTTAATTTTTTATGTGTTATACTAGATGTAAATGTGTTACAAAAAGAAATTGTCTATTTTTATTAACAAAAGATGAAAAAACTCATCGGAGTACAAAAAAATGCATGTGGAAATGTGAATGTTATAAGGTGATTTAAAAGTTATTGTTTGATGCAAGTTACTAGGCAGGGTAATTGCAAGTTGACTTCTTTCTAGGAATGCAATGACAATAATCTAACTCTTTATGTTGAGTTGCATGAGAAGTAACAATACTTCCAGCAATGGAAACCCAATGAAGGAGGCTTACATGATATTTGGGTCATTATATAGGTAATAAATTGGTGAGTGGTCACTCCAATAACAATGTGCGACTTCGTACAAGCTTTTCGAGTTGTGTGCATTTGTCCATATGTGATCTAGTTGGCTTCTATACAACGTTGTTGGTGTACTGATAGTTTGCTCGAAACCATGTTTTTGCATGAATGTTGTAAGTTTTCATGTTTTTGTAATGAGACAATGTTTAAAGATTGAATCACAAGGTGTGTATTTTTAAAATGCTCTATGATAGGGATTTGAATGCACCAGTTTGCGTGATTACGAAGGCGATACATTTTTTTTCTAATACATGTGTGAACTTTTAGATGTCGATTATGGAGCGGTGTGGTTAAATATAAATTTGAATATTTCATATTCTAGATAGACCTTTATATGTTAGGCCATGCTCGTTGGATTGGGCCTCGTCCGAAGAAAAGGGAGCGAAACCTTTTTTGGTTCCGGTAGGATTGAAAATTACATGTTCCATCGTTAGACCTTGCGCACGATGTATAGTATGAGCAACAACAAATTGTATAGGAAGCTGGTTTCGTGTGATAGTGTTTAAAAATGAGGGCCCTATTTGGAATTCTTTAGTAACTTTGTAAATTGGATCCATGTTTTTGGTATGTGATGTTGTATAAAAGTGACTATGTGCAAGGCGTGTTTTTTGTCCAATGTGCGGATCAAAGAATTGTATCCAAATATATCAGTTGCCATTATGGTTGTTTTTGTTTGAAATAGACCATCAGCACCATTTACAAGACCATCTTCAATATTTATGTTTGAACTACATATTTCAACAAGCATGTTTGTTTTGACAACTATAGTTTTCCATAAACGAGCAATATTTCTTGGTTTTTCAAGAATGGATTTTGATTTGCTACATTTGCAAAAACGTGTGTCCTTTGCATGCAAGTAAAAACTAGTGCCCTCTGCTTGCTTAAAAGCTTGTTCATTGTGTGTTTCCATTTCTTTGTTAGTATGGCACAGGTAAGGAATATTTGGCGTATTCGGAATGGGTCTGTAAGATTGTTGGTTAATCCAATGAATGTCTTCATCAGTTTGAGTGGCTTCTCTTATTCGGCTCAATATGCCAATGCATGTGTGATTAGTTTGGCGCATTGTCTGCATTAATTCATAACAATGCAACAATTTGTTCTGTATGATAATTCAAATATATTGAGAGAGGCATCATCTGATTTAAAAATCCATGCATTAGGACTAGTTTAGAAAAGATCACCACAGGTTATTACATCAAGATCTCTGGAAAAAAAAATTGGTCTATGTTTTATTAATCGAATTCGTTGATCGACGAATTGGAAAATACGACGACCTATCAAAGATATTTCATCAAATATGGCAAGTTTTACATCACGATATTTAGTGGTTAGTTCATGGGGCTTGTCACTAGACAAGGATGTTAAAGTTTTTGCATTTATAGGTATATGTAATGCGGAATGTATAGTAGTACCACCAATGTTGTATGCGGCTTTACCGGTAGATGCCATCAATAAAGCTTTTGGTAACTCAATATCGATAGAATGGTATATGTAATAATGCTGAAGTAATCCCTGAGTTAAAAGTAGCAATGTGAATGTTTTTCCAGTTCCTGCACCACCATTTAAAAATAAATGAAGACGTTGATTTGGTATACGCATAATATCATCAAAGATCAATCGTTGTGTTTGATTGAGGCTTATGATTTTTTCAAATTACCTATTGTTGTCCATGATTGGGTATGGAAATTTGATAGTTTCCTGTGAAGGTTGTGTTACATGAAGTTGACAAATGGATGAAAAGTCAATCTCAACATTGTTTTGACATTGTGGCTCATCTCTGGAATGGACTTGGTAGGGGGGCGAGTTTCTTCTTATATAGAGAGTGGGGAAGCATTCCAAAGTGAGTGAGGTGTCATGCACAAGTGTATGAGGTGTGGGGAAGACTCCAAATGAACTGAAGATGAAGTGGGGTGGATGGGTGAGGTGTATAAGTTTGTAGGAGTTGTGAAGATGACTTGGACAGGGAAGTGAGAGTGTAGGAGGGCGTCCAATTCTAGGTGTATACTAGCCTTGAAGCATGTGGCAAGGTAGGTGGAGGTAGTTGGCTCAAGGTTTAGACTTGGCCTCTTTTTACATATGGATTTTTACTGTTAGATTTCACCCCAAGTGCAATCTTACTAGGGAAAAAGCCAAGTATACGCCCATCTTATCTTGTATAATATTCATTAATTCATTGGCACTTTTTCTAGAGGTTGTCCATACTCAATCATGATAGAAAAGGTCAATAGGGTGATCAGTCCCTTGGTCTAGTCCCGATCTTTATAGACTCCTTTGAGCCTTCATTATAGAATTAGAAATAAGCCTTCTTTATAGACTTGTCAAAAAGTCTTCTTTGGTACCGACCTTAAGCTTAGAAAGTTTCTTGCTCTTCAGGCACTTTCGTGAGTACCTGCACATACCTTCAAAGAAAGGTTAGTTTTCATACCATCTGACATGGCTCATAGAAGGTTCTTAGTCACTACAGATAGTAATACCTGCACACTTTAAATCATTAGAAAAATAAGTACATACAATATCCAAATAGAATAATGATCATTGGTAGTTTCATGTCATCAAAGTTGATATGAAAATGGAAGATAGGAAAAGGCTTTATTTCTTTGGTACTAAACCAATCTCATTTACACCCCTCCGACACATAAAGCGTTGTCCTCAACGAACATTTTACAAATAGGATTTTAAATTTTTTGGATATTCTTGGAAGAAGTTTTCTTCCATCCATCTTTATTCGTAGTTGGATAATTCCTAAATTTGAGTAGTTATAACGTTGTTGTTAATCCCTTTCTTCCAGCTCTGGTCTTGTGCATGAGAATCTGCTCAAAACTAAGGATTTCTTCAGTTCCTTGAACTTCAAGAGGTTCATCCAAAATTTCTTCAGGTATAGGACCATTGAATTTCTTTAAGAGACTTACATGGAATTTATCATGGATTTTCCAAGTAAGAGGTAATTCAGGCTCGCAAGTAACTTCATTGATTACTTTCTTGATTTTGAATGGTCCATAGTATTTTTTGGCTAGCTTGGGATACTCATTTTTCCCTTCTTTTTCCTGAGTCTTCTCTTCTCAAACTTTACGAGAATTAAGTCTCCTTCTTCATACTTGATTGCCCTCCAACGCAAATTTGCGCTCTTTGGCTGCTTCTGTTTGTGCTTTAACAATGGATTGTTGAACTTTTGAATAAGTGTATTGATAATCCTGCACAAATTCATCTGAAGGAAAAATCTTTTCTTTAGTCTTCAACATAGGAGGTAAGATAGACTTTCCATACATGATTTCAAAAGGGGCTTTTTCTGAGGATGAATGAACTGTGTTATTGTAAGCAAATCCTACAATGGGAAGGTAATGTTCCCATTGACTCTTTTGGTCACTTACATAACTTTTTAGCAGGTCTAGTATAATTCTGTTTGTAATTTCACTTTGTCCATCAATATGAGAATGGAAAGAGGATGAAAACTTGAGAGTTCTACTAAAGATATTTGCTCCCCTAAGTCTATCCATAATACACCCAAGTTCCGACCTCAATATCCTGAGGTGAGCGAACACGATTAGCATAAAATTGAGCTCTATCCTGATTGGTTTTCATGCTTTCCTTGGCCACTAGCAGCGTTTCTTGCATATCTTGTAGAAAATCTACTATAGCTTGCACCTTGAGACCTTTGAGTCTCGACCGAAACTGGAGAACGCGGCTGAAAGCCATACATAAGCATAAAATGATTGAATCTGGTGGCAGAATGCTTAGCACTATTGTGCACAAACTCAACCATTGGGAGATACTTTTTTGAATCAGACAGTCGATGAGAAACATATGCTCTAAGCATATATTCCAATGTCTGGTTGATACGTTCTATCTGTCCATCAGATTCTGGGCGACCCGAAGAACTAAGACTAAGGGTTGTTTCAAGTTTTTCAAAAACTGCTTGCCAGAACTTGCCAGTGAACTTGGAGTCTTGATCACTAATAATATCATTTGGCAAACCATACAATCTGAACAACTTTTCAACGAAAAGTTGGGCTAGTTCAAATGACTTGACAATTAATTTAGTAAGTATAAATTGCACCATCTTCATTAGCATGTCAACCACCACCCAAATGGCATCGTGATCACTCCGGGTTTTAGGGAGTCCAACCACAAAATCCATTGAAATACTTTTCCATTTCTTACTGGGAATTTCCAAGGGATGTAGAAGACCCGCAACTTTGGGTCTTTTGGCTTTGTTTTACTGGCATTGTTCACAAATTTGAACATATGCCTCGATGTTAAATTCACACGTGTGGACTGTCCACAACATGTATTTGTGATCTCCTAAGGTGTGTAGATGCACCAAGATCAAGACTAGATTGAGATTCAAGATCTATCTTTGATTCTATGGCAAAAACACACTACTACATGCATTCAATCACTTCCAACTCTCACTCACACGTGTGGGAAGTGTTCCAAAAATAATCTAAGTAAAAACAAGCTGCTCTCCTCAGGTAGAGAGAGAAAATCATCATGAGCTCTCAGGTAGAGAGAGAAAGCTAGAAAACCAATTACTCACAAAATCCACTCAATCTCAAAATCAATTAGATCCAAATGAGAAGTACAATAATACTCGTAGATCCACGAGCTACCACTATGCTTAACTATGATTGGACCACACTTTTGCCACCTCTTAATCCTATTGGACCATTGATCCATTCACCTCTAAATTCTATTGGACCATTTTCAAGCAAACCTCAAATTCTATTGGACCCCTCAAGGTTCCACCTCTAAATCCTATTGGAACTCTTGAATTTCATCAAACAAAAGTATTACACTTGTCTACACTCTAATTGGCACGAGTTGGTCCTATCAACATCCTACACCTAGATGCTTGATATAAAAAACATAAGACCCCTATATCTAACATAGATAATCTTTTTCAATTCTTCACACTCCTCCTAAAAAATTATCTATGAAGATTTGAACATTGATCTTGATATAGCTCCAAGATTAGATCTATGCTTGATAAAAGCACTTTTGCTCAAAGGCTTGGTGAGTAGATCGGCAATACAAGAGGACGAGTTGACATGCTCCAAATAGATTTCTCCTCCAATAAGCTTTTCTCTCACAAAATGGTGTGCCACTTCTAAATGTTTGCTTCTTGCATGAAATATGGGATTATTGGCAAGAGCTTGGGCCGAGATATTATCGCACTTGATCATTGGTAGATCATCTTCCTTGATGCACTTTAGCTCCAATAATAATGTCTTGATCCAAAGCACCTCTTTGGTGGTTGTAGTGAGTGCTTTGTACTCGGCCTCACATGAAGAGAGAGATATAGTATCTTGCTTTTTGGAAAGCCAAGATATTAGATTGCCTCCAAGAAAGATAGTGTATGCACTAATAGACTTTTGATCCATCTTGTCACTTGCAAAATCCGAATCCGAGTAGCTAACAATGGATAGATCTTCACTTTTATAAAGTAGACCATAATCACAAGATGAAGATACATATCTTAGAATCCTCTTGGCCATCTTCCAATGATGAATCTTAGGATCTTGCATAAATTGACTCAATTTGTGCACACAAAAACTTAAATCGAGCCTAGTAATGGTAAGCCAAATCAAGGAGCCTACAAGACTCCTAAAAAGTGTGATGTCCTCGAAGGATCTTTCATCACCTTTATTAGGATCTTTTACAATTTGCTCCATTGGAGTATCTATGCTCTTAGAATTTTCCATATGGAATTTTTTCAACATAGAGTGAGCATATCTAGATTGGCATATAAAAACATGATCTTCATAAAAATCAACCTCTAGGCCTAGGATGTAATGTATTTCTCCTAGATCTTGCATTTTAAACTCACATCCAAGTGCTAGCTTAGTTTCACCAACTAGCTTGATACAACTTCCACAAAGAATACTGTCATCAACATAAATTAGAAGAATGACAATATTACTATCAACAAACTTTAGATACATGGAAGGATCATAGTCACTAAGAGTAAATCCTAGTGAGATAAGAAAAGAATTAAGTCTTGAATACCATGATATTGGTGCTTGCTTGAGTCCATAAAGACTTTTAAAGAGCAAGCACACTTTGAACTCATCCTTGATGAATCCTTGAGGTTGTTCCATATAGATCTCCTCCTCAAGATAACCATTTAGAAAAGCATTGGATACATCTAATTGGAACACCTTCCACTTAAAGAAACAAGCAAGAGAAATAAGAATTCTTATTGTCACCATCTTTGCAACAGGTGCAAAGGTCTCCTCATAATCAAGACCATGGATTTGAGAAAATCCTTTGGCACATAATCTTCCTTTATACTTGTTGATGGTGAGAAGGTATGTCTCTCCATGAGTTACATCCTTTTATAACAAGTCCAAACCCTATTTGGCCACTTGGCTTTCCCACCAAAATGCTAACCTTACTATTTTTGGGTCTAGATTCAAAGTACCCAACATTCAAATTTGAATCTACTCAAACTTGACTTCTAACTTTTGCACACTTTCAAAAAGTGTTTATTCAAATGAAATTTAGACTAATGAACTTTGAAAAGTTAAACTCTAATTCTAAAACAAAGTTGACTTTAATATGCCAAATATAAAAATATAGCAAATATGATCTAACTAGTTGAATCTTTCACACCCCCTCTTCAACTAGTTTTAGTTAGAATTAAAGTAGAATCACTGTGTTACTATACTGTGGGTCCTATTGGTTGATAAGGATCAGTTGGCCTCGCCACGAGGCAAGTCGACGGGACACGCGTCCCGTCGACGACAACCTGGGTCATGCATGAGTTGCTCGAGTGAACAACTATATGTACAATGTAATTTCATTTTGAGAAATACAGTGCTACGTGAGCTTGCTTTGGAGAGTGTTTTCTGTCTGTGTTACTATGTAGCATGATCTGTGTTTCTGTTCGAAGCAAATTCTAAGTTAGTATCAGAGTCGTACAGGGAGTGTACACAGTACAACATCGCCGTTGAAGAGAGCTTTGGGAGAACTGTCTTCTGAGAGTTCGGGGTTTACGACAGGTTGAAGACGGAAGGAGAAGCATTGGTGCATGGTTTCTAGTTTATAGTGGCTTGCCAAGCTCAGCAGAGGGATTAGTAGCCTGTGCATAGCATCAGACAAGGAAAAACTTGGTGAAAAATTGACAATTTTGAAGCTAGTTGAAAATTGAAACCGAGTTTGGGGTTAAAGTTTTCTACACATAACTGGTGATTTCTTCGCTGTTCGTGCACCGTTTTGGATGCCGTAAGGATGGAAGCTATTATATTGTCAACCAACCATGGAGAGATTCTGAGGTTTATGTCAGAGATTTGTCTGTAGACAGTTAACCTAGCAAATTTGCGGTGAAAGGTGAAAAAAAGCCACTTTGTTAAGTTGAGCTAAAATTACCATTTCTCAATGGAATTTCATGATTGAACACTCTACAGATATGGTATCAGTGGGGCAACCCTGTTCTAGGCGTCAGATTGTACTCAAATCGATCCAAAAATGAGATTGATCAAGCAAAATTAGCTTGGGGAGGCGCGGTCGTAGACAGGGAGATCGCGGGTCTGTTCGCATGAGGAACCAAGGCAAACACATAGTGCTTTGGAGTGGACAACGTTTGCAAGAGTTTCCATTAGTGCACAGAAGTGCTTAGAACCATTGGATAAAGAGCTTTCAAGATCGACGACTGAGATCGCACTACCCAAGAGGGATATCCACAGTTGGATCAGAATCGACCATTGGATGGAGTCTGAAGGGTTGTTGAAGAGGGCTCTGAAGAAGTGAAGTGCATTTTGGCCTTCAACTTCATTAAAACTTTTCAAAGTGATAGTTGAGTTGGGTCCCTTCACAAGTGAAGAGTGAAGTTTCTTCAAAGTGAAGAAACAGTTCAAAAACAAGGAAAATCCCTACTTTTGAGTCCTTTGCCCATTTTGACCCAAACGAAAGGCTATAACCACCAAACGAAGGGCACCTGGACTGTACTCACAAGTACGGTACAGAAAAACACAGAGATTGCAGCGGAGAAAGTGTTTGGAGTGTGCCAAAAGTGATTTCGCCATTCCATTGGGCACATAGTTGGGAGTTGACGACTGAGTGCATTTCGGAAGGCGACGCCGATTTGGCTTCCAAATTGGTGGAAAAGCGGGAGTGGCCTGGTAAGGGAAAAAGTGTAGGTCATTATTTTCAACTTTTGACATCACAATTGGCCTCGGCATACTGTTTTTAGCCTACGACAGAAGTTTCAAGCAGTTTTGCGATGGCAAACATGGGAGAGTCCATTTTGAGTGAAAGTAATAAATTGGACGAGATTTCCAACTATGCAGTGTAGAAATTCAAAATGAAAAACATATTGATGGAGAAAGACATGTGGGAAGTCGTCACAAGTGATGAGAGAAGGCCGCTAAATGAAATAGATATTAAAGTGTTCGACAAAAAGATGAGGAAAGCTTTAACCTTCATTAACTTGTCAGTGAAGGATCACATCATTACCCACATTTGTGATGCTGTTACACCTAGACAGGCATGGGATGTGCTAAAGGAACAGTTTGAGACGTCAAATCCGTCAAGAATCATGTTTCTGAAGTCAAAGCTAAATAGTGCCTGAATGGAACAAGGAGAGCACATTCAGACGTACATGACCAGAATCAAGACAATGAGGGATGAACTGCATTCTATTGGTGAGCGCATACGTGATGTGGAGCTGGTGCACAATGCATTGTGCGGCATTGCAGAATCCTATCAGATGTTTGTGAGCGGAATAACATCAAGAGAAAGATTGCCAACCTTTGACAAGCTCACAGGAATCTTGATGCAGGAAGAGCAACGACGAGATATGGTGAAAGCTAGACGTCAGAATACTGACGATCAGGCACTTGTGAGATGCCAAAAACAAGGCAAGGGCAAGGGCAAGAAGAAGTTTAAACAACAATTTGCCAAGTCTCAGGAGGATGAGGGATCTTCCAGTAAGACCAAGAAAAAAGGCAAGTGCTTCCATTGTGGTAAAAAGGGCCATTGGAAGAGTGAATGTCGCAAATCCCTGGCGGAACAAGGCAAGGGGAAACCAAAGCAAGCAGGTAATCTTGTTGATGAGGGTGAGATTGAAGACTCTAGCATCTTCATATCTGCATTGTCATCTAATCAAGATGATCAAGCGTGGTATATTGACTCGGGAGCCACAAGACACATGACAGGTAACAAGAGTTGGTTCAGTAGCTTGAAAGTGTTGGATAATGGAACGTCCGTTTCACAAGCAAATGGTGAGGTGTGCAAGATCAAGGGGATAGGCACTGTTTCAAACCAACTACCTGATGGCAAAAGCAGGATGATCAGGGAGGTACTTTACGTACCAAGTTTGAAGAAAAATCTACTTTCTGTTGGAGTCATCACTGATCAAAAGTTGAAAGTAGAATTCGCCCATGATCGTTGCTTTGTGAAGGATGTGAACCAAAAGTTCAAAGTTATTGCGGTTGGAGTAAGGGAGCCCAATACAAAATTGTGCACGTTGAATGCTACAATCAAGGGGCAACATGGACTCATATCATCCATTCCATCGCAAACTGAGCTGTGGCATAAGAGGCTTGGTCACTTGAACTTGGGAAGCCTCAGTTTGATGAGAAAATTGGAGATGGTAACAGGATTGCCTACTATAGAAGACCACTTGAAATCGATGTGCGAATCATGTGTATATGGGAAGCAACATTGTGAGAAGTTCAATAAAGGTGGTGTTGCAAGAGCAAAGAACATTCTGGATTTAATCCACACAGATTTATGCGGGCCTATGAGAACCATGTCCTTAGTTAAAGCCTTCTATTTCATGACCTTTATTGATGATATGTCACGTAAGATGTGGATCTACTTCTTGAAGAAGAAATCAGATGCATTTGACAATTTCAAGAGCTTTAAAGCATTGGTCAAATATCAGACAAGTAGGAAGATCAAAGTCCTAAGATCAGATAGTGGAGGTGAGTACAAGTCTAATAACTTCAATGATCTTTGTGATCAATGTGGGATTAAAAGACACTTTACGCAAGCTCATACTCCTGCTCTCAACGGTGTAGCTGAGCGCAAGAATCGTACGATTGTGGAAAGTGCCAGATCTATGCTAGCTGAGATGAAACTACCAGAAGATTTTTGGTCAGAAGCATGCAGTACGGTAGTCTATCTTCAAAATAGAAGTCCTACCATTGCCATACCAAAGATAACACCTGAGGAAGCATTCACGAAGAAGAAGTCAAAGGTGAACCACTTGCGAATCTTTAGATGTAAGGCCTTTGTACACATTCCTACGGAAGAGAGACGTAAACTTGATGTGAAAGCTATCAAGTGTATATTCCTAGGATATGATGAACGTGTGAAGGGCTATAGATGTTTTGATCCAGTGGAAAACAAAATCCATATAGGCCGTGATGTTATCTTTGATGAATCCAAGATGTATGAAGACGAGGATGCGGAGAAGATAGATACATCCAGTGGGAAAGATGGTATAGTGAGGATACCTCCAGATGATGACCATTCATTGACCTTCCAAGTGATGAACATGAGGATACATCTCAAGATACTACTCCTATTCTTCCTTTCAGCCACTCCATTTTGTTGTGGGGTCCTTCGTGTTGTATACTCCCTCTTGATCCCATGCTCATCACAAAAGGCCTTGAACTTGGTAGATATGTACTCACCAACATTGTCACTCCTTAAGCACTCCATCTTTGTGGAAAATTGGTTCTTCCTTGCATTCTTGGACTTGATGAAGACATCATACACTTCATCCTTGCTCTTTAGTAAATAGATCCAACAAAATCTACTAGAATCATCAATGAATGCTACATACATCTTAGCTCCACTATTGCTAATTCTAGTTAATCCATGAATATCCGAATGTACAAGTTGAAAAGGCTTTGTAGATCTAGATGTAGATCTAGTATAAGGTAGTCTATGTGACTTAGACAAAGCACAAGACTCACAAACATGATTGATGCCACTTGAGGAACTTGGAATGTGAGAAATTGGCAAAAATCTAGCTTGGTATTTTTTATGATAGAAGTTTGTAAGTGAATCTCACATGTGTGGAGGATGTTCCCACGTGTGAAAAATTGTAAAGCGAATCAAAATGTTTGATATAGGGGTCTCATAGAATTTCATAGTCAAGCATTTAGGTGTAGAATGTTGATAGGGTCAAATTTGGCATAGATGGCAAATTATCCATTTCCACTTGTAATGCCCCTATTGAGCCAAAATAGAGTAGGAGGCCAAACTTGTGCCAATTAGAGTGTAGACAAGTGTAATGCTTTTGTTTGATGAATTCCAAGAGGTTGCTCATGATGTATTTTCTCTCTCTATCCGAGGAGAGAAGCTTGTTTTTACTTAGATTATTTTTTGAATACTTCCCACACGTGTGAGTGAGAGTTGGAAGTGATTGAATGCATGTAGTAGTGTGTTTTTGCCATAGGATCTAAGATTGATCTTGAATCTCAATCTAGTCTTGATCTTGGTGCATCTACACACCTTAGGAGATCATAGTACATGTAGTGGACAGTCCACACGTGTGAAATTCAACATGGAAGACCTATCACGACCTTTTTTCTAGCCATTACCTCCAATGACTTGAAGTTGAGGTGTCCCATCCTTTTATGCCAAACCTCTTGAATACGTATTTGCTCTCTTGCAACATATCCAACTTGGTTAGAAATAACACAAGCATATAGTTTGAACAACCTCTTGCAATCAAGATATCCTTCCATTTGATCATACAAGCATCTCCATCACACTCAATTTTGAGGCCTTTACTTAGCATTTGACTCACACAAAAGCAAAAAACTCGATTTTGGTGTAGAATCCTCTCTAGCATGCTCTAGCCTTGATATCTTCACCAAATCATTGATAGATATGATTTCCTCCTTCACTACCTGAAACAAAAACTCTGATAATATAAAGATTTCAGATCATTGATGATGAATCCACAAAAAGATCTTGGGTTACAAAAGAAGTTACTCTACTCAAACTCGACTTCTAACTTTCCCACACTTTCAAAAAGTGTTTATTCAAATAAATTTAGACTAATGAACTTTAAAAAGTCAAACTCTAAGTCTAAAACAAAGTTGGCCTCAATATGTCAAATATGGAAATATAGCAAATATGATCAAACTAGTTGAATCTTTCACAAGAACCATGTATAAGCATGAAATGAGATAGAGAAGAGAGAAGATCTACTTCTCCATGAGTTACATCTTTTTATAGCAGGTCCAAATCCTATCTGGCCACTTGGCTTTCCCTCCAAAATGTAAACCCTACTAGTTTTGGATCTAGATTCAATGTACCCGACTTTTAAATTTGAATCTACTCAAACTTGATTACCAACTTTCCCACACTTTCAAAAAGTGTTTATTCAAATGAAATTTAAAATAATTAACTTTGAAAAGTCAAACTCTAAGTCTAATATGAAAATTGGCCTCAATTGCCAAGTATACAAAAATAGCATTTTTGAGTAAACTAGCTGAAATCTTTCACACTCCCTCTTCAACCAGTTTTAACATAGACTTAGATAATACTCCAAGTGAGGTTCTATGCTTCATGAAAAGTCCTTTCCCAATGCTTTGGCGAAGATATCAGCTACACATTCTCTTGAAGACACATGTTGAAGCTCCACCTCCTTTGCAATGACTTGCTCCCTCACAAAATGTTGACATATCACTTCAATGTGCCATGAAGAATCACATAGATGTAAATGAGATGATTCCTCCATGTTATCAACTTTGAAATCTCTGAAAAAATGCAACAAACAAACAATAAATGTGAGTGATCAACACTGGCTTGCATGTCTCCTCCTTCTTTGTCCTTTGTTGCCATGTATCCACCATGAAACTCCATGAATGAGCCTCCATCTCCATCTTGCCACAAGAGCCATCATCACTTGATGAATTGATCATAAATGAGTGATATAATGAGCCTCCAATGACTTCATTTCGATCAGCAAAACCAGCCAAGAAATGACCTGCAAAAATAGATTCATAACATCTTTGCCAATTGACTCTCCTTTGATGCTCTTAAGAGCTCCAAATTTGCATCCTCTCTTTTGCCTTGTTGAAGCCCTTTGAGATATACCTCTTGATCATCAACTTGACCATCAAAATCATTGAAAAAACTTTGTTTTCCATATCCAGTTCTTGATTTAACAGCATGATAACATCCATCCACTTGCATAGTTCCATCTACACAAGATGATTCACCAAAAGATGTGAAAAAAGCAAAATGAATCACATCCACTTGCTTACCCTTCACATCATATGTGAGCCTTGAAGGTACTTGTCTTTCCCTTGATGTTCTCCTTGGCTTTTGACTTGATGAAGGTCCATCATCATCACCATCTAAAGTAGGATCCTTTATATCAACATCAAGAATGTTAGATAGTTCCACACCTTTATCAATCATGCTTGAAGACACTTTTGGAATGTTCCCCTCATCAAAGATGACATCTCTACCAACAATCACTTTGTTAGTAGGAATGTAAACCTTGTAGGCTTTACTCACCTCACTATATCCAACAAAAATACCTCTTCTTGAAGATGGATCCTCCTTGGTCCTATCATCAAGAGTAATGTTGACATAGCATGTGCATCCAGAGGTTCTTAGAAAGTTGACACTCGGCCTCCTCTTGAATAGCATCTCAAAAGGTGTCCTTCCATCCAAAATAGCACTCGACCACCTATTGCACAAGAAATTGGCACACAACAAAGTTTGATCGCAAAATGGTTTGTCAAGATTAGCACTTAACCTTATGGCTTTAGCACTTTCACATAAAGTCCTATTCTTCCCAAGTTGAAAAGGCTTTGTAGATCTAGATGTAGATCTAGTATAAGGTAATCTATGTGACTTAGACAAAGCACAAGACTCACAAACATGATTGATGTCATTTGAGAAACTTGGAAGACCTATCAGACCTTCTTTCTAGCCATTACCTCCAATGACTTGAAGTTGAGGTGTCCCATCCTTTTATGCCAAACCTCTTAAATATTTTTCGGATTACATCCAAGAGTGGCAGTTATTCTATTATCAACGTCTCTCCGGGGGATCTTCAGAGTGTCGGCTTTCTTGATCTCGGAGAAACAATCCATGGCAAGGGCACCAGCTATGATGCCAAGTACTTCACCAAGTTTCTGACAAACGATGGCAAAACCATTGCCCAAACCAATGACGAGATCGTTATCCGACTCATCACGGATCCCCATCTACGGGCCGCCTCAGAGATCCTCGTCACCATGGTCGTAGTTCATACCACCAAGATGGATGGCATCCCACCGAGCGATCTCTTCTCTTTGACCCTCACCATGGACGACCCCACTCAAAATTATAAGTGGGCTGAGAAGGTAGCGGAGAAGCTGTGCGGAGCCCTGAAAGCCCGCAAATCAACTACCAAATGTAGGTATCTCCTCCGCATGTTGGTCACCAACCAATTGGGGTCTAAGGAGGCTGCTACCATCAAGGAGCTGGATGCTGTTTATCCAAGCACAGAAAAGCGAGCCACCCCCCAACCGACAGCAGAACCAGTCTCACCGTCCCCACCTACTAAGAAGCAGAAAGGGAAGGCAGTTAGCACAGAAGCAGATGTCCCACATGACATTCTATCCAGTGACATCGGAGTAGAATATGCTGAATCCGGAGGGAGCCTTAAACCATCTCAGGTCCCAAAGGAGGTCCTAGAGCAACAGGCGGCCTTAGTTCACCAGGCCCAACAATGTCGACAAGCAGTAGCAGCAGCGGCATGCAGTTCCGAAATGGAAAACACTTCTAGATCTGATCCTATGGGCATGATTTCGTCCACACAGGCAATCTCCTCTCCATCACCACACAGGCAATCTCCTCTCCATCACTTGCTCCCACAATCCCAACACCACCCCCACCATTTACTGTCACCTCCACACCCTCACTAACTCTCAACACGGGCTTCACTTCCACACTTCCACAAAAGTCCTCGCCTGTACAAATCTCCACCCTACTTGACTCCACAGTCAACATAGATGATTTTGCCTTACAATTACTAACTACACTCCCATCAACCACTGTCACCACTAATCCAATCCAACAATCTCCGCCACGTAGTCTCTCCCCACCCCTCAATCCACAATCACTCCTCCCTGTCTTTCCTACACCTCCGTCTAGCCCTGCTCCTAGTTTTCTACCATTTAGCCCCATGTCGTATCCTAACTACACATGTAACCTCCCTGACATTGGTCGTTGGGAACAGCTACCCCTTACAGCCCAAAAAATGGTATTATCGGTGAATGAGCTCCAATACAATATATTCGGCAGGACGACAACACACTATGCGGCAATTCGGCGATGGCGCTATGGTGGACCTTCAAAAAGAAAAAGCAAGGCTGGAGGAGGAAACCAAACAACAGCAGTTGCAGATCTAGAACCTCACGATTTACAATCAACAACAGCAGCAGATGCTACTCCATCTCCAGATCCAGCTCCAACTGAAGGTATCCAACATGCAGCAAACCATTGATACCCTCAAAGCCAAGAAGGATGAGGCTATAGCAGATTCACAAGTAGCATGTTCCGCTATGAAGGAACAGTTGGAAATGGTGGACATCAACGACTTCGCACCACCAGCTATTCCTGAGGGAACTGCCATTCCAGTGGTGGCCTATCAAACGCTGGCCCAAAAGCTGAAAGCCACGACGGAGCAACAGTCAAAATTGTAACAATCATACATTGCTTCTGTCGAGGCCCTAAACCAGCACATAGCCACCCTGGAAGAATGCTTAAAGGTGGCTGCCCAGTCGACATCGTTGGTTCATGCAGAGCACAGCCAATTTCATGATTCAGGACACCACTTTGATGGACCCGATGGTGGATATGGCGCAAGATTTCAACAGCCTCCTCCTGCAATTCAAGGCTCTGCATTTCAAGGCCAACCCCTGGGGCAAGGAGCTGAAACACCAACCAATCCATTGGGCTCTGGGGGTACCGGCTCCCAACACCGCTTCTAACCCCCTCGACACCACTAACCCCACCTTCATTCCATGACAATTATTCCCTGAATCACAATGAATTGCAGAAGCTAACCCCTCGCCTCCTCTATCTCCTGATCCCGATCCACAAACCGAACACGAGATTGCCTCTGAAGCCCCCACCATCCGGCACAGAATCATGCCCACAGAACCAAGCAAGGAGTTGCACGTCTCTCAGGAATTTGCAAAGACATACCCAACAACGAAAGAGCGAGGTGGCTACATACTGCCAGATTTGGACCAGTGTCAAACACATAAAACAACAGTCAAACTCCTGGATCCACAACCTCTCTGGCGCCATCAACTCTTCCTGCAAAATAAGACCTCAATGGCACAGTATCTTGAAGCTCCCTCCTACATGCGCACCAATCCTTATTACTATCCAGTAGCAAGACGAGAACCATTTCCTACCACCAAGGTCAAGAACAGAATCTTTTGGCCTAAGCTCACAGAAGTCGATACTGGCAACTTAGCCGAAGACATGGTCACCAACTGCCGAGTCTTCTACTAGAAGCACCATGGTAATCATGTTCGTGATGTCAGATATTTTGCTGATAATTGCAGCCTGGTGGCATTTCTAGTAGAACTCAGAGGTTTTTGGGATTGAGGGTTACCCCCAATTGCCCTTGACATCAATAAACCCTTGCGCACACAAGACGACCATATCAACGTTGCAAGGATCTATTATCGTGCTGCACTTACTTCTGCCCTGCACGTTGATATGGTGGAGCTATGGAAAACCCATAAATTTCTCTAGGGTATGCTCCATTATTACAAACCCATGTCCTTCCTGAACAAATTACGGTGGCAAATGATGGAGGGCATCGGGATGACCATCTACCACTCCCAACAACAACAGTCTCGCCTCCAAGAAGCACAAAAAATCCACGACGAAAAGGCGTCGATTGGTGTGGGACCACCAATCCAATAAGGAGGGGGATAATGTTAGCAACTGTGCTAACACAGAGAAAATAAAAAAATAATAAAACTCCGTGGCATGTGTTTTGTAAGACCATGTATGAGTATCTGTCAATAAACTTCAAGCCATGGCATGTGTTTTGTAAGTCCATGAGTAGAAGCTTAAATAATAATAAAATAGTTTTAACTTAGATTTAGAACTTAGACTTAGGAAACTTAAGATTAGAAATATTTTATCTTAAGTTGTTAGAAAATTGAAGTTCTAAATCCTAAGCTAGAAGTTCTAGAAAGGCTAGGAACAGATTAGTCCCGTAAGTTAGTAGACACTTATGGAAGACCCTCCTTGCCATAAAAGGAGAGGTATTTGCATTGTAAATAACACTTTTGAGATTAAGCTATCTTGCTCTCTATTTTGGAGAATTATCATTCTATTTCATTTGTGTTCTCTTTGGGAAGGTGCATAGCTTGAGGGAAGGTCCTCGGGCCTCCTCTTGCCTCCTTTTCATCGGTTTTATTGTGGCATGTTCATTATTGCTTATCTGTTTAGTATTAGCCGCAATCTCATTTTATTACCCTTCGGGTGTTAATCTAGGATTAGTCTAGTCACCTTGCTAGTTGGGTAAGCCTTAGCAAGGATTTTTATTGTTGTTACTAATTAGTTTTATTTTCGTTTCAGGTACTACTTGGGTAAGCCTTAGTGCTCTCATTCCTCTCCATATCTCCGTTGAAGCTATTGTAGAAACTTAAAAAGTAGACAAATCTCTACATCCCTATACTACACCCGTAAGTAGTTCTAGCCACTGCACTCACTAGAAAAACTTCCAACAGATCCAGTATGCTGAGAAGCAAACGTCGAGGTAGCGGTTCAGGAAGATGATGTGGGACTGGATGATGGAATTGGACGAGCCGGAGGGGCGGCACTTCTAGTGACTCTTACCCGTTGGCCAGGAGGTGCGGAGGTGCCCAAAAGTCTACGTTTCGATGCCATATAGACAAATTAGACTGTGATTTTGGATTGGAGGATTAAACTTAGGACTAGAGGCTATAGGTGAGCAAAGGGTCTGATGGCAAGTGATAGGTTGTAGGTGAGTAATGGGCTCTGATGGCGAGTGATAGGATTTGGTAGAGAATGCTCTCAGGAGGCTTCTGGTCAATAGTCGAGTAAAGATGGTGGATCGTTGGCGAGAAATTTCAAATGGCGCGTAATGGAGGTCGGCCACTAAATTGCTCTGATGGCGAGAAATGGCAGATGACCAAAAAAAAAATTAGGAGGGTGCTCTGAAGAAACGAAATGTAACTACAAAGCCTTGCTAGCTATCAACCCTCAGCCTGACGAAGATGTTTGCAAACACGAAAGTCAGGAGACACGAAGCACGAAAAGTTTCGCGAACACAAAATCCTAACCCTAGGATTGTCTATATAAGGGCATGTGACACCATTTGGTAGCCACTTTTCATTGAGAGAGAGAGAGAGAGAGAGAGAGAGAGAGAGAGAGAGAGAGAGAGAGAGAGAGAGAGAGAGAGAGAGAGAGAGAGAGAGAGAGAGAGAGAGAGAGAGAGAGAGAGAGAGAGAGAGAGAGAGAGAGAGAGAGAGAGAGAGAGAGAGAGAGAGAGAGAGAGAGAGAGAGAGAGAGAGAGAGAGAGAGAGAGAGAGAGAGAGAGAGAGAGAGAGAGAGAGAGAGAGAGAGAGAGAGAGAGACAGTATATCTCTTCCTTCCATTCTTGTTTGTGTGCAAAGCCCTCCTATTTTCTTGTGTGTGATTCTTGTGGATGTTGAATCCATGCTTTGTTGTTGTTAATCAAGCTACCACAATCATGAATGATCTTCAGCACTTGCATTCATCCTAGTTTCATAACTAATCCATAAAATCCACACTCAAGCAAAACAGGTATCAGAAATACATTTTGGAGAGATGATTAAGATCCATAAGTAGGATCTCCTTCATTGTTCACCCCCTTGAGAAGATCAACCTCTTGAGGAGAAGATCTAGAGCCAAGGATAAGCCAAAGAAACCAAGATCCAAGAAAGAATCCAAACCTACAAAGGAAACTCAAAAAAGAAGAAAAGAAGATGATGAACAAACCCCGAGATCTAAGCCATTCCACTTTTTGATCTTAAACTAAACTTGACACCCTTAATAAGCTTAGATCCTCATTCTCATTTCCTTGCTTAACTCTCTCCCCATTGAATTGAAACCCGTTACTACACGATACTCACCCGGTTGGGGATCCAAAAACCCATTCATTGTCCTCTAGATCCGATCGATTAGGGAGGCATAGAAAGGGTCCAACAAATTAATACATAGTGATCTGTGTGGCTCTATGAGTATTTCCTTTTTTAATTCAACACTATGTTTTATCACTTTTATCGATGACTATTCAAGATTTGTGAAAGAATATAACTAGCTTAGTCAAAAATGCTATTTTTGTATATTTGGCAATTGAGGCCAAAATATTAGACTTAGAGTTTGACTTTTCAAAGTTAATTAGTCTAAATTTCATTTGAATAAACATTTTTTAAAAGTGTCGGAAAGTTGATAGTCGAGTTTGAATAGATTCGAATTTAAAAGTTGGGTACATTGAATCTAGACCCAAAAATAGTAGGGTTTACATATTGGAGGGAAAGCCAAGTGGTCAAATAGGGTTTGGACTTGTTATAAAAGGATGTAACTCATGGAGAAGCAGATCTTCTTTCTTTTCTATCTCATTTCATGTTTATACATGGTTCTCTTGGGTCTACTCTCCATTAGTGCACTATACTTTTGATTACTTGCAATTCTATGTATAGAATGATCATTAAATGTTATTTTTATATTAACATGTGTGAAATACAGTAGCTTGTTGGTTTTGTATGGAAAATAACTTCATTTTTATGTTTTGATTCAATTTTGATCAAGTTCTATTAGAGTTTGCATCTCATTCATAGAGTAAGAGTCATGTTGGAAGCCAATGATAGGCTTACATCAAATAACTGTTGATTAAGTGAGGATGGAATCACTTCTTGAGATGAATGATGTTTTGGATATTGTTGTAGGTTTGGAGGAGAGGCCAACAACACAACAAGATCAAGTGAAGTATGATAAGAGGTCCAAAAGGGCTCTACACATGATAAAGATGAATGTTATCAATGAGCTTCTCAGAGAAGTTGGTAAGTGTACTTCATCAAGTGAGGCTTGGGAAGCTTTGAAGAAGCTTTATGAGTCCAAGTCTACTTCTAGAGTGACAAATCTTTTATTGTTTGCAAAAGAGTGAATAAAGTCGCAACACTTTTGTTTTGAGAGTAAAAGCATTGAATGATGAGTCAGGTTGCATTGATGAGAACATTAAGGAAGGAGAGCTTGTTCAACTGATTCTTAATTGTTTGTTGGATGCTCATTCTAACATTGTTCAATGTTTAGCTATTCAAAATACTTTTCCAATTTTGATGGATCTTCAAGAGATCTTGATCAATGAGGAATATAGGCTTCAAGCAAGATGTGGATCTACATCGACACTTCAAGAGGATGCTATGTTCACAAAGGGAAAATTCAAGGGCAAAAGCAAAAGTAAGTGGTCTAAAGGGAGATCAAGGGGAGGCTTCTTCAAATGGAAAAAAGAAAGATAGTTCAAAGCTCAAGTGCTTCTATTGTGGCATTTGCAAGTGAGTGCTACAAGAAGAAGAGAGATCAAGGAGACAAGCAAGGTAATCTTAGTGAGGATGGTTTGGATATTCAAAACTCAAATGATGATGATGCTTTTGTGATGTCTTCATGTATGCTTGCTAATGATGGAGATCTAGATCCATGGTGGGTTGATAGTGGAGCAAGTTCACACATGACTTTTCACAAAGAGTACTTCACTTCTTTGTTGGCATATGGAGATGACAAGAGAGTGATCTACATGGCCAATGATGGTGATTGTCCTCTATTGCAAATGCATGCATGGTCAAGTTTGTCCAAAATAATTCCAGCCCGGCTAGGAGTTAGGCTCAATTTTTGATTAAACTGCCATTTTAAGTAAACAATGGGAGTTTCTGATTTGAAAATCTCTCAAATTTGGCAACCAATCGAGAAACGGACTGTGCAAAGTGTAAACATTAATAGTTTGGCATTGATAGGACCAAACTCCAAAAAAAAAAGTAGGCAAGTAATTGTCATCCCTATATAAAGACGCAAGGAATCAAAGTCATTACTCACTTATTTTTCGCACATTTTTAGCCTTTTTGCCATTACTCATCGACCTTGATTTCTCGCCATCAGAGACATTACTCGCCGACCTACCTGATGAGAGTGTGGGATTTCGTAGTCGCGAAGCTTTCTTGAAGGAACCACGATCCTCTTGCGACTCAGATGGAGTTCAGATGCGATCACTGGACATTGCCAGCTGAATCACTCCTACAGTCCTCCAGAGTGTAGTCAGGCATTGCTGATCTACGTTTATAAAATTAATACAGCATTCATATAGTTTCAACCAAGGTGCGGAATTCAAATGAACAAGAAAACTCAGACATACAAATAACAACAGACGCATTTGCATTCGAGATCAGACACAACAAGAAGAATCATCAATATTGATCTTTCTCTGATTTCTTCAAGCACTGCATGCAAATCCATGCAGTGTGTTGGCGTGGGAGAAACACGGTTCTCTCACGAGTAATCGTCTCGCTTTACTAGCGGACAGTTGGATCTCTATGGGTCCTGATCACAGAGCTCGTCTTGCATGCAAGCGGACTTGTTGTTTGTAATTCATCTTGATTGCTTACTAGCATCAGACTACTACATTGCATTGTATGTGTGCTCTCTACTGATCTATATGTCAAGTATCATCCAGTAAGTATAGTCGCTCTATGTAAATCTGAGATTAGAGTGATTAAGCATCTACAACTAATCAGAGAATTACAAGAGTGGCAGATTATTCGCGACCTAAAATGTATCTGCTGATGTCATACCATCAATTCAGATATTGGTACTTCTGGGTACTTGCATGATCTTGCTGGTACTCTTTGGAGCGTGGAGGGTAGGAGAAAGTTTTGTTTCCGTCGTTGGTTTTGTTTTGGTCGTTTGCCTTCTCTCGTACTGGACCACAAAAGATTCTCATGCCAGACCACAAAAGATTCTCGTTTCTGAATCTTTCGTGTTCGCAAACCGTTCATCTTCGTCTCCTTTGACTTTCGTGTTCGGGAACTGTTCGTCTTCGTTTCCTTATGGTAGAATGATTGCAAGTGATTTCAAGAATTCAAGAGTGTTCAAAATCTGAGTATCCGTGACAGGTTGAACCATACTACAACCCCGAGAATCTGCTGCCTGATATGGGCATTGAACCAAATAGAAATGACCAAGAACATGCCCAGCTAACAACCAAAATGGAGGTAGCATAAGCTGTAACAAGAAGCAAACAAGCAGAACTAGTAGACAGACAGAGGAATCTGTCAACATTTGGCACCAATTGCCACTTGAACATGTGCGCATCTCTACTCCATCCTTGTTCCAACGTTCTTCCATGATCCGCTCCATAAACAACATCATCCATATCTGGATCTGCCATCATCTGCAATCTGACACTTACAGTATGCCATGTTCTTGAATAGCATTACAGGGCCGTTCTTGGATAGTATCATCCTAGCTCTACAATTGTGTGTTAACTACTGTGTTACATCACAACCGGAGGCCCAGCTTACATCTCAACCGAAGGTCTCACCTCACTCTCAACCGGAGACCTCAATAAAATCTCAACCGGAGACCTCAATAAAATCTCAACCAGAGACCTCAATAAACTCTCAACCGGAGGCCCATCTTAAATCTCGACCGAAGCATTTTTCTGGAATCTCGACCAAACCATTTTTTTGGAATCTTGACCGAAGCGGTTTTCTAGAATCTTGACCAAAGCATTTTTCTGGAATCTCGACCGAAGCATTTTTCTGGAATCTTGACCGAAGCGCTTCTTTGGAATCTCGACCGGAGTGCTCACTGGAATCTCGATCGAAGCACTTCTTTGGAATCTCGACCGAAGCGCTCGCTGGAATCTCGACCGAAGTGTTCGCTGAGATCTCGACCGGAGCCGAAGTGCCCGCTAAAATCTCGATTGGAGCAGAAGTGCCCGTTCAGATCTCGACCTGAGCCGAAGTGCCCATTCAGATCTCGACCAGAGCCGAAGTGCACACTGAGATCTCGACCGGAGCCGAAGTGATCTCGACCGGAGCTGAAGTGCCTGCTCAAATCTCGACCGAAACTGAAGTGCCTGTTCAAATCTCGACCGGAGCTGAAGGCAGCGATCAAATCTCGACCGGAGAGATTCGAGCAGATCTCAACCGAAGCAATATCAGGTCAAAGCTCGACCGGAGCAATTAACACCCATCTCGACCGGACCATAACTTTTGACCAACACCTCTGATTGCCATTTGGACCAAACCACCATCTCCCCAAAGCCTTAGAGACTGAAAAACAAAAAAAAAAACAAAAAAAAGGCATGAACACCAATTTTTTTTTTCAGAAAAAAACAACACCCATACCAATAGAAAGCTCTTTTCATACTGAGTTTTCCCTTGACTTCCTAAAAAAACATCAAAAATCCTAAAAAACCATCAATACTAGAAACTCATATCCCAGTACCCAATGGATAAGCATATAGATCCTGAAATCCCATATGATTATCCATACGAGATCAGGTCCCCTGTAGCTGAACAAATCAGACGTCATAGGTTCTACTGAATGCTGGCCCAAATACACGAGCCATCCACAAACCCATTCGAGGGACAAGAACTTGATAAAGCTGAGTCCTCAGGCGCACGACCCCAATTTTATGGTGCTGAACCCTCACAGGCCAGAACCAACCTTAATGGAGTCTCTGCTACCCACAATGCTCATCATGAGAGACGTACACCCAAGCTAGATCTACCAAAGTTTGACGGTAGTTTGGACCCTCAAAGATTTTTGCAAATCTTTGAGAATGCATGTGATGTGTATGGCGAAACATCTCCCGATGCTATGGTCCAACTGTTTTTGATGACCATGATCGCTAAAGCACGTGATTGGTTTTTCAACCTTGATCGTGAAGATAAGACAGACTGGTCAATCTTGAAAGAGTCCTTTATCAAGCGTTTTAAGCCCTTTCGCTTGATCGAGAGTCCTTTTGTCAAATTGAGTAGCATCAAGATGGCAAAGGATGACCGTGTATGAGACTATATGGAGCATTTTAAATGCCTCAAAAGTCAAGTATAGGAACAACCCTCCGAACAGATGCTCATCATCTGGTTTTTAGTCGGCCTTCCAAGATGGATTAGATGCGAGCTTAAATCCAATGATGAATATATGAGCCTCAAATTAGCTATGTCTGATGCCATCAAGGAAGAAGACGAATGATCAGATGTTGACGAATCTAGGGAAAGACGAGCACCACGCGCTCTTGTCCGTGAGTCAAAGCCGATCGAGGACACCCGAGATCAGCTTTGGAAATCCCAGTTGGAGTTGCTTAATAAGCAACATCAACTACAGATGGAGAAACTCATTAATGAGTTTCAAACTACCCTGAAGTCTATCCAAAGCAGTATGTCTGGTCAGTCAAACCCTGCACAGGTACCTTATAGACGAAAAACAATATGGTGCCCACACTGTCGAGCTACGCATCCTGTTGATGCTTGTCCTTCATATCGACCTATTCAAGAACATACAATTCAACAATATGAAGAACACCCATCACAATCTGGAAATGCCCTGTCTTATCATGAATATCCACCAGCAAGTCCAGAACCACTAGCCATACAAGATGGCTATGCCGTTATACAAGGGCCACTGCACACCAGATGTTTCATCTGTGGTGAAACCGGCCACTTCATGGTTGATTGTCCAGTTAAGACCCAGTACCATGCTGAGTATCCTGACTGTATCCGAAAACACAGTTTCAAAGACTGTCCAAAGCAACCAACTAAGATCCTACCTGCCCGTCATGTCAGTTATGAATCACAATAGGATCTTCACGACAACAACACGAGCACCATAGCAACCAACAATTAAACCTGCTACTCAATCGAAAAGTTTCTTGTAAACTTCTACATCACCATCCAATACACCAACTCCATAATACAAAAAGACACTAATATGAAATGAGTCCTTGTCGAAAAAAAGTGAAACCGATATTCCGTCATCTGCTACAATGTCCAACCAAGAGCAACCTCCACAGAGAATTGACAGTTTTTCTCCCCTTCTACAACCTCAAATCTATTTGTCTTTCCACATGCTGATAAGATTTCCAATGTGCCAATTCACAATAAATCTAGGATTTGAAAATCCATATAGAAATTTGGTTTTGAATCTCTTGTTCAGAGAGGTCCTCAGGACATAGTACCTCAACCATACGTGCATCTCAAGTATATCTTACAACATCAACCCTCCCAGAAGAAACCAAAGATGGAATCTGCCAAGAAACCAAAGATAAAACCGTCAATGGTAGATACAAGTGACTAAACAAAGAGACACATGGAAAGCACTCGAGCATGCAAGTTGTGAAGTTGTTGAGAGCTCTCCACTTTGAGAATGTCAACCACCTATAGCAATAAGACATTCAAATCCAATTGCGGCAATTTGTGAAAAACAGTTTTTGTGATAAAGACTGGCGACAATAAGCACTTGATTTTATGTAAGAGAACAAGGATCTACGATTTTCCAAGTGACGATCGAAGATGCCAATGCAAAACAGAGCAACATCGTCCAATATGAGTTGCAGTGGATCCTGCAACACATTAGGGCTGGGATGATGTTGGCTTACTCTAACGAATCCCCAAGATACTTGGACAAAGCAACTCAAGAGAACCTCTCACCTTAGACTGAGGAGGTCTATGAGAAGATGAGACTAATGAAGACTGAGAGCCGAGTATGAGAGCCGAGGAATACTAGTTAATATTGTCAAGTAGAAACTGTGTTAGCCTCATGGTGAATCTTGAAAGATGGAATGACCATGTAGGAGCTAGTATTTCTAGACAAAGTAATAAATGCAAGTAGGCCCCTCTTAGAAAAGTAGAGTGAGCCACCTTTTGATGGTGACATCTAGTGGAGAGCATAATTCCACTTGTAATTTGTGTAATGTGGAAATGCCACTAGGATGCCACCTAAGGAGCTCTCTTGATTATTTAAGAGACTCCTCTTTGTGAAGATGAGCTTTTTGCATTGTATCTACTCCATGCTTAATAAGAAGATTTTCCATGAGTTTCATGCTACACTAAGCTCCTTGATCATGATGGTTTTCTTGAGTGATGCCCCTATGATCATGCCCTTCCATTCATATTGTGTGTGGTTGTGGATTTAGAGTGGATTACTTTTCTTGCTTTCCTAGTTGTGAATTAGATTTCATGTTTTCTTGTGGATTAATGTAGGTTGCAAGCATCCAAGAAATTTGTAGCCAATAATGTGGTATAGAACATTTTGGTTTCTTGAGTTTCTTGGAAAATTCAAGAACCAAGAAGATGGAGCTTCTTGATTCTTGAATGCTTGTAGAAATTAATTTTCTGTTTTTTTATGAGAAATGTGGCATGCTAGGCTAGTTGTCAGATTTTGCAAGTGGTTTAGTTTCCTTTTTGCAATGATCTGTTCTAGCATTCTATTTTTAAGTGCCATAATAATGCCCAACCATGTTTCAAGAAGAGCTATTTTTGGGCATTCTTGGTGTGCTTGTATGGTAGAATGATTGCAAGTGATTTCAAGAATTCAAGAGTGTTCAAAATCTGAGTATTCGTGACAGGTTGAACCATAATACAACCCCGAGAAACTGCTACCTGATCTGGGCATTGAACCAGATAGAAATGACCAAGAACATGCCCAACTATTAACCAAAATGGAGGTAGCATAAGTTGTAACAAGAAGCAAACAAGCAGAACTAGTAGACAGACAGAAGAATCTGCCAACACAGTCCCTTGGCACCTGCGTATGTCTTTGGCGTTGGCATGTGTGGCGATGTGAAACCGTGAGGTTATAATAAATGAAAGTGAAAGGGGTATAGACGAGAGGGGGAGGTGAGAATCGGCGAGAAGTGAGGATTTTTTTTTTCTTCCAATAATTAGCTATAGAAGAGGGAGAAGGAACAAAGAAAGTGTATATACAATGAGACTGTAGAAATAAAAGAAAAATAAGAAAGAAAAAAGAGAACGAACAGCGAAAAACAAGAAAATAAAAGTGAGTCTTTGTATGTTTTTTGTTGGACTTGTTTTTCTTTTAAGGAGGATACAAATGATAGATCAGTAAATCATTGAGCCTGTTCAAACTACTTGCCCTTCTTGTCTTTAGTATCTCAGATTTGACGGTGGGTCATAGCGTCCAAATGGATGAAATGGGACCACAATGAACTACACGTTAGAGATTGCGAGCAGATTGTGCTGAATGTCGGGTGCATATTTCCCATGAAGCCCGTCGTGTACCATCGTTCCAACCTGTTGAGAAAGGAAGTTGCTAATGAGCGATGGTAGGTCCGGGACAGAGGAATCTAATCCTCGATTGCTATCGTCTTGAAGGCTTTATTTGGATTGAAGCAGAACTTGTCGAAGCACATGTCCCATCTGGTATCTATCTTCGTGGCAGTAAGAAGGGCCTCCATGTGATAATAGGCTTCCATTACAGTTGGATTTAGAGAGTTAGCTGCGTCGGTCAGGAACTGATTGAGGGCTGTAGTGAAGTCGACTGTTGTTTTCCAACCATGTTCTAATTTTATTATTGGCCAATTGTAGGCCTCGACACTTGGAGTCTTCAAAATCGTCCATGATCTTCGTCTGGACATTGAATGGTATGCTGGATCTGCCCCTATTGTCACCGGAGCTGTAAGATATGCGTTGATGAGCTCGGGGCTACGCATGAGCGCAGCCTTCCACGATTTTGATTGAGGATGCAAAAAGGGCAATGAGGTTGGCCGATGTATGCTTGAGAAGTTCTTCGACCCTGCATGACAATTTACAGTCGCCTCTTGTCGTAACATTAGGATATTTCTTGATGAAGAGGACTGACTATTCTGAATTAGTTACCGTGAACATTTTTTGGTACCAATGTTGGTGTATCGCAGCAAGGCCACCATGAGAGTCGTCAGCGCGAGAGAGAACTGTGGAGGTGGAAGGAAGATCGGTTTCAAAAGGTGAAGAAAATGGTAGGTGGCGGAGAGGCAGCATGAGGTGAGGTCATGCAAGGTAGAGAATTAGCATGGGGGAAAGTGGTGCAAGGCGGAGAGTGGAGGTGGAGGTTTCGGAGAGTGGAGGTGGTGGTTTCGGCCTGTGTGGCATACTGAAGATCTTGGTCAAAGGTGCGGTTCCTGCCAGTTTGGAGGTCGAAATGAGAGAATGTGAGCTAGAGTTGTTAGTAGTCGATGGTAGAAGTGGATTTGATGAATGTAAAATCTAAAACGGTGCAGGGATGGCAAATGGATGGATCTTGGACAATGGAATTGTAGTGTGCCATAGCCACGTTGTAGTAAAGGATGAGGGTGGTTGGGTGGTACTGATGGTAGTCATAATAGAAGGCCTTGAACTTGTTATCGACGAGACAGAGGGCATCTGGAAGGGCGGTGGTGGTCGTGTGGCAGTGCTTAATGTGCTCTACAAGGGTGTCTGAAGGCTGCTCTGGTAATCCTGTAGGCTTATACTCCGGCGCATATTGTACCTGCATTTGTTGTGAAGGTGAAGGAATAAACAAGGGTGGAACAAAGAGGGGGGAATCTTGCATATGATCTAGCTCCAATTGGAAGCGTCGATCTTGAGAAAACATAATAATGGCGCAAAGGCCACCAACAAAGGGGAGCAGACGACTTTCGAAAACATCATAGAAATAGCCAAAATCCTTAACTTGGACGAAGCCAATAAGGATGGAAAAAACAAAAATATTTTTATTGGCCTCCGAAGCAAGTTGATAAATGCAAAGAAAATAGAATTTGAGAGGGAGGGAGCTGGGAACGGTAGAGAAAAATAATAGAAAGCTAGATTAATAAGATACTGAAAAAGAAGAAGTAAATTATCGTCTAGAGAAGTGGAAAGCTCCAGCACGACGGTGAACTGTTTCTTCAAAATCTTCAGCTTGTCATCCACATCTTTGGGAGCTTGCTCATCTTCTTGGAGTGTGGCACATAGGATTGCCACCTCCGTATCTCTTGTTGTGAGTGTGGCCTTGTGAAATTTTTTGTTGATCCATGTAAAGCTGACAAATCTTAGTAATACTCGGCCCTCTTCTTTTGAAGTTTTTGAGTGGCCGGTGTGTCTTCTTCTACAACAACAACCACTTGATCTAGTGCAGCTTGAATTGCCCGCGACTGTTGCCTTGCATGCTGAAACTTGAGCTCCAGGGCTATCTACTAGGGGACAAAGTTTTCCTGATCTCGCGCTGTCGTTGATGCATGCAGGGCTAGAATGCACATGAATGAGGGACGATGTGAGAAATGTTGTGAAGACCAATGACTTTTGGCTAGCCTCCAGTTGCGCGATCGTGTCCTTGGAGGGAGGTTGGGATGGACTAGCTGCTTGGATAGTGTGGGGAGGTATTTGGACACCTAGATTCTCTAGGTGGGCGATGGCTAGGGCAGTAATAAGACCACCATAGGTGATCCTGGTATGGCATTTGAAAGCTGCTTACAGTTCTTTGATCAAAACTGAAGCCCAATCATAGATAGTGTTGGGGCCATCCATCATGGCTATCATAACCATGATTAGTTTGGGTACGTGGAGTGGGCGATGGGAACTCATGAGTATGGTGGTAGATAGAAAATCTATTGTCTCTCGGAGATTAATATCAGATATCCATCGTTGGTTTTGGCCACCCTGCTCTGGGAGGAAGAAAGAGGAGACGTCATATCTAGAAAGGGCTCGGGATAGCCCTCTCCCTTATGGGTGACGGAGAAGTGGTCGGTGTCGAAAGTGAAAAAGGCCTTCTGGACTACAAAAAGGTCCTGGCTGAGTGGTATTTGCATGTTGGCCAGGCCTGTAGCAGTAAAAACCACAAGGCAGCCATCAATGCGGAGGGACGTGATCTCTTGCACGGTCAGCATCGGCAAGATAGTGTATTGAGATGGCGTGTGTGCGGTAGGGGGTCAGTGTATAGATCAAGGAGATGTTTCTCCCTCCTCTCGGCTGCGGGAAGTGCATGTAGTTGGGGAGGAGGATCTTGTTAGCAACTGTGCTAACACAGAGAAAATAAAAAAATAATAAAACTCCGTGGCATGTGTTTTGTAAGACCACGTATGAGTATCTATCAATAAACTTCAAGCCATGGCATGTGTTTTGTAAGTCCATGAGTAGAAGCTTAAATAATAATAAAATAGCTTAAACTTAGATTTAGAACTTAGACTTAGGAAACTTAAGATTAGAAATATTTTATCTTAAGTTGTCCTAAGTTAAGAAAATTGAGTTTCTAAATCCTAAGTTAGAAGTTCTAGAAAGGCTAGGAACAGATTAGTCCCGTAAGTTAGTAGACACTTATGGAAGACCCTCCTTGCCATAAAAGGAGAGGTATTTGCATTGTAAATAACACTTTTGAGATTAAGCTATCTTGCTCTCTATTTTGGAGAATTATCATTCTATTTCATTTGTGTTCTCTTTGGGAAGGTGCATAGCTTGAGGGAAGGTCCTCGGGCCTCCTCTTGCCTCCTTTTCATCGGTTTTATTGTGGCATGTTCATTATTGCTTATCTGTTTAGTATTAGCCGCAATCTCATTTTATTACCCTTCGGGTGTTAATCTAGGATTAGTCTAGTCACCTTGCTAGTTGGGTAAGCCTTAGCAAGGATTTTGATTGTTGTTACTAATTAGCTTTATTTCTGTTTCAGGCACTAGTTGGGTAAGCCTTAGTGCTCTCATTCCTCTCCATATGTCCGTTGAAGCTTATTGTAGAAACTTAAAAAGTGGACGAATCTCTACATCCCTATACTACACCCGTAAGTAGATCTAGCCACTGCACTCACTAGAAAAACTTCCAACATTGGCGTCGTTGTCGCTTTTTAAGTATTTTTCTACCTAGCTTCTTCTCCTTTTTTCTTTTATTTCTTGCTTCCATGTTGTATATTTGCTTGTGTGCTTATCTCTATCTACCAACAAACAGCATGCATCGTCTCTCCAGGTCCTACACGAGCTGCGGAGTAACTTCTCAAACCGGGGGAGAAGCAAGAAAAGAGTCAAATTGGGCATTTTCTTCAAAAGAAGTGACCCAAGTGACCTTTTTCACAACCAAACAGGTATATCAGAATTCGTCAGTCTGTCTGCAGCCCTAACAGCCCTGACCTTTCATTTTATCACCTCCACGAATTCTGACCACAGTCAGATTTTGAGAAAATAGCCTGTTATATTGTCAAATTCCCTTATTTCTCATCAAAATCTCTGTCCTAAAATTCGTCGATTTCACTGAGGCTAGATCTCATTAAGATCAATCCTTCAGCAGCTCCGCGAATTCTATCTCACAGATTTTGCTCGTTTATTGACAGAACATCACATTTTTCTCTATATTCCCTATCTACCAGTCAAACCTCTCTGTTAGAATTTGTCATTAAGCCTAAGAATTCGTCCTCACAGAGCACGATTTTCCTGTACTATCCGCGATTTTTGAAACGCCAACTAAATCTAACCTACACTAGGATAGGTTTCCCAGTTGGCATCTTGGCCTCACATATGTGGGACCCACTTATGTACATAATTTACAATATACTACATGGCTAGATTTGCCAACATTGGCAAATTTTCACATTCCTCCTCAAATCTAGCCTTGGAAATTATGATACTTTTAGAAATTACTCCAATTGAAGATCTTAGCTTAACAAATGAATCCTTAGGCAAGGATTTAGTGAATAGATCAGCTAATCAATTCGATGAAGACATGTGTTGGAGCTTGATCTCTTTGGCTTGCACTTTCTCCCTCACAAAATGATGAACACTCTCGATGTGCTTGCTCCTTGCATGGAATGTAGAATTAGTAGCAAGTGATTGGGATTGGTTGCCACAATAGATGATAGGAACCTCCTCTTCAATGACATGAAGCTCCACCAATAGCCTCTTGAGCCATAAGACCTCCTTGCATGTTGATGTCAAGGCCTTATAATCGGATTCTGTGGAAGATAAGGAAATTTCTATCTTGCTTTTTGGAAAGCCATGATACTATTCCATCACATAAGAAGGTGGCAAATGCACTTGTTGACTTTCGATCCATTTTGTCACTTGAAAAATCCGAGTCACTGTATGCTCTTAAGCCAATATTAGTCCCACTATACAATAAGCCAAAATCTTAGTTGATGAGATGTATCTAAGAACTCTTTTGGCCATCTTCCAATGTGATATCAAAGGACTTTGCATGAATTGGCTTAATTTTCCAACACTATAACTAAGATCAGGTCTAGTTATAGTCAAATATATCAAGGAGCCTATAAGCCTTCTATATAAAGTGATGTTCTCAAAGGATGGTTCATCACCATCAATAGATGCTTTTACATGTTGCTCCATTGGAGTCTCAATGCGTTCACAATTCTTCATTCAAAATCTATCTAGGATGGATGTAGCATACTTAGATTGACAAATGAAACTAAAATCACATCCTCTTATGACTTCTATTCCTAGAATGAAGCTCAATAGGCCGAGATCTACCATTTTAAAAACAATTCGACTTTTTGAGGCCCTTAAAAGTGACTGATTCCAACCAACTTGGTAATAGCTTCAATACTTACCTAAGAACATGGATGAAAAGTTTCATATTAAAAATCTTTCAAAATAGTAAAAAATCCATCAAATTTTTTTGCTCTTTGACCATTTTCGACTTTTTCGGCAAGATCTTGTGGATCTAATCCACATGAAAGTGCAATCAGGCCCAATCTATTGTAATTTATCTACATGTAAGCATAAATTTTTTTAATTTTGCTACGTCTGTCATCAATTAGTGGGTATGAGCGAAAGCTGGGAGCGAGCTAGATGCGTGAATCAGAAGCACCATAGTTAGCAGCAAAATAATTCAAACAAAGGATTCATACAAATGTGGAATAGAAAACAACAATTGTAGGACAAATTGCACTCTGATTATTATCAACAATGAGTACAATGGCATGAAGTTATAATTTCAGCTTGTTGAGCATAATAACGCTGATACTGATTAACAATTGATCAGACTCAAAATATTAGAAGAAGTTTTCTAATGAAGATTCTAAGTTTAATATACTAAAAATATCGACAACTAAATTTCCTACATTTATTACAACCGCCTTTATGCCATAAATGCATGTACAAAGTTGGCAGACATGAGTGTAAAGTCGTTGGGTCAGATTTCTAATCGACAATATCAAAAAATTACATAGGATTGGATTTTGTACAAAGGGTCAAAAATATGTTGAGGGTCCGGGGTCGAAAAAATTAAACGTGATCCGATCCGATCCAAGGTCAAACACCCCTAGATAATTTAGTGAAGGGTCAAAAAATCTGAACCGATCCAACTCGAACCAGGGTCAAAAAAATCTCTGTTTTGAACTGCTTTTCAGGATGCTCATTAACAAAAGGATTTAAGACTGAGCATTGAAATCCAACACTCCCCCTTAATGTGAATCCTGGAAAGTTTTGATCTTCAGATTTAACATGTCGTTGAATCTGAGATGATGCTCCTTTGATAGGGCCTTTATGAGTTGATCTGTTGCCATTGATTTTGTCCTACAATAGACTAATGATATCTCCTTGCTTTGCACTTTCTCTCTTAAATAATGATACCTGATTTTGATATGCTTGCTTTGTGAATGAAATCTTGGATTGAGAGATAGAGCAATGGTGTTTTGATTGTCACAGAAAATGGTTGTTGGATGTGACTGTGCAAGGTCGATTTCTGCTACCAGGTGCGTCATCCGAATTGCCTCCTTAGTAGCATTCATGGCAGTAGTGTATTCTGATTCGGTTGATGATAATGCTATTGAGGTCTGCTTTCGGCAGTTCCAAGAGGTTGGGCAGTCTTGATTGTATAAAAATACAAATCTAGAAGTTGATCTTCTGGTATCAATGTCCCCTACCCTATCTGCATCTGTGTATCCTTCTAGAATATTGGTAGATTGGTTGCCTCCATAGCATATGCTGAGATGTTTGGTTGCTTGGATGCACTTCATGACCTTTGTAAATGCTTTTCAATGGGCTAGGCCTGGATTTGAGCTTGGATTTGATAGGAACTGATTGAGTGAACTGATTGAATATGCAAGGTCGGGTTGAGTGCATATAATTGCATACATCAGTGAGCCGATGATGGAGTGAAATGGATTTTGCTTCATCTCCTCCTTTTCTACCTTAGTTGGAGGAGATTGTTCCTTTGACAGCTTCAGTCCAGGGTCGAGTGGAAAGAGACTTGGTTTGCAGTTGGCCATTCCATAATTTTTTCAGCACATTTGTGAGATATATTTGCTGGTTGATAAAAATAAGTATGCTGGGTTGAATTCAAAAAAATTGATTTCGAGAAAATAGTGGGCTGGACCCATATCAGTCATTTTGTACTCCTTGGCCAGCATACATTTCGTATCCTTCATCAAATTCAGATTGTTACTGAATAATATTGTATCATCCACATATAGAATGATGATATTATTAGCTTACGTGATAAGGTTATCGGCTGTGATTTTTCCTCCTCTCAACTCAATGCTCAAAGCATCTGCTTCGCAGTTTCGCTAGACAAATTTTCATTAAATTTTTTCTTCAATTCGTAATATTCAGAACAGTGCAAAATTGTTGTTTCTATTGAGAGAACCTATTTACAAATAGTAAACATGGCAGAATAGCTTTGAAGTAATTAGAATGTGCATCGCTTTCGAAATTGCAAATAATTATGCACTGTGGCTATTAAAGCTTTCTGGTTTTAATTCGTGTTCAAGGAGGAGCTGATTGGACTTCAAACATTCCAGCCACTTATTCAATTATTCAAAAAATTGAGCTTAAGTGTTCTCCACATAGTCTACTTTATGTTAAAAAGGGTTATTGATCTGCTAGCAACATTAAGCTTTCAAAATAAATCTTTAAATATATGTGGTGATGCGTTATTCTTCACTCTCTTATTTATTCCTTGAAGCATTGTGGGTGATTCTTTCACTATGAGAACGAGAGTAGAAACTACTTCCACCTTTATCCGAACGTGTTCGGTTCAGAACAGTTCCGACCCGGGTTCACGTTCATTTTTTTTTCGACTTGGTTTACGTTCAGATATATATCCGACCTTGGTTTACGTTCAGATTTTTATCAGACCCAAGTTCGAACGTGTTCGAATCGGATCGGATCCGGACACCTTCGAACGTGTTCGCTGTTCGGATCGATTCCGACCCTGGTTCATGTTCGGATTTTTATCCGAGCTTGGTTTACGTTCAGATTTTTATCTGAGCTTGGTTCACCTTCGGATTTTTATCCGACCATGGATCGGTTCCGCCCCTGGTTCACGTTCGGATTTTTATCCAACCTTGGTACACATTCGAATTTTATTCCAACCTTGGTTCACGTTCGAATTTTTATCCTATAGGAAGAACGCAATCCGATCATCGTGCGATCATCATCCGATCATCGTTGACGAGCAATGGCGGCTAACTGTTGCGCTTCCGATCCTACACAAGCCCGCTCCTCAGTTTCAGCTCATTCCCACTGATTTCTGACATGATATCCTTTAGTTTTGCTGCTAAGTGTGGCGCCTTTGATCCTAAACAAGCCTGCTCCTCAGCTTCCGCTCATTTCCACTAATTTTTGACATGATATCCGAGCCTCTGTTTTGATCAAAGCTCCTCTAAATTCGATATCAGTCAATCATCTCTGATAAACCATCAATTTCCAACACGGCCACCCACCAATGACCATCGGCTTTCCTCCTAAACCATCGCTGCTCGCCTGTCGACTGATCATCGGCCGCCACCTAGATCGGCCCCGTCAACGACTAGCATACCCACTAGATCAGCCACCAAATCATCGGTCGTCACCTAGATCGGCTGCCATCGTTCGTCAACGACGGGCACTCTTTACTAGTATATATATATATATCATAGTACCCTCTGGTACCGCTGGTATGGTACCGCCGGTACCATATCAGTGGTACCGCCGGTACGGTACCGCCCTGGGATCCGCGGTACCAGGGCAGTACCATTTTTAATATTTTTTTTTATTTTTTAATATATTTTTAGTGATTTTTTTTTGCATATTAACTACCAAAAAAGGACAAAAAAAAGTAAAAAAAAGGGGGTTTTGGGTGTAAAAATAGAGGGTACAATACATGATGCAGGGGACTGTTGCAGTGGCACATGGGCACTGCGAGTGAGCAGACCGAGGGGCCAATGGGAGACCAACACAGGGGGGTAGCATCACATGGGGGCAAGTACAGAGGCACATGGGCATTGTGGGTGAGCAGACCATGGGCCCAATGGGAGACCAACACAGGGGGGAGCATCACATGGGGCTGGTACAGAGGCACACGGAGGGATGATGGGGATCCACATGGCCGATCAGGCTGTGGGGATAAATAGGCACTCACAATGCCATTGTGGTCGGCATTTTCAGAGGTTGTGAGAGGGCTAGTGATAGACAATGAGAGAGCAAGCGAGAGCCAGTGACAGACTGTGAGAGGCTGTTTGAGAGCCAGGGTGCTGTGAGAGGGTGTTCAAGGATCAGGGTGCTATGAGGAGAAGGTCGATCAAGATGGCTGAGCGCATACCACCGAAGCCCGAGGGCGAAGCCAGGAGAAAGCTTGAGGAAGATATCTGAAGGCACAATGAGAGGCATCGGAAGCAAGAGGCAGATATCCGAGAGATGCTGTGACAGACTCGACAGAGAAATCCGGAACCGGAGCCACCCGCCCCCGCTGTGGATCCTGTCCCCGCTGTCGAGCTGGATCTGGATGAGCAGATCGGAATGAATTTCACACGACGACAGCTCATCATGGTCAGGGAAAGGGCGACCAGACGTCGGGCTAACCAAGAGGCAGCTCGGGCTAACCGGGAGGCAGAGCAAGAGCGACAAAACAATGCACTAGACGAGGGCGAGGAGTCGGTGGAGGATCAGTGAGGGATGTTTAGAATAGATGAGGTCCAGCCGTATGTGGCGGACTGTTGCTATGTAGTTTTTGGCAGTTTATGGTGAAGCAAATAACTAGATGGCTGCTTAAAAAAATGACAGTATATGTGATGTTATCCTGATACAACAGTTGAATATATACATAGTTGTTTTTTGTGCAACGCGAGCCTGGTCATGTAAGATGCAATGTCTGTAATTTTTTTAAATGCAGATGTATTACATGTGTTTATGAAATGTCGTTTGGGGTGTAGGGGTGATTGTTGTGCTCATGATATAGGTGCATATATGTGAAGCTAGCATTCACTTCAAACGAAATTAAATGAAAATAGGATACACGCACATATAATTCTTCAACATAAAATAAAGCATCACATGTACAGAGCGACATACGCACAATGTGCAGCAAATAATGTAGGCCAAACACTGTATATAATGTGAAAAATCATCTGAGTACAATGGTAGACCGTCTGCTAGAGACAAACTACTGAAACTAAAACAACAAAGCCACAATCAATGCTCTGGCTCTGACTCAGACGAATGCTCTGGAGACAACTCAGGGCCCCGAGCTGACTCTCGAGCCGATATCTCTGCCTGTCTGGAACTGGCATGGGCTGTGTATCCGAGGGGGAAGACTCGTCATCCTCATCCTCCCAATCAGCCTCCGCATCAGCCCCCAAGCAGGCCAAACCAACAACACCTGCTCCAACTGGCTGTGATACTGCACCTCTACCTGTACCTGGAGCCCTGCGTGGTCGTCCTCTCCTCCCTGGCAGTTTCTGTGCCTTGTCTTTCTTGTTCGGTGCACCCTTGGGCCTGCCTGGTCTCTTGCGGACAAGAGGAGCTGTCAATGCCTCGTCACTCCCATGCAAATCACCTGGCTGGCTAGGCTGGGCCCAAGCTGAGGCCGGCTGGGATAGGGAAGCAAAAGAGGGAACTCCCTATGCAACTGAGCGAGGAGGATGAGCTCGTGGAGTGTGTGTCCGTGGGGCTGCTGTAGGTGGAGGAACTGGCTGTGCAGGAGCCGAGTACAGTGGCGATATGTACTGAAAGGGACGCTGTGGTGGCCGGTACTGGTACATCCTGGGTGCTGCCAAAGGAGGAGGATGTGACGTGGGTGCTGCCACTGGGGGAGCCACTGTGGATGTGGGCGCTGCAAGAGAAAACCTGGGCACAGATGGTGGCCTGCCATGGAGACCTGGTGCTGCAGAAGTGGACAGCGATGGAGGGGCTGCAGGCCTAAATGGCATCGGTGGCACTGGAGGAGCTGTGCGACACACATACACCCTCTGAGGAGCTGGAGGAATTGTAGGCACCTCATGCGGCTGCTCTGGCTGGGACTCTGTGTGTGGCATGCTGGCAAGAGATGATGGGGACGCCCTGACACTTGGCATCTACTGGGCCTCTGAATCCAATGTGGCAACCAAGTCGGCCAGCTGGGCATCCGAATACAAATGCTCTGGGCTCTGGGACTCATCTTGTGCACCAGCCTCTAAATCATCCTGTGCACCAACCTCTGAATCATCCTATGCACCAACCCCTGAATCAACCCAAGCCTCATCCCGTGCCTCATCATGTGCACCCTGTAGACCCTGCATGGCCTCCCAATCTGTGCAATGAAAGTCATCAGGTGCCTCCTCTGGTGTGTTGTCGTAGTAACGGCCATGACTCTGTGCTGCACGCATTCAAACATCTACGTGACCGGCATCTAAACCACTTTGTCCTCTATCAAGAGCCTCCTCCATCATGTCGACATAGGTAGGTATGCCACTGCCTCCCCCCTATGTGACTGGGCGCTGGTGGATGCATCGGCTGTAGACGTGGAATGGGGAGAGTGGGATGCACTGGCAGGGATGGGTGCAGCAACATAGGTGGGGTGCACTGGTGGAGGGGCAACATCTGGCATGGGGTACGAAAACTGCTGGCTGAGGAGGTCATCCGGATGGGAAGGGAAGGAAGAAGGGATCTCTTCCACATCCTCGAAGGCCCGCCCAGTACCATCCTGGGCCTGCTCGGGTGGCGGAGAGTCCATGAGAAAGTCGTAGACTGGTGGAGTGCGAGCAACAGTGGGTGGTGGTGGAACCGCAGTGGCAACTGTCGGACGTGATGGGACGGGATCCACCGGAATCTGAGCAGATGGGGGTGCATGAGACAGAACTGTCTGAGGGGCAAAGGAACCGGAGGAGGATGCACTCCCTCTCCTCGTGCGTGCCAGCCAAGCAGACAGCAACTCTGGGTTAGTCACATAAGGAGCGGTGCAAAATCGGAGAACGCCCTCCGAAATGGTGTTCTCCCCTGCCACGAGCCGCGGCCCGTAGGTGTCCAGTAGTCGCTGCCTGTCGGGGACGGTCATGCTGCCACAAGGGGCAGCATTCAAGGTGGCACCATTTTTGGCGCGTGCACCGAGCAGATGGCCTTTAAGGCGAGTGAGGGATGCAGCAAACTCGACGAGACAGTATCGGTAGCGCACGATCTTCTGACCGGTCTTGTTGGCCTTGTCGGCAACCCGCCTGACAATGTCTACCTCGTCCCACAGACTGGAAAGGTCGGATTGCACCATCGCAGATGAAATGAGGGATGGATTGCTGGAAAAAAAACAGCAGGGTTCACTATTGGAGAGACGCTGAAAATGGGCGAATGCAGGGCAAAGGAAATCAGATGCAAGGCAGGGCGTTGCGTGGGCAATGGGCGACGCAAGGAATCAAAGGCAGGCAAGAAAAACCAGCAGCGATGGCAGGGCGGAGAGGGCGCAAAAAAATTGTAGAGGAAATGCGAGGGGGGCAGGTAGGTTTAGGTAAAAAAAATTTTCAAAAAAATATTAAATAATAAAAATATTATTATATTGTGGTACCGCGGTACCATCATGGTACCGCAGGACCTATGATATATATATATATATATATATATATATATATATATATATATATATATATATATATATATATATATATATATATATATATATATATATATATATGTATGTAATGATATCTGCACATTGCATTATTTCTTGAAACAAGAATTCCTCTACGCTGACACAATAACATCGAAAGCAGTGATGGTGTGCACTGTAGGGCCGACCAACCGCCCAGCCCACACCGTAGCATAAGCCGCTTGGTTAACTTGGTCTAAGGACTTGAAATCTTGACTCTTCCCTGGCAGACACGATTCTGCCCACAATTCTACTCAGTTGCCAACGGTCCGCTGTTCAAATTTGACGTTCAGGTGGACGTTGAGCAGTGCTCGCCAAAAACCTATAATCCATGTTAAAAAGCCTACAAAAAGCAAAATTCACCTAGCAATGTTTTTTGGGTAGGTTTCCGAAACCCACAAGTTTAATTACTCATAGGTAACAAGCCTATTTATATTTTTAACATAGGTTTTTGGCTTTAAAAAATTTTGAAAAAAAAAAGTTTTTGGCCTATCAATTTCAGGGGTTATAGGTTTTTAGTTTTAGTCTACCAGTGACCACCTTAGGAGTCAGCAATGGGCATGTTGCATGATCATTCCAATTTCCAACTCATGGGTCATGAATCAAAGTCATGCAGTGCTCGACGCTCGTAAAAGAAAAAGAATGGAAAACTTTGTTTGAAATACATGTATTGCACAAAGTTGAAGCATATTAGATATTTACCAATTTGTATATCAATTTGTGTGTGATTTACCATGAGAAGTTAGGTGTTTAGTTTTATTTGTATATGTTTTAGTTTTATTGTCGAACCCCGTAATGCCTTTTTCGATTTCTAAGTTTTCATCAACCTCATTGTTTATGGCCACACAATCTCTACGATAGCCAAGATTTTCGATCTATTCCTCTCTTGAAACATCTATCTCCCATGCAGACATCTCTTTTATATAATCAACATTTTCTATTTTTTAAAATTATTTTGTGATTAAACATCTGCTCCACAACTTGGGCCACCTAACCATGGCTTCGACACCATGAATTGTTATGTCTAACTTGGCTCTAATAACATATCAAGTTCCACACATGTCCCATGTTCAGTACATGTGTTTGAGATCTGCTAAGGTATGTAGATGCACTGAGATCAAGCCCAGATTGAGATTCAAGATCTATCTTTGAATCTATGGCAAATCTACACTTCTACATGCATTCAATCACTTCCAAAGCTAACACACACGTGTGGGAAGGATTAAAAAAATATTCTAAGTAAAAACAAACTGCTTTCCTTGGGTAAAGAGAGAAAATCATCGTAAGCTCTCGGGTAGAGAGTGAAAGTTACAAATGCACATACACACAAAATCCACTTAATCTTCAAATCATTTTGCTCACAATGAGATGTACAATGATACTCTAGATCCATGAGCTACCCCAATGTTCAATCATGGTAGAAATCCATACATCATAAAATGGATGGCTAGACTAGGATTCAAACTGAGGACCTCCCTCATACCGGCTGGGATGTTTTTCCGTTGAACTATCTGTCCTATTTGATAGTTCTCTTTAGAGTGCGCATTGATAATCCAACATAATTATTTTTTGAATGCTATGATTTAATTTCTTCGTGACAAGTGGAAAATCCTCGTACATACAACATTATGCATGTATGTTGTGGAAAATTAAGCAACCATACATAAGTCACTTATTTGCATACGTAATTTACATATTTGCAGTTAATACCAAGATGTGTGGTTTCCATGTAACAGTGAATGAATTACCAGCATTCAGGCACGTACGCTTACACATCAAGTTTTTGTTGCAGGAAGACTTTGGTTGTTTTCAAAATGGTAAAATATGTTTTGTTTGATATTCACGTGAGTCATCATTTTTGTTACTTGTTTAATGCTATGAAACTAATTTTCTTGCGCAAGGTCGGAAACTCTTCTGCATACAACATTTTGTATGTATGTTGGTGGAAAACCCAAGAAACATACATAATCTACTGATATTTTGTTATGGTTTAATGTATTTGCAGTTCATATCATAATGTGTCGTTTCCATATAATAGTAAAAGAAACCTTCATATGCGTACATGTGTATAGTTGTGTTCGTTGGTTTAATTCTTGTAAGTAATCATTTTCCATTGATTGTATTTCAATGTTTTTGTTTCTTGTTTCATAGTTTCATATTGTACACATCATGTTATGGTCGTACAATTTTGCCTGTTACTATTATTTTACCACGCGCGTCGTAAATTCCCTACAAATTCATGATTTTTGTTTCAGAATATGTGTGCCTAGCTATTTGATTGTTCATTCTTTTCCAATATGATGTATTTTCAAGTTGTATGTATGCGATAAAAAATTTCATGCATACAATGTCCTACATACTTTTGGGTAGTAAACTTAGCAATACTATATAATTTATTGCTTTCAAATTCCTGAACTAGTTCTAAACATTAACATTTCTTACTTCAGTATGATATGTACTTTCATGACAATATTTTGTTTGTATCGTTTGGAAAACTTATAAACATATTGATACAAAACTTTTATGATACTTTATAGAATCAAATTTTGATATACGTAGATTAAATTGTTAATTTAGGTAGACCTACCAGGAAAAGATTAATAGAAGAGCCATAGTCGTAGTGCTGAGTTAGTAAATACGATTTACTTTCTGAATTTCCTTTATGTACACAGACTATGTTAGTAACTACATTATCAAATTTGTTTTCTTGCAATTTCCTATCGTGGTACATGTACTTTTCCTTATTGTTAAATTCAAATTGGACTTATTATGTATGGAACACTGCTCTTTCTTTGTTCTGATCGTAATTGATAGCATGTTCTGACAAGCAAAATTTGGGCCGCCAAAAAAATTGACTTTTTTCAAACTATCTTCGTAACCCTCGCAGAGCATCAAGATCATCTTACCAACCCTCGCAAGGTGTCTAAATGGAATCAGAATAGCCTGCCTACATGGTCTGATCCTGAAAATCCAATCACAGAAACAAGTTGTGCGAGAGATCACTTCCTGCGAGAGTTGAACCCTCGCAAAACCTTCGCATGGTAGTCAAATCACCTTCTGAACTCTCGCAGACTTCCCTGAGGTCTTAGAATTTTGTGATGAAGGTCCCTGGCAAAATTTGGGTGGAACTGAGCAAGGGAAAGTGGATTTTACCTAATACGCACTCTAAATTCCACTCTATAAGGGCTGAATTCGAGTCATTTGTCACCTTTGCTAGCGAAGCTCTGTCGAAATTTACACTGAAATTACCAAGTTCTCTGTTTGCGACCAAATTTTCTACAAGCTATCATCTGCTCATACTGAACCCAAATCTGCGCTCTGAACTATAATTCTTGCCATCTGACTCGTAATTCACAGTTTTTTGTCGTTTCCACATCTTTTTACCTTTTCCACTGTTCTTTCTACTTTTTCGATTTTTAATTATCACTGCTAACGTGGCCTCCTCATCCTCTGAAGACTCTAACACAAAGCAGGTAATCCAGCGTGAAATCCCCGAGGCCACACAGATTTGGCCCTTACCCTCTAACGCTCTGATCCAACCATGGCTACAGACAGCCGGCCCAATTCTTGAAGCAATGGGATTTTTCCCAGCGCTTTTCAGTTCTAAGATTAACAAGGGCCTCACCCTTCACGCTTCCACTTCCTATACCAAGGTACCACGTACAAGGTCAGGATTAATGCAAACTCGATGGTCACCATTGGCATTATGTCCGGCAACCGTCAGCCCATCTCCCATCGCCAAGCCAAAACTCTGATCAAACCTTTCGTCACCCAAACTGCACCAGAAATCCCAATCCAGACTAACAATGGTTACCTGATAGATGCTATCACGAAACCCATCATTCAGGGATAGGTCAGATACCATAGTCAGGGTCGTGTCCAGCGTACACGACCAACAGGGCAAGACAATGTGAGTAGTGTGCCCCAGCAAGGTCCATAGCCATGGCGGGCCTAACACAGTCTAGGGACCCTGTCAGCAGGATAGGGCCCCCAGTTGGGTCTCGACGTGCAGTCGGCCACATCAGTGACACGTGGCCGACACTTGGCAGTTGCATGCTACCAGTCCTCACACTGGGCTAGGAGGGGCTTACTCTATATCAGGGAGTAGGCAAGGTTGGGTGGATCAGTTAGTGTTTGCCCTACTGTGGTGTTAGGATCTATTACACTGGTATCAGAGCCATCTCCATCTTTGGGAGCTAAGTAGTAGTAGGGAGAAAGTAGAGAGAGTTCTCAGAATCTCTTAAAAACTTTGGTAAATAGGAGAGACAGATCCAGCGCTGGAGGAGTAGCTTTCTACTATGAAAATCTCTGTTGAATCATCTTCCTTTCAGTTGGAATATGAGTTAGATTTCTGAGACAGATCCATCATTGTGGAGACAACTATCTGACAAAGTAATTTCAGTAAATTTCTGAGTCATCTGAGCGGAATTTCAAGGGAAAAGGATGGGCAGATCCTTCACTGTATAGCTAGCCCTCATATCTAAAAATTGTAGCAAGTTATGAGTAGATTAGAGTAAGTTCTAATCAGAAATAGAGTAGCAGGGTCAGCGCTGGACAGAGAGTTGAAAAATTGGATTTTCATCCCTGATTTCTGAGATTTTTCAATAGTTTGAACTTCAAGCTAGATTGCTACAGACCAGCGACCTACTACTTGAGGTCAGATCAGAGATTCAAGCGAGTATTGGGCCTCGAATTTCAGAAAATTGGGCTAGACAAGTGGTTGTCCAATTAGCGAGGGCAAAGACACAAAAAATTCCGGATTTCTTGTTGTAAAATTCCGGTTTTCACTCAGTTTGTTGGAGCCTCACACCTGAAATCAGATCAGTCAGTTGCTCAACTCAAGCACCGAGAAATTTGGCACTGTTTTGAAGCTTCAAACTGGCATTTTTCGGGACAACAGATCTGAAATCTCAGGGAAAAGAGCTTAGAGAGTTCCTCTTTGTAATTTATTTGGAAGTACAGTCCTCAAAAACAGCTAAGTCATCTTTCCTTTCCCTTGTACAGTTGTAAATTAGTCTTTTTGACTCTTTTTCATCAGAAGTTAAGGTACCTCTCTTTCAGTTCCGAGGATGACCACTCCTCAGGGACTTGATCAACCCCCGGAGAGAGGCTTCGACGAACTTGAAACAGAAGCCTTGGCTTATAGTAAAGGGAAAGAACCCATGAAAATGGAAGAATAGGAACAGTTCGCCGAAGAACTCGACGAACTGGTTACCAAGGAGCAATTTCTCCAGTTGGAAACAGAAGTGGATGAACTGAAGTTGGCATTAGCCAATTTCAAGTCCGGTGTGGATGACTCGTTCGCTGAACTCAAGAGATTGATTTTGAGTTCCGCAAAAGGAATCCTTCCCTCCACTTCTCAGTTTTCCCCTTCTCCACTTCCATCAATTTTGGGTGAGATTTTACGGTCTCACCCCAGTGTCTTTAAAGATTTAAAGACTCCTACTTTTAATGGGGAAGAGAAAGATAGAAATGCAGACATTCTACAAACCTTCCTTAGCAAATGGAGGAACATTCATGCTCTTGAACATACCCCTGACCATTTGCAAGCTATTGAGGCCAGTCTTTCCTTAGGGCCTATGGCCTATAAGTGGTGGTTAAATCTCCAGGAGACTAGGCAGACTCCCCGGTCATGGAAAGCTTTTGAAGAAGCTTTCCTAAGAGAATTCCTACCAGAAAATGAATTTGATAAAGCCTAGGAAGTCTGGGAAAGAACAATAATGGACAAGTCCCTCATCCAATATATCTCGCAGTATCGAGAAGCAATTTTAAATATTAAAAATATGGATGATTATCAGAAAATCATGGGATTTGTCCGTGGCCTCAAAGATGAATATAAAGTAGAGGTCCAGAGAAACTCGCCTACTACCCTTGGAGCAAGCTCTTAGATATGCTCAAATCTATGATGATTCAATGGGTAGGAAGAGGGCGAGACAGCAGCCACTTTCTGAGGAGCCTCCTCAGAAAGACTTTCAATTTAAAAAGAAATTTTTAAAAAGAAAGAAAGAAGATAAATTTAAAGGTGAAGCTCTTCAGAAACGCCCTTCACTCATACAGCCCTTAAAACCAGATGATTTTGAGAAAGCCAAACAAGAACGTTTATGCTTTGTGTGTATGGGCAAGGGACACACAGTCAGACAGTGTCCCAAGGGGCCTTTCACAAAAAAAAAAGAAGAAGATAAGAAACAAGTTCATCTTATTCAGACTATAAGTTTTCCTAGTGACTCGGCGGCTTTCGAGATCAAAGTGTATCATGAAGATCATGAACATTGTTGCCAGCTGACCTCTGCAATGCTAGCGAGACCCTTCAGCTTTGGGCCGCATGACCTAGTACGTATGCATGGGAAAGTTGGTAACTAGTCAGTAAGAGTTATGGTTGATGATGGGGCAACTCATAATTTCATCAACTACACCCTGGTTAAAAAGCTTAAACTTCCAGAAGTACCTAGTCAACATAGGTACATAGTTTCATTAGCTAAGGGTGAAGATAAGAAAATATGGGAAACTATGGTAAGTAACTTAAATCTTGGTATTCAGGGGTACCAAGATCAAATAAACTTTCAGATAATGCACCTGGATCGAACAGACATTGTTCTCGGGAGAGATTGGCTCTACAGTTTAGGACCTTCCCTCCACAGAAACTATCAGGAGAACACCCTCAGCTTTCAGTATAAAGGCCGAGAGATCCAGTTGCATGGGGAGCATGATGTTCCCAACAGCCCTATGGTCTGCAGTTCAGAGCTCTGTCAGCTAATCGGAGACGAAGACCATCAGGTATTCTTATGTGACTTTCAGTTTATTCCTGAAGTTTCTATTTCCAGTTCTATTCAGCAGAAAATCAGTAAATTAGAAACTTTATTGTCTAAATTTAAAGATGTTTTTCCTGAAGATTTGCCACATGGTTTACCACCTAGCAGAGAGGTAGATCATGTAATAAACCTAGTACCAGGTACAGCACCTGTTTCTAAACCTCCGTATCGGGTCAGCCGAACAGAGGATGAAGAAATAACTAGGCAGTTAACAGACTATCTTGGGAAAGGCCAAATTCAGACCAGTAGTTCACCATGGGCCTCACCAGTCCTATTGGTGAAAAAGAAGGAGGGGTCTATGCGTCTTTGCGTAGATTACAGAGCCCTCAATAAAGTCACAATTAAGAATAAATACCCTATGCCTCGGGCAGACGAGTTGTTTGATCAACTCGACGGGGCTAAGTTTTTCAGCAAAATAGACCTCAGAACGGGATATCATCAAGTCCGTATAAAATCGGAAGATGTCTCGAAAACAGCTTTTAGGACTCGTCACGGTCATTATGAGTTTAAGGTGATGCCATTTGGGCTCACAAATGCTCCAGCTACCTTTATGACCTTGATGAACAGTGTCCTCAGACCATACTTGGGTAAGTTTGTAGTCGTATTTTTAGATGACATCCTCGTCTACAGCAAAAAGAGGAAGGAGCATCTAAAACACCTCAGAAAGGTGTTTCGACTGCTCAGAAAGCATAAGCTTTATGCTAAACAATCCAAGTGTGAATTCTTTGTTGAAGAAGTAGCATATTTGGGTCACATTATCTCGTCAGATGGGATTAAGATGGACCCGAATAAGGTTAAAGCCATACTCAATTGGCTGAGACCTCAAAATATTTTAGAACTTCAGATCTTTCTTCGGGATATTACAGACGATTTGTCAAGAAATATGCTCAAATAGCAGTTCCCATGACAAATCTTCTTAAGGGGAAGGGAAAGGAGTTCTTTTGGGAGTCCGCACAGCAGGAGAGCTTTGATGCTCTCAAAACAGCCTTAGCTACAGCACCAGTTTTAAAAGTCGCCGACCCCAATCAACCATTTGTGGTCGAAACAGATGCTAGCGACTTTGCAGTAGGTGTTGTGCTGACTCAGGGTGGACGACCAGTTGCGTTCGAGAGTAAAAAACTCGAGCCAGCTCAGACTAGGTACAATGCCTATGAAAAGGAACTCTTTTCTATAGTCCATGCCCTTAAGACTTGGAGGCATTATTTGTATGGTGCCAACTTTGAGGTCCTGATAGACCATGAGAGTCTCAGATACCTTTGCAATCAACCTGAGCTTAGAGGTCAGAAAGCTCGTTGGGCAGAGTTGATGCAAGAGTTTGACATGTCTATCAGATATAGACGTGAAAAATTCAATACAGTAGCAGATGCCCTTAGCAGAATGCCTATGATAAACGAGCTGAGTTTTACTCAGATTCGTAATGAGTTACTCGAGTCCTTGAGAGGGAAATGCCAGCATGATGCATTCTTCTCTACTATCTGGAACTCGGTCCAGAGCAGACAATTACAGACTCCAGAACCAGTTCCCGGAGCTGGTGCCAGTTCATCCAAGAATACAACAGCTTCCGTTGAGGATGATGACGATGAGTCCGAGTATACGTCGTCAGATGACGTTGAGGATTCTAAGACTGTATTACCCAAGCAAACCCTAGTGGTTGAGGATCAGTTGACTCAAGAATTCAAATGGAAACAATATTCCATTCATGATGAGTACTCGCTCTATAGAGATAGAGTATGTGTCCCCAATTCAGAGGATTATAGGCAGCAGGTCATATATGAATGTCATGACAATCCTAGTGCGGGACACGCAGGCATACAGAAGACCTATGAGCTTCTTCGTACGCAATTTTTCTAGCCCAGTATGAATAAGGACGTCCACCAGTATGTAACCAGTTGCCAGAAATGTCAAGTAAACAAAGCAGAGCGTTTAAAGGCAGGAGGGTTGTTGCAGCCCTTAGAAATACTAGCTGGTAAATGGGAGAGTATCTCCATGGATTTTATAGTAGGCCTACCTAAAATCCAAAAGGGTAACGATGCTATATGGGTCACACAATTGACCGTCTGACCAAAATGGCTCATTTTATTCCGACCAAAACAATCGTTAGAGCTCAAGAGTTAGCGAGGTTGTTTGTAAACGGGCTATTTAAATTGTACGGTCTACCTTCTGGCATAGTCAACGACCGGGACAGTAAGTTTACTGGAAATTTTTGGAGGGCAGTATTCCATCATCTCCATACTAAACTTAATATGAGTACCACCGACCATCCACAGATGGACGGTCAAACAAAAAGGGTAAATCAAGTGCTGGAGGATATGCTTCATGCATACGTCAGCAAAAAGCAGACTAATTGGGAGGAGTATCTCTCGATATTAGAGTTTTCTTACAACAGTACCAAACATTCAGCTACAGGATACAGCCCATTTATGTTGATGTACGGTTTTCAGCCACGCTCACCCACAGCTGTAGGGTTTAAACAAGAAAAAGTTGAAGCAGCCAGAAACTTTTTAGAGGACCTAAACCAGATGATAGAACATGCTAAGCTAACATTAGGCAGTCCCAGGATCGAGCCAGACATTATGCAGATCCACACAGACGAGATGTGCAATTCTCCACTGGTGAGAAAGTCTACTTGAGAGTCCCAATCGACTCTAAAACCCTCAAATCAGGAGTGTGTGCTAAATTGTCTCCAAGGTATTGTGGTCCCTTTACTATCAGTAGGAGACTAGGCGAGGTCATCTATGAACTAGAATTTCCACACAACAGTGAGGTTTTTCCAGTCTTTCATGTAAGTCAGTTACGAAAAGCAATCTGGTAGGGGACAATGTTCTAGTTCTCCCATTGGATCCTCAGCAACCTCCACATGAACCAGAGGAGATTCTTGATAGTAGAGAGACGCAGACTCATCGTACTCTATACCGAGAATATCTGGTTAAGTGGAATGATCAGCCTATTGAGAATGCCACTTGGGAAAGAGAGAGCGTCCTTCGCAAGATTTTTCCAGACTTTGTCTTAGAAGACCAAGACGGTTCTTAAGGGGGAGGGAGTGTTACGAGCTCGTAACCAGTGCCGAACCCTAGAGAACACAGATAGGTCAGATACCACAGTCAGGGTCGTGTCCAGCGTACACGACCAACAGGGCAAGACAGTGTGAGTAGTGTGCCCCAGCAAGGTTCATAGCCATGGCGGGCCTAACACAGTCTAGGGACCCTGTCAGCAGGATAGGGCCCCCAGTTGGGTCTCGACGTGCAGTCGGCCACATCAGTGACACGTGGCCAACACTTGGCAGTTGCATGCTACCAGTCCTCACACTGGGCTAGGAGGGGCTTACTCTATATCAGGGAGTAGGCAAGGTTGGGTGGACCAGTTAGTGTTTGTCCTACTGTGGTGTTAGGATCTATTACAGAGAGAGAGAGAGAGAGAGAGAGAGAGAGAGAGAGAGAGAGAGAGAGAGAGAGAGAGAGAGAGAGAGAGAGAGAGAGAGAGAGAGAGAGAGAGAGAGAGAGAGAGAGAGAGAGAGAGAGAGAGAGAGAGAGAGAGAGAGAGAGAATAGGGTTGTGTAATCTTCTTATTTATAGAAACCAGAGCACACTTAGGTGCAGTAAGTGCAGATTATTGCTCACTGTTAGATTGAATGTCCATAATGTGCATAAATCTTGGCCATCGAAGGATTTCCAATTTTCCCACCATTTTTTTTTTTGTGTGTGTGGGGTCTTCCAACATAGTAAAGCATTTCTAGGCACCTCCGTGAACTTGGTTTGTACAAGACAAATTCTTCTCGCAAAAACTCGTGGAGCGAATAAAATAGTATATGTATGCAACAGAGCCCATGAGAGAGAGAGAGAGAGAGAGAGAGAGAGAGAGAGAGAGAGAGAGAGAGAGAGAGAGAGAGAGAGAGAGAGAGAGAGAGAGAGAGAGAGAGAGAGAGAGAGAGAGAGAGAGAGAGAGAGAGAGAGAGAGAGAGAGATTTGACCACCCATCCTCAAGGAGAATTTTTCTCATTTTTTGCCTGTCTTCAAGCTACTTTTTGTAGATGGATGATGCTACTAGGGCACATTAGCAAAGTCTTTGTCAAATGAGCTATAGTTTGTTGCAGATTCTTTCTTTCCCTAGGTCATCGTCCAATCAATTGACTTTTGCTGAACCAAATTTTATGATCAACTTTAATGCACTAGTATATGATCCTAGCTTCATCGACTAGTAGGGGCCAAAGGGTATTGACATGTATTTAGTCCTCACCTGATAGCCAAAATAGATGGCTTGGAGAACAAACTTTATTTGGTCAAATTATGCCAGCTCTTCAATGACCGCCCGATGTGCATGGACTTCTTAATTATATTCTGACTAGGTAGGGGTCAAATGGGCCCTGTAGGTCTTGGATAAGTCTTGATTGGAGAACTCTTAATATACATAGTGAGCCTATTGGGCTCCCTTTCTTCCAATACTATTGTTAACAATTGTTTGTATTGTGTCCACTTGTTGATGAACAATCAAGGTCCTGTCTCATAATCTCATCGATTCAATGTTTGATTGGCCACTACTTGATCACAAGTTCCTAAGGTTGTCATATAGACATTAAGGAGTCCGTAGTCCTATGCCCTACTGGCAAAAATAGATGGGATTCAAATATTTCATTCTAGGTGAGAATATGAGACATGTTACAATTGGGTCCCACCACACAAGTTTAGCTTGAGTGCATAGGCCTATATTGTGTGTTGATATGTGATTCTACGGCCTCCAAATTGAGTTACTAATATAGAAACCCAATAAGAGCAAATTTTCCTGAAATCAATTTCCTTGGTCAACTTCTGTGCATCAGTACATGACCTAAACTCATCCACACAACAAGGGTCTAAGAGATATTGACAGTTGTCTACGACTAGTAGTTGACGCAAACTGTCCTGAGAATAGAGTCCATTCTACTTCATTCTACTTGGAATCTCTAGTCACATTTCGGCCACACATGCCATATACACCAAACGAGCTCGTAATGGAGTCGAAGTTGATTACGCATATTCACAATGGAAGTGTGAATTTGTGTTGGTGGGTGATGGTATGGCTTACAAGATGCCTTGAGATGGAAGCTAGATAGGATTTATCATTCCAATTCTAGATCATAGAAGTTGTCTTCTAGGGCAACTTCAACCTAAACTCCGGTATCAGTTTAGGCTAAGCTGAAATCATAGTCCAACATTAGGCACTTTTGTAGGCTGATTTCATGTAGGTTTTGACATAGGATACATAGGTAGCGTACGAGATGGTTGCCCACGGACCCCTGGATGACAATGAGCCGCGAGCGATGGTGCTAGGAATATATTCTTATGTTTCACTGACCAGATTCTATTTGCATTTAGTGTGAGTCTTGTAAAGCCCATTGGGCATTTCTGACTAGAATGCTTCGAATGAATACAGTCACCGGTTGATTAGTTCATAATGAGCATACAAGCATAGCTTGTTGTTTAGATAGAAACAAGGAGAGCAGATTGTCATAGAGCTTGCATGGAAGATCGGTTATCCAAATTATCTTGAATAGCTTGAAGGACGTTAAATGGTGTCAATCGCAGCCATAGTAGTCTGTAGGGATTTGAATCACTTTTCAACGTTCAAAGAGGGGTTTTGGGAAAAATTTATAGGGTTACAACTATCCAAAATTCGCCTTGTTGTAAATTGATCAGTCGAAGGCAAGCCATGATATACTTGAATCAATTGGATATAGCATGGTTTAGGGCTAGAAATTTTTGTGGGCGAATCATTTTGAGACAATTGAACTTCTCAAATTGTGGAAAAATGTGTGTGTGTGTGTGTGTGTGTGTGCACTTCTAAAGTTCTATATTTAAAAATCTTTGAAAAAGTGTTGTTGTGACAAAATTTATTGGATTTGAAGCACCAAATCACTTCCTACAAGCATTGACATGGTGTCGCCATAGCCTCATATCACTATTTTAAGCAGCCATGACAACCAAACGTGATTTTAATCACACATTAGGGTTGCAAAAAAATTGCTTTCAAACAAAGCAGAGCTGTTTAGACCAAATAATCCTAACAATCAATAAAGAGCTTTGGGAAGTCAAGAGGTCCCTCGCAAAAGTCCACGGTGACAAATCCCAAAAGAGAGGCAGTTCCAAGAGTCAGGAGGAAAGGGAGAGCATGGGTTTACACAATCCTAACCATTATTGAGTTTTCTCCTTGGGGGGGTTCTTCCCAGGAAGGGCGTACTGCCCTCGGACAAAAGTCCTTTTTCCGGGTGAAATGCCTCGACGAGGCGTCCTTCCCTATCGTAAAATCAGTTTTTACTTTTTTTTTTCTAATGGTTTACATGCACCTTCCGTGCGCACGTGTAAATTTTTTTTACATGCACTTTCCTCATGGAAGGTGCATGTAAAAAGAATTTTACGGCAAAAAAAGAAAAACACAGGAGGCGCATAGATTTCGTTGTGGGAGGCACCTCCTTTTTCATCAAGAAAAAGGAAAAGGTATTTTTTCAATGTGGAAGGGGGGGGGATGGGGTCCCAAATAGAAGAAAATTTTATTCACTTTAAAAAATCATTTCAAAAAGGGTTCGTTTTATAAAGATTCTTTGGGGGGCAATTTTTGCATAACTAAAGCCAAATTTGGGGGATTTTCTATACACGAAAAGTGGTGTAGCTTTATTTACAAAGTATGGTATATTAGGACAAAGAGTTCACACTAAAGTGGAGTGATGCCTAACTTCACCATTTTAGCACCTTGGAATTTAGTAATGCACCTAGACTCAGATTTTGCGATTCGAAGGTTGTTTGACCCATCTAGGTGAAATTTGGTGGAAGAGACCTCATGGAATTTTTGTAGGTCAATGTTTTTGCAAGTGACCAATGGTATTACATTTATTAATGCCAAAACCTCATAAAAGAAAGAAAAAAATAGGTGAAATGGCCAATTTGGGTGAAACGGTGTTGAGAGAGGAAAGCAAGCAAGATGGAGTTCCCAACTATGCTATTTGAAAAGTTAAATTGAAAAAGATTCCTTTAGAGAAGAAATTGTGAGATATTGTTATCGGTGCAGAGTGTAGATTGTTAGAGTTTGGGCTATTGACTTTAGAGCAAGCCCATTTTGTGTGATCTCGAGGGTGCTTTACGTGCTAAGTTGTACTCCCCTATTGATATGGATTTTGTAGGCCTTTAGAGGAATTGAGGTGGGTTCTCTTTCATAAGCCTAGTGACTTTGGAGTGATTGATGATTTTGAGATTGTTGGATGCGGCAAGGAATCCATCAGCCCGAAGAGAAGGGTCAACAGCCCGGGCCCTATCTAAGGTAATGGAAGAAAGGGTTTGCCTTAGGGAGGATTCGAGGAGGGAGGCGGAAGGCCTAGTGAGTCTCCTCTGATGGCGGATAAAGGGCCATGAGCAGTCAATGATATCTCCTAAGTCTGTGAGAGAGGAAATTTTAGAAAATAGTGCAGGGCAAAGAACCTCATTCCAAATTGGGAATTGTTCATATTATAAACTGAATGGCACTTTAATGATTTAGCTAGAAAGAGACTTAAATGGAGGACAACATGAAGGTGATCCAAAAAGGGGAAAAGAAGGGATGTTAGTACAAGATAAACAACTTGCCCAATCTCCTTTGCTGGAAAGGTAGAATCTGTCAAGTCTGGCAAAGGTGAAGAAAGGGTGGGGACGTTTGTTGTTCCAAGTATGAAAGCGGGGGAGCTACATAGGGAAAGAACGTCAGAGCAATTAGATCCATCTACCATGCAATCCCAAACTTGTCTTTCTACAAAGGTGATACGATGCTTAGAGGGTGTACATACATTTTAAAGTGGAGGGTAGGGAGTTAAGAGGAGAGATATCATTCCAGAGGTCTACATGAGAGTGAAGAAAATTAGGAGCATAAATGTTGAAGACATCGAAGGCAAACCCACATTTAGAAGTGGTACAGACATCAGCACGTCCTTCAGGAAGGGAAGAATGAGAGGCAAGTTTCCAATCTCTAGAGACAAGAGTCACCAAACCTCCACAGGTACTGTCAATAGGGGTGCAGGAGTGATTGAAATTTTGAGCAAAAGATTTAGTGAGCACATCAAGAAGAAAACCGCTCAGTTTCTTGAAGGCAAACCACTGGGTTGGAGTGGCAAAGAGACAAAAGATAATTAAAGAGCGAAAATTGGAGAATTAAGCCCTCTAACATTCCAAGTGATCACGTTCATAGGAAATACAATAAGATATAAGGAGAGTAGTGTATGTCTGCTAGAAATACAAAATAGGATAAAGAAGAGCGACCTGGAAAAAGTAGCCTTTGTTGCGCCATAGCTACATATTCGTAGTATGAGTAACTCGAACTTTTGCGTGTGCCAATGCTTTTAGATAGCCACGTGTGGAAACTTTGTTGGATTGATTTTGCCCCATTTTAGTTGGAGGACTCCATAATTGAGAAGAGTGGGCAAGATTATCGGTAAAAGACTCTCGTAGGAAAGCTCGTCAAAAGAAACTACCTTGTCATTGCTCTTCCTATTTATCTTTTCTCCACTCTAAACTTATGTGATTCGAAATCAGAAAATGTGTTGTCTGGCGGACTAAGAGATAGAAGTATCTCTTTGAACATCCTATTCTTGGAGTCAGGCCTTTTTCCCATGGAAGCTTTTTAGTGGTTATCACAAATTTTAAGACTAATCAACAAAGGTTGCAAGCTGATTTCTGGAACAACATTATGCACATATGTCGAACCATGTCTATCTTCCTCATTAAATAAGAATGGAGGATCTCTAATTTCATGACTCCGTTTCTAGAGATTCTACTTCTTTGTCGACTTAAAGATTGATCTTTTTCTGAGAGGTGATCTCTGTTTCTTGGAGGCCTCTTCATTGATATCGAAATTGATAGCTTTTGTATTCTATGGGCTCTGTGTTTCCCAATACTACCTAATAGCTTTTGGCCGTATTGATGTTCTATATCAATCGTTATAGGATATGAAAAATCTTCTTTCTCATCTGCATCTATTGTGGTAAGTTTTGTTGGGCCCACAGATTGTAGGTTTATGTGGAAGCCCTATATGTTTTGTTCTGAGACGATCAGCCTTTCATCTTTGCTGCTCGTTAGGTCTGTAAGATCTTTTTCTCTATCAAAAGGTTCCAGACCAGTCTGTTCCGGGACCTGTGCTGGAAGAGCGTCTACCAAATTCCAAAAGATGCAAGCTTTAACGTGAGGTGAGAGTTGAGAATTAAAATCGTCCTCAATGTCTAAAACCTCTCCTAGGCTAGAGAGAAGGCCGTAGATGAGACATTTGAGCTTGGCAAAAAAGAAAGGAAGTGAAAGGTGGACCGGCAGGGAAATAGATTCGGCATTAAGTAAGAAAAAATTCTTACTGAACTTGAAAGTCGAAACCAAGGAGTTTTTGAATCTGAAAGGGGAAGCGAGGAAAATTTTGAGAACATCCCCTCTAGAACCGAAATGAAGTAACAAGAAATAGTGGCAAGCCACAAGGGCCCTGCCTTTGTGAAGGTACATAGTTTTGTACTGGGAGCTGGTAAAGGAAAATAGTTTATGGAAGGCAGGTACATTTTTTTGTATTAGGAGGTGGTAAACAAAAATTGGCGACTAAAGGTTAGTATATTATATTGTGTATAAATAATATACGGGGGAATGGTCGCTCCAATAGGAATAAAGTACTCCATGGAAACATTTTGAGTTATAAGAATTTGTCCAAATATGATCCAGTTGGCTTCCATGTATTGTTGTGGGTGTTGTGATTATTTGTTGGAAATTGTATTGGTTCATAAGTGTTGTGAGCTTTTCTGTGTAGGTGTTAGAAAACATGTCAATGTTGAAGTCGCCTAAAATTGTTATTGGTGTGTTTGCTTGTGAGGTTTTCAAAATACCATTTAGTATTTGTAGGAAATTGGATGTATTGGAATTTTGTTTTCGGTATATTGTGATTATAGTCATGCAATGAGCTTTGTCTTCATTAAAAGATGCTTTAATAGTTTCTACATTTTCTGTATTGTGGATATTATAGTTACTAAGAGTCTGATTGTTGTCATAATATATGGTAGTTCCCGAAAAAAAGTAGTTTTGGATAGCATGGAACCTATCTTCTAAATTAGTTGCATTATTGTAGTTTCGAGTTTCTTGTAGGCAAAGTATATTTGAACTCATGAGGTTGTAATCTGTAGAAATATCAAGTGCGTGTTTTTGTATTGATACGGTGTTTAAAGATTGAATAAGTAAATGAGAAGATGCATAGGTATTCATAATAGGAATTTGGAGTTCCCATTTTCCATATGTTCGCAGGCGCATCATTTCGGTTTTTATGGATGCATGAACTTTGAAATGTTGATTTTGGAATGGTGAAGTGAGGTATAAATTTTGGATATCTCGTATTCTAGATAAGGTTGTATATGTTAGGCCATGTTTAGTACATCCTTTTGGATTGAAAATTAAGGTGTCAATTGTTAAGCCCTGTGCACGATGTAATGTACGGGCACTTGCAAGTTGTATTGGAAATTGTTTGTGTGTAATTGTGTTTAGAAAAGATGCGCCTACTTGAAATTCTTTAGTGATTTTATGAATTGGTGTCCAGGTATTGTAGATGTTGTTTATTGCATATAAAGATGCATGGGCTAGTCTAGTCTTTTTGCCAACGCGTGGATCTAAAAATTCAATCCAAATAATTTCTGTAGCTGATATAGTTGTTTTTGTTTGGAATATGCCGTCAGCTCCATTGACGAGTCCGTCTTCAATGTCTATGTTAGAACTGCATATTTCAACGAGCATCCCTGTTTTTACAAGTATGGTCTGTGATAATCCACCAGTGTTTCTTGACTTCTGAGGAATAACTATTGTTTTGCTACATGTATTTGAACGGGTGTCAATAGCTTGTAATCAAAAAGTGTGGCCACGTACCTGCTCGTAAGCCTGTTTATTATATGTTTCCATGTCTTCGTTGGCATGGCACAAGTATGGTATATTTGGAGTGGTTGGAATAGGTTCGTAACTATGCCTATTAATCCAAGCAATGTTTTCTTCATCGTATTTTGACTCTCTGATGTTGTTCAGGGTATGGATATATGTAGGATCAAGTTGTCGTATGGTGTCATCTAATTCATAACATTTTACGATTTCATTCCAATATGAGGTTCCAAATATGTCTACTGCGCACAACTCTTTTTTGAAGATCCAAGAATCTAAAACAGGGCCAGTTTGGAAGAGGTCACCGCAAATGATGACATCAAGATTTCCGAAAAGAACTAGTTGGTGTATGTTTAATGGATCGAAGGCGTTGATCAGCAAAATCAAATATGCGTTTGCCTATTAAAGATATTTCATCGAACACTACAAGTTGCAAGCCATGATATCTAGTTGTCAGTTCTTGAAGTTTATCACCAGATAGTGATGTCAAGTGGTTTGTGTTTATAGGTATATGTAAAGCTAAATGGATGGTGGTTCCACCAATGTTGTATGCAGCTTTGCCGGTATATGCTAGCAGTAGACTTTTTGGCAAATCCATATCTGTTGAATAGTATTTGTAATAGTGCCGTAATAAACCTTGAACTAAAATAAGCATTGTAAATGTTTTACTAGTGCCTGCACCACCTGTCAGAAATAAGTTGAGGCGTTTGTCTGGGAATGTTCGTTTTAAATACATGATATCATCGAAAATTAGGCGTTTTTTAGTTAAATTTCTGATATGCTCAAAGTACGATTATTGATCCATTAGTTTATGTAATGGCGCTGGATTTTCTTAGAGGTTATGTGGGGCATTCGATTTTTGAATGAAACGGATGTCAAGTTGGATGTCGTAGTTATATTGTTGTTCATGATGTTGATTTATATTGGGAATGGAATTTTCTAATGTATTGCTTGTATTGGTAGAATGGGGTGATGATATAAGCGTAGTACATGGATTTGGGAACTCGTAATTAAATTTCTTAGAATTCGTTTGAATGGTATTATAATGGAAATTGTATGCGGCTTTGAAAGTTATGTAATGTTCAATAATGTTATTTTCAGATTCTGTAAATGGCTTGTATAGGAGTAGTTGTTTGCGATGAACGTTTTTAGGATCTTTATGTCGATTATAGTGTACGAATCTTATTATTTGTGGGGTTTTATGTTTACGAATGCTAGAGTTTGTTATACGATAGCATGAAATATATTTTGCCAAACATAAATGCACATGGGTATTTGGTCATGCAAGGTATTTTTCAATTTTAATTTTGTAGTGTATGATTGTGGGATTCGGTTCCAGATTTTGTAACTCGGTTTTGCGTTTTAAAACAAATGCCCGCATATGTTCAGGATATGTATTTATAAAAGTAGTAGTTCGTATCGAACTATGTAGAGGAAGTGCAAGTACAATAAATACAGGAAATTGTGCTCTCATTTGTTGTGTATTTAAAAGGGCATTGCTCATGTGTTTCAATCGTGTGAGAGTGTCGTCATTATTTCGTATGCTTGTTTGTAATGCATTTTTAAGGGTTTTGGAGATGCCACTTTCAGTCTTTGTCAAATATGACGTGCAGTAACTTGCAGTTGCATATGGATCAAGAATGTATTGAATATCTATATTTGCATTCCACAACGCACTAATACGAGGATTGAAAGCGTTAGTATAAATGTCTTGTGGTGCTCGATGCAAAAAAATTGTTTGTTTTTTAATTGTACTATGTAGTGCTTGAATATAATCATGAATTGATAATTGCAATGAACTTAACCATATACTGAATGTTTCTTGACATGTTGTATCAATTTGTAATATTTTTTCTTGTATATTGTTATGTATTTGTTGATAATATTTTCTTGATTGACTGCCACAGTTTTCTAAAGGAGTAAGAATCATTGTATATGGCATTGGTGGCCGTGGATAGAAAAATCTACAATGTGTTGAGTTTTTTTGTTTGTAACATTTCTGTTTATGGTTATGAGTTTGAATGTCCATGTTAGTTCTAGGTAATTTAGTTCGGTCATAGGAAATGAAATTGTCAATGAAGTTAATTTCCGGTTTGTGTATTATTATAAAGCAGAGCATTTTGTATCCATAGTACACCATGGTCATGTTGGCTACCACGATGTTGGAATTCTGTAACAAAAAAGTAATCATTTAATTTGCCAATTATTGTGTTGTTTTTGGAAAGTAATGTTTTTAAAGTGTTTAATTTGCAATTGTAGTACCTTGCGCAAGTGATAGGGTCTGTTCTAATTAGATTCTGTAGATATGCATTATGGGTACGATAAATACAAACAGGCTCAGTATTTGGGTGAAAGTATTCCAAGCATTCTATTAGGAGATCCCATTTGGTTTCCGCACAAGAAAGTGTGATGAAAAATGTTGGTGGCCCTAATTGACGCATCATGGCGAAAACATTTTTCCGTAGTTTGTGTTTATAATCTGGAGATGTTCGTATGTGTTCAAAATCTTTATAACCGATATTTGATTGTAGTAGTTGTTCTATGTTTGTATCTTTTAATACATCACTTGTTGTTAATATTCGATGTTGTGGTGTTCCTTTTCGTTACCATATCCATATTGAATTAAGAACTTGGCGAATTAATATTTTAATGGCTTTAACAAATAAATTGGTTGTATGTCGAGCAAAACTATGTTCATAGTGTTGTAGCTCCCATTTAGCAATGGTTTGGTAGGTATAAGAATAATTGATTGGGGTTTGCCTTGGGTGTCCATAATATAGAGTTGGGAAATTTAGTTCTTCAACATGCGCATCTTGAAATAGCCCAATTGGGTTGTATCCTTCACAAGGTGCAATTACTTTGTACGTAGTTTCGTGATCAATAATATGTTCGGTATGATGGAATGGGTGTATTTCCGTGTCATCAAGAATTGGTTCATCAACTGTGTTCATTGTATTTTCTGGTGTTGATAGAGGTGGAATTGTTTCAGAATTTGGAGTGGCAACGGTATTTTGCTAATGCAATATCCACATTGGATTTATGTGTACATTTATTGTAGAATATAATGGTGTCTGTTGTAGATCAAGCATTGGTCTAACTTTTCCAATCATATAATTTGATTTGTATTCTAGTTTTTTTTTTAAGAGCCACAATAAGGGATGCATTGTCATCTATGAAACGTGGAATTATATTTTGTATTTTGTCAAGGTTTGCAACTACATTTACAATGCTACCTTTTATGCCTACTTGCCCTTCGTAGGTTAAATCTTGAATTTGCATGAACGCAATTCTAGGTGCAACCAAATGTTCTTCTAGTTCATTAAATTCTGCAACTGATGGTAATTCTAAGTTAATTGATACATGGTTTGGGCACATAAGTTTTGGCGTTCTGCATGTATGCTTTTACGACATTGTATACATATGTATTTTGATGGTAGTTTCTGTATCTGTAATGGTATATGTTTAAGACCTGCAATGTAAATTTGTTCTTCCGTGTTTAAGATTCGAGTTTGGAAATTAAAGTAATTTGATTCACAACTAGTACATGTATATATCGGAGTATCATTTATACGTTCATAGTAATTTGCAATTGTAATATCTTGTCTATGCATATTACTATTATAAGAACAAGAAGCTTTTTTGAATCGTGTAATTCGATTTTTAATACTCGTATATGTGCAGGACATGTTTCTATATAGGGCTCTAAATTCTGTAATAATAGTTTGTTGCGAGGTAGTAGGTGAGTCGGTAAGTATCTGACGCAAAGAACTAATTCTGGGTCTCGTCCAAAAGTGGCGGTTCACCAATTTCTTACATGAGATTTGGTTATGCAAAGCTTTAGTAAGAGCGTTATGTTCAGGAATAGCAAAAGCTTGTGGAACATGGATCTTTTTTTAATTATAAATATGGTAGATAATACTTGGAATTGTACAAGGAATATGTGGGTATTGTGATTTGAAAATAGTTGTCGTATGTCGAGCAGATGAGTTCGGATGTTGTATCATGAAACCTTCTAAATTGTGTAACATGTTCGTTGTCCAATTGTATGCAGAAGTGTGATTTTGTGGACTACAAAATAACATGCATTCGTTTGTTTTGCAAGGATAAATTTGTGGTGGATCTGTAAGGACAAGTAATATAGTTATGCGGACATGGTTTTTATTTATGCATACTAAATAATTAGTAATGTTATGAGATGTTAGATTATATTGTTGTATACAAATTTTGTATGTCAATCGTTTTGCTAACCAGAATAGACAAAATGTATCATAATATATACATGTCGGAGTTATATTTAGTATGTTATCAAAATGAATATTTCTATCGAGAATATTTCTATGCAATGTTGTAAAAGTTTTATTTGAAAAGAAATTGTTCTCCCACCAAACTGCGTCCGTATCAGCCGTATTTATGGAATTCATAAAAAGTTCTATAATAAGTTGTCTTAATTCATGTGATTGCTTTTGGAAATTAGTAAGAAATGCAAATACTACAAAAATATCTATGTTTTCTGGAAAATGTTTTATAAACTCGGATTGTGTATTTAAGTTTATCACTGATTTAACATCCATGTTGAAAAGAAAGCAGATTGAAAATTCAAAAACAGGTGTATGGGGATACCAACAACAACACATGCAAATGAACACGAATGGAACTTAGGAACTACAAGTTTGGATCACTATTTTATGACTTCCAAAACCAGTGTAAAATAGGATGGAAGTATAGACATAATGTATGTTTTCCGAATTGGTTTGTACGTACGAATTTGTAACTTAATATCTGTAAGACAAACAAACATGCATGATAATTATAAAGCAGTACAACACCTAACAACATAAAGGCTTCACGTTTTTTTCGGGCATTTATGAAATACTACTATTGTGTTATAAAGTTAACTGAAAATCTTAAAAGTAGACTTCATTTATTTATAAATTTTATCTCGTAAATATAATTATTGTACTTCAATGTTTGTTTTTTGAACTTGCTAGGATCATAATGTTGTAGACTATTAACACAACTGCACATATAATTACATGGTTGTAGATTTCTAATGTATTTATCATTACATGAAAGCAACACATTATGCTATTAGTTTTCAATTTCGGAAACTATAAAAAAAACATGGGCGAATTATGTATGGTTGTTAGGTTTTTTACACACACACGTACACATACACACACACACACACACACACACACACACACACAGAGAGAGAGAGAGAGAGAGAGAGAGAGAGAGAGAGAGAGAGAGAGAGAGAGAGAGAGAGAGAGAGAGAGAGAGAGAGAGAGAGATTGCAACAAATTTTTTGTAAAGCAATTTAACTAGGACATTGAAACAGATTCAAATATGTGAAACGACATAACAAAGTATTAACCAAAGTTCATGTGTTTGTGCTCGTACATTGGTAGACCTGCGTACCATTTCACCTTCAAAATTTGCAAAAAAAACACTAAATTCAGTTCTATAGAAACTTTCCATATGCATTTTCTTGATGTAGATGGCATTCATTTTGAACGAGTTGTGGTATACGAACATCATCATTTTTTCAGATGCACCTTCCTGATGTAGCTGGCATTCATTTTAAACGAGTTGTGCTATACCGACATCATTATTTTTTCTATAAACATTGCATTTGTACTTTTATATACATTTTCTTATATAAAAAATTACCATTCTCGTACTTTACTATGAGGTAATTTCTCAAACCTGCATTAGTACACCTACAATGCATTACAGTAACTCTGTTAACATATCGATACAAATACCGTATGGCTTATCAAAAATACATGCAAACCATTTCTAGCATTATGATTTCCAACTTCTATTTATGCAATAATACATTACTTGTTAAAAAATCCATTATTAGTATGTGATTTATTTTCCACAAATCATTAACATAGCTTCAAACAAAGATTCAATGTCCTCGTCATAGTATCATACTTCGATTTCCTACTTTCACAACACTAATTTTTGCATGTTGCTTTTAGCTTCAATCGCTGATTTACCTCAATAATGACTTGAAAATCTTTTGAAATTAATTCCTATTTATAACTCTGAAAACTATGAAATGTTCTAAAAAAGTACACGGTCGCGGTTTTATAAGTATGATGTTGTTTGTAATGCAAGAATGTCAATTAACTATACAAGAAAAAACATATCAAAATGTATAAATTTAACATCTACAAAAAAGTAAATACAAAATGGCATGTATGCCGTGGTTCATCTATTTTAAATTACAAGTATTCGCTAATACACAATTACATAATAAAATTCGTTCAAAATGATTACCATCCACATCATAAAAACATGTATGGAAGCCTTCTAGAAAACTAAACTTTATCATTTCTGCAAGGACGATGTGATCCCTAAGACAAGAGTCTCGGACTTTTATGTACAAAAGAACATCACCATTTTCTGGTAACGGCAAATTAGGATCAAACTTCCTTTTGGGAGTTTGATTGCCATCCATTTGAACAGGTAACTTGCATAGTACCCAGCGAGGCGTGTGCATGAATCATTCGATTGTGCGGATTGATCGATGAAAGTTGAAAGACTCGTATGTGCTTGTCTGAAGGTCTGGAATTCGCTAGGAATTAGAGGCCAGTCAAATGCAAATTGAGCAGGTCGTGTTTGATAACGTTTTTGTAATTGCAAACATATAGATGCCTCTTTTATCAGTGGAATATACACCGAAGGAACTCAAAGCGCACATCAATTGTTCTCGATGTTTGTGCTTGCAAATGATAGTTCTTTTTCGAGCCCCACAATGCATTCCTTTAGAATCGTTATTTCATGCACAACATGCACATGCTTGGTGCGCACATTTTCAAGTTCTATAATGTGTGCTTCCTTTGTCAGTTCTAGATTCTGTTTCATGTATTGCAATTCGTTTTCAGATTCCGTAATGGTTACGTGGGCCTGTTCTAGTTCTGCTTGGCAAAATTTATGATCGCGTATGACATGCTTACTTCAAATTTCAACTCTGGGACATTTTTGGGGCCGTAATTGCTTTGGCAATTTGCGTTTGTTATATGGAACTGCAATGCACGAGGTAGATTGAATAGCCTGCGTGTCACACACATTGGATGTTGGAATTATGGTATTCTCAAATATGTTGCAAGGCAGAGAAATAGAAGATGCAGGTGTAAAGGCACCAACCAGAATGCAATTAAATCCAGTAAGTACTCGCTTGTTTTTAGGTCTAGAGGAGTTGGATAAGATATAAAGTATATGCTCTCTTGTAAACGTTTATATGAAACAGTCAATAAATCTGTAATGCATGTGCGAGCTATGAAGGAGGCCCAATTTATTGCAATAGATTCAATTGTTGGGTGGTAACCTTGGAAAAGACAAACCGCAATACTAGTCCAGAGCATGGGTAATACATTATCATAGGAGCACAAAACTTTATCACATATGAAATAGCATAATGCTTGGAACTGACGGTTTTTTATTTGTGAAATCAACAGGTTTTGGTTTAGGTCAAATGGTAAGTTTTCGTTTATAACACGAAAACATGCATGGGGGGTTAGTACGGGGAAATTGTACACGTTCCGAGTATTGTATGGGATTCGAAATAGGTCACAAAAAGATTGTTCAATATGACCAGCGATGAAGCATTTTCTATCTCATAAATGGTTATATGGATTCAAACTCCATATCATAGATATGAATGGATGATAATGTGGTTTGTTAACTATAGTTTACAGTATGCTTTACTATTCTTCAAAGGACAACATGAATATGTGGTTGTTCCATAAGTAATTAAGGGTTACATACATACTCCAAAAATGAAACTAGTGTAGTATCATACTATTATCAAAAGATACAACCCAGATGTTGACACATGTTGATTATGATTAGTATACCTCATGCTGTAACCAGTTTCGTTATCATACTTGTGATTGATTGCTTCTTCACAGGTTAGACTACTATGTGTAAGCACTAACAAATTAAACTTGCACTCTCTATAGCATCGAATATTACTACTATCTTCATTTTCGATTAGGTTCGGTTTCGAACCATAAAGCGATAAGCGTTTGCACAAGTATGCACATGAAACCATTCGCTTCATATTTGTATAAGCTATGAATAATAGGCTCTCCTTAAAGTACTTATTATCGCTTTCGCAATGGCTGACAATAACGATATGAACGTTTTAAGACTAAGGAGGGCAAGAGCACTCGAGGGGACTAAACATGGCATCCTCACAAGAGACCACTGCTACAATCATCCAGGTAAGGGTTTTTCGAACAGTTTTCAGAATTTGCAAGCATCACCTATGCTCGAAAGGTAAGGTGTCTCTTCACAAATATATTCCATTCCAGGTGACTAATAAAGATCCTAAAACACAGAATTTAGTTGGTTTCTATTCAGTTCGACTGTATCACTTCATAGATAATATAATTTTTCTACGTTTAATGACACCCACATTGTCCCAAAGCAAGGTTTCTCCTCAAATTATCTTGGAGAACATGGATTTGCGTAAGATAAACGGTTTTTACAGAAGGATTAGAATGGCACGGATCTGCCCTGATACCTTATAAAAACCATGAGAACCTCATCAATAAAATATGGAGTTACGATAAACATAAGTTTGCTCGTAGCTACACTATTCAACCATGGTGTATGCTAATTTACTACCCATTCGGTTGTTATATTAGACTATGGTGAGATACAACTGGAAAGCATGGATATGCTTAGGAGTATGGACAGTAGTGTGTGATGTTTCTTAAGTCACACGAGTTAGAATAACATGGATTTGCTCTGGCACCGGCACACGTGTTCACACCATGTCTTTTAGCGATAAGCAATATATACGGTGAAAACTTTTCATACTTGTGCTATAAACAAAATAAACTAATATGCACCAATGCCCAAAAACTGATTAGCATGGCACTCGTCCTGATATTGTAACAGAGGGACTTGGCCTATCGCTATAAAAGCATCTTTGTGTTTGGGAAGACTGGACTATGTTTTAAAATGCTATTTATGCTGATGAGTAGTATAACTTCTTTTGGACATGGATAACAACTAACGCTCAGCTATGACACCTATCTTTCCCACTGTACTAACGCGTGCGGTTTTGTGTTGTGAGATGGTGGCAGGTATCAGTTGGACGTTTTGAGAGTGGTTATGTTATATAGTGTTTTACTGTACTGTATTTTACTTTTCAGCTTTACTGTACCTTGTTGGTTTATATATAAAGGTTTCAAAGGGTTTGGTCTTGCTTTTTAAAGAGGAACTATGTGAAATTGTGTATCTCTCTCTCTCTCTGCACCCTTGAGGTGTAACTCCGACTATTCCTTGGTTGGGATAGTACTAAACCCTTTCCTTTTATCCGGTTCATAAGCTAAGAAAGGTCTGTTTTCATGTTTTAGTCCACATGATGGTTTCAGGATGCTGCTCTTTTGGGTTATGGGGAGCCCCTACCTCCACCTAACCATTTTATTCAGACGCTTATTTGTTGTATGAAAAAGGCCGTAATGATGCATTCTTTTATCATTGACATTGATAGGGCTACTTGTTCTTCTGCTAGACCTGATAAGATTTTGTGTTTGACTGATCTGTTGGGGACTTTGGACTGGGTTAAGATCTATCTAGAGTTTGTTAAAAAGAAGGATACATTGAGTATGGTAGAAGATCTGTATGGTCGGCTCAATGAATTTGTCGAAAATTTTTAAGAAGATGAAAGATTTTTTAATCTACACATTAGGAAAGTCTTTGCGTGCCTTGAAAATGAGAATGGTAGTTCTTCTGTTGATGTGCTACATACCTCCTTTGATGCACCACTTTCACCACACCCTTTGGTCTTTTTAGACGAGCTTGATGAGGACCGTGCTTCCCAACTTGAATTGTTTTCTCAAGATATCTGTGATATTGGTGACCAATCTTCGTATGACTTCTGCCAATCCCAAAGCTATCAAATCCCTTTTGTACCCAGCAAAACTATTGAGTTCAAATCTGCCTTTACCGCCTATAAGCTTTGCTCTATTGAGCTTGCCAAAGATTCTTCTGCCAAACTCCTATCACACCTAGGCGATGCTGAAAACGTATGAGAGACAGAGCGTCTCCTTAAACGACCAAGCTTTTCCACTCTCTAGGATAAATACTTTCAGAACACCTCTCTCTCTCTCTCTCTCTCTCTCTCTCTCTCTCTCTCTCTCTCTCTCTCTCTCTCTCTCTCTCTCTCTCTCTTTCTCTCTCTCTCTGCCATGCTCCTACTGTTCACGAGTTTGTTGTTTGGAGAGAAGTGCAGCACCTGACACTCCTTAGGGCTCGAGGGACCCACGATAAAGAGATCCATCAGATATTGGCTTCCTCCATAGCAATATAGTTATTATTGTTGTTAGCCAGTTTATAATGATTTTTGTCAATTTTGCTTGAATCTCTCCTAAACTAATGTAGTTTTGAATTTCCAACATGCGTACCTTCTGTTAGGAAGTCATTAATTGCTAAATTAATGATTGCATGCAGGGATTGTGCGAGATTTACGATTTTAGGCTATATTCTATTTAAGAATAGCTTATTTTTGAGTATTTTTTACTAGAAATGGATAGTAAGAACTATTGTCTAGTGTGTCAAAACATAGTGAAAAACTTAAAAAATTGTAAAAAAAAATCATGTTTTATTAAAGGTGTTCCTACTGTTTGATGTATACAATTGATGAAATGCTTAGAACCTTTGCATAGATGTTCTTCAATATTTTTTGAAGTTGTCCTATCAATATCAGTACAAAGAACGAACTATAGAGGTTGTGCCAGGCTAGAAAAGAATTGAAAATTGATGATGTTCATGTCTTTTTGGGGATTTAATTCTCCAAAACCATAAAGGGATCACCTATGGTGTTTAATTAGTCCTTGTGGTAGTTTTTTTTACCTTCTGATGAAGCCATAGATCTCTAAATTTGGTCATCGGAGGCTAGTGCTTCAATTCGCCGAAGATTGGTGGTAGTGCACCCCCTTGAAAACTTGTTTTTGCTCCTTCTGAGCCCATACTGAGCTTTAGGACCTGTATGAATGCTTCACGAACATCTAAGGGGATGTTATAGACTACCTATGATGTATCTCTGAGGACATTTGAAGCTTAACATGTGTTTACAAGAAATTTTCTCTAGAAAATTGTGCCCTCTTCCTTGAAATTCACTTGTTTTGTACTTTCATGTGTGAAGCTAAGGTGACATGGCAGTCATCCCAAAAACATGACTACCCTTTGTAACCAATTTGGTGCACTGTAGTTTAAAATATCGTTGTAGAAAGTTTTGTTATTTTTGCTTATTTTTTTCCAGCTTCTTGGTATTGTGATTGTGAAAATTGGGTGCATGGTGATTCTATGAGTGATTTTGACATGCATGGTAGGTCTACAGTTGTTTTGAGTGGTTATATGCATCTAACAGTTTTGTCATAGACTAGTGAAAGTGGCTAGTGAATTTTAGATCACTGGAGTTTACGTAAAAAATTTGTATTGATGATCGATGACTAATGTTTCCTACTTTGCATGCTAGTGAAGGCGTTGGTTTAGTGACTTTAGGAATAGAACTGAATATCAGTTTACTTTCAGTAATAACAATACTTTCGTCAAAAAAATTTAGAAAAAAAATTGACCTATTTTTAAAAAATTCAAGCCACACCTTTAGTCACAAATTTAATAGGTGTACTGACTAATCATAAACTAAAAAATATACTTATATTAAAATTAGTTTTTTCTCTTGATATTAAATAATACAAATACTACGATTTTAGAAAAAGATATTATTGATTTTCTTTCAAAAAATCAAAATGCAACAGAACAAGATATATTAAAAAATGTAATGAAATATACCCTTGTCCAAAATATTCCTAGTGCTCCAACATGGCATCGTCAAAACTTAAATGATTTAATGAGTTGGTAGAAAAATGGGGTTTACCACATTTGTTTTTAACTTTAGCATTGGATGAAACGACAAATACTTGACGGCTAGAAATCAATGAAATCGAAAAAATCATCAAATATAAAAATAACAAATATGATTGGAGATATTGCCCTGTTGAATGATCGAATTTACTTGTATCAAGATTAGAAATCTTTATGAAAAAAGATATCTTATCACCTAAAGCAATACTTGAAAGAGTGCAACATTATGTTGTACGTTATAAATTTCAAAATCAAGGTTCAGTACATGCACACAGAATATTGTGGATAAATAACGAAGATGTCAATAGGATATCAAATGAAATAGTTGCTTATGTACAAACTGAATTTAATTCACGAATTAAACAATTTATCGAATCTAATAAAAAAAACAAAAGAAAATCATTTAATTCAGTACAACGAAAACAAGACCATTATTGTAGAGCTTCTCGTGCTTACAAATTACCAAAAACTAAACTAAAAAAAATGTAAATATGGAGTTCTCTTTTTACCATCTAAATAGTACCAAACATACTTGGATGATATTGATCAACGTTGGATATATTTTCATCCAAGATATGAAGATCGTAATATAGTAGCATACCATTAATGTTGTGGAAAGCACACATGAATCTACAAAGAATAACTAGTACGAATTAGTCATATTATATATATTAAAATATGCCATGAACTTGGAACCTATAGGACACATAAATCTAGATATCAATGATGCAAAACAACTAAAATTAGATCATGTAAATCAAAACATGTTAAAACTAATAAGCGCTTCCATGTTAACTAAACCAATATGCTTAGTAGAAGCTACTTTTACATGCTTGCAAATACCGATCATAAAACGTAGTGAAACAGTCCATTACATAGATTCTTCCCCACTTAATTTCAGAATTATTTTTAATAGATTATAATGATTTTATATTATCACATCCAATCGACATATACATATCTCGACCAATAGCAACTGAACAAATGACATATTATGAGTATTGGTGCAAATATAACATAGTAAAAACAGAAGAAAAAAAAAGAAAATATAATTTTACCCACTAGGTAATTACTTATATGAAACCGATCGATTAGTAAGATTTACAAATTATCATCCCGCTCATCATATAGAAGGCTTTATATTTAATGTATCACTTTAAAACATACATTTTAAATTAGAGAAAGATTTGATATCTACCGAAAACAAAAAAAAAATATTTTTGTAAATGTATACTAAAAAATCTTATTAACTCAGAAGAAGACATTAATTTTTATATACAAGAATATGCAAATAGACAATTTATTGAGAATGAACAAAGACAACAAATAATTAACGTATTACTACAAAAAAAAAAAACATTGACAAACGAAATTCTAACAATGAATACAAATAATAAACAAGATAATACACATATAGTATTATCAAATGATACAATAAGAATCCTAGAATTTGAACATGAGTTTCAAAATCTAGCAAATTCAACTTTAAATCAAGAACAAACAAACGTATATAACATACTTTTGAAAAATAAAACAAGAATTTTTAGTATATGTGGAATATCGGATAGTGTGAAAACATTTTTGATAAAATATATGACATATAAATTTGTCTGTATAGAACTTTAAATTTTGATTAGCGAAATTATCGGAGTCGCGGCTTCAAAATTAAGTAACATGCCATGATTGTTCATAATTTATTTTTCAAATCGATAAACAACTTACACATATAGAATTTAAATCCAACTAACTTTGGATTCAAGCTAATTTTAGAATCAGACGTAATTATAATTGACGAAATGTCAATGATGACATCACAAATTTTACAACTTGTAATTCACCAAATAAATCAAGCTAAAAATACACCCACAAAATCAATCTTTCACAAATTATGTACTAATATTAGTAGGAGATCATGCACAATTACCAGCTATTTGTAAGCATAAAATAGAAAATATTTGTTTTATTTGTCATATTATGTCAAATTCGTCTTATTGAAAAAAGGCATAAAAAATCATAGAGTCACAGAAAGATGTTGAATCGAAGTATATAGTAGATCGTTGGCAAGCCAATTTTGCTACAAAAATTCATGCACAATTATTGCAGATGAGAGACAGAGACACAGAACATACATAGACAAAGAAGAAACACAAAGACAGAGAGAGAGAAAAGGGAGGAGAGGCAGTGAGCAGCAACAGTGCAGCAGAGACAACAACAACAGAGTAGGCGTAGCAGAGGCAGCAGCAGTGAGGGAGCCCAAGGGGGGGGGCGAGAGAGAGAGAGAGAGAGAGAGAGAGAGAGAGAGAGAGAGAGAGAGAGAGAGAGAGAGAGAGAGCCATACCCTCTCTTATACACGTTGACACGTGTCATTTGGGCTTCAAGAAAAACAATGCATGGCCACAAGTGGGCCATACCCTTTGCCGGACACGTGTCAGTATGGCTTCAAGAAAAAAAATGCATGTGTTCAAACATGCTGATGTGTCATGACACATGTCGTGCAAATACTGGCCGGTGGTGTGTATACCGTCTCCGTGTTGAGCGCAAATAGGAAGACTAAACTTTTTTTAAAATAGTGGGAACATATTGAGATGCAAAGGTTTTAAAAATGAACTTCCCCAATACATAATGTGTGTCTACTCAAATCTTACATAAATTAGCAGTCCATATTAAGTTTGGAGACCGCCATTACCTAGGGCATAGTAATGGAATCTCATTCCTTTCCTACAAATTTGATTGGTTTGTTTATGGATAAACTCTTAAAAATACTTAACTCTCATGGACGGAATCTCAAAAATACAATGGAATCTTGAAAATTTTCATAGCCTGAATTCTTGAATATTATGTCCATACCATAGATTTTTTACACACTTTATGTACGGCAATGGATGTTTGTACTCCTATGCTAAAGATAAAGTGGCAAGTTTTCTTAATCACTCATATTCTAAGCTCCACCCACCCATCGTAGTAAATATTATCCATTTCTATTTTATTAGTTCAGTCTTTATCAGCTCTCGAGCAGGAGCGACAGTTGCTTAATGTAGCTGTGCAGCTAGCTATGGTTGAAAGTATAACAGTGTGGAAGTCCTGAGGAACCCACAAAGCCCAAACAGGAACGCAGAGTGCAATTGGAGAGCTCTCTTGTGGGCGTGGCTGCAGTAAAATCTTATGCAGGTAGTTGTTCTTCATCTCTTTTTTTGCTGCTCTTTTCCAGAATCGAGATTTTTACATCATAACTAGTTTCTTTATTGCTTGTACTCTCTATGTACTGAAACCAGTCTTAAAAACCCTTCATAGTTTGGAGTTGCTCGACGGGCAGGTGTTTAATTCAATCTTCAAAGGTGAAAGACGCAAGCTACTTTCATTGCTACAACTTTTCCTTAGTTTAGAGTTTAGTGTGAAGATTTTAATAACCAATTAGCTTTCTTTAGAAAAGCTAAAATAAAAATGCATTTCTATGAAGTTAAAATTGGCCGTGAACGGCCGGAATCCCTAGCTCATTCTCACCATATAGTCTGTTGGGGCTGTAGCCAAAATTTTCACTGCTCGGTGCATTTTAATTTTTGACAACTGTCTAGTTTCTCTTTAGTTACACTAAGTTTGTTTCAGTTTTCACTTGTTGGAACTTGGTGTCAAGCAAAACACAAGAGCGTTTGCTGATGTCAGCAATCTGCTTCTCATCATTTACAACGTGGCAACCCCAAGCACTCTTTTCTTGGCATGAACATGCTCCTCCTCTTTTATAGTCGGCGATCATCCAAAGGAAGAATGTTTGTACTGTTCTTACATAATGATTTGGTTCTTATTTTCTATCTGAATCTTTGCTTCTTGTTTCAACAATGTTCTTGTTTCTTGGTTCTCTGTTTTTGCAATTGCATGGATATAAGTTAGGTATATCACTAGCATGTATTGTAATGCTCTCTCTCTCTCTCTCTCTCTCTCTCTCTCTCTCTCTCTCTCTCTCTCTCTCTCCCTCTCTCTCACAGTTTCCTTCGTTCGTAATCAGCGGGCGCTCTCTTTCAATCCAACAATACACAGAGCAAGAACTAAGCAATCCACGCACAGACGGCTGCGTCGAACTGTATTCATCTCTTTGCTTACAGAAAATACAACGCAGGCAGGCTTTTAAGCTTTCAAGCAGCCTATGCATGCCAAGAAGAGGGCACCCTGGATTGACATGGAAGGTGTGGATAGCTGACATCAGACTAGCACACCTCCTATGTAATTTGCTTATACTAACAATCTATCCCTTAAAGCAAATTATCTAACATCAAATTGATTCTATCTTTTTCTTCTTCTTGGACTATGTCTCAAAATCCCTTTCACCTACATGCAAACTTTTGCATCTTCACACACCATATCATGATGCTACGTTGATGCTTGCAATATCATGAGTGTGAGCAATACTTCCAAAAATGGAGGCAGAGTGAGATGGGAGTTTGGTAGGCTATGAAGCAATGACACGAGCTTCATCTTCCTTTCTCTGATCCAATTGCAGCCATTTGGTCTGTGATTGCATGAAGGATGAGAAAATGGTCATCCATAGTCTCTCCTTCTAACACCTGTAGCAACATGAGCTTCTTCCATAAGTACAATTAATTTTTTATAGCCTCGAATGAGCTTTCCAATCCTTTCCACGCTTCTGCTACAGTCTTGGTTTTGCTGACATGTAGTAGTTAATTGTCAGTCAGACTACGAAAGGATCATTGCTCTACCCTGGTTGTCTTTTCAAAATCCACTCCTTTGCTTCATGCGGGCTCTCTGGCTTCTCTTTGAGTCTCAACGACAATCAACACTTCATGTCAACAAAGCCAAGACTGTAGCAAAAGCGTGACAAGAATTGGAAAGCATGTTTGAGGTGAAGGCTGTAACAAAATAAACAAATCAATTGTACTTACGGAAGAAGCTCATGTTGCTAAGGATGTCAGAAGGAGAGACTATGGATGACCATTTCCTCAACCTCCAAGCAACAATGGACCGGAATCGGATCAAAGATAAAGGAGGATGAAGCTCTTGTGTCATTGCTTCATCCTCAGTTTGCCTCTATTTTTGGAAGCATTGCCCATTCCCATGACATTGCAAGTATCAAGGCAACACTTTTGCAAGAGGAGTTGAGGCGCAAAGATCGACCATATGAAAGTCACGACAATGGAAATGAAATTGCTTTATATGTAGCAAGCAAAAGAACTCCATTCAAGAGCAAGGGAGAGCACAACAAGGAAGGAGCCATGTGCAACTTCTATGAGAAATCCTGCCTTTTGCAAGACAATGTTGAAAGAAGGCTTCGTTTCAGCATGTTTGTGCGAGAGTATGATTTTTTGAAATATTTTAAGTGAACATTTACGCAGAAACATGTTCACTTAAAATATTTCAAAAAATCATGCGCTCGCACAAACATTCTGAAACGAAGCATATAGTAGATCGTTGGGAAGCTAATTTTGCAAGGAAAATTCATGCACACTTATTGCTTACATGATGCATCAAAATGACACTTATTACCTAAAAATACGGAGCACACATAGGAAAAGCAACATTGCTCATTGTATTTATAATACTGCTCGAGTAGCATTCCAAGGATACATAGCTAAAGCAACACGGTTTGTGGTATGCATAAAACTTTTCGAGCCTAGCCCGTGACACCAGGCAGCTCGACATAAAAGCCAAACAAAGTTGGAAAATCCATCCGTACACACACTATGTACATAAATACAACAACAGAACATCACTATCCGAAGATACCATTCCTATCGATGACCTCATGATCGACGGGGATATATGTAGCTTCTTCATTATAGAGTGGTGAGAGAGGGGTCTCTGGTTTGGACATATCATTTGGCGTGTTTGCATTAGGATTTGAACTGTGGATGCTATGATCAATGCTTCGTGTTCTTGCTCCAAAGTATCGTCCACGTGCATGTTGTCTTGCAAAAAAGATGTTATGAACATCTTCCAACGTTACCAAGCCAGGAACCAACATCGCCTGCCACACTGATGCTGCTCGCTCTACATCCATACCAAGACCTTTTGAAGGTGTAACCCAAGCTGTGGAAGGAAAATACTTTGCGGTTCTTAACATTGACAACAGACAAGCTATCAAAGATTGGCCCAAATAGCGTCTTCCATAGAACAGGTTGTACATGAACGCCCTTTCAAACACATTGCACGGAGTCAAACAAACTCTGTGCTTCACTTCGGAAGACTTCAGCTTCGCATAAAGCTCTTTCCCAAGCTCGAGATCCTCAATTTTAACATTGTGCAATGCAACTTGGAAATGAGACTTTCCGAAATCCTTTAAACAATAACCTACCATACCATGGAATGTATGCAAACCCTTCTGTGTGAGTGTCTTGCACATGAACAGAGCCTCTGCTGGTGTTTTCACATCTCAACCCAACTGGTGCTTAATCCGCAAGTTCACCGCTTTGGCATTGGTGGCCATGATTCGACATGTCATTTGAAACTGCAAGTGCAATAGCGTGCCCCCCCTCTCCAAAGCACACACCCCAACTACACATTTCTATGTCAGAAATTGTTGCAGCAAGGGTAGCAAGCGAACGTCACGTTCCCCCCTCCACAACCAACGGTGATGCTAAGCTCGAGATACTTCATGTTTGGTGAATTCACCTTCTTCACCTTCGATGGTGGCCTCCCACTGCCACGACTTGGATGTTTGGATGTGCTTCCAGTGTCCATAGCGAGGCCGGGGCAGCGAGAGGAGAGACAGAGAGGAGAGCGAGCGAGCGAGAGAGAGAGAGAGAGAGAGAGAGAGAGAGAGAGAGAGATTGCATGTCCACATGTGATGTTGGCTCTAAATTTTTTAGATCACGTGTCATGTTGGCCCTAAATTTTTTTGGACACATGTCATGTTGGCCCTAAGAGAAATATTGCATGTACACGTGTTAAGGTTGGCTCAAAATAATTTTGGACACGTGTCGCGCAACATGTGTTTGGACATGTTGATGTGGCATGACACATGTCGTGCACATAGTCACCGGTGGTATCTATATCATCTCCGTGTTGAGCGCGTATTGGTCGGCTAAATGTTTTTAAAATAGTTGGGAACATATTTTTGGCAAGTGTAAATCAATTTGATAACCATTTTGGAATCATTTCACATGACAAAATAAGATTAACAAGTTTTATGATTTATCCAATCCAATTTACAGCGCTGCAATCTACTATTTGTGCAAGTGATTATGTAGTTTAAGATTTCTGAACTTTGAAATGATGTGCAAATTTTATGGTCATCTTCAAAACTAAAATGCAAGAAGGTTTCAGCCTTCCTGAACATAATATTGTCGCATTTTAGGCGTTAGATGCAAAAATTAGGTCGAGTTTTTCTTTCGAGTTTTTTGGTTTTTGGTTTTTCTGATTTTTTTCAGGTTTTTTCGGTTTTTCAGTTTTTTCAATACCTTTATGGTTTTTTTTTTTCGATACTTGACATTTTCTAGTCCCTTATTATTTTTTCCATACTTGAGTTTTTTCGATACGCGACTCGATGTTTTTTAAAATTTTCGATACTGTATCGACTCGAACAATTTTTTTTTTTTACTGTATCGACTTGATATTTTTGAGTTTTTTCCGAGTTTTAATCCTAGATTTTTTTGAGCCCTTATTTTTTCAAGTCTCTGTTTTTTGAGTCATTAATTTTTTGATCCATTAATTTTTCAAATTTAGATTTTTGCGATCCATTATTTTTCAATAATAGATTTTTCAAGTCCTGATTTTTCGAATTTATTTTTCGAGTTTTATTTTTTCGAGTTTATTTTTCACGTCTTATTTTTCGAGTTTATTTTTTGAGTCTTATTTTTTGAGTTTTATTTTTTCGAATTTATTTTTTGAGTTTCATTTTCGATACTTTCCATTTTTCGATTTCTTGTAATTTTTTCATACTTTTCAATTTTTCGATACTCAACTCAAATTTTCAAGTTTTTCAAGTTCTTTCCGAGTTTCTTTCACGTTTTTCAAGTTTTTTCTTTAAGTTTTTTCGGATTTTAAATTTTCGACTTTTCCGAGATTTTTTTTCGACTTTTTCATATTTTCTAGTTTTTCGAGGCTTTTTTTTTCGTGGTTTTAAAATTTTCAAATTTTTCGAGTTCTTTTTTGGTTTTTTCAAATTTTCGCCATCTGCGAGTTATTTTCGAGTTTTTCAATTTTCCGTTTTTCGAGTTTTTTCTAGGCTTTTTCGGTTTTTCGATTTTTTTTATATCTTTGTGGTTTTTTTATTTTCAATACTTGACATTTTCTAGTCCCTTATCATTTTTTCCATACTTGAGTTTTTTCGATACGCGACTCGATGTTTTCCAAAAAAATTCAATACTTAACGACTCGAACAATTTTTTTTCGATACTGTATCGACTCGATATTTTCAAGTTTTTTCTCGAGTCAATGTAAATTTTTTCGATACTTCGTATTTTTCGATTCATTATTTTTTCGATCCTAGATTTTTTTGAGCGCTTATTTCTTTGAGCCTCTGTTTTACGAGTCATTAATTTCTCGATATATTAATTTTTCGAGCCTAGATTTTTGCGATCCATTATTTTTCGATAATAGTTTTTTCGAGTCCTGATTTTTTGAATTTGTTTTTCGAGTTTCGTTTTTTGAGTTTTATTTTTTCGAGTCTATTTTTTGAGTCTTATTTTTCAAGTTTCGTTTTCTCGAGTTTATTTTTTGAGTTTATTTTTTGAGTTTATTTTTTGAGTTTATTTTTCGAGTTTTTTGAGTTTATTTTTTGAGTTTTTTGAGTTTTATTTTTTCAAATTTATTTTTCGAGTTTCATTTTCTAGAGTTTCGTTTTCCGAGTTTATTTTTTCGAGTTTTATTTTTTCGATTGCCATCTAAATCATATCCTCTCAGTTCAATCATATCTGAGAAAAAATCAATACAGAATCCCATATTGCTAATCTGATTCTGGTATAAAATTCAGTCAAAGACAAACCAGTATGAGACATATCCATTCATGACACGTACATCAGAGGCTGTAACCAGCAGCAGATCTCAAAAGCCTCTAAATTGTTACTAAAGTTATATTCGACAAGCACATCCGAGAGTCACCATATTTTCTATCCGACTCCTCAATCCCTCGTCACATCCGATTTTATGTCCGATGCTTGACTACTTCATATTGCTCGAAATACATCTGATGACCATCTTCCTATCTACCATCCTAGTGTTTTGAATCGACTCTCCCCCACCAAACTCTTCAACCGAATCTTCACTAAGGAACTCAAACCGAGTCTCCTCGACCGAGAAGTTCAACTGAAGTTTTCCACCATAGGCACTATTTGGCATCCACTCTTTGATGAATGAAATTTTTGTTTATCCACTCTCTGTAAATGACAAGTCATACTTGTAGAATAGCTCAAACATGAATTTTTATTTATGTATCCATCTCCAGATTACCTTGTAGAAAGTTTAGGATATTTATGCATATCCAAGTTTTGAGAGATCCATGTCATTTCAAATTAGTTGATCCTGCATATAATTGAGATATTGGTCTTGGAGTCAACTACAGAGACATTGTGAAAATTTGGTCCAATGTGCTTCGATTAACTGTTCTAATTGAGCGCTCCACCAAATGTTCTACCTGAGTGCCATGACCAAGTGCTCTCATAAAGTGCTACAATCACCTCAACTTCTACCGAATCTTTTGATTAAGCTTCAACAACATCTTTCAACCAAGGGATTCTTGCCAAAGCAATTACCAAAGACTCAACCGATGGCATCAACCGACTGACCAGCCAAATGAGTCCTTCATTCAGTGAAAGTCCAGCTTGGATACTATCGATGATCCAAAGCTAGCAGCTGCATGTGCCTATATCACCAAATGAGCAACAGTGAGACAATGTTCATGAAGAGGAACGCAGATTGTAGACAAGCTGAGCAGGACCAAACGAACATCACCTGCCACTTCCTCAAACAGCTACAGTTGATGGATACTCAGCAGCCACAATCACCACACATGTAATCACCTGCTACTACAAGATCCAGGTCCCAATCACCAACCGGGACATTCACACTGCTGACATCATTCCCTCGCATCCAACAAGCAGTTGGTTCTGTGGTAGCATTTCAACAGCCACCATAGGCAACAGATTCAAGAGAGGGAGAAAGGGAACTGTCTGAAACCACATAAGCAAAAGTTACACTTGTAGTTGATCCCACTAAAAAAGACAGACGGGCAATTCAACGGGACTTAACTAGGAAGAGCACCCCAGTCATAAACCTCATGTTTTGAGCACCGGAAAGATGAAGATCCTTAAGGAGGGGGAAGTACAAGTATTGAGAAATTAGTCTTCTCCTTCAGTCACACTTACATCCACATCATCCACATTCCATCATCCAGTTCTCTTGCCACAACATCTATATCTACTTTCATGTCTGTTATATCATCCACGCCATCTATCGCAACTTCCATCATCAAAATACCACCACCACCACCTTGTCGTACATCTTTCTGTTATTCCACCATCTCACTATTCATCTCTTTTCAGACCTTGTACCGAGGCAGCTAAAAGGTCATTATAGTGTCTTGCGGAAACCAACTACCACCTACATTGGTTGGTCAGCTAGAAACAATATTTAAGAAAGCATGTGAAGCTGCAAGAAAAGACAGTACAAAATTAAAAAAAAAGAATCAAAGAGATCCAGCTGAAAAGGCCAATACAAAAGAAAAGATCGAGAAGCAGACAAAGATCTTGGTCGAGTCTCAACAAATACTACAAAGATCTAAAGCTGCAACTGTAATATTGTCAATTCTTTCACCTTCCACCAAACCCCTCATCGTGTTTCTCTACCATCATCAACCCATCTATCCAACCTATTTCTACCACCATTTCATAACCTCCTTGAAGACTGATAACCCAAGGTTTGTGTGACCTACCAATTGAAGGTTCTCCACTTCTCGTCGAGACAAGAGTGTCAATGAGGCTAGAACTTCGACTGGAAGAAGAACTGAGGAAACACCTTGAAGTAGAAGGAGAATACAAAGAGTGCCATGATTATTTGGCAAGATCTACAAGGAAGTTGTCCGAGAAATCCAGAGAAAAGATTCAAAGGCAATTTTCAGAGGACAATATGTTCAGATGATCGAGAGCTGGTATACATACAAGCTTATATTAGTGGTTAGGCCTTATCTGAGACCGATTCCATTGGGCATAAAAATGAGATTCATCACATTCGAAGCCATCGAAAAGTAGATAGGCTGCTTGGAATCAAGCGTCAAAGCTGAGGCATTGCAGTGGGACCTGCAACACTATAGGGGGAGAATAATGTTAGCTGATGTCATGCCCCTGACGTGTCGATGCAGTGTCTCATTACCCAAAAAGGGTTTCCAGTAGAGATGAACTTGAGAGCCGAGTCTGAGAACACGAGAATCATTAGTACTAGGCTAAATGAATATTCTATGAGCCCCATGGTATTTCACGGAAGATGGATAGCCATGTGGGAGCTAGTAATTTAGACTCTCTCAACTTGAGTTATGTTTTTAATTAAGAGGCCTCCTATTATCAAGTAAGAGGTGGAACTCAAATCATTATAGACTGGGGTTCACTTAGTTCCAAGAGATGGACTCCAAAATAAGATACAATTGAGTTCTATAGCTCGTGGGTATAGATAGAGGCCTCTACCATGAGTTTCATAGTATGTGTTATGTACTTAAATGTTGTTGCTCCTTGAATTGAAGATTCTACTACTTGCATTTCCTTCCATGCTCCATCTTCATGCATATAGTTTGGGTACTGATGTATGAATGTGTCTGTTGTTGTAAATTCTGTCTTAAGGATTGGTTTGGGATTAGTATCAGGTAGATGTGTAGGGCTTGGAAGTTGATCCGTCATTCTACTCAATTCAGATGCTTCTTAGTTATCGGCTCACTGCAGAGTTCTTATTACAACTGTTGAGTGACAGTTGTAACAAGCACTTTGTAGGATTCCCATTTGTGTTAGCATCAGGTAGATGTGCAAGACTTGGAGATTGATCCACCATTCCACTGATTTCTGATGTTTTCCGGTTTCTGGCTCCCTGAGGAGTTCTTCTTACAATTGTTGAGTGATAGTTGTAAGAAGCACTTTGTAGGTTCTGTGATTTTAGTTTAAAATAAGTTGTGTTGATGTTCTGGGATTTCAGTAGGAGTAGGCTTAGTTTAATTCTCTGATGTTTATGTAGATTAGATTATTGATAATCTGTAGTCTGTAAACAATCAAGAATCAATCTGAAACAGAATTGTAGAAAGTAGGAAATCGAGTCCAGATATATCTCTATCCAAGATGAGCTACCATTGCCAATTAAAGATCGAATCAGGTCATAGGTGTGCCACTGACAGGCGGGACACACTACCATCATACTAACAGAGACAACTGCTATACTACATAGCAGACCCGTTACCAGACAAAATCGTTGCTTAGCAGACTCTTTGTCAGAAGAATAACAGACACAAGGCCAGAATCGCTGCAAATAGAGGAAGAAGAGGTGCTAGCATATCAGTAGAGACAAGGAGATACTTGCGCTAACATTATACGTCTTGGCACTCTTTGTATTCTCCTTTTGCTGAATTGAACATTATATGCTACTTTTACTTTTCTAAACAGATATTTTCATCCATCCAATTGTTTTTTTAACTAACGTGACGTCGTGGTTTGCATTCACAATGTTTTTGCAAAAAGGGCAAGTAAAAACCGATCTAATCTTCTGACATTAGTTGGGGGCTACATTATATGGTCTAAACATGTTTGTATTGCTTGACATCATGGCTATGGTTGTCATGTGCCAATATTAGCGTCCAAACATCTGATCCATTCTTAAACATCAAATTAGTATAGTAAAAGCATGAAATCAATAAACTAATTAAAAATTGAAAAACTAGACAAAATAGAAAAACCTTCATCAAATTTGGTACAAAAAAATAACGTTTATAATTATTATTGATCATTTAGCACATCAAGCCTTAATCTAGAGCATGATCAAGCTCTTAGGTGAAATTAGGGACATGACCCACAAAATACATCAAGAAAGCTCTCAAAGAGAAGTTTCAAGAGCACATAGAGCTCAAAAATGACTATTGGGCCTTACAACCATTATTATAAGTCTCCCTATCCACTAATCCATCATCTTGCCGATGTTAATCGAGCAAGAGATCTGGGTGCTTCGCACCGACCACTATGTTGTTATTTTATTTGTCGCAGGCCTCACATCCATGGAGATTCCCCTTACCCAGGACATTTTAGTAGTCTAGAAGGTCTTTGCCACCTTCGATACCGACCATTTCAAGGTCACACACAAGGGTCAGGACCACGATGCCCCCCTTGATCCTGAGCTGGTGGCCATGGCCCTCAGCATTTCCCACTCCTCCTTGCCGCAAACTCGTGCTCTGGCCAAGTACGACGTTCTACCTCGATCGAGCCGATGCCAAGATGAAAACCAATGATGGGTACCTGATCTCTCATATCATAAACCCCAACCTTTGAGAGGCGATGGACTTTTTGTCTACAACCCTCATCGTGATCTCCCATCACCCCCTCCGTGTGTCTAAAATCATTGTAGTCATGGTGACCGTGATGGATCACGACCCAAATACCATTTATAATTGGGCTTCAGTTATAATCATCAAACATTCTTAATGTTTATACTTAATGGTGGATGCATTCATATCAACACAAAAATTGGATTTGGTTCTTATCAAGAAGAGATTTGTCTATTCATGATCAATTTTTTCTTGTAATATATTTGTCTTATGATTATTTTCATTTCATCTATCTGATTTGTATTTTTTGTTTTCTTTCTTGAGCTATGAATTGTAATGTTTGGACAACCCAATCTATCAATAATTGCATGTTCATGAGTTTGCACATGCTCCACATCAGGTCGTGTAGTTTTGCTTCCTCCAATTGCAACTTCGTAATCAATAACATGAGCCACTTAACCACACTCATCATTGGGTTTGTCTTGGTTATCATTCCATTGCTATTGGAAGGACAATGTAGATGATCACCTTAGCCTAGAATAGATTTTTTCTAAAAATTTCTTACAACAAAAGATTACCAAAAACTCATCGATTGAATTATTCAGGTTTTTTCATGTTTAATGATTACCTTCTCCTATACATAATGGGGTGTATGATCTTACTTATTGTCTAATGTAGCAGTTTGTCATGCATACTTTTGACCTTATCTAGTTTGTGAGGGTTAAGAAAAAGTCCTCCATGAATCTTTTTCTAAGCAAAGACGACATCAAGTTCCTACACACACAAGATAAACTTTAGTTATTCCCTATGGCCTTACTGGAGCTGCTCAAGATTGGTTTTATATCCAAGAGGAAGTCAAACAGACTTAGTTCCTTCTATGGAGAGGAATATTATTTGTTATGATCTAGGTGACACGCTTTCAAAACCCTTCAATGACAATTTGAAGACTACCTCTTGTGAACTAGCACTTGTTTCATTTGTTAAATATGTTGCTCATGTGAATTGGCTCAACTTTTTCCTCACTATCTTCACTAAAGCTGACCATGAAACTAGTTAACCTCTTTGACTCCTTTCCACTTATCATCATGCTAGTTCAAGTCTTGTTTTAAAATCTCATATTATTTCCAATTATTGTCTCACATGTTTCTCACCTTCTTTTGATGTGATTCTTCTCCCATTTGCTAGATGGTATTTTTCACACGTAGTGAGTTGGCATATCGTGTTTGAGTGGGCTCACCAACCCAAGTTCAATTCTTTGTGATCCCACAAGTTGATAGGACCAAATTGGTATGGGTGGCCTCTTACTCCTCGATGTTGTAGAATATGCATCTACCATTGTTTCTATAGAGCCCCATCTCAAATCAAGTTCCCAATGGAATTTTAATTAAACAATTGACTTGCCTAATTCACAACCACTTGAGCCTCACTACGATGGTCTCTACATTTGGCCATAATTGCTCCAACTAGTATCCTTGGATGACATTTTTATTGAAAATTGACATTTACTCAATTTTGTGAGATCTAATTTTCATGACTAATTTCATCTCATTCTCAATCCATGGGGAATTAATTTGTAGAAGCTACAATGAACCAAAAACATTGATTTGGGCTTTTTGTTTTTTTTTTTTTTTTTGTTTTTTGGCTATGCCCTCATTTTTATAGTAGAAAATTTAGTATTTGGTAGTCAAACCCACAATTTTATAGCCCAACTTAGATATGAAGACAATTGCTTAACAATACTTTGCCTTGATCTTGATGATTTATCCTTATATAAAAATGTGTTCTCCTAACTTTGTTACAATTATAAATTTCAACAAATAAGAAATTGCGTAATGTATGATAGTTTAGTTGTTTGATAATTTGAAATAGAAAACCTTGCAATGAAGTCATGATCATATTCATTTCTCAATTTCATTAAGAGAACAATTCTCCAACTAGATCAACCCTTCTAGTTATTTGAATCTTAGACTTGCCGGATCTATTGTCGAAGGATTGAATTGAAAGGAACTTCTGATATATGACATCAAACCCTTACAAATCTTTGGACACCGCATGTACGTCTCACTTGGTATGGCCAACATGTTTACAACCCGACAATGCTAGACAACTTAGAAAATAGATGTTCAGATCTCGAGGATGGTGATTATTGTAAACACATAATTGGTCGAAACACATAATTGGTCGCCAACGAAGTATGATCCTTAGATCCTAGGTCATTCCAGCAGAGTTGGACTATGTCTGTACAATGGAAGGCCAATGCAGAAGTTTGACAATCCTAGGCATTGTATAGCCTTCGTACCTTTTCAACCTTTTGCCTGCAAATAGGACAACTTGATGTTTCATCTTCCATAATCCTGGAAAAACAATACAATATCTTAGATTTGTAAGCATTTCCGATTATGTGAAATATGCAAGCCCAAAAAATGTCAATACTCCATGCTGGTATCAAAGCTTGACCTTTTCACCAATAGGGCTTAGCTCAATAGCTAGATATTACTACATATACTTAACAACATCAAGGAGAAGTTCTAAAACGTCCCAAAAAATGAATTGCACAACAATCAATATAACTACCTTAAACCACAGTTATAGCAGGTGGCACAGTGACCACAAGGGTCAAAAAAGCTATCTTTCTTGGAATCCAAGCATATAGCACAAAGCTGCTCCTCTGGAATCTCGCCCTTGCCAAGTATTTGAGTATTGCTACTGGTAGTACCAGAATCTTGGCTGCACAGGAGCAGAAGGTTCAGTTCCTTCAGTACTTGAAGTGCCAGAAGATTTATAATCTCCATGTGAATCAGTGGTTGTAGTGCCAATAAGAGGGTCATCTTCTGTGTCTTGCCTCCTCTTACTGTTCTTCTTTCTCCTGATGAAGAATGCTGCGGAGATTGCTCCTACTAATCCTGGAACAACAATTACAAATCAAATTTACAACAATAGATTTCAAATTTACAAGAACTTCATTCATGCCTCAATTTGTCCTTGATCAAGAATCTCTTCCTTGACCGACTGCAATAGATGATGCCTCATCTACTTTAAGCTTTGTCAACAACAAAGAATAACCACGTGGTACAATGTACAGATGGGAGATAGGTGACCAAAAAGGAAAAAAGACACCTTGTGTGCTTGGATTTAAAAGAAATGGCCATTCCAAAATCTAGCATACCAAAGCATCTGCTTGGCAGAATGCAACAGGAGCAAAGCAGTGGCCTACAATTCTACTCCATGAATGTCATCCCCAAGGGTGATTGCACTATTAGATAGAAAAATAAATCATGATGCTGAGCATGGCAGAATGCTAAGACACCCCTAATCAATCATAACTACCCTACTACTATGGACCATATTCATTAAGATATGTCCAGCTGAGTCCACTCATAAGCCTGACCTATGCTTATTGCTATTCCGCAAAGTAGGTACTCATGAAACTCGTAAGTCATTATCTAGATCTTGATAAGCTTCCGATTTTGCTCAGAGGCTGGTTAAAGATTAATCAAATTCACATGTTAATGAGTGACTGTGCCGGCTAACTCCTGAATGACCCTCCACCAAGGGACCCCACTGCTCCATACTCTATGTTTGATGAGTTTCAGTGATTATCTAGATGTTGATAAGCTTCCGATTTTGCTCAGAAGGCTGGTTAAAAACTAATCAAATTCAAATGTTAATGAGTGACTGTGCCGGCTAACTCCTGAATGACCCTTCACCAAGGGGCTCCATACTCTATGTTTGATGAGTTTCAGTTTGATTGGGATTTGGGTGTAACAGAAAAAACACAATGTGCAATCACTACCAAGTCCCTCAGTCATCTTCTGCAATAAGGTCACAACCATCATAGTTTATAATAGCAAATCTCAGAAGAAACACTGGATACTTAAAGACGTTGGTTTGGGGTTTCCTTGGATGCATGGAATGCAGCATATTGTATGCTAACCAGCCAAAAAGCTTTCTACAAATGGACGCACATAAGTTTCCTGTCTTAACGAATGATAGACGCTCCACATGAGTCATACACTAAAACTCACCATTAACACCAAAGCCAAAGCACATTGTATCATTTGTTCAAGATGCTAAAATTTCTGTCTAGCTTCTCATATGGAGTCATTGCTTTCTTGTTTATTTCTCTTGTATGCCCATTCTGTAGCAAAAATATGTAGTTACTCATTTCTCTTTTATTTCTGCTGTATCTACTTTCTGTAGCAGACATGTGCATTCATTGGTTTTTTGAGCCCTGTAATACTACATGTTTATTTATTAGTTGACAGCCCTGATTCTACTCAATAGGACTACATGCAAATTGGATGCCTCTTCTGTGAAAATAGACATTCTTTTCAAACATTAAACATCCAACTGCTAGAATATTGTTCACTTTGTAAAAAAAGGAGAGCAGAAACTGACTCTGATACAGCTGAATGGGATCCACTATCTCTGCAGGTTCACTTTTCAAGAATTTTTGTGCCACACAATACAGAGGAATAGCCTCTGCAACAACCAGGAGCATTGATGGCTAGATCTGTGTAAACCCTAGGGGACACATCTGACCCTTTGTTTGATTCTTTCCATGAGTTTGGTTCTGGTGTAAATTAGCAGGTTTTAGTGGCCCATTTTTCAAATTCTTGCTGTCATAGCTCTCTCATTGTTAGAGATAATTTGCTGTCTAGTCCTACACCTTCCATTCATGCATAAGTCAATTTTCGTTTCCATTTCTTATCGTTTTTTTTTTTCCTTTACTGGTGGGCTGTGGGAACGGCAGTCTTTTCCACCACGGATATGATAAAAATGGCTGTACAAAGGCTGCATGAATTTCAAAGATGTCGGGAGTGGCCAGATAACCAAAACACTGCACCAGGCGTGCCCAAGTTAAGCAGGCAAACACCCATCATGGAAACAGCAAACTTCATCAAACTATTTCCTGGAAGCCTTCACAAAAGAACAATTTTGACAGCGTTCAGACCTGCTGGCACGTCTATGGCTGAGACAAAGTTAAGAGCAGTCAAACGCTTGCTAATGATGCCCAAAGATAACCTTCAGCTTTTTCTTGATTTATTATCAGGATTCAAACACCCACCATGGAAACAGCAAACTTCATCAAACTACTTCCTGGAAGCCTTCACAAAAGAACAATTTTGACAGCGTTCAGACCTGCTGGCACGTCTATGGCTGAGACAAAGTTAAGAGCAGTCAAACGCTTGCTAATGATGCCCAAAGATAACCTTCAGCTTTTTCTTGATTTATTATCAGCATTCAGAATTTGTCAGTTCACTGAAGTTGATTACAGAAATTTCAGTTATCTCTACCTTTTCAATCTGTTTCAAGATGCTTGTCTCGGCACACTTTACTTAGAGGTCCCTAAAGTGACATTCTTGACTTGTTTATTGAGCAAATGAAATGGAGGACATACCAACTGTGGATATGTAGGTAGCCCATCGTGCTCCATAAGTAACTTTCACATGCCATACATCCACACCATCCTGCATGACATTCAAATTTTATCAATCCTGTAATCTTAAAATCATCTAGCATACGTACATTAATATACCACACATCGGCTCCATCTCTAGTCAACATAACAAAGGATAGAAACTTTTCTTCTGAGTACATTCCAAGCACCAAGGGATTTGATTGCATAAAGTTAAGAATATGAAGGTCACAAACTGGTATGGAGTCTGGACTGAATGAAAATTGAAATCTTGAACAAGCTTGGGATCGGATACTCCAGTGTAATTTCAAATGGAATTTTTAGTTTCAAGGCAAAACCTTTCAAACCAAAAATTTCATGAATGTTCGTCAGATTACAATGGCTTGTAACTTTCATAATAAAGGAATAGAGGTAACCACAAAAAAAGAGGAAGCCATAAAAACAAGCTCTAAAATTAGGAAGCTCTTATGGACAAGATAAAAAGAGGAAAACCCTCAAAAAGGACTTGCACTTTTACTACTAGCATCCCAGGTTATTTCAACTACTGTCATTTGGCAATTGATACATTATTCTGATACTGGCAATTTGTGCACAATTGATGGAATTCAATTCCATGCATGTAAAACTGGAGTCTGTATTGGAATTTGGAATGTAAGGACTTCACATTTTAAAATTCTAAGCTTTCTTCTATTCTCTCCAATGACACAATAAAAGAATGATAAAAATGATGAGCAGATTGATTCCCAAAATGGAGCCTTTTAGATTTCTGTCCACTATCAGAAACCATTCTATTTTCAAAATATCCAAAGCCTTACCAAGACTCTTGCCGGCGTTATCAGAAGGGCAAAACTGGAGCCAACAAGTGAGACCTCCTTTCTGCAGGTGTCACTCAAGAAAGAGCATCGAAAATCGGCAGTTTCGGTGTTGTACAACTTGGCATCAAAATGAATCTGTAGGTGCATCTATTTTCATTATAACAAAACACAAAATTAGCTATGTTGCTCCAAATTTGAAGTTGAGTATTAACAAAAGACAACTTAAAAGCATAAAGCACCTGAACACTCTGATCATGAAGATTGCCAAGAGCAAAATAATAATCATCATCTTTATCCACTCCATAATCTATGCGTCCCTTTCCTGCAGATGAGAGCATTGTAAGACTCATAAATATCAATCAAGTAATACATAGCAGTCGTAAGCTTACATGTGTTCATATCATTACAAGGTGTAGAGCTACCTTCTGGAATGTGACCGCAACCTACCATGGATGTTATGCCAGGATACAGTAGGACCCGAATCCCTTGGATTCTTAAGCCATTCATTGAGATTGTCCTCTCCTGCATGATAACAACCTGAGAAAGTCAGTCAACGTAACCTCAGGGTGTTTTGCATCACTAGTTGAACTTTCTTCTCCGTGACTACTTGTAGTTGCTAAGCGCAATCCTTCAAGCTTTCCAAATGTTCAGGCTTGTGCACAAAAACCCTTGTTATAGCTTTGTGTTCATGACTAATGGCAGACCAGAGTATTATCTTGCTCCTCTTACAGAGCCAACATAAAGAATCAGATAACCAACTGGCTACATATGGCACAATATCATTGGGGAAACTCACAAATTTATAGCTATACCTTTCAGTATAGCAACAAGCATATAAGAGGCAGCAGCATCCACATGGTATTCCAGCTTCACTATTGATCCCCTATTGAGCCAAAATGCCCATTCCTAAACATGCCATCAGTGTTGAATACTTGGCACAAAATTAACAGCAAATGAAATAAATCAAGCTACAACGAACTGCCACTAGACCAGATGCTGCCAAGGATACTTTTGTCTTTCTAAAAAACACTATAAAAAAAGATTACAACACATCAGCGAAATGTCATTGTACTGTAGAAAAGAGGCACCTGGTGATGTTGTCCTTCCACAGTGACATCATAATCGTTGGACCATGTTGTCACTTTATTTAAAGCCGGATGTTTAGAAAAACCATAAAAGGTAGGTCCCCCAACACCATCAGAGTTCTGTATCTGTCCTTACATCATAACAATGAGCATAAGCATACAGGGCATGTTACTTGGAAGCTCAGAAACCCATTCCTACCAAATGTGGTCGGAAAGTAATGCTGCTGAATTATTCAAAAAATACCTTAATACTGCCCTAAAAATTTTCAAGCCATTAAGTTGAAATTCACTACTTTCATGGATCTTTGACAGGTCCTTTCCAGCACACAATTTTCTGTCTTTATTGCATACTTTTGGTTAAATGCCCTCATTCAAATACTCAATCAATAAAAATAGGGCCTTTGGTGGCCAGTCCTAAATTTAAGTGCATAAAAAAGGCAATGTATCACTTCAACCAGTTGGCCATTGAGCTGCCATTGTAATTACTCTCTGGGCATTTGGTCAGACTCCACCTGTGAATTTGTTATGGCAGGAAATTGAAGATTAAGAAGTACTAAGCATGAAATTTTTTGAGAAAAGACTACAGGTACACTATTTTCCCTCCAAATCCTACCTCCTTTGATTTTTGGGTTCTACTTTATGAATAGGGCTTCTGTAAATTCATTTTTCAGCTTATTGAATTGGGCTCTTCATGGAAGAACTCTTGCCTTTGCTTATGCTTGTAGGGCCTTAGCCAATGATGACATGTGATGCTCTTTTGCTAGAACGTCTCATGTATTGTCAATTTATGCTTATTGGGTGAATTAGTTAGTTCAGCTGGTATCATGGCACTTTCCTGCCTTGGTGGGAGTACTACTTTCTGATCTAGTTTGTTTTCTCCGGGAGGCCACATTTCCAACAAATTATTAGCAGCCCACTTCTCTCCACACTCGGCGAATCTTTTCCACATTTGGCTGGCTGTTGTCTGCAGGTCTTTGGCTGATCTACATGCATTTTTCAGCAGCTCTTTACCTCTAGTGCCTGGGAAACCTTCCCATCACCAATTTCACGCTATATTTGGCAGTGATGATCAACACCAATTTTGGCAGCTGCTTTCCCCTATCTTTGGCAGCAGCACTAGCGAACAGTCAGCAGCTATTTTTCTGCTGCAAAAACAAAAAAAAAAAGATTTAGAGCAGATTTCTGGCTGCTCTTCTTCCGCTACATCTGTAAGACTTTTTAGCACATTTCTGGTGCCTGTCCTTGTTTTAGATCTAGCCATTTGGCGCTTATATTTGGAGCTGCTTGCTGGCATTTTGACAACATCTATACTTACCTTCAGCACCCATTAGATATTGAGATATTTTTGCCTACCACACACTTGCTGATTTTTAGGGCACCTTTTGGCAGTTGCATCACCCTACTTCTTGCCATATATGAAGCCAGTTTGCTGATTTTTTAGGGGCCGCATATACACTTATTTCTAGCACCACTTTTGAGGTGGTTACAACACTTTTTGGTAGCATCTCCACCACCTCTCTCTTGCTGGATTTTTCTGCCACACTTGGGTACCATTCTTCCTTGCTAATAGTTGGTGGACAGTTTGGCAGCTTCCTCACTGCCTATCACTTGATAGATTTTTGTTACATTTGGGCAGCATTCATGCCCTCTATTATGGTTAATTTTTCCGACACTCGCTGGATTTTTTTTGGACACATTGGAGGTAATTTCTGCACCTACTTTGGTTGGTAAACTTTCACCTTGCTGATTTTTTCCACATGGTTTCTCTTCTCTCTATTTGTGTGGTTGGTTTTCCTTGAGCATCGTTGCGGTGAGAACAAGAGTCCTCTCCCTCAAGTATTTTGCTCTTTGATTACTCTTTCCACTTATAGTCTTCAAGGACCGTTCGTGGTGCCCCTAGTGGTGATCACCTCCATGAAATTAGTCAAAGGTATTTCCAACCTTACAACCACAGCTTGATGCTTTGTGCATTTCACAAGATGAGCTTAAAACTCAACTAGTGACCGTTAAAGATCAGGCTAGTCTTGGGGTTCCATCTCATGCTCCTGTCATTTCTTCGTCAGCAGTAGCATCACCAATTGTCCGCCTTTCGGTCCAAAGATTCTCATTGCTCAGGCTTTCCACGTATTCTGGATTTTCCGATGGGAATAATATCTAAAACCAGTTAACTAACTTGGAGACATACTCTCTTACGTTCCCAAAGAGATATTCCTCAAGGGAGTATAAATAGGCTTTTATGTACACTCAGTTTTCAGCTTATTGAATTGGTATTGGTTGGGCTCTTCATGAGAAAATTTTGGCTTTGTTAATGCTTGTAGGGCTTTAGCCACTAATGACATGTGATGCTCTTTTGAATGTCTCATGTAATTTATGCTTCACTGATACTAAAATTTGTGAATTAGCTAATAACTAGATTGTAATTATACAAGATGATACATTAGCTGCGAAATTTCTCTGATTGTTCGATATATTATCAAATTTCTTAAACATATCTGGAGCATGAACTACTTTGGCAACTTATGGGGACCAAAAATATGGCATGGGCCCCTCTTTTTTGGAAGGTTTTGGGACCTACTATTCCCTTAAAAATTTAAAGAAAAAAAAACTCATGGATTGTGTTTTGAAAAACGTTTGGAACCTCTTTTGGGCATATTTTTGTTGCAACTATGAAACAAAGGTATGAGAGTAACCTATATGATTTTTGACACAATAAACATAAACAAAATCTTATTGCTATTGGTGCCAATCATAGAATCTGAGAACACGGTTCTCAGAACCGTACAGTGAACCGTACGGTTCACAAAGATTTTAATGGTGAACCGTACTAATTAAATAATTAATTTTTTTTTTAGTTCCCACCCCCAAAAACAGCCCAAAAAAAGGCCAAAAAAAAGCCAAAAAAAACCAGAATGAGGGCCAAAAACAGTGAAATGAGGACCAGAAACAGTGAAATGAGGACCAGAAACAGTGAAATGAGGGCCAAAAACAGTGAAATGGGTTTTGGGGCAAAAAGGGTCCAAAAATAAATAAATTAATTAATTAATTACAAGAACCGTACCCCGGTTCATGTTCACCCAACAGTTCTTGGGACCCACGGTTCCAAGAACCGTTGGTTCTATGGTGCCAATAAAGGATATCAAGTCCTCATTATTATGAAGAGAATCATACTTCATAGAATGACGTTGACGTATAATTTCAAGTTCTTATTAAATTCAATAATGCTCTATCAATACTAAGATAACCCATACGCATAAAGGATTAATGTTCATAAGGATCTTTCATGTCATGAAACTACTTTGCCACATATTACTATCTTTACATTGAGGTAGAAATTGTGCTCTAAATAAAATAGATTAAAAAAAAACTTGCAATGCAAAGTTGTGAAATAACACTAAAGAGTCTTGAAAGAGGAAGATGAACCTGTATTTCCTTCACCAATAAAGAGTTGGCTTCAAATAGACGTGAATAATTGAGTCCTAATTCCAAGTTTCTTGAACCATATAGCCCAAACAAGAGCCAAAATGATCCTGGCATTCAAAAAACATAACAAAGAGCTTTAAAAATAAATCCAAAAATTCTTGGTTTGAGATGATTGACATAGAAACTGGAATGAATGCTTACCGAGGTTATTGAATCAGTTTTACACTTTGCTACGCCTGAGAATTTAGGCCTCTTGTGCACTCCCCAGCCCACTTAAAAGCCAAATTATCTTAACATGGAACAACCATAACAAATATAGATTAGTACACAATCAGTGACAAACACTCAATTACCGCCCATCCATAGACATTATCATCCCATCCTCATGCACTGGAGCTATAGACACTAAACCAAGAAAGCTTAATCTCTAGTCAATCACGGTGTCCCATACCACTGCAACCCGCCTTCAACCATCACATACCTACATCTTGACGCTAGCATAGAAAACATCCTACCATAAGCATGTGAATGAACCATCAACCCTCTAGTAGAATGAATTACAAATTTCATGGAGATCCAACTATATACATAATAGTACAGGTGGGGTCACCTCCACCAACATTGACATGTGTCAGTTATGCATACTGACATGGGTCACCAAACAAGAACTGCCCCACACCAATAACACAATGACACATGGCACAAAGTCTATCTCTAGCTCCAGACCAAAGTTCCATCCCATATAACAAGATCGTCACGTTAGGTTAGTTGGTGCGTGCCCTTGCAGGTACATAACAAATGGCTTTGTCAAAAAAGTTTCACATTTATTACAATAATTTTGGTACAAAATCTAACATCATTATGTTTGGCTCAGAATACCACTATCTCTCTCTCAACCTTCTCCTTCTTGTTCACTACACCCCCCCTTGCTATGATGTGGAATATCGCTCATCTTGTCACTCATGCACGTACATATGCCCCTCACCTCCTCCGCTCCAGTCGCCATTGTTATAATCTTGTTATGCCCCTTCAGGGACATAACTTTCTTTTCTGCAACAATAGATCATTTAGTGAACAATTTGAATGGCACCTTTGGTCGTTTCCTTGAAGCACTGTCCGAACCAGCCTGATTCGAACATGAAAAACATTTAGGGGCAAACCTTTTTGTCTTCTTTTACTCAAAATGTTGTTCTTGCAAAATTCTAAGTTTTTTTTAGACATCTTCACTGAATCAATGCAAAAACTTCTCCTAAATATGTTCTAGAGACTAGGTTGATAGAAAAATTCAAACCTTCATTGAATCAATGTAGAGCTCTCCTATATCTAATGGCCTATTAATCACATAAGAGGACTCAAATTAGGGCTAGTTGTATATGTGTGACTAGCCCTAATCTCATACAGCATTCTTGTACTTGATAGAAACACAACTCTTGTACAATGTTACCACCAATGGTGATTGGTTTCAGTACTTTCGTTTGCTCTATTGTATGAGAAAACTAGGTTAGTTTAAGCAGGGCCAGATTCTAGAAAGGGCAATAGACACTTGATTTAAGTTTTAGAAACGTGGTAATTGAAATTTATTAAAATATCGAATGTGTAGGGGGGGGGGGGGGGGGAGAGAGAGAGAGAGAGAGAGAGAGAGAGAGAGAGAGAGAGAGAGAGAGAGAGAGAGAGAATAGATCTCCAAGAGCCTCCAATCAATTTGACATGGTCTCTATATGCCATAATTCCAACCTCCTTCTGCAAGGCACCTACACACAAAACCAACCAAAAGGCAAGCAAACTAGGCATCATGGGGAATAATAGCCATGGTAGAAGGGCAGACTCTCCCCTTTATAGAGAAGGGGAAAGCTTGCCAAAGGGGATGAGGTGTCAACTTTAAGCGTGTGACGTGTGGGGGAAAGGTAGGGGTAAGTAGAGTGAAGAGGTGAGGTGTAGGGTGTTAGAATTAATGTTCACATTGTTACCCTTAATGTTATCTAGGATTAATTAGGATAATTGGGCCATGCTTGTGTGCTATTACTAGGGGCCTCTACCTATATTTAGTAAAGTCAAAATAGACTTTAGCTAGACTCAAGTTTGAGATTCTAGTAAAGCACAAGTTTTGCTATAGATAGGTGTTGGGTGCTTTTACAAGATTTAAAGACATCATTTCAAAAATTGCTTTAAAGCTACTTTTTGATTATTGGCATAGAAACTTGATGCCAAAGTCTATAAGTATGTAGTGCGCCCTAGTCCTTAAGTAATGGGACATAGTTGGAGTTATGTCTGTTGGAGATAGTGAACTTATGCAACCATTCTCCGCCATTCTCTGAAGGGGCCGACATATCGGAAGTCATTGACACCGAAGTCATGGATCGAAGTCATCGATACCGAAGTCATCGGACCCCCAACCAAAAGCTGAAGGCAGAACGAATAGTCGGGCAAGTCGAGCAGAACGAATAGTCGGGCAAGTCGAACTATCGGGGCCTCTAGCTCGTCGGGCGTGAAGCTATCAAGCTGTCACACTCAGCCACCAAAGTAACGTTCCATAGGGACAATCAACTAACAGTTTAGATTAAACCTCTCTTGTAATGATTAGTTAATCTATCTTGTAATCTCACGTCGTGAGACATAAGTATAGGTTAAAATCTAGAATGAAATGCAATACAATGCAAAGAATGCAATGTAGTGCAATACAATACAATGCAATGCTATGCATGCAATGCGAGCAAAGGCATAGATCTGCAGAGAAGCAGATACAACATTGTAAGAGGAGCGTCAGGCCGCCAACGAGCGAGACACTGCCGACTCACTCTCAAGCAAAACTAATACAAAATACATTCTATTCTTCCATTGATTCTTGCGCTACATATGTTTGTCTGATTGATTGCTGCAATGTTTGTGATTGATAGTCGCGTATCTAGGTGTTGCAATCGAATGCATAGTGTAGCGCACTTCTGCACACAATCTGTTGAGCATCAAAGCACAACTGAGCACCTCACACACAAAGCACAAATCCAATTCCCGGACATGGTACCAGAGCATATTCATTAGATACACTATGGCTACTACGATTCAGACTAGGATTGCAATCAATCTTGATGGCACAAATTATCGCGTATGGAAGTTCAAGATCAAAACACTCTTAAAGGGTGAAGGGATATGGTCATGACCGATCTCACAAAACAAAAGTCTCTAGAGGAAGACCCAAGGAGAGCATAATGGATTAGGAAGGATGAGCGCGCAATACCGATCATCGTATCCTCCATAAATGAAGAAATCCTCATGCAGATCGAAGATTGCGAAAGCAGCTATGAAGTGTGGGAGAAACTAAAGCAAAAGTACGAAGTGAGGACATCTACATCAATGATGCACCTACACAATCAGCTACAAAGCCACGATTTGGATCAACATGTTGTTAAGATCAAAACAATCTTCGCTCAACTTTCTGCAGCACCAAGTCCCAGCACCGCAGCAGCTGATGTACTTCATGAAATCTCTACCCTTATCCTATCAGCCTCTGAGAATGCTCATCCTGAGCTTACCTGAGATGACATTCGAAAGAGCGATCAGCCTTGTTGCAGATGAAAGACTGATAAGAGATGAAGGAGAAGGTCTTGATCAACTACAAGACACTCGACAATGCAAGAACAATGATAGTAGGTGATGGAAGCAGACACGATGTCGAAGGCATCGGAACTCTACAACTAAGTACACTGTCGGGACATGCAGAGCTTCAAGGATCACTGTACGTGCCTACACTAAAGAGAGACCTACTCTCTGTGTCGAGAATAGCCGATCCTGGAATACGAGTCCTATTTGATGGGAATGTATGCCGGATAATCGAGCAAAAATCAAACAAGCTGCTGACTGTCGGGTCCAAACGAGGTAACTGTACCAAGCCAAAATTATTAGCAGCTATGATAGCATATTGAATGCATCTGAAAATGAAAATCATCTCTGGCATAAAAGAATGTATCATCTGAATATCAGGAGTCTCTACGACATGAGCAGAAAAGAGATTGTTACTGGTCTAAAGGTAACAAGACCAGATTCCGACTTTTGTGAAGCCTGTCAGAAAGGCAAGCAACATCGAAGTCCATTTGTACATGAAGGAAGAAGAGCCAAGGACATCCTTGAGCTTGTTCACTCAAATGTCTGTGGGCCGATGAAAGTCGACTCTCTCTCTGGATCACAATACTTCCTCACTTTCATTGATGATTACAGTAGGATGACTACAATATACTACTTAAAGAAAAAATCCGAAGTGTTCGATGCTTTCAAGAAGTTCGTGGCATTTGCGGAAAGACACACTTCCAAGAAGTTGCAGACAATCAGGTCCGACAATGGAGGCGAGTATTCGAGCAAGGAGTTTTCAGGCTTCTGCCAGGACAAAGGAATCGAGCATCAGTTCACACCTGCCTATACACCACAATATAATGGTGCAGTAGAAAGAAGAAACAAAACGCTTGTCGAAGGAGCTAAATGCATGATGGCACAAGCACAATTGCCGAGTCAGTTTTGGGCCGAGGCAATTGCAGCTATTGTACACCTGCAGAACAGATCGACAACGACAACACTGGAAGACAAGACACCGTAAGAAATGTGGACGAGTGTGAAGCCCGATCTATCGTATGTACGAGTGTTCGGATGTGCAGCATACATGCACATACCAAAGGAAAAAAGAAGCAAGCTCGACGAAGAGTCAGAGCAAACAGTAGTGGTCGGATATTTGAACGGCTCACAAATCTACCGACTCTACAATCCAACCTCGAAGAAGGCGGTAATGAGCAGAGACGTGAAGTTCGACAAATCGACGTTTCCAGCAGTCAAAGAATCAAAAGGCCATGAAATCTTCTCAATATTGCCAATTGAGATCGAGGCCAGACATCGAACCAGAATGTCGAACCAAAAACTCCAGAGCAAGAAGCGGAAGATCAACCTGTTGAAGAAATCGAAGAAGAAAACACAAACCAATAAATCATACCGAGAAGGTTGACAAGAACGAGAAGACCGCCTGACCGATACATCGACAGTCTTCAGTGGAGTGAAGAAACAGATGCCGAATACTGCAGCTACACTGAAGGACCGACGACATATCAAGAAGCTATCCAGAGTCCAAAGGGAGAATTTTGGAAGCAAGCAATGTCGGAGGAGATCAAATCGATGAAGCAGAATCAGGCGTGGACACTAGAGCCACTTCTCGAAGGAAAGAAAAAGATCGACTGCAAAAAAAAAAGTAACACCAATGATAGCCGGAGCCAAATTATCGAAGCAGGATTGCCCAAATACAGATGAAGAAAGACAGAAGATGGAGCAGATACCATATCAAAATCTGATCGGTAGTCTGATGTACCTCACAGTTTGTACAAGACCCGACTTAGCATTCTCTGTCTACTCACTAAGTCAATTCTCTTCTAATCCTGGCATGCCACATTGGCTGATGGCCAAAAGAATACTGCAATATCTGCACCCACAACTTGGGATTGATCTACAAAAGAGAAAATGAATTTATGTTGCAACACTACAGTGATGCAAGCTGGGCGAGCTGCAAAGACGACAGCAACTCCGCAACAGGTGGTTGTTCAATAGCATGCGAAACAGCGATAAGCTGGACCTGCAAGAAGCAGACACTAGTGGCACAGTCTTCATGCGAAGCTGAGTACGTAGTGGCTTCGAAGATGGCAAATAAGGTGCGGTGGTTAAAGATGATGTTGGAGGCAATTGGCATATAGCACAAAGACCCTTCCATCATGAAGATGGATTCTCAGAGTGCCATTTACTTGGCCCAGGATCTAGTGTTTCACTCAAAGACCAAGCATATACCTCTGAAGTACCATCACATTCGAGATCTCAGTGTCGAATACATAACATCAGAAGACATGATTGCAGATCTGCTGACCAAGCCGCTGGACAAGCCACTGTTCACAAAACACAGAAGATCGATGGGAATTGGATAACAAAAGAAAGGTTGTATCGTTCAAGAGGGAGTGTTGGAGGTAGTGAACTTATGTCCATTCTCCGACATTCCCCGAAGGGGCCGACATATCAGAAGTCATCGACACCGAAGTCATGGATTAAAGTCATCGACACCGAAGTCGTTGGACCCCCAACCAAAAGTTGAAGGCAAAACGAATAGTCGGGCAAGTCGAACTATCGGGGCCTCTAGCTCGTCGGGCATGAAGCTACCAAGCTGTCACACTCAGCCGCCAAAGTAACGTTACCAGAGGGACAATTAACTAACAGTTAGATTAAACCTCTCTTGTAATGATTAGTTAATCTATCTTGTAATCTCACGTCGTGAGACATAAGTATAGGTTAGAATTCAGAATGAAATGCAATACAATGCAAAGAATGCAATGTAATACAATAGAATGCAATACAATGCAAAAAAGTTAATGCAATGCAATGCTATGCATGCAATAGATATCTGCAGAGAAGCAGATACAGCATTGTAAGAGGAGCGTCAGGCTGCCAACAAGTGAGACACTGCCGTCTCACTCTTAAGCAAAACTAATACAAAATACATTCTGTTCTTCCATTGATCCTTGCGCTACATCTGTTTGTCTGATTGATTGCTGCTATGTTTGTGATTGATATCCGCATATCTAGGTCCTACAATTGAATGCATAGTGTAGCGCACTTCCGCACACAATAGGCGCACACTGCTGAGCATCAAAGCACAGCTGAGCATCGCACACACAAAGCACAAATCCGCTTCCCAGACAATCTCGTCACCTGTGTTCTCTCCCATGTCATTTGGCTATTTTTCATTTCAAAAGGAATCATATCTTGGTTGACAAACATGCTAAGATTGCACGTTAAGGATCTCTGTTTGCTGCTAAATGAGAGAAGGAGATGGCAAAAATCAAGTGAAAGAGGTGGTGAATGTTGTGGACGAGAGCGATGAGAATATTCATGCATTGCACTGGGCATTAGAGCATACAGTGCAGCCTACAGATGTAGTGCTTCTGCACATGCAACCTCCGCCTCAGCTGTACGCTGGAGCTGGGGGTCCTGTGAGATTTTAAGTTACTCCTGAGCTACTAATTTCAATGACAAAGCATCAAAAGCGAGCCACACAATTGATTCTCAAAAATGCAAAGAAAATTTGTGAAGAGAGCCAGATAAATGCAGCCACACTGGTAAAAGTTGGAGATCCATGCGACCTGTCGCCTTATCTGTGAAGCCATGGTGAAAGAACATGCAGATCTACTAGTATTAGGAAGTCACAACTATGGTGCCATCAAGTGGGCTTTCTTGGGGGAGTGTGAGTGACTATTGTGCTTACAGATCTAAGTGCCTTGTTCTTGTTGTTAAGAAGAATCATAAGTGACTATCAACTAAGCAGCCCGCAACGAGTATCTGGAATTATCTTCGGAACAATAATTGATAGTCTTTCTCGTATAAATATATATTTCAAAGTTTATCAAGATGTTTGGAGTTCAAGATTCAAAATCTGCAAGAATTTCTAAATTTCGGTGATTTCTCGTGATATTGTTTAGTTCAAAAGCTACACCATTGTTTGGAAAGGGATCAGCAAGTTTTGAAGTTTGTAAAGATTTGTGGGTTTATCTTTTACGAAGAAGAACCGGAAAAGATTTTCAAAAAACTGTCTAAATTTGCACAAATAAGATGGTTTCTTGGCGACAGATTAGGGACTTTGAACCCTAAAAGCTAGGTGGTCAAAGTTTCTTAAAAAGACCTAAATGCCAAAGGTATACCTAGCTAGGGTTGCATGCATGAACACATGTTATTGGATGCGATTGGTTGGAGATTTCTATGAGAAATCTGGAGCATACTAAATTGAATGGTACAAGTACTAATAGTGAATTGATCATATAAAGCTACTTCAAAAGGTAAAAGTTACGGAACGTACAAGAGGGTGTCAACTATATTGGAAAAGTACTGACAGTGCAAGCAAAGAACTATGTGTGGTCACTAGTGTTATTTAGAATACCATTATTTGGTGCATGGTGCACAAGGCTTGTTTGCATAATTTCTTATCGTGGTGCCAGACGATTCATTGTTATGGGTGGCAATTGTTACAAACTATGTGGAAATTCAATTCAGAAAGCAAGCTCAACTCCAAGAGGGAGTTTGGTTTATTGATATGCATTTTATGGGGACACGACAAGCAGGTTATCATTCTACTTCCTATCAGTTTGAGAAGAAAAAGCTACCAGGGAGCAATCTAAAGCTTTGTAGTCGTATCAATCCAAGTAAAAAGATCCAGGGTGTCTTGTTGTTTTATTTATTTTTTTATTGTTGGTTTCTATCCAAGTCAGAGGCAATCAACAGAGGCCTCAAGCTCATTGTACTCCTTGCACAATATGTAATTGCCACAGGGAGCAACAGCCCCGAGAACGGGTTTCAGTAGATACTGACAGAATATTAACCATACCACCTTTTATACTTTCCGAAATAAAGCCTTGTTTCTCCCGAACAAATTTAAAAAAATTGAAATGGCTCTAGAATTATTCCAAGTCAGGAAACTACCTTAAACCCAGCAAAACACGTGGAATACAACTAGACAATCAAATTTCTGACCGTACTTTCTGTTGTCAACACCCAGGGCAATCCTTTCAACAATATTCGAGATAATTGAACCAGCAAAAGTGAAATGTCATTGCAGAGATCAAAGTTCTGAGTCTTCAGCCATTTTTGCGTACAAAATTAATCATAGTGCAAATTGAAATCAATATGCTTGTCAAGCTCCAAAAAACTCTTATTTTTATCCTGAAGCCAATGTCAGAAATCACAGCATCACGTCTGAGATGTGAACTGTGTGGGTGTGTGAGTTTTGTGACAATAGCTCACCGAAAACAGCAAAAATGGATGGAACGACATGGCAACATGCAACGGATCCTCGTTTAGCCTTCGATGGAAGTTGCCTCCGCTGGCCGCCTTGCTCATAATCCCAACCAGGCCCAGTTGTTGTGTATATGAAGATATTGTTAGGATCTGAACGATGAGAGAAAGTAGACTGCGAGGGAAATGTACCAGAGCTTCCAGAAAAGCCATGGGCTGATGATGAACTCCCAGAAAAGCCCCCAGAGCTACCTCCGCCTGAGTGAGACATTCCTTTGGAGCTTGTCACCGCCTTACCTCTAAAAATTCGCCTTTCAGAATCCTGAACCCACCAGAATGGCTGTTGATTTGCGATGGCAATTCAAGAAGAAATAAGCCAAAGCACATAAAAACATTGACAATAAACTGACTGAAATTGGGTATTGAAAGGCGAAAAGTATAGGAAAAATGGCGTTTGTCTGATCAGTAGGACAAGCATGCAATTCAGAAGCAAAAAGATGGACAAGCATGCAATTCAGAAGCAGAATGATGGACAAGCATCCACTCTACATGCAGGGATATGGCCAAGCAGATCAGAAAACCTCATTGCATTTCAAGCAATGAATAGTTAAGAACGAATTGGTAAAAGCAAAGGTGAAACTAGTGTCATGATTCCTAACACGGAGTCAAGGGAAGAGAAAATGAATAAACAATTGTAAGTGGCAAATTGTGGTCCGTGGCCATCACCATCCATACTCATTAGCTTCTTGTGCACGATACCGCTTCACCCTCAGCTTGCCAAGTAGCTTCGCACAGCAGGAGCAGAGGAGGAGGAGGAGGAAAATGCTGAAAGGATTCTTTGTTCTTTCTCGTTTGCCTTCACTTTTCCTTCTTTATATTCGGTTTTCCTTTCTTCAAGCATCTACTTCGGTTTTATTTCTTTGACCTTATTTCCCAACCTTATAATAACTATGGGGAAAGCCATAGCTTCCCAAGGCCTTTGGCTATGGCTTATGAGAGCTAGTTGGCCAATGGTAATTGATGGCACTAGCTTTTCTCACACTAAAAATAAGACGGTTTTTATTTTTGCCATTGTCTTGCAGAAGGCAATACTGTGTATTCAAGTTGGTTATAAAAATCAGACGATTTTTAGTTTTGCCATTGTCTTGCACAAGGCAATACTATGCGTTCAAGTTGGTCGATGGAGTTCCTGCAAATACCAACATCTTAAATTGTAAGAGGTATGCGCACTCAAAAAATACTTTGTCACCTCGCCAAAGGAGTTTATGACAAGAACTCGGTCCTTTAGATTCACCTCGATATGCAAGTCTTAAATATCAAAAAAAACTCATGTCGCTATATTTTTCTTGCATGCATGCCTATGCTTTAGATGCACCGTTATATGGCAAGTCACAAATTAACAAAAAATTCATGTCCCTCTCTTTTTCTTGTGTGCATTCCTACGCTCGCAACCTGCATGATGCACCAAGATCATCACCAAAAACAACAATCAAACAAAGGTTTTCTATTTTGCATTTACAAAATCATTGCATATATGTTTTCTTATTATTCTCATCTCTCTCCCTATGCACACCCTTTGATTGGAGTTCAATTTTTGAGCTCAAAAAAAGAGACGCTAACCATGTTCCACAATTCCAAGACATCCCAGATTTGAAAATAGCTAATCACCTTGTGTCCAATCTTAGACAATCGTGCTTTATCCAAAAAATTTGTGGCAATGCCTTTGAGGTATACCACAACATTCTAGCTCCTTAAATTTTCTTGCTTAGGGCTTTATGTTGGAGATCAATGGATTTTGTGATACTGACTATTTTTGTGGATGATTCCATGATGATAGGAAATTCCTTGATGCTGATCAAAGGCACGAAGAGTCAGATTTCTGAAAATTACGAAATCACAGATCTAAGAGAAGCAACAAAATGCCTCGGGCTGGAGACAAGAAGAGATCGAATAAAAGACGAAATGCACCTGAGTCAGTCTGAATATGCCAAAAAGGTGCTCAAGAAGTATCACATGACAGACTGCAAAGAAGAGGCCACACCAATGATAGTTGGAGCCAAGCTGACGAAGCAGGATTGCCCAAAAATAGAAGAGGAAGAACAGAAGATGGCAGGTATACCCTACTAAAACCTAATCGGTAGTCTGATGTACCTTACAATTTGTACCAAACCCAATCTAGCTTTCTCTGTTTACGTCTTAAGCCAATTCTCTTCCCATCTTGGCATCGCACATTGGCAAATGGCAAAACGAATCCTACAATATCTGAAGGCTACCCAGAATATGGGATTAACCTACAGAGCAAAAAACGAAAGAAAATGATTCGAGTTGCACCACTACAATGATGCAAGCTGGACTAGCTGCAAAGATGATAGCAAGTCTATAACTGGAGGATGTACAATAGTGTGCGGAGCTACAATCAGCTGGATATGCAAACAACAAACCTTGGTAGCTCAATCCTCCTACGAAGCTGAATACGTCATAGCTTCAAAGATGGCGAACGAGGTAGTGTGGTTGCAGATGATGTTGGAGGCAATTGGGATACCACAAGGAGGACCATACATGATGATGATGGACTCTCAAAGTGCCATTTATCTATCCCAGAATCCAGTCTTCCATTCAAAGACAAAACACATACCTCTGAAGTACCATCACATTCGAGATTTGATCTCGAAAGGAGAGCTCCAGGTCCAGTACATAAAATCTGAAGACATGATTGTAGATCTGCTCACGAAGCCGCTCGACACACCACTCTTCGTAAAGCAAAGAAAAACAATTGGATTAAACGTGCAAAGCTGCAAGGTTCAAGAGGGAGTGTCAGAAATGGTGAACTCCTGCAACTTTACCACAACGCGAAAACGAAGCAAAGGTCGAATGGCGAACAATTCGCGAAAGTCAACGTAACTCAAAAACCCTAAGACACGAAGCGAAGCGAAACTCGAAGGTCGAATGATTCGCGACATGCCTCCAGGACCAGAAAGACAAAGAAACGACATGAAACGGAAGAAACGAAAGAAGATCTTTCGCGCTGCCAGCTGGCAGCTCAACGGGCTTAGAGTCTTAAACTTCACGCCCAACTGAAACGGCTAGCAATAACGGAGAGTAACTGATTAGTTGATTAGTGTTAACTACTCTTGTAATTCTCTGTTTAGCTATCTTGTAAACTCCACACAGTGGAGATATAAACTATTTTTTCTGGATTAAAATAAACACAGTGAGGCACAGAGAATGTGCATGAGTAGAACAAAATAGAAAAACATAGAAACGAAATAGTTGTGTATGAAAGTCTGTCAACGAGTAGAACACAACGAAAGTGCAGAGCGTCAGGCCGCCACCAACGAACGAGACACTGACCATCTCGTTCTAAAAATGAAACTGATAATTTGATTGCTCTATTTTCGTGCATCTCCTTGTCTTTCGCTATCTTGATTGCTAGAATGAAATCTATTCTGTGATCTGTAGTTGCGTGTCTAAGCTCTTGTGAGTTTTCGCACAAAAGAAAATTCAAAGAAACACAATCATTCGCGACAACGGAACAAACTCGTTTGCGACACTTATTTTATGTATAGATCATTATCTTAATTGTTGGACTATTTCAAAAATTACAAAATCGATAATTCAGTTCAGATCTTGATGTACTTTTAGCCTATTGATCATGATTATGAATTTTTTCCATAGGAAATGATGGAAATCAATGGATTTTTTATGGTTTTTTGTGATTTTTCACCTAGAATTCAAAATTTTTGCTTGAAATTTATCAAAGCTACTGATCTAGTACGTTTTACAGATTGTACTTGCTATTCTACAGTCATTATTGATTGGATCTAATGATTGCATGCCAGTTGAATAGTCAAAAGGTGCTTAGATAGTGATTTTTAGCCACTAGAAATGGACAATAAAAATCATAATTGACTGAAATCAGAACTTGTAGTATTTGCATGTAATTGATTTGCAGGGATTTGGGTCTGATTGCACTTAATTGTGAATTTGATCCACAAAAATAGTCAAAATATGATTAAAAAAACATGGTTTTCTTATGGTTTTTGGACAAATTTTGGGGATTTTCACAAAATTCTTGGCCAATACTTTGCATGCATGTTTTCAGAGGTGTAATGATACTTTCCTAAGGCTTTCATAAAATTTGGTTAGGATTGGACACCATTAAGGATCTCAAAAATTCAAAAATTAATGTAATTTTCAGATTTTTTGAGCTTGAATAACTTTTATTTGGTGGTCTGAATCTGCTAGATTCTTTTGCAAGCTTAAAGATATGATAGATTGCCTCTGATTTGAGCCATTATGCATCCAATTTGGTATTGTGAGGCTTAGGCACCTTTATGTTGAAGTTTTGCTTGTTAAATGAGTCCATAAATGCAATTTTTGCATGATCTGAGCTTATGATTGTTTGCTGAACTTGATGAAGCCTCTATGCCTCTCTAATGAACCTTAGAAGAGTGCTTGTAACCTTTGATTGGATGCTTATTGGGCCGGATTGAGTTTTTTTATAAAACCTCCTTGGAAAAGTGTACCCTCCTACCTGAATTTTGGTCATTTTCATATCGCATGTGTGAAGCCTAGGTGGTAAGTTGATGCAATAATGCCCATCAAACTCCTCAATGAAACACTATTAAAAATGTCTCGACTATAGCCTCTTATGACTTGAAATATGATCTTGCTATAGGTTGATAACAACATCTAACATACAACTAGTCAATCATTGTTGCGAATGTTTCCATTCCACCAATAAAGCATTCACCAAAATCCAAAAAAATTGTGATAGTGAAACGAGCACTCTAATCAATAGAGACTAGTATGCTTAGAAGTCTAAGCAACCACACTAAGTTAGACTTGCACTATGATCATCTTTGATTAGTGGTATTCCAAGCAAACAATCATTTGGAGCCATGCTTTGATACTATGTGAGAAACAGTATTTGCATGTGGAGAGAGAGAGAGAGAGAGAGAGAGAGAGAGAGAGAGAGAGAGAGAGAGAGAGAGTCCAAAGAACTACATAGATAGTTTGCCTATGGGCAACGACAAGCTATGACAAGCTATCACAGAGGCTTAAAGTCACATATATATAGAGACACCTAAACTACACAACCGTTGATGGTTTTATCTTTATATTATCTTATCAACAATTGAAGTGTTATTTCATTTAGGTAAGTACTTGGAGTTGATCACTCTCCAACAGCCCAAGATTGGGGCACATAGTAGCTTTGAGTTCACAACACAAGAAAATACTTTGTCATCTCTAAGTATGCTTAGTTTTGCTGAGAGCAGCCTCAGCCTCGAAGTATTGCCTGAAGACACGAGGAAGGTAGATAGGGAGGAGGAAACAGAAGAGGTTGAAGCTCCAGAATGCCCAGTTGGCGATAGCCAAATAACTTCCGAACAACACCCATTCCCTCGCTAAGCCTGAAGCAATGCTGGCCTCCCCCTTTTGGAACAAGTCTGTCTTCACCCAACTATATAGAGTGAAGAGGCGCCAGGTATTATAGAAAATCGGAATTGATGCCCGAGCTGGGAGGGAGAACCCATTAGACCTGCCAAAGGCAATCTCAGCGAAAATTTGACACAAGAGTAAAAATGTGTGAGTCAACGCAGCCTGAAGTGCCTTAAGATCATCTAGTCCTTGAGCAATTCCCCAAAAAATATAAGCAAGAGGCAGCAAAACACCCACAATCCCTCCTGTGCGCACATAATACTTGAAATACCAAATGTCTGCAAACATTCGGGGCGGCCTTGTGGGAGTGACTGGTGGGAAAACTAGGTGAGAAATGATGTATATGTAGACAGGTGCAAGGATAGCAAACAAGAGATCCTCCCCTGCAACCACAGCATGCAATGCATGTCAAAGGCCGATTTGTCTTTCAAAGAAAAGCAGGAAAATTAAGCAAAGTTGCAATTAAAAAGCTATTTTGAAAACTATCCTTAAGTTGGAAGGTGATTTTTTGAGAGGGATTTGACAAGAAATCAAAATTCACAAAAGTATCTTTCTACAACACAGCAAGATTATGCCTAGAACCTCTGAAATCTTGTTACATACTTTTAGGTTGACAAGTAAGAATGAAACTTACAACTCATTTCAAAGTTTGAAATTAAAGAGACCTTCAATTGAAGAAGGGAGGGTGTGCCCTTCAAGTTCCAAAGCCTGGCTGCAACCACTCAACTAGCACAGAAGACAACGATGAAGACCACAAGATGCCAAAAAATGTAGCACTGACAAAGGTATAAAGCCCAAAGTAACCATCTTTCCAAGCAGGCTTGGCATTTGCAAGCTGCAATCTCACTTGGGAATTTGCAAGCTGCAATGCCCTTCCAGCCTCCAGGTCCAGGCCTTTTACAAAAATGCAGAATAATTCACCTGATCTCAATAAGGCCATTATTAAGAAACACCCTTCAAATCAGAAAGCTGAAAGAATAGCTAAAACTTCATCTGAAAGCCAAAGTCTTGGAACCCCTCCATGCACTTTTCATTTAACATATTTGAAGAGTTTAAATCTATATAATACTGTATTCACTTTTCATTCCAAAAGCAAAGGATGAATTGACAAATCAAGTTGAGCTGACTGATATGGAAAATGAAACCCTTCATCTAAGGTGGCATATATATGCCTTCCAAATTCCAAGCCGAGTTGCAATAAGGCCTATTTTCTTTTCAACGAAAGACATATTTCAAAGAGTTACAATCAAAAGCAATTTTCAAGATTATTACCCTCATGTTTATCTGAAAAGTCACGTTTCATGTAAGGATTTGCCTTCCCTCTAAAATGCGACAATATTATGTTCAGGAAGGCTGAAACCTTCTTGCATTTTAGTTTTGAAGATGACCATAAAATTTGCACATCATTTCAAAGTTCAGAAATCTTAAACTACATAATCACTTGCACAAATAGTAGATTGCAGCGCTGTAAATTGGATTGGATAAATCATAAAACTTGTTAATCTTATTTTGTCATGTGAAATGATTCCAAAATGGTTATCAAATTGATTTACACTTGCCAAAAATATGTTCCCAACTATTTTAAAAACATTTAGCCGACCAATACGCGCTCAACACGGAGATGATATAGATACCACCGGTGACTATGTGCACGACATGTGTCATGCCACATCAACATGTCCAAACACATGTTGCGCGACACGTGTCCAAAATTATTTTGAGCCAACCTTAACACGTGTACATGCAATATTTCTCTTAGGGCCAACATGACATGTGTCCAAAAAAATTTAGGGCCAACATGACACGTGTTCTAAAAAATTTAGAGCCAACATCACATGTGGACATGCAATCTCTCTCTCTCTCTCTCTCTCTCTCTCTCTCTCTCTCTCTCTCTCTCTCTCTCTCGCTCGCTCGCTCTCCTCTCTGTCTCTCCTCTCGCTGCCCCGGCCTCGCTATGGACACTGGAAGCACATCCAAACATCCAAGTCGTGGCAGTGGGAGGCCACCATCGAAGGTGAAGAAGGTGAATTCACCAAACATGAAGTATCTCGAGCTTAGCATCACCGTTGGTTGTGGAGGGGGGAACGTGACGTTCGCTTGCTACCCTTGCTGCAACAATTTCTGACATAGAAATGTGTAGTTGGGGTGTGTGCTTTGGAGAGGGGGGGCACGCTATTGCACTTGCAGTTTCAAATGACATGTCGAATCATGGCCACCAATGCCAAAGCGGTGAACTTGCGGATTAAGCACCAGTTGGGTTGAGATGTGAAAACACCAGCAGAGGCTCTGTTCATGTGCAAGACACTCACACAGAAGGGTTTGCATACATTCCATGGTATGGTAGGTTATTGTTTAAAGGATTTCGGAAAGTCTCATTTCCAAGTTGCATTGCACAATGTTAAAATTGAGGATCTCGAGCTTGGGAAAGAGCTTTATGCGAAGCTGAAGTCTTCCGAAGTGAAGCACAGAGTTTGTTTGACTCCGTGCAATGTGTTTGAAAGGGCGTTCATGTACAACCTGTTCTATGGAAGACGCTATTTGGGCCAATCTTTGATAGCTTGTCTGTTGTCAATGTTAAGAACCGCAAAGTATTTTCCTTCCACAGCTTGGGTTACACCTTCAAAAGGTCTTGGTATGGATGTAGAGCGAGCAGCATCAGTGTGGCAGGCGATGTTGGTTCCTGGCTTGGTAACGTTGGAAGATGTTCATAACATCTTTTTTGCAAGACAACATGCACGTGGACGATACTTTGGAGCAAGAACACGAAGCATTGATCATAGCATCCACAGTTCAAATCCTAATGCAAACACGCCAAATGATATGTCCAAACCAGAGACCCCTCTCTCACCACTCTATAATGAAGAAGCTACATATATCCCCGTCGATCATGAGGTCATCGATAGGAATGGTATCTTCGGATAGTGATGTTCTGTTGTTGTATTTATGTACATAGTGTGTGTACGGATGGATTTTCCAACTTTGTTTGGCTTTTATGTCGAGCTGCCTGGTGTCACGGGCTAGGCTCGAAAAGTTTTATGCATACCACAAACCGTGTTGCTTTAGCTATGTATCCTTGGAATGCTACTCGAGCAGTATTATAAATACAATGAGCAATGTTGCTTTTCCTATGTGTGCTCCGTATTTTTAGGTAATAAGTGTCATTTTGATGCATCATGTAAGCAATAAGTGTGCATGAATTTTCCTTGCAAAATTAGCTTCCCAACGATCTACTATATGCTTCGTTTCAGAATGTTTGTGCGAGCGCATGATTTTTTGAAATATTTTAAGTGAACATGTTTCTGCGTAAATGTTCACTTAAAATATTTCAAAAAATCATACTCTCGCACAAACATGCTGAAACGAAGCCTTCTTTCAACATTGTCTTGCAAAAGGCAGGATTTCTCATAGAAGTTGCACATGGCTCCTTCCTTGTTGTGCTCTCCCTTGCTCTTGAATGGAGTTCTTTTGCTTGCTACATATAAAGCAATTTCATTTCCATTGTCGTGACTTTCATATGGTCGATCTTTGCGCCTCAACTCCTCTTGCAAAAGTGTTGCCTTGATACTTGCAATGTCATGGGAATGGGCAATGCTTCCAAAAATAGAGGCAAACTGAGGATGAAGCAATGACACAAGAGCTTCATCCTCCTTTATCTTTGATCCGATTCCGGTCCATTGTTGCTTGGAGGTTGAGGAAATGGTCATCCATAGTCTCTCCTTCTGACATCCTTAGCAACATGAGCTTCTTCCGTAAGTACAATTGATTTGTTTATTTTGTTACAGCCTTCACCTCAAACATGCTTTCCAATTCTTGTCACGCTTTTGCTACAGTCTTGGCTTTGTTGACATGAAGTGTTGATTGTCGTTGAGACTCAAAGAGAAGCCAGAGAGCCCGCATGAAGCAAAGGAGTGGATTTTGAAAAGACAACCAGGGTAGAGCAATGATCCTTTCGTAGTCTGACTGACAATTAACTACTACATGTCAGCAAAACCAAGACTGTAGCAGAAGCGTGGAAAGGATTGGAAAGCTCATTCGAGGCTATAAAAAATTAATTGTACTTATGGAAGAAGCTCATGTTGCTACAGGTGTTAGAAGGAGAGACTATGGATGACCATTTTCTCATCCTTCATGCAATCACAGACCAAATGGCTGCAATTGGATCAGAGAAAGGAAGATGAAGCTCGTGTCATTGCTTCATAGCCTACCAAACTCCCATCTCACTCTGCCTCCATTTTTGGAAGTATTGCTCACACTCATGATATTGCAAGCATCAACGTAGCATCATGATATGGTGTGTGAAGATGCAAAAGTTTGCATGTAGGTGAAAGGGATTTTGAGACATAGTCCAAGAAGAAGAAAAAGATAGAATCAATTTGATGTTAGATAATTTGCTTAAGGGATAGATTGTTAGTATAAGCAAATTACATAGGAGGTGTGCTAGTCTGATGTCAGCTATCCACACCTTCCATGTCAATCCAGGGTGCCCTCTTCTTGGCATGCATAGGCTGCTTGAAAGCTTAAAAGCCTGCCTGCGTTGTATTTTCTGTAAGCAAAGAGATGAATACAGTTCGACGCAGCCGTCTGTGCGTGGATTGCTTAGTTCTTGCTCTGTGTATTGTTGGATTGAAAGAGAGCGCCCGCTGATTACGAACGAAGGAAACTGTGAGAGAGAGGGAGAGAGAGAGAGAGAGAGAGAGAGAGAGAGAGAGAGAGAGAGAGAGAGAGCATTACAATACATGCTAGTGATATACCTAACTTATATCCATGCAATTGCAAAAACAGAGAACCAAGAAACAAGAACATTGTTGAAACAAGAAGCAAAGATTCAGATAGAAAATAAGAACCAAATCATTATGTAAGAACAGTACAAACATTCTTCCTTTGGATGATCGCCGACTATAAAAGAGGAGGAGCATGTTCATGCCAAGAAAAGAGTGCTTGGGGTTGCCACGTTGTAAATGATGAGAAGCAGATTGCTGACATCAGCAAACGCTCTTGTGTTTTGCTTGACACCAAGTTCCAACAAGTGAAAACTGAAACAAACTTAGTGTAACTAAAGAGAAACTAGACAGTTGTCAAAAATTAAAATGCACCGAGCAGTGAAAATTTTGGCTACAGCCCCAACAGACTATATGGTGAGAATGAGCTAGGGATTCCGGCCGTTCACGGCCAATTTTAACTTCATAGAAATGCATTTTTATTTTAGCTTTTCTAAAGAAAGCTAATTGGTTATTAAAATCTTCACACTAAACTCTAAACTAAGGAAAAGTTGTAGCAATGAAAGTAGCTTGCGTCTTTCACCTTTGAAGATTGAATTAAACACCTGCCCGTCGAGCAACTCCAAACTATGAAGGGTTTCAGTACATAGAGAGTACAAGCAATAAAGAAACTAGTTATGATCTAAAAATCTCGATTCTGGAAAAGAGCAGCAAAAAAAGAGATGAAGAACAACTACCTGCATAAGATTTTACTGCAGCCACGCCCACAAGAGAGCTCTCCAATTGCACTCTGCGTTCCTGTTTGGGCTTTGTGGGTTCCTCAGGACTTCCACACTGTTATACTTTCAACCATAGCTAGCTGCACAGCTACATTAAGCAACTGTCGCTCCTGCTCGAGAGCTGATAAAGACTGAACTAATAAAATAGAAATGGATAATATTTACTACGATGGGTGGGTGGAGCTTAGAATATGAGTGATTAAGAAAACTTGCCACTTTATCTTTAGCATAGGAGTACAAACATCCATTGCCGTACATAAAGTGTGTAAAAAATCTATGGTATGGACATAATATTCAAGAATTCAGGCTATGAAAATTTTCAAGATTCCATTGTATTTTTGAGATTCCGTCCATGAGAGTTAAGTATTTTTAAGATTTTATCCATAAACAAACCAATCAAATTTGTAGGAAAGGAATGAGATTCCATTACTATGCCCTAGGTAATGGCGGTCTCCAAACTTAATATGAACTGCTAATTTATGTAAGATTTGAGTAGACACACATTATGTATTGGGGAAGTTCATTTTTAAAACCTTTGCATCTCAATATGTTCCCACTATTTTAAAAAAAGTTTAGTCTTCCTATTTGCGCTCAACACGGAGACGGTATACACACCACCGGCCAGTATTTGCACGACATGTGTCATGACACATCAGCATGTTTGAACACATGCATTTTTTTTCTTGAAGCCATACTGACACGTGTCCGGCAAAGGGTATGGCCCACTTGTGGCCATGCATTGTTTTTCTTGAAGCCCAAATGACACGTGTCAACGTGTATAAGAGAGGGTATGGCTCTCTCTCTCTCTCTCTCTCTCTCTCTCTCTCTCTCTCTCTCTCTCTCTCTCTCTCTCTCTCTCTCTCTCTCGCCCCCCCCCCTTGGGCTCCCTCACTACTGCTGCCTCTGCTACGCCTACTCTGTTGTTGTTGTCTCTGCTGCACTGTTGCTGCTCACTGCCTCTCCTCCCTTTTCTCTCTCTCTGTCTTTGTGTTTCTTCTTTGTCTATGTATGTTCTGTGTCTCTGTCTCTCATCTGCAATAATTGTGCATGAATTTTTGTAGCAAAATTGGCTTGCCAACGATCTACTATATACTTCGATTCAACATCTTTCTGTGACTCTATGATTTTTGATAAAGCAGCCGTAAAATTATGGTGAGGTCATTAGGTCAAGCCTTAATTAAACAGCTGTTAAACTGGGTGTAAAGGTTACTAAAAAAAAATTCCCAAGCGTAAAGGATAATGAGGATGGTTCTTTATGAGCGTGTCCTGGGAAGTTTCCGGCATAGTAGTGGCATATCCGATCACATTGCAGAATGGACTACTAAGCCAGCTAGCTGTAAGATCCATCATTCTGGCAGAACAAGTTAGTAATCCAGCTGTCACAGGCATTCTGCAAATTGTGGCATTACGAACTGTCTGCTTGAAAATTCTGTGGGAGGAGGTGCTTCCAAAATACACATGAATTACGAGTCATAATATGTCTTGCAAATCTTTTATAGACTTCTCTATGAGCACAATATTCATGTGAATATTTGCTCATGTATTTCATATTTCATAAGAAAGGTCATTCAAAAATTTCACTACATGTAAAGAAAGCAATGTGAAGTCACTTTTAAGTTCATGATGAGGTTTAATGTTTTTATTGGTTCACTAACTCTAGCCAACACATTATTTCTTGAAGAACTTTTTTTCAAGCAAATAAGTTTACTTTATTTTTAAGCACCTTGAATTTTGTTTTAACAAAAAAAAAAAATTGTCTTTATTTTGGACTTCAAATTGCCAATGACTAGCAATATCAAGTTAAAACTCAACTCAACATCAACTAGCTTTGAACCCATGGATGGTTTATGAAAGTTTGGGGTTGCAACATGAGTTTAGAAATCAAACAAGTACGATGTGATATTGTATCACAAAGGCCTTGCCATGTCATAATATGAGAATACTAAGCTGAAAATAAAATTTATTTTTTAATTTGTGAAATTTTATTTTGTGCAAACGATTTATATTTTGATTTTGAGATATATACATGACATTCATATTATGTTTGTATTGTATAATTACAAATTTGATATTAGTTTGTTAGTAGTTTTGAATAGACATTTAAAAGTTACAACAAATTGTTGATGATTATGATTTTGTTGTATTAGACAACATAATTCATGATTGATTATAGATGTGAATTGTATAGCTTTTGTTCAATACAGCTTTAGATGATTTTGTTTGAGAGGATGTAAAAAATTGGAAAATTACATCATTCATTTTGTCTTAACGAATTTCAAATATTTTTTGTACGTAGTTGTATTGTTCCAATTCCCATACTTTGCCCAAATTTGAATCACAAAAATAAACCACCTCTAGTATTGGAATGCACGTCATATTATTGAATTGCTTGATCTAGAAAGGAATGTGCTAGACTAGTTGCTTTTCTAATTTCTTGACTATTGTCAATCATTTGGAAGGAGGCTTTAGATTGTACCAAACTTAATTTGTTACTTTCATCACACCTTTTTGGAAACTTATTCTTTGGCTTTGAAATTGTTGAAGACCTTTTCAAGTTCTTACTAATTGTGGTATTAAAAAGTTTCTTATTGTCACTTGCCAAATTTGCTTTATCTCAAAAGCTATGTATAAAATTAGCTCTGAATCCAGAGCTATATTGCTCGGATCTAAGGTTAGTTTCCAATGGTGAATCAATGGATCTTGAATATATTGACTTAGTCTATTCTTTTGCACCTATCCATATTGAACTTCTTGATAACTCCTAGATCTTGCATTTTGAAATCTTTATTCAATGCCATATTGGTCTCAACGATATGATGTTCATATTTTCACAAAATGTGTAATATAGGAAGGTTTTTTTGGATGACATATGATTGGAGTAAGTTATAATAGTCCTTATTCAGTCGATTCAAGACTATTTGGACAAGCTCTCGTTAGTTGATTGGCTCTCGAATTTAAGCAAGTTTTATATTGAAATCCTTCACTGAAGGTAAGCAGCCTTGATGTATTTATGGACTAATAGATGAATTTGAATATGTCTCAATCATCTTTAAGTGTTGCACATGATCCTATCTCTCTAAGGACCTCATTTGAATAATTCATTTTGATGCAATAAAGTGCCATTATAAATGAAGCTTGAAGATGAAAACATGGACAAAAAAAAAGCATTTACCCCTATCAATCTAGGCCTTAGATTAGGCAAATTAGATTTTAGATTAAGATATCTTTTTTTGGAAGTGGTTAACCTCATGAAAATCTCTACAAATTTTGACCATTGATTTATTCTTGATTTAAACATAATTGAAGCAAATCAAAAGTGACTTGATTCAATCACATACTATCGTACTCATATACATGTGGATGACACATGTCAATCAATCATGGTGCCACATGGCATGAATTTAATTGCTCACAAACAAATTGGATCAAAATGTTTAGGTGCCAATTTATTAGCAATGTAAATATTTTTTTTATTTGTGAGATAACATAACATATGTTAACCTTGGAGTGATTTTTATAATAAGTTTGTGTCTAATCTAATTTTAGTAAATTTGGATCTTGTTAGATTAAAGATTTTGTTATTATTTTGTATTTTAATTTTATTGATTTTATGTCATTACTATTTTTTTCAAATTTGATATCATTTACAAAAGCTATGGTACCATATACCATACCTTTTAATATGTTTATAATTGCTAAAAGCATAACTTTTTCTCCTATTGCAATATTTTTAATTTGATGAAAATTTGTATCATTTAACCATAATTGCAATTCTTTTATTGATTCAGCATTTGTTTTTACATTTATACTTATTATTTATGTTGTGCTAAATGATTTTTTTAGTGTATGTTCATTATATCTTAAAACATCTTCTGTGTGTGTACATATTAATGTTGTATTTGCATCAATTTTTTTCAATTGCTTCAATATCAGTTATATATCTACTTATAAATATTTTATCTATTTCATCTTGAGTTGGTTTTCTAGTTCTAATTATATTTAAAAAATTAGAATACATAATGTCTTTACAATGTCTCACGAAGTATGTCAGTTTCAAGTGTTTTGCCTTTTTTCAATAAGACGAATTTGACATAATATGACAAATAAAACAAATATTTTCTATTTTATGCTTACAAATAGCTGGTAATTGTGCATGATCTCCTACTAATATTAGTACATAATTTGTGAAAGATTGATTTTGTGGGTGTATTTTTAGCTTGATTTATTTGGTGAATTACAAGTTGTAAAATTTGTGATGTCATCATTGACATTTCGTCAATTATAATTACGTCTGATTCTAAAATTAGCTTGAATCCAAAGTTAGTTGGATTTAAATTCTATATGTGTAAGTTGTTTATCGATTTGAAAAATAAATTATGAACAATCATGGCATGTTACTTAATTTTGAAGCCGCGACTCCGATAATTTCGCTAATCAAAATTTAAAGTTCTATACAGACAAATTTATATGTCATATATTTTATCAAAAATGTTTTCACACTATCCGATATTCCACATATACTAAAAATTCTTGTTTTATTTTTCAAAAGTATGTTATATACGTTTGTTTGTTCTTGATTTAAAGTTGAATTTGCTAGATTTTGAAACTCATGTTCAAATTCTAGGATTCTTATTGTATCATTTGATAATACTATATGTGTATTATCTTGTTTATTATTTGTATTCATTGTTAGAATTTCGTTTGTCAATGTTTTTTTTTTTTGTAGTAATACGTTAATTATTTGTTGTCTTTGTTCATTCTCAATAAATTGTCTATTTGCATATTCTTGTATATAAAAATTAATGTCTTCTTCTGAGTTAATAAGATTTTTTAGTATACATTTACAAAAATATTTTTTTTTTGTTTTCGGTAGATATCAAATCTTTCTCTAATTTAAAATGTATGTTTTAAAGTGATACATTAAATATAAAGCCTTCTATATGATGAGCGGGATGATAATTTGTAAATCTTACTAATCGATCGGTTTCATATAAGTAATTACCTAGTGGGTAAAATTATATTTTCTTTTTTTTTCTTCTGTTTTTACTATGTTATATTTGCACCAATACTCATAATATGTCATTTGTTCAGTTGCTATTGGTCGAGATATGTATATGTCGATTGGATGTGATAATATAAAATCATTATAATCTATTAAAAATAATTCTGAAATTAAGTGGGGAAGAATCTATGTAATGGACTGTTTCACTACGTTTTATGATCGGTATTTGCAAGCATGTAAAAGTAGCTTCTACTAAGCATATTGGTTTAGTTAACATGGAAGCGCTTATTAGTTTTAACATGTTTTGATTTACATGATCTAATTTTAGTTGTTTTGCATCATTGATATCTAGATTTATGTGTCCTATAGGTTCCAAGTTCATGGCATATTTTAATATATATAATATGACTAATTCGTACTAGTTATTCTTTGTAGATTCATGTGTGCTTTCCACAACATTAATGGTATGCTACTATATTACGATCTTCATATCTTGGATGAAAATATATCCAACGTTGATCAATATCATCCAAGTATGTTTGGTACTATTTAGATGGTAAAAAGAGAACTCCATATTTACATTTTTTTTAGTTTAGTTTTTGGTAATTTGTAAGCACGAGAAGCTCTACAATAATGGTCTTGTTTTCGTTGTACTGAATTAAATGATTTTCTTTTGTTTTTTTTATTAGATTCGATAAATTGTTTAATTCGTGAATTAAATTCAGTTTGTACATAAGCAACTATTTCATTTGATATCCTATTGACATCTTCGTTATTTATCCACAATATTCTGTGTGCATGTACTGAACCTTGATTTTGAAATTTATAACGTACAACATAATGTTGCACTCTTTCAAGTATTGCTTTAGGTGATAAGATATCTTTTTTCATAAAGATTTCTAATCTTGATACAAGTAAATTCGATCATTCAACAGGGCAATATCTCCAATCATATTTGTTATTTTTATATTTGATGATTTTTTCGATTTCATTGATTTCTAGCCGTCAAGTATTTGTCGTTTCATCCAATGCTAAAGTTAAAAACAAATGTGGTAAACCCCATTTTTCTACCAACTCATTAAATCATTTAAGTTTTGACGATGCCATGTTGGAGCACTAGGAATATTTTGGACAAGGGTATATTTCATTACATTTTTTAATATATCTTGTTCTGTTGCATTTTGATTTTTTGAAAGAAAATCAATAATATCTTTTTCTAAAATCGTAGTATTTGTATTATTTAATATCAAGAGAAAAAACTAATTTTAATATAAGTATATTTTTTAGTTTATGATTAGTCAGTACACCTATTAAATTTGTGACTAAAGGTGTGGCTTGAATTTTTTAAAAATAGGTCAATTTTTTTTCTAAATTTTTTTGACGAAAGTATTGTTATTACTGAAAGTAAACTGATATTCAGTTCTATTCCTAAAGTCACTAAACCAACGCCTTCACTAGCATGCAAAGTAGGAAACATTAGTCATCGATCATCAATACAAATTTTTTACGTAAACTCCAGTGATCTAAAATTCACTAGCCACTTTCACTAGTCTATGACAAAACTGTTAGATGCATATAACCACTCAAAACAACTGTAGACCTACCATGCATGTCAAAATCACTCATAGAATCACCATGCACCCAATTTTCACAATCACAATACCAAGAAGCTGGAAAAAAATAAGCAAAAATAACAAAACTTTCTACAACGATATTTTAAACTACAGTGCACCAAATTGGTTACAAAGGGTAGTCATGTTTTTGGGATGACTGCCATGTCACCTTAGCTTCACACATGAAAGTACAAAACAAGTGAATTTCAAGGAAGAGGGCACAATTTTCTAGAGAAAATTTCTTGTAAACACATGTTAAGCTTCAAATGTCCTCAGAGATACATCATAGGTAGTCTATAACATCCCCTTAGATGTTCGTGAAGCATTCATACAGGTCCTAAAGCTCAGTATGGGCTCAGAAGGAGCAAAAACAAGTTTTCAAGGGGGTGCACTACCACCAATCTTCGTCGAATTGAAGCACTAGCCTCCGATGACCAAATTTAGAGATCTATGGCTTCATCAGAAGGTAAAAAAAACTACCACAAGGACTAATTAAACACCATAGGTGATCCCTTTATGGTTTTGGAGAATTAAATCCCCAAAAAGACATGAACATCATCAATTTTCAATTCTTTTCTAGCCTGGCACAACCTCTATAGTTCGTTCTTTGTACTGATATTGATAGGACAACTTCAAAAAATATTGAAGAACATCTATGCAAAGGTTCTAAGCATTTCATCAATTGTATACATCAAACAGTAGGAACACCTTTAATAAAACATGATTTTTTTTTACAATTTTTTAAGTTTTTCACTATGTTTTGACACACTAGACAATAGTTCTTACTATCCATTTCTAGTAAAAAATACTCAAAAATAAGCTATTCTTAAATAGAATATAGCCTAAAATCGTAAATCTCGCACAATCCCTGCATGCAATCATTAATTTAGCAATTAATGACTTCCTAACAGAAGGTGCGCATGTTGGAAATTCAAAACTACATTAGTTTAGGAGAGATTCAAGCAAAATTGACAAAAATCATTATAAACTGGCTAACAACAATAATAACTATATTGCTATGGAGGAAGCCAATATCTGATGGATCTCTTTATCGTGGGTCCCTCGAGCCCTAAGGAGTGTCAGGTGCTGCACTTCTCTCCAAACAACAAACTCGTGAACAGTAGGAGCATGGCAGAGAGAGAGAGAGAGAGAGAGAGAGAGAGAGAGAGAGAGAGAGAGAGAGAGAGAGAGAGAGAGAGAGAGAGAGAGAGAGAGAGAGAGAGGTGTTCTGAAAGTATTTATCCTAGAGAGTGGAAAAGCTTGGTCGTTTAAGGAGACGCTCCTGTCTCTCATACGTTTTCAGCATCGCCTAGGTGTGATAGGAGTTTGGCAGAAGAATCTTTGGCAAGCTCAATAGAGCAAAGCTTATAGGCGGTAAAGGCAGATTTTGAACTCAATAGTTTTGCTGGGTACAAAAGGGATTTGATAGCTTTGGGATTGGCAGAAGTCATACGAAGATTGGTCACCAATATCACAGATATCTTGAGAAACAATTCAAGTTGGGAAGCACGGTCCTCATCAAGCTCGTCTAAAAGACCAAAGGGTGTGGTGAAAGTGGTGCATCAAAGGAGGTATGTAGCACATCAACAGAAAGAACTACCATTCTCATTTTCAAGGCACGCAAAGACTTTCTAATGTGTAGATTAAAAAATCTTTCATCTTCTTAAAAATTTTCGACAAATTCATTGAGCCGACCATACAGATCTTCTACCATACTCAGTGTATCCTTCTTTTTAACAAACTCTAGATAGATCTTAACCAGCCAAAGTTCCCCAATAGATCAGTCAAACACAAAATCTTATCACGGTCTAGCAGAAGAACAAGTAGCCCTATCAATGTCAATGATAAAAGAATGCATCATTACCGGCCTTTTCATACAACAAATAAGCGTCTGAATACAATGGTTAGGTGGAGGTAGGGGCTCCCCATATACCCGAAAAGAGCAGCATCCTGAAACCATCATGTGACTAAAACATGAAAAACAGACCTTTCTTAGCTTATGAACGGATAAAAGGAAAGGGTTTAGTACTATCCCAACCAAGGAATAGTCGGAGTTACACCCTCAAGGGTGCAGAGAGAGAGAGAGATACACAATTTCACATAGTTCCTCTTTAAAAAGCAAGACCAAACCCTTTGAAACCTTTATATATAAACCAACAAGGTACTGTAAAGCTGAAAAGTAAAATACAGTACAGTAAAACACTATATAACATAAACCACTCTCAAAACGTCCCAACTGATACCTGCCACCATCTCACACAAACACAAAACCGCACGCGTTAGTACAGTGGGAAAGATAGGTGTCATAGCTGAGCGTTAGATGTTATCCATGTCCAAAAGAAGGTTATACTACTCATCAGCATAAATAGCATTTAAAACATAGTCCAGTCTTCCCAAACACAAAGATGATTTTTATAGCGATAGGCCAAGTCCCCTTCTGTTACAATATCAGGTCGAGTGCCATGCTAATCAGTTTTTGGGCATTGGTGCATATTAGTTTATTTTGTTTATAGCACAAGTATGAAA